>JADLZN010003343.1:0-720794 GCA_018155175.1 Sinocyclocheilus anophthalmus
GGGGGTTGGGGGGGTGGGGGGTGGGGGGCGTTACCATGATGCACGATACTACAGTCAGTGCACGTGAAACAATCGGACTTGGCATTTGTGGAAATAGGCGGGAGGCTGGGTTTTTTGTGCTATTGGCTCTCTCGCGTTTTATCTGATTTGCCCCTCTCCATTTGTCACCTGCAATATCCTATGGGCACATCAATTAGGTTTTTAGTTTTGCAACAACCTCGGCCTCTTTCGACTTGTGATTATGCCCACACTTACACCCCTCAGCCCAATTAAACTCACTTATTTGCCAGAGCCACGTTTTGTTGTACTTATTATTCGTGACGTTCTTTACCACTCTATCTCTCTCTATCTCTCTCTGATCTCACTGATATTTTTTATTCTTCTAATCTTTAGTTTTTTGATTTTGTTCGCATCGCCAAGAAAGTCACGGAGAAGAGTTCGCGCACGTGAAGGAGAAGGCGGTAGTTTAGTTTACCTAGGTGCTGAAATACGCATTCCCAGTTGGCATTATATGCCATTCTCCCTCAGATTACCAGCTCTTTAATAGGTTCAATTTCATGTGGTTTTTTGTTGGTTTATATCCCGACTTCTAGTCCCATTTATTTTCTTTGTCCTCTGTTTTCAGAATCATCCCATGAAGACCGCTACTCAGAAGACGAGTGTACTCGACAGCAGTACCAGGCCTGCGCCTATCAGCACACCCTCCCGCACGTGCTCCTAATGGCCAGCATTAAAGCCACCTGAGCACACCTCAATGCCAGCTCGACTACAGCAGCAGACTGCTGGGCCCTCAAAGCGAGCAAGTGGGAAGACCTGCAGACACCCTCTAGTCTTTTCAACCTGTAAAATGCTCTGGGGCATGGCTGGGATTCTGGAAAATATGTCCGAGACCGTAACCCCGCACACTGTCCCAAACTTCACCGTTTCCTGATCCCTTCAGGTGTTTAGATGTGTTGCATACATATCGGAGACTTCCTGTAAGAGGCGTGATCCCTCGGTGTTGTATTCTTTCACTTGATTGAATGATTCACATAAGGCTATTTCTTCTTGTTAGTTTTTACTGTAAGGATTGCCATATACAAATATACCGCTGGCTAATCGTGTTCTATGGAAGACGGAAGTTTGCATATCATATACGATCAATTTTTCCCCTCCAGTATGTTTCGGCTCCCAATAAAAACTGTCCGCTCAGTGTAAGAAGATCGGCGTAACCAGCTCGTGTGTCTTGTGGTGTTGTGTGGTGTGTGTGTGGGTGTGTGTGTGGTGTGTGCAGGACGATGCGCGCCCTCAGCTGTTTGCCTTCTGTCTGTCATCCAGCGTCGCTGAGCAGCGCGTCTTAACTTCGATGATTCTGGCCAATGTGATTCCTCATTCATTCTGTGGTGCCGACAGCGTGGGGTTCATGGATTCTTCACCCCGATTCCAGAGAATATCAGCATCAATGACCTCTCTCTGCCTATGATTGTCCGCCACACACACACACACACAATACAGATCCTGCTTCACATCTTACTGTATATTTACACACTCATGCACATGCTCCATATGGAATTTAGTCAAATTAGCAATAGCGAATATATTTTGAGCATTTCTAGTTATCCTCATCACTGCAGTATTTTATTGTTTGGTATTTCGTTGGCATGTAACACTGGGAAATCCCTTAAAATCTCATTGGATGAGCCATGTTCACTGTCTGACTGAATTTAATTCCATATAAATGCATAAATTGCTACACTGCTAGGCATGATAACAGCCTAAAATTAGATTGATTTTTATGGTTATTTTTATTCATTTCGTTATTTATTGAACAATATTCATGAGTTATCGTCCTGCTCAGGCCACCGTGTTCACCTCTGTTCAGATATCACTGGGCCGCTCACGGAGGCCTACGACTTCCGACATTTGTTAATTCGAGTTTCTTCGTATCTTGTACTTTCATAGCTGTTCATCAAATACACAAACACTTTGAGGTCCAGAGCGTCGCGAACGTTGTGACAGTGGCGTGCAGAAAACACATTACAAATCTTCGTTCCCATAGGAAAGACAATATCGTGACTTTAAAGGGTTTTTAGCACCCCCTTTCCTTGCCTGCGCATAAGACATGTGGCATGGACTGGGTATGGCAGGTATCGGTTCATAGCATTTCAGGAATACTCTCCAGAGTTGCCTAAGTCTCCACTTCCTGTATTGTTGTTAGGCAGAAACTTCTCCCTGCCTGACAATTTACATTAAGGAATTTTTTATATATTTGTATCAATGACGGTTTTTGTAGCAGCTGTGAACAGTAATAGCCGTCCTGTTTTGTCTCCACGGGCACATTTCGTTCCATCCGTCCTCTTTTCTATGTGTTTCAGCCCCTGTTCGCCATTACAGTGGAAAATAATTCACATCACGCCCATGCTTATGTGCTATAGTTGAAATTTAATAAAACCAATATGTGCACCCTGGAGCACAAAAGCAGTCCTTAGTTGCTGGGGTATATTTTCGGCACTATCCAAAAATATCATTGTCGGTCCAGAAGTATAATTTTTCTTTTATGCCTTCAAAAAAAAAAAGAAAAAAAAAAAAACAATAAAGAATAGGACATTAAGTAAAAGATCGTGTTCCATGAAGATGTTTTGTAAATTCCCTTATCAAGTGTCCACATACAGGTACATCTCAAAAAATTTGAATATCATGAAAAAGGTCAATATTTTTTGTTGATTGTCAGGCAAAATCCATTCAAGAATTTCGGGGAGCTTCACAAGGAGTGGACTGGGCTGGCGTCAGCGCATCAAGCGCCACTACGCACTATACGAATCCCTAGACATGGGCTACAAATGTTGCTTCCTCGTGTCAAGCACTCACTAGAACCAGAGACGAGCTTCAGAGAAGCATCTTACCTGTGCTATGGAGAAAAAGAACTGGAACTTTCTGTTGCGCAGTCGGTCCAAAGTCCACATCTCCTGGTTTCCTTTCAGATGAAAGTAATTTTTGCATTTCATTTGGAAATCAAGGTCCCTGAGTCTGGAGGAAGAGTGGAGAGGCAAAGAAACCATGTTGCATGAAGTCCAGTGTAAAGTTTCCACAGTCAGTGATGATTTGGGGTGCCATGTCATCTGCTTGTGTTGGTCCACTGTGTTTTCTGAAATCCACAGTCAACGCAGCAATCTACCAGGAAATTTTAGAGCCCTGCCTTTTCATTTGCTTGTTGTACCTTTCGCTAGTCTTGCCTGTTGACAACTTTATTGAGATTTGTTGGCCGCATTTGGTCATTCTCCCAGCAGGATGGCAGAGCACGACCACGACTGCCAAAGGGTACCCAAAGCTGTTCAATGCCATCCGGTGTTGGGTGTGTGGGCTGTGGACTGGCCAGCAAAATCCCGCGCCTGACCTGAACCCCATAGGTCTATGGTTAGGTCAAGAGGAATATGAGATTACCTACCAGACCAACAATGCATATTACTGACCTTAAGTTCTCACTGTCAAAGTCATATTCCTGGGCTTCACAACCCACCAATTCCTCATCAATGCCACATGCAGATTTGTCTTCCCATATGGTTGTCCATCCTGCCGCGCACTGATCGCCCATTAATTCTTCCAAAATGAGGCCCACCCAGGTATTGAGTGCATATAAATGAACATACTTTTCAGAAGCCTGACTTTTCTGTTTAAAATATCCTTTTTTTACTGATCTTATGTAATATTCTAATTTTCTGAGACACTGACTTTTGGGTTTTCATTATCTGTAAGCCACAATAATCAACATTTCAAGAAATAAAGGCTTGAAAAATTTCACTCTATGTGTAATGAATCTATATAATATATGGGTTTCACTTTCTGATGTAAATGAGTGACAACCATACACATTTTTTTTGAGATGTACCAGTATATCAAAACTTAATTTTGATTAGTAATATGCATTGCTAATAACTTCGTTTGGACAACTTTAAAGGTGATTTTCCCAATATTTAGATTTTTTTGCACCCTCATATTCAAGATTCTTTAAATAAGTTGTATCTTGGCCAAATATTAACATATCCTAACAAACCATACAAATTCCCCCCCCCAATGGAAAGCTTATTTATTTAGCTTTCAGATGATGTATACATCTCAATAAAAAAAAATTGACCCTTATGACTGGTTTTGTGGTCCAGGGTCCGATGGTCAAATTTCACCCCAAAATGTGAAAGGAAAATAATATTTAAATATTTAATATTAAGTTTATAGCCAATTTGAAGCTTTTCTTTTTTCATGTAATCATTTGTCGACTGAAACCTTTACCGCTTACACTATCTATAGTTTTAACGTTTAACATTTTTTAAAAAACTCGGCAATGACAATTTTGTTTTAATTAATTTTATTACACTATTTCAATATCCTGTCAAACGTTATCACCATTAATTCTCCTTTCTGATGTCAAACGTGTGTGTGTGTGTGTGTGTGTATATATCTATATATATATATATATTATATATTTATATTTGTTTATATCTCTACTTTATATACTATTACTATATATCCATATACATATCTATAGATATATAAATAAAATATTTTGTTGTGTTGGGAGCTAGGTATCTCTCTAGAATTGTCTATCGCTGACAGGCTTTGTTACTATTCCTCTCTATAAACGTAGAAAAGTGTCTGCTATTTTAACTTCCGTTGTATAATGGTCATAAAACCCTTCACTTTTCACATTTATAGTGAAATTATTAGGACATTATTGGTAAACTGAAATTGTGTCTTCAGTATATCATGTTGTGAAAGTATGTAGCTAACTTCTGTTCAGCCTGATCATGAATGGAGGAAAGGTCAGTGTCTCTGGTTGCTATGTAATAAACGGCTCTCACCGCTCGCCTCGAGCCTACGTAGACCTGATCCAACAAGATGGGCTCCCCTGGAGCTAGATACTACCTGCCTTTATTGCTTCCTACGTCAATAGTCTAATTTTCACCAGTTCTGTTTCACCATCCCACACGAGCAGCTGTTGTGTTGCTGAAACCGCTGAAGATTGGACTCAACTCAAAACTTCACTCTGATCACTGTACTGTACACAGCAGGCAGATTTACTGTAAGCACGAAATATGCAAATGAACAGCTACATTAGCCATGGTGTGCAGTATGCAACCAGAGTACAGTGTATCCAAAAATGCATATATTGTTGTGTAGTGTTTGTGGTGTGTGTGTGTAATAATATATATATTATTTATTAATAATATATATATATATATATATGTCTATGTATATGATATACTGGGGATACAGTATATAACTCTGAAATGTAATGGCATTGATTAAAATAAGCCAACTCGCAAAATATGGTCTCAGCTTCAAGACGTACAATATTTGTCTCAATCTACGAATAGGTTTGCCTGACCTAAAACCGAGACCGTATATTTGTGAACCCCTGACCCTGTATAACGCATACTGTAGTATATCCGTTGCAAGCAGATGATTGTAAACACAGCTTATCAGGCACTAAAAGCAGGTGTCGGATCTCAAAAGTGAGCCAGATGCGGTGAATACAAATGCCATTCCTCTGCCCACATACTGTGAGACTGTGACACATACTGTAAATGAAGGCAGATTTAATGCTGCACTCAGCAGGTCACTGAGAATGAAGCTTTTTAAAATGGACTGCATGTATTAATGATTAATTTCCATGACAGTTCTTCATCTGAGCTGTGATGTGTGACCTAATTGTGTGTGTGTGTGTGTGTGTGTGTGTGTGTGTGTGTGTGTGTGTAGTTATCTGAATGATCTGGACAGGATAGCACGGGCAGACTACATCCCCACCCAGCAGGATGTCTTGAGGACCCGAGTGAAGACCACTGGGATCGTGGAGACTCATTTCACTTTTAAAGATCTGCACTTCAAGTGAGAAACATTTCATACTGTGTGTCTATGAGCACCACACTCATATGTAGCATGCGCACAAATCAGTCCGCTATAAAATATCACTTACCAGTGATTGCTAGCTGATATAGGTCAGCATGAATCTTGATAAATGTGTTTTATATACATATGTACTATATATACATATGTACTATATACATATATAAACACATACACACGTATACTGTATATAGTTTAAAAAAAGTTTCCTAATGATGTAAATGCATGTAAATACTTGAGTAGAGTGAGTACACGTAAGTTAAAAAAGATAGATAGAAAGATAGATTTTTAGATAGACATTTTCTAATTTAGATAAATTTATTATTTTATGCGTCTGAATTAAAAAAAATAGACACATTTTGTCTTGCCTCTTTATTTTTTATTTTTTTAAATATTCTTAATTTAGATGTTTAACCAAAACCAGAATTTTATTCTTTTAGTCCATAATGTGTCAGGTGGTAATCAGTAAGAAATGCTTTCATTCTTAATTGTCTTCCCTATTTTTTTCCCCAAAATATAGACAAGGTGTGTCGGGGTTGAAGACTGTAACACATTTGAAGGGACACATTGCCTTCAATTTGAATTTTCAGTTTTGTTTCTCTCTCATATTGTCCCCTTCTTTCTGTTTTTTTGCTGCTAATATGGGTGCAATTTCTGATGTAGGATGCTTGTCGTAGTTTAAGTGGACATATTACATCAAATATTCTATTTATAACCAGAATTTGAGTTGTCATGATTTTGGGAAGTATATATTTACTGAAACATGACTATTGTTTTAATTAAAATAAGTAATAAATCTAATAAATAGCTCAACCCTGTCACAAGTTTACAACCATATATATGTATATGTGTGACCCTGGAGCACAAAACAAAGTCTTAAGTCACTTGGGTATATTTTTAACAATAGCCAAAAAAAACATTGTATGGGTAAAAATTATAGATTTTTCTTTATGCCAAAAATCATTAGGATATTAGTAAAGATCATGTTCCATGAACATAATTTGTAAATTTCCTACCATAAATATATAAAAACTTAATTTTTGATTAGTAATATGCATTGCTAAGAACTTCCATTTGGACAACTTTAAAGGCGATTTCTCAATATTTTGATTTTTTTGCACCCTCAGATTCCAGATTTTCAAATGAGTTGCATCTCACCAAATATTGTGCTATCATAACCAAACCATATATATCAATGAAAGCTTATTTATTCAGCTTTCAGTTGGTGTATAAATCTCAATTTCGAAAATGTACCCTTATGACTGGTTTGTGGGTCCAGGGGCACAGTACTGTATATATATATAATGTGTGTGTGTATATGTATATGTATGTGTGTATATATATATATATATACCTATATATATATATATATATATATTTATAGTGTGGTGTGTGGTGGTGTGATACGGTTTGAGTTTGATGTGGGTTGTGGTTTTTCACTCAAAATGGCCACTGCTGCTCGTGTAGTGAAGGAGAGTAGTCCATATATGGCAGCAATAAAATAAGTACATTGTGTATACTTATGGATTCAAATAATATGTTTGAAACATAATTTTATGTGACAGGTTCAGTTGGTTAACGCTTGACAGTACCCTCCTGACTATAATATTCTCAAAAATATGAAGAAAAAGTTGATACTACAAAAACCATTTTCGCAGCACTAGTAAAGAAAACAGGAATGATGTCATTCTGGTAAAGGGTGAAGACTAAATGTATGATGGGTGTGAATGGTTCGTGTGAGGGGGTTGAGTTCAGATTGAGGGACATTATTTTAAAGTCTGAAAATATCTTGCATTTTCTTAGAAAAATATTTTTCACAAGAAAGGAACACAAATAAATGCTTACACTATTGCCAAAAATCACAGACACTATGCACATTTTGTTAATAATTTTCTAAGTACAAACTGAACAAAGTGCTGGTGTAAGATGAAATGAGACATTATTTTAATGATAAAAATTATTTAACTGCAATAATTATTTGTTATCATTATAATGGCATACCAAAGCTGTGAAAAGTTTTAATAATAAATTAATGGATTTTATTATATATATATATATATATATAGAAGATATATATTATATTATATATATATATATATATATATATAATATATTTCAAACTCGTGACAAAAAAGAATCTGGATGTGTAGAGGAGGGGATTATAGAGATGGTAAAGCTTATATATATGAGAGTGAAAATGATGCAGTTTAGAAAGTGGTTCTCATATCTTGTTCTTCTGGCGACCCTCATGTAATGTTAATGGACATGCGAAAAGTGACACTTTCACCTTCTGCTGCTGCATTTCAGTACTCCAACATCAAATATTCTCCCTTTTTATGGCCTCCTAATTCCCTCCTCTCTTCAGGATGTTTGATGTGGGAGGTCAGAGGTCAGAGAGGAAGAAATGGATCCATTGCTTTGAGGGAGTAACAGCCATCATCTTCTGTGTGGCTCTGAGCGCTTATGACCTGGTGCTGGCAGAAGATGAGGAGATGGTGAGTTTCAGATACAGCTTGGAAAGGTTTAGTTTTAAAATAAAATCCTTATCCTGTAATCAGAGCCACAGGAGAAGTCATGGAAAACATTGTGGGTTATCCAAACAGTAAAACTGAATTATGAGTTTGTAATTGTATGATTGGTTTTGCAGACCTTGTCCAAGAATTGTACATTTCAATTATAAGCTATTTTTATTTTCTGATATATAATATACAATTTTCATTAGATTGAGCAATATATTTAAATATATTAAAATTAAACAAAATTATCATACGATGGCTGAAGTATTTCATTATTTTAATGATGAGCAATACATTTAAACAAAATAAAAAATGATGTCATATAAAATTATAATAAGAGTGGGGAAATATTTCATTATTTTAAGGTTGCGCACTACATTTAAAAAAAAATCAAAATTATATAACAAATTTGTGGAAGTATTTCATTGTTTTGAGGTTGAGCTATACATGTAAACAAATTGAAATGATATTAAATTATCTTAAAGGGGTCATATGATGTTGCTAAAAAGAACATTATTTTGTGTATTTGGTGTAAAGGAATGTGTTTATGCGGTTTAAGGTTAAAAACCACATTATTTTAACATAATGTACATTATTGTTTCGCCTCTATGCCCCGCCTTTTTGAAACGCGTCGATTTTTACAAAGCTCATCGGTCTGAAAAGCGAGGTGTGCTCTGATTGGCCAGCTATCCAGTGCGTTGTGTGATTGGCTGAATACCTCAAGTGTGTGACGGAAATGTTACGCCTCTTACCATACTGTGATGCCGTCTCCCAGCAGGACGAGACAAAACCAATAAAACCCATTACAAACGAGGCATTTGTTGCATCCAGTGGGGACATAATTACTGAGTATAATGACTTATACTGTCTTTTTACGCGTTGCGTTGCATCGCACCGCATAAACAGAAAATTCTGTATGCATTTGTGATCAGAGAAATGACAAACAACAAGTGCTACTCTACACTGCTCAAAACTCACGTTTGAATCGTCAGTGGCAAATTCTTTAAATATGAAAGTGTACTTGCAGTCTGTGAGTCAGAACAGCCGGCATTGTAGTCTACTCTCCCAGGATCAGGAAACAGTCCTCCATAAAATGTGCAGCACACATCTGAATATTTGGGTTGAACTGTTCTGGAACAGTGTTGTAAATACAACTTAACCACTGATTTCTAGTGTTGTCCTCTTTTGGAAGACCAAAAAACAAAGTAGTTTCGCTTCACAACGAAACACACAGTGCCTTCACGACATGGCGACAGCAACAATATACAGCGAGAATAAAAGTTACGCCGCCTTTCTTTGCGTGAACATTTGGGCAGCGTTATGCAGATCTTCCCACATAGTGAGGTAGACATGTGGGGGCGTGTTAGAACGAGCCGTTTTAGGTAGGAGTGGCTGACTCTTAACTTTTATAAAGAATATCTCTTTGGATTTGAGACTTTAGTCTTTGCAACTTTACAGATCTTCTTTATGCAACAAGAACTTGTAACACTCCAAAGAGAAAAGAAAAAAATGAAATTGCATCATATGACCCATTTAAGATTGGGGAAGTAATTCATTATTTAATGTTGAGCAATGCACTAAAACTATTTAAAATGTCGACAGCTACACTTGTTTATGGCTTTTGGCCAAAATCACAGAAAAAACTAAGTATTGTTTACAAATTCTCTTCTTTATTCATGTTGCATTTTATGCAATTAATATTGGCATTGATATACTGATAGTATTAGTACCAATGTAAGTGTAGTACATTGTTCTTAAAAAGAGTAAAAGGCTCTTTTACGTAAGCTGTTAGATCATGTGGGATATAAAAAAAATCTAACAGTGTTATTTTCTGAAAGAAATTAGCCATTTTGATTTAGGTTGGTGTCCTTTGTGTTGTCAACCGTCACAACTCTGATTAATGCATAACTAATACTCATAAGATCCTTGTTTAAACTAGTCTACATGCTCTACGCAAACGCAAGCTGACAACTCCCTCTGGTGTTGAGTTACTGTGCAGCATCTTCAGCTTTCAATAAGTCACACTCCTCTTTTTTTTTCCAGAACCGCATGCATGAAAGCATGAAACTGTTCGACTCCATCTGCAACAACAAGTGGTTCACCGAGACCTCCATCATCCTCTTCCTCAACAAGAAGGATCTGTTTGAGGAGAAGATCACGCGCAGCCCTCTCACCATCTGCTTCCCTGAGTATTCAGGTCTTTGACTTCACTATTGCTTAAATGATTTTTTGTGATGATCACTATTATCCCACAAATGCGCCGATGAGGCTTCAGTAGAACACAGAACATTCATTTGACTTCTTTTGGCATGCGTAGTACGACTAACACATAATGATAATCATAAGGTTATTTTGCTGAAAATGTTTTTTTTAAAGGTTTAAGTAAAACTGCATGACAAGATTTTCTGCGTGGTTTTTATACAGGAGCTAATAAATATGATGAGGCTGCCAGTTACATCCAGACCAAGTTTGAGGAGCTCAACAAGAAAAAAGACACCAAGGAAATCTACACCCACTTTACCTGTGCGACTGACACTAAGAACGTGCAGTTTGTGTTCGACGCCGTCACTGACGTCATCATCAAAAACAACCTAAAGGACTGCGGCCTTTTTTAATGAAGGTGGCCAAGAGAGTGAGAGGTTAATAAACACACATTAAACACACCCGTGTTCAGATACACTTTCATATGCATGAGCATAGTTGCTCAAAAATAGCATCAAATAAAGGCTTGTTCAAACATTTGAGGTACACTTAGGCCTGTCACGGTAACAACTTTTTGTTGTGCGATATATTGCCCCAGACATAATTGTGATAAGCGATATTATTGTCATTTTAAAGACCATTTTATGCCACTGAATATATAATCATAATGTGACAGCATGATAATGCAAGAAGGCTTCCAAATGACTACAAACTTTAAATTTTTAAGAATATTATTTAGATCATGGAATTTAAGTATTAAAATATTAGATACCTTAAAAAAACTAAATAAATAGTAAATAAACATTTTCTAAAAAAAATGGCAAAGTAACAAGTAGAAAAAAAGAAAAATGCACAAAGAACTTGTATGGAGATTTTTCCATCTACAGATTTTTCCCTGACCTTCTTTTCTCTGTAAATGAAGGGTGCACACTATTGCTGAAAAACACAATCCCTACTTAGCAGTCAGATGTCTGTATGCACAAAGGCACAGATCCCTAAACAAGGCCAGATCTGCAGATGAAACTTTTTTGTAGAAGCATATTTTAAATTTGAACTAGCACCTCATGACTACACCACGCTATGTACAAGAAGCTGCAAAAGACACAGGCGCAAGTGGAATGTACAAAACATGACATAAATTTTGAAGGAAAAATAAGGAGCGATATATTGCGTCACCAAAAATTATCATGTACATATATTGCGCGATAAGTAGATATATTGATTATTGCGACAGGCCTACTTACACTAGCGTAAAAGTTTGGGGTTGGTAATAGTTTTTTTAATGTTTTTGAAATAAATATCTTCTGTTCACAAGCTGTATTTATTTGATTAAAATACAGTAAAACATTAATATTGTTAAATATTGTTACAATTTTAAATAACTTAACATTTCTATTTGAATATATTTTAAAAATGCAATTTATTCCTGTGATCAAAGATGAATTTTCAGCATCATTACTCTAATATGCTGATTTGTGCTCAAGAAACATTTCTTCTGGGATTGAAATTTACTTTTTCACTCACCAGCCAATTTGGCTTCTACATTTTTAAGTTACCGGCCATTCATAACTTCTACTAGCCAAAAAACAAACAAAAAAGACAGAAATACACCAACAGTTTGAGGCCGTCTACACTGGGCGAAAGCGACCGTTGCAAATCATTTTGTCAGAACTAGGGGTGTGCGATATTGACAAATAACATATCTCAATATTTTCTGGGATTTTACCGATAACGACAATTAGACAATATTTTGCTGAATGTGTTATTGTGCTGATATCTTAAGGACTACCGTGGACAGCTGACTCCTAAAGTTTTTGATATTCTTCATATTCTGTGTGGTCAGTTCACAGCAGTGATATAAATTAATCTTTTCCAATATTTTTAAATTGATTTTTAACTTTTATGGGCATTCTTACCTTTATAAAGCCATTTTTTTCTAAAAGTGTACATCTTTTGAGTCAAATTCTTACATTTAATCAGTCAATTATAATAAGACATTTAGGCTGTTATCAAACAAATGAAACCAGTATCAACAAAATGAATCTTTGCAGAAGTTGCATATGAAGTGGCATTTAGATGTTTACACATGTTAATGCAGCTTAGAGGGACATGGAATGCTTTAGCCTGCAGTTACAAATGCATAAATAATGTTTTGATATTTAAAAAATACAACGTTGAAAACTGATGTTTGAAATTATTTAAAAAATGAAAAGATACTTTAAATGTGAAATTAAAACCGCTAGTAGGTGGCAACAAGTCACTGTTAAGGGAGTCATTGTGATTGAACCGAATCATTTACACGGTTGATTCATTCAGGAACAAAACAACGTCATGTTGCTCAGACACGCAAAAACAGTACTGTGGCTGTGTTTGGAATTATTTTTTGTTGGAGAAATAGTGCAAAAACAGCCAATATGGTGTCTAAAACGTAAGTCTCTTGATATTAACTTATTGTTTATTGAACTGTTGTATAAAATAAATATCACATTTGTAACCATGATGATTTTTTAAGAAAAAACGGCACTCTTCGTGTGATATTGATAAACTATCTGAAATTGATTATACAGGTGCATCTCAATAAATTAGAATGTCGTGGAAAAGTTCATTTATTTCAGTAATTCAACTCAAATTGTGAAACTCGTGTATTAAATAAATTCAATGCACACAGACTGAAGTAGTTTAAGTCTTTGGTTCTTTTAATTGTGATGATTGTGGCTCACATTTAACAAAAACACACCAATTCACTATCTCAACAAATTAAGAATATGGTGACATGCCAATCAGCTAAACAACTCAAAACACCAGCAAAGGTTTCCAGAGCCTTCAAAATGGTCTCTCAGTTTGGTTCACTAGGCTACACAATCATGGGGAAGACTGCTGATCTGACAGTTGTCCAGAAGACAATCATTGACACCCTTCACAAGGAGGGTAAGCCACAAACATTCATCAAAGAAGCTGGCTGTTCACAGAGTGCTGTATCCAAGCATGTTAACAGAAAGTTGAGTGGAAGGAAAAAGTGTGGAAGAAAAAGATGCACAACCAAACCGAGAGAACCGCAGCCTTATTGAAGATTGTCAAGCAAAATCGATGCAAGAATTTGAGTGAACTTCACAATGAATGGACTGAGGCTGGGGTCAATGCATCAAGAGCCACCACACACAGACGTGTCAAGGAATTTGGCTACAGTTGTCGTATTCCTCTTGTTAAGCCACTCCTGAACCACAGACAACGTCAGAGGCGTCTTACCTGGGCTAAGGAGAAGAAAAACTGTACTGTTGCCCAGTGGTCCAAAGACCTCTTTTCAGATGAAAGCAAGTTTTGTATTTAATTTGGAAAACAAGGTCCTAGAGTCTGGAGGAAGAGTGGAAAAGCTCATAGCCCAAGTTGCTTGAAGTCCAGTGTTACGTTTCCACCGTCTGTGATGATTTGGGTTGCAATGTCATCTGCTGGTGTTGGTTCATTGTGTTTGAAATTTTGGAGCACTTCATGCTTCCTTCTGCTGACCAGCTTTTTGAAGATGCTGATTTCATTTTCCAGCAGGATTTGGCACCTGCCCACACTGCCAAAAGCACCAAAAGTTGGTTAAATGACCATGGTGTTGGTGTGCTTGACTTGGCCAGCAAACTCACCAGACCTGAAGATTCTCTATGGGGTATTGTCAAGAGAAAAATGAGAAACAAGAGACCAAAAAAATGCAGATGAGCTGAAGGCCACTGTCAAGAAACCTGGGCTTCCATACCACCTGAGCAGTGCCACAAACTGATCACCTCCATGCCACGCCGAATTGAGGCAGTTAATTAAAGCAAAAGGAGCCCCTACCACGTATTGAGTACATGTACAGTAAATGAACATACTTCCAGAAGGCCAACAATTCACTAAAAATGTTTTTTTATGGGTCTTATGAGTATTCTAATTGTTGAGATAGTGAATTGGTGGGTTAAATGTGAGCCAAAATCACCACAATTAAAAAAAAACAAAGACTTAAACTACTTCAGTCTCTGTGTGCATTGAATTTATTTAATACACGAGTTTTCACAATCTGAGTTGAATTACTGAAATAAATGAAACTTTTCCACAACATTCTAATTTACTGAAATGCACCTGTATATACATTCTGCTCTATCTGGAATTATGATAATTCTTTAATGCATATTAATAGGAATGAATCAGGCAGTGAAAATATCACACTTAAAAGCCGCACGCGCACTACATCTGTGTTGGTCTACTTAACCAGACTTAATCTCGTCGCGTCTGCACGCCTTGTAGGTGTTTTGTTTAGCTGTGCAATATACTAGAAATGTAATGAGTCCCGAGTTCAGTATTTGCCCTAAACTGCGCAGATTTGGATCTGGTGAACTCCCCAAGAAATAATGAGTGCAATATAATTACGGAAAAGTAACCCGCAAATTGGCTAGTGATTTGACAGAGTTTACCGCCACAGATGATTTTGACCCTCATTTTGGGGGTGTAATTTCAAACCTGGATTTCTTTTTATCAGGTTGAAAATGCTGCTTCATATTTTTGGGGAATTTCAGGATTCTTTGATGAATATGAAGTTCAAAAGTACAGCATTGTTTTGTTATATAATCATAAAAATATTTTAATTGACACTTTTGTGTAGTTTTATGCATCCATGCTTAGTAAAAATATTAAAACTTGGTGACCGTAACCTTTTAAAATGAATAATTACCAAATCAAATTTCATTTAAAGCTAGCACAAGCACACTTCACAAACAAAACATTTAACCTATAGTAAGTTTGTTAGGTTTGAAATGAACCGATTGTGCTCATAATTGTGAAAAACTGGTATTAACCTTCTTGATTGGTTGTGATTATTCCTCAGGAAGGTGTAAACTGTTTGATGGAGCTGGTTCTACACGACATGCTAGACTGCCTTCAGCTACCTACCTATAAGAATCATGGCTTAGTTTTTTTATGTGACGACCTGAAAAAGACTTGTGAACAAGGAAAAGAGAAACTTCGCCGAATTCCAGCACACCATCCTTCTTTCCTGAACCTGATTTTAAATTGGTTCTCAATGTGTAAATATTTAATTTTGCAGTTCTTTTCTGCCAGAAAACATGAGGAGTCAGGATTATATGTTTTGTTTTTGACAGTTTACCAGTGAGGTGGGTGAGGACTTCTTTTATGGATGTGCAAACAGCTTTTTTTTGTAAAGGTAATGCGAGCACAGAAAGAAAACGAGTCATCTCTTTTGTAACAGCGACTCTTCATCCCAGGCTCGAGCTGTGTATTGTTGCATGACGGATCATATGAAATTGCTCGGCGTGACATTCTCTCACACGTCTTCACTCTCTCTACTAGCTTGACTTTGACACCGTCCAGAACTGACTAACGTGTAACATTTATATATGCCCTCCCGTTTCTCCTTCCTGTTGCTGTCCCATCCCTTCTTTAGCGCGATGTCTGTGCCTTGTTTTCACTGTCTGTAGATCATAGGGCTGTTCTTATTCACGCTATCAAATGAAAAGTGTTGAGCACATTTTAAGAGCTAAATGAAACTTGGACCACAGTCTAAATATCGAAATACCATAAAAGATTTCGTTGGAAATAAAAGTTGATATGTAAGATAGACCTGTGCTCCTTGTCTTTTTTTTTTTTTTCGTCTCTTGATGCAGCAAATTAGTTTTTGCTGAACTTGATTTTCATGCCAGGTAATGTTTTTTTTCTTTTTTTTCTTCTCCATGCTATTGTAGTTCATATTCATAATATTTCTGCAGTGTCTGTTCTTGACCACATGAAGGCGCTAGAGGAACATTTTGTGTAAAAAATGAACTCAAAGTGACTGGCAATCCAGCTGTGTAAACTAGTCTTATTAAATACATTCAAAAACCAAACAACACTCGGGCAAATATTAGCTTAGATAATATTATTAAAAATTATACAGTGATGGTAATATCAGGTTACGGAGTAAATTCCATATTTGAATCCCATAGGACCCTAAAGTACTTAAAATAATACCATGATAATTTGTACGTCAAATAAAATAAAATGCATTACCATGGTGCTTTTTGATCTTTTTTGTTAGTGTTTTCATGTGTGATTTCATTTGATTCTGATACCATACTTTTTTATAAAATAACAGAATTAGACACATTTGATATTTTTGTATTTATAATTTGTTTAATTTTATGTTATAATTATCTTGTTCATTTAGATTTAGTTATAAATGAACAAGTTCATCTCTAGTTCATCACACTTGCAGTTCTCTCAGGTGCGAAGCGCTCGTTCTTCGCTCACGTTTCACTTCTCGCTCTATGATTGGCTGGCAGTCGGACGGCTGTCGCTGATTGGTTGAGAAGGTCCTGACTGGCTCAAAAGCGCTCAGGCCGAACGCGCATTGACTGACCGCACGAGCAGGAGACGCGTCTGCTGCAGGAGCGTCTGTGTTCTTCTGGACTAATTTATAACTCTTGGATATTTTTTGTGAACGGGTGGTGAGTTTCTCAAACGCCCTTAGGTTGCATATACACGCAGCTGTGCATTATTTAAATAAAATATGCCACATCTCTCTTTTTTTTCAGGGGTAACGGGAAACAATACAAAGTGGACTGACTCAGCAAACGAAAAATAAACATGGTAAGTGTTTTACATGGCTTGTTTTTTTCTTGTTCGATTTTATTGTCTGAAAAGATGATGATATTTGTAACAAGGGTTGCGTCTTTATTCTAAGTCATGCAATTTAGCAAAGAACACACATATTGAATAAAGTTAAGTATATACGGAATAGAAAAATCTCGACTAACTAGCATATCTAATTTTCTATTTTATTAACAGTAACTTGGGTTGGCTAAATGTCATCAGCATGTTGTTTTGAGTTATGGACTAGTGACACAAATGGTCAATTCACTTCTGTCTCGGAGAGGACAATTTGCAGCAACTCTTGCAAAAGAAAATGTACCCTGGTAACCACAGTGTGGTTTTGGGACTAAAATATAATACAATAATAAAATAAAATAAATTCTGAAAGTAGATCCCATGTTAAGTTGATATGATTTTACAGTAATAATAACGATGTCAGTTCCACTAGAATGTCAGTTTAGAGTCTCAAAAGCTGTATCTGGCATCTTGAATTCATTTGTTCATATGCCGCATTAATAGTCGTCCTATAGTTTTAACTTAAAATATTAATGTGACACATGCACTGGCACATTATGTGCTCATAAACCATCTTAAACCGTAATCTGGGTTTTGAAATAAAATGTAAATTTTCAGCAATGATGGAGGTTAACCACTACCCAACTCTATGCATTTTTCATGGCCTCTGGCAACCGCTGGCTTTTCTCACACACACACACACACACCACACAACCCGTGTGTTTGTTGTTTACGGGGACTCTCCATAGGCGTAATGGTTTTTATAAGTACAGACCGTATAGCTATTGCCCCTAACACAAAACCGACCATAAACCTACCCTAAACAGGAAAACTTTCTGCAGTTTTTAGATTTTCAAAAACTCATTTGAATATTTATAAGCCTTTTGAATACGGGGACACCTGAAATGTCCTCATAAAATCACCTTCTATTTGAAGTCCTATGTCATACCCATGTAGTATACAAAGTTTGTGTCCTTCATAAACATAACATTGCACCACACACACACACACACACTTGCAGCTTAAAGTCAAATGGCTAAGTTCTCACAGCTGTGATAACATCATGGAGTGGTCACTGGTCCTATAGCTCTGCTTCAACCCGTCTGTACACATACATGGGTGTTTTTTCTGCTTTTCAAAAGCATTCCCAAAAAAAGTTCGAATGCTTAGCCGCTACAGCAGTGCTGGAAGTGAAAGTAAAGTAAATCACTTGAGAGAAGCTGGATGTTATTGCTGGAAAACAGGGACTTTCTGGTTGTTAAGAGGTGTGGAACTTGGATCGTCTTTTGATATTGCCAAGCACTGGTCAGAGGAATTGTTTCCCCCCCCCCCCCCCCCCCCCCCCCCCCCCCCCCCCCCCCCCCCACCCGCCCCCCCCCCCCCCCCCCCATCTCTCGAATTAAGGACAGTGCAAGCCAGTCGGAGTGATATGTTACTCTTATAAAAAACATGGTAATGAAATAAATTTTACCTTAAATAAAATGTTAACTTGAAATAAAAATGATTTTTTTCCAGCTTGTTCCAAAGCAACTTCTCATTTCATTTAGCTAATAAACGTAAAGATTATAATATAAAAAAGATATAACTAAACAGTAAAAAGAAAATAATACACACTTTACACACATCATTTAAAAATAAAAATGACAAACAAATTATTAAAACTTTAAATAAAAAATTTAAAACAGAAAATACAAAACTAACACTATTTCAAAAAACTGAATAGTATCTAATGATCCTAAAGTAGCACTGGTGTAAGTAGCAATGTACATCTGTTTTTGATATTATTTTTATGTTTATTTCTGCATCATTGTAATATAAAAATTTTTTATTATTTAATATTTTATTTATAATATGTTTTTTAATCAAGCAATGGCACTAGCATACAGTTCGGATCAATATCTGACATTCTGATGCCAATTCCAAGTATAAGTGCATTACTGTAAATATGATTTTGTGTACGAACCCTCTCAAATAGACTGAGTACCCAGTTAGTCTGATACCAGTTCATTTGCTGTGAACTACAGCCAACACAGGTAGCAATTGTTGCAAGAAAATGACAATTTACATTTTTGACCATAACATCCGTGATTAATCATGAACTTGAGGTGGAAAAGTGTTGGGCCTCCGTTATCCAGAAGCAGGCAGGAAGGGATCCTCTGGTTCCCTTCCAACAATCTGGCGGATGGATGGCCGGATCATGCTCTGACTCTTCTCCCCAGAGACTAAGCCAATGGGATGTGTGTTTGGTTCTCTCCACTTCATAATGTTGTGATTATGCTGCTGGATTAAACTGTGGAAACTCCAGGAATGCTTCTCTGAGGGGGGAAAAATCAGTCAACTTAGCGCTTGTTTGTTGGCCTGGTCCTGGATGTTTCGAAGCGATTATAGTTTCTTGGAACACATCAGTATCGCAATGGATTTAACAGTTATTAGAACAATTTGGAGGGAACAAGTCATCTTGTCCGTCTTTGTGATGGCACACTAAACATGCTGGGTTATATTGATAACTAAAACCATAAAAAATTCATTGTGAACTCAACATCTTAAAAGAAAAAAACAATTTACTAAAATGAAAATGAAAGATTAAAATAGAACATTATTTAAAATATTGTAAACATTCAAATGAAAACAGAAAATAAAATCAATGTAAAAAATATTGTCAACGCACAAAAAAATATACCAAAACAAAAATTTAAATGAAAAAAAAAGATTCAAAAATATTGTTACAAAAAAAAAAAGCATCTACATCTAGTGCCCTTATAGATGATGTAGACTGATGTTTGTGTAGTCAAGGCACTAACCTTTTTCCTTTCTTTCCCCAGCTGTGTGTTCGCAGTTCAGGCGACTGTTTCCGGGACCAGATGCGCTACATGATGAGGTCTCTGCAGGATCTGAAGCAGATACGTGAACCCACCGACCAATCAAAGTGCTCATATGCGACTCGAGCGTGTCAAAAAAGGGCACAACAGCGGGAGCAGCTCAGCCGCCTGCGGAATTCTGACGTCAGTGACGCCAGCACCTACGATTCGGCCTGCTGCCTGGCCAGTCCGCTGGAGGAAGAGGAGGATGAGGAGGCCAGTGTTGACCGCCTACCTCAAGGCTCCCCGAGCAGCGTGAAAAGTCTGGACTTTGATTCGGGATACTCTGAAGCATCGTGGCAGGAAGAGGGTGTGGTGTTGAGGCGTACGAGGAATGTACGTGTTTCATCGTCTGCGTGCGTCCGCACCAACCGAATCCGACCCAAATCCACATCAGACGCATGCCTGGAGCGCTGGACGTCGTTTGAGGCCAGCGACCCAACGGACTGGACCACGTCTTTGTTAACCCGAGGGCGTAACAGGCAACCATTGGTTCTTGGGGACAACAGTTTTGCAGATCTTATTAAGAACTGGATGGATCTTCCAGAATGCCCAGATTCTGCAGAACTCAAGCCGAACGCCAGCCGCAAAATAGCCAAGGACTTTCTGGTCAACATGCGACGGAAATTAGCGGGCATGTCAAAGGGAGTTGAGGAGAGAAAGGCTTGCACTAAACGCATGTCTTGTCCCGTGGGATTTCAAGCACCCAAACCGTTCTTTCACCAGTCCCACACAAGTTTGCACCAATTGGGACCAGACTTTTACCAGTTCGGCGCTGTCATGACGACAGGGAGTCGACAGCCTATCATATGCAATGACATCATTAGATACATCTGACGTTTATGAAAACGGACTGGAGTTTATTTCTGAAAACATCTAATATTGATCTATGTATTAATAAATGTTGTAATAAATGTATTTATATAAAAGAAACTCTTCTGCGTTTTTCTAAAAGCCAACGTGTCATGTTCCAAAACATTTGATGGCAGTGAGGATTTGACAATATGAAAGTGCCATTAAAGCATTAATAAGCTGAGTCAGGTTTTATACCATATAGTTTTCACTAGCTTAAATCAAAAATCTCAAAATCTGCTTTTATAAATCGGTTTCTACTGAAATACAAGACATCAATTTTCAATACATTTATTAAAGAATCAGAATAAGTCTTACAGTTCATAATCTCCCAATTATTTTCAATGCTAACCCAACATTCAATTTGTTTAGCTCTCATAAATTTGACGTTCTACATTCAATTGCAGTCAAATGACTCGGGCCTTTTCATGTGTATACCAATTTAAATTTCTTAGAGCTGTGCAATAGTTTATCGTTTCAACACGACACCGAATAGCTCATATACTGTGCAAATATTATCCTTCATTTCAGAGGCAGCAGCTGAGTGACTAAAATATGGAATGCACTCTCTAAAATAAGACTTTACTGATAATGATATGTGATGTAGACAGATACAGTATTTTTTTTATACTCATATTTTATATGCTGCAGAATTGAAGGCTTATAACCAGAATACAATAGCAAGAAAAAGAGCCAGCTGTCAAGTCTTTTTGTGAAAGACCCACTGCTGTAATGTGATTAGGACTGAACGCACACAGATGCATCTAAAGGTGATTACACTAATTAACTGAAGCAGACAGCTCATTGGGGTCTCTGGCTCTACTCTGGAAGTGCTTTCATTCATGGTAATGGTGAGGTGAGGGGTGGGTGGTCATGACTGTATAACAAAGGGATGAGGGTGGGAATGAACAAACCACAGGGGTCATATTGATACAGGAGACACGTTTAAAAGAAACAACAGAAAGATATTTCACTTACAGACTGTAAAATAATGAGATTCTTTACAAAAAACTTTCCAGTTCAAGCTTTGCACTGCAAAATATCATAATCGTAATCCATATTTGTCTTGTTTTCTTGGTAGCAAGATACATTTACTTGAGACTTTTTCAATGGTGGTAACACGTTAAAATGTTTCATTTGTTAACATTAGTTACTACATTAGTTAACATGAACTAAGAATTAAAAATACTTGGCACACTTTATTTTAAGGTGTCCTTGATACACCTTACATGTCTTACTATTATAAAAACAATTAATTATGCATAATTACATGCAAGTAACCCTAAGCCAAACCCTAACCATATAGTAAGTACATGTAATTAATTAATATTACTCAGTACTTATATGTATAATTACACTGTAACAAGGACACCTTAAAATAAAATGTAACCAAATACTTCTATAGTGTTAATTAATGTTAATTTCAACATTTACTAATGCATTTTTAAAATCAAGTTTGGTAACAAGGCACAACTCTTTTTATTAACATTACAAGAGGAATGCATGTAAATATAGTGTACCTATTTTAAAAATTTCTTTATAGATAGGAATTCGAAAGTTGTAAAATAACATGATGAAGTACGTTTTTTTCTACTTACAAATTTGTATTTAATGTTTAATGTGTTACTTGTTTCTTTGTAATTATATGTGAAATTTACTAGCAATTTCTGATTGAATTTTTTTTCCCAGTGTAGTTAATACATTAACTAATGTTAACAAAAGAGACCTTTTTGTAAAGTGTTACTAGAATGGTATACAATATTATAGTTTTTGTTTAGTTTTATAGGCAATATTTTTATTTGTTTTAAAGGGGTCATATGATGCGATTTAATTTTTTTCTTTCTCTTTGGAGTGTTACAAGCTCTTGGTGTATAAATAAGATCTGTAAAGTTGCAAAGCCTAAAGTCTCAAAACCAAAGAAATATACTTTATAAAAGTTAAGACTCTGCCACACACCCCAAAAACGGCTCATTCTAACACGCCCCAACATACCTACGTCACTATGTGGAAGATTTGCATAACGCCGCCCAATATTCTTTGCGTGTTTCAAAACACTGTTTGTTTTGTTATTAGTTTAAGTATTTGAGTTTTGCGCAGCGCAGAGTAACGCCTTGTGTGTGTGTGTGAGTGAGAGGGGAACAGGGTCACATCAAGAGAGTGAACTGCCGTCAAGAAATCATACCCGTCCAGCTGTCTTAACCTCAGCTGTGTACTGGCATCAGCACTGTGTCTGGTCTACGCCTCTTTGCCCTTTCGTCTTGAACGGTGGTAAACTAACGACATTAGTAACGTTCTTGATATTTAGCTTGAAGCTGAACGCTCTCGTTATGGTAGGGGCTTACATTTCCACCGCGTGCTTGTGGTGTTCTCAATCACATGCCACTGGCGTCAGCTGCCATCACTAGCAGACTTGCGCTTCTCCAAGGATGGGCTTTGTTGAAACAGACGCGTTTGAATAGGCGGGCATAGAGGACCTACATAATGTCATTATTTGAAAAATTTTTTTGAACATTAAGCATGTCACATTCTGTTACACCAAATACACAAAATAATGATCTTTAAAATAGCCTCATATGACCCCTTTAATTCAACACACATGTTGTGTCCACAAACATCAGTGTGTGTTTTCATCTAGACTGTATGCATTTTTAGTTAACCAATTTCCTATACTTGCACTACTGTTCAAAAGTTTGGTATCAGTAAGATTTTTTTATTTTATTTAAGAACTTAATACTTTTATTAAGCAAGGATGCATTAAAATGGTCAAGAAAATAATCTTGAAAAGAATGCACATGGTTTCCACCAAAGTACTACAAATGTTAAATTAATACATGTTTTACTTGAAGCAGAAAATCTGCATATTAGGCTGGTTTCTGAAGGATCATGTGACACTAAAGACTGGAGAAATGATGCAGCAAAAAATTCAGCTTTGCATCACAGGAATAAATGACATTTGAAATAGAAAATCAGCTATTTTAAATTGCAATAATATTTCACAATATTACTGTATTTTTAATACAAATGAATGCAGACTTAAGCATAAGAGACTTCTTTCAAAAACATAAAAAAATCTTATCAACCCCAAACTTTTGAATGCTAGCTAGTGCATGTATTTCTGTGGCACTGAAAAATCAGTTCTGGTTCCAAAGAAAAGACAAAGAAGATTTAAAAAAAACTGGTATGAGACTGAGTGTGAATGGTATCTGATGTCTTTTAAGTGTCTGATGCTGACAGCGTGTGTGCTTAACCTGAATCTGTTTCAGCAGTTCCTCTAAAGTAATTTCCTTTTGACCCTCACGCCGGCCCTGCACCAGGAAGTCATCCCAGAGAGCGTACCGCCGCCCCGCGACCTGCCGACAGACACGGCACACTGGTTCTAAAACACATGCTTAACAAACATTCACACTCTCAGATTGAGGGTACATACGCTAGTTCTCCCATGCATACTACCTCCAGTTCACTAAGTTGACTGAGTCTGCATGAACTACATGGATGTGGCATTAACAGCTGACATAGATCTTGTTAACCCTGCTGACACATTTGCAGCTCATGTCTTGGACCTCAAACACAGTCCAGGTCAGAGGTTATGTAGGACATATAATACCAGAGACAAGATAAACAGAAAACAACAAATGGGAAAGAAACACATTTATTATTTTGTCTGATTTCCTTCTAAATTTGGCATTAAGATATAAGGTCTTTCCTCACTAAAGAAGCTTGACAAAAAAAATGAACCGACTTGCTTAAAAAGACTAATATTAAATCCTGAGGCAGAGTTCATACATTACAGTAAATTTTGTTTGAATTATTCTGTGTACCACAAAACTGGTTTAGAAAACATTTCACTTAAAAAATTGGTAGTAAATTTCACAAATAATAAAAAAAAAAAACAGCAAGTCACATTTTGAATTAAACACTGAAATGGTATTTGCTAGTAAAACATACTCCAATAAAAAAATATTTTTACAGTGTATACTGGTAAAAATATTACAAACATCTAATTTACAACCATTTGTCTGCAGCTTATAAATTATGAATGATACATTCAAAAACATTTTTCATCTGTGCAAAAAGTTTGCCTGAGGTGCAGTGCATGAAAATGTAAGGTTTTTGACTGCTCTGGAAAGAGGAAGTTCAGTCCTGCTGAATAAAACAGATCCATGTCTTGACTTGATCTTGCTGACAACATTTCGAACATCTACATCACTGCATGTAGATGTATAAACCTTCACCTAAAAATACACTGCTTTCGTGTGATCAAGCACAGCACTAAATACAGATCTCAAAACCAGGCCTCAAACTCCTCCAGGAGCAAACTTTTATAGCTCTGCACTGTATGAGCAACTAACTCATAATTGAGAACTGATAAAATCTCCAGAGATATGAAAGAGCTACCAATAAGCAATAAAATTGTCCTCTGGGTTTGTTCATTTTAACATAGACCTGAGACGCACCTGTCTGCTGTAGACATCCTAATCTGCTTTCACCTCTGCTGGACTTTGTACCTGTGTTTAAATGTAATTTATTTCACATGACCCTTTTCAGAAATCATCTAATTGCTGATTTGCAGCTCAAGAAACATTTCTTATTATTATCATGCTGAAAACTTTGTTGTTGTGCTGCTTCATATTTTTGTAAAAAACTGTGATAGTTCTTTGTATCAGGAATCTTTATAGAAGTTATAGAAATAGAAAGTTCAAAAGAACAACATTTATTTCAAATTGAAGTCTTTCTATTAATGTCTTTACTGTTACTTTTGATCAATTGAATTTCCATTAAGAATAACCAGGTTCCATTTCTTATATATATATATATATATATATATAATAATACTAACCCTCAAACGTTTTTGAATGGTAGTGCAAATCAAAGTCATCTAACCCAGTATTAGCAAAAATGTTTGTAGCAGTGGATATAATGGTATAATTCAAGTCTTCAGAAATGTTGCCAGGACGGATATCACTGTCCAAAAGCGATAGGGGTCGAGTTCCCTACTCAGTCCTGTAAATAGCAAGACTAGCATATGTTTTCAAACACAGTAATTTGAAAACCAATCAATTTGTCATGCTGTGCCGACACCGACCACATTGCAGTGCATTCACTGGATATTTCTACTCCACCCAATCTGCGGCCATAACTTCACTTTTAGAAGTTAGACTTTCCCTCATGCTGTACGTGTGCCACTGACTGGGATGTACTTGCATGGTAACTGTCATTTTTGATTACTTCTATCAAGGTTGAAACAAATAAAGACACCATAATCAATACATAATATAAAAGCAAAGCAGCCACTTCAGGAATGGATGAAACCTCATTGCATGCTAAGGCTTCTTAACTAAGAAAGTAGGGGTCAATCTAACCACAAATGAAAGGGTATACTGACAGCGTTAACCTCTTCATGGAAGGGTTAAAAAATAAGCTTAGTAATGTGGAAACCCGTTAGTCTTTGGGAAAGATGCAAATCCTATTTGAAAACATCTAAGCCTGTAGAAAGCCTCCTCAGGTTTCTGCCATAAACCTTCATAATCCCATCACTTGAATGTATCTGTGTTGTGGTGCCACACGTCTTAATGCTTTGACTTATCTACACTACCATTCAAAAGTCTGAGGTCAAAACACCGCTAATGGGCACCAAAACACATTATGGGCACCAGAGATTGGAACTTGGCTGAGATCTTTTCATTAAGTTAAAGTTAAATTGTTAAGTTGTCAATTTAATGTCGAAAAAAAAATTGTGCATGTTCATGTCTGCAAAATGCTCTATCGATTTGCAATACCGATCAGAGGAAAAATGTGTTTGGGGTCAGTAAGATTTTTAAAAAAGAAATTATTACTTTTATTCAGCAGGGATGCATTAAATTGATAAAAAGTGACAGTAAATATATTAATAAAGTTATAAAAGACTTCTATTTTAAATGCTGTTTTTTAGCTTTCTGTTTGTCAGAGTATCCTGAAAAAATGTCATGATTTATGATGGTTTCGACAAAAATATGAAGCAGTACAACTATTTTCAACATTGATAATAAGGAATGTTTCTTGAGCATCAAATCGACATATTATAATGATTTCTGAAGGATCATGTGACACTGAAGACTGCATAATGGCTGCTTTGCCATCAGAGGAAATACAATTTTAACATTCATGTAGGAAACTGTTATTTTAAACTGTAATAATATTTCACAATATTACTGTTTGTACTGTATTTTTGATCAAATAATCAAATAATTGCAGCCTTGGTGAGCAGAAGAGACTTCTTTAAAAACATTAAAAATGTTACTGACCTCAAACATTTGAAAAGTATGTGATCTAAACAGATGCTAATTTTTACACTATTAGTCAAACAAACTCCAAATCTTCACAAAGTAGTCATTAAGCACATGCTTTTAACATACACAACAGTTTCTTTCTTGTGTAGAAAAACAAGGTGCATTGTTTGAATGTCTCCGCAACTCGTTTTAAATACAATGAGAAAGAAAGAAGTCTCCAAAATATCAAGCTCCAAAACCACAAAGTTTGAAATGAAGAGTAAATCCAGAAGAGAATGAACCATGATTCTTCATACCATCACCACTTGCTTGCTCACTGGGGGGTTTAAGGCGTTGCTCTGTGTAAAATGGCTTTAAAACAATATGATTAATAAATTCAAATGGTTCCTCTGAGTTTTTATTTTTGAAATGCAGTATATCTTTCACAGAGCGCTGTTCTGTTGCTATAGTCCATAGAGGATGAAACTATGAAATTCTGGGCCAAACATGTGAGGTAATCACTCTCAGAATAATGGGGCTCTGCCAACATTCTCATCTGTTCTTCATAAACTCTATCACAGGGTGCATTGTAAACCAGGCTTTTTTCACTACTCAGCATGTGTCTCTGCAGTGCCCATGCCAGAGAGAAGAATTTGAGGGAACACACAACTGTTCAACAACATGTCTTGACGATTGCATTATGAATGCATTTACCAACTAGAAAATATGAGTGACTCCTGCACATGCGAAATGTTAAAGGGAGTACATACAAAAGATCTTGTATCTAGTGGTGGACAAATGACCAATGAGTCAAGCCTTTACTCAACAAATGATAGCAATTGTTGAGCGACTGCTCGATGTGACCTGCAACACAATGGTTGATTCTCAGAGACAGGAAGCTGATGCAAAGGGTGCAGCATGATAAGTCGCCCCTTCCTGTAGAATAAAAATGGAACGGCTCACGTCCTCTAAGGTTCGGGGTAGAAAGAATCATCGCCAAAACTATAACAATGGATTCATTCTCATAACCTATACAGCTGAAACTGTTTTTAGAGTTTGTTTCAATCCCTAGACACTCATGAGGTTTTCATTGCCATAAGAAGAGCATTGGGTTTTGTTGTTAGGGAACCTTTTGAATCATAGTTATTATTGTGGTATCAAATACTTCAGATAAACATGCCTTTAAATAGCACATTAAAACATGCCGTAAAAATGAACTGATTGGCCGCCTTTCAAGTCAGTCAGACAGGCCCATACTTTCTAAGTGGACAGTTCTTGGCCAGAATAAGATGAAAAATTAAACTTAATCATGATAGTCTGGCTGTGCAAGACTAGCATCTGTTCATTCTTATGAGTAGATAAGCATGAAATCATCTTTCCGAATGTGTGCTAATGGCAATCCGTGGGATGATTGGGGAAATAATGTCTTATGACAGTCTTTGAAAGTCCAAACTTTAGTGTGTTGAATCACCCACAAAAGTCCAGTATGTGTTGCTGAAAGGCATAACTGAGGAAACACATGGCCTCGAACAAACAGATGAACATGAACAATCCATTTCCTCTGGTGCTGTTTAACTCTGTTGCTACAGTATGAAAAACGATCAGCTGATTTGTCCATGCCACTCCTTTAACGTCATGCAAAGGTGATTCTAGCGATGAAATGAGACCTCTGACGCAACTGATATCTCCAAAAGTCAATATGTGGCCTGAGGGGCAAAATATGGCAATCAGCTGATCCACAATGTTCAGCCAAAACACAGCTTATAAACACATTATGGGCACTAGAGATTGGAACCTGGCTGGGACCTTTTCACTATTTTGATTTATTTATTGAAGTTGAATCTGAAAAATATTATGCATGGTCTATGGTGAGTGCTTTTGTCTTCAAAATGCTATTGATTTGCATCAACATTAAGTGGAGAAAATTAGTGCATGCAAAATTGCAGGAGCATTATAAACAAATACACTAAGATTGAAAAGGGTGAGAAAGACTTTGGTCTATGAAAGAAATTACTTATTCAAAATACTTATTAAGCATGGATACAGTAAATTCATAGTTTAAGTAACAAAAGTAACAGTAAAGACATTCAAAATGTTCCATTTCAAATAAATGCTGTTCTTTTGACCATCAATGTTTCCTCAGAAATATTAAGCAGCAGTGTTTTCAAAATTGATAATAATAAATGTTTTAATAAATCAGCATATAACAAAAATTTCTGAAGGATCATGTGACACCTAAGACTGAAGTAATGACGCTGAAAATTAAGCTTTACCATCAAAGAAAAATAATTTTAAAAAATTAAAAAACTGTTATTTTAAATTGTATTATTTCACAATATACGTTTTTAAGTTCATTTTTAATCAAATAAATGAAGCCCTGGGTAGCATAAGATGCTTCTTTCCAAAACAAAAATCAAAAAAACTTATGACCCCCAAACTTTCTAACGTTATGTGTATGCTGTGATGCATCCACATTTATAATGATCATCAATGCAGAAAAGAGTGTAAATCCTACAGTAAACTAATTCTTTATTTTTAAGATACCTTTTGCTCAGCTGTTTGCGGTTAGTTCAATTCTCTTTCATCAACTAAAACAAGAATGATTGCTTTACTGAAGAAGCTTCTGAAAATGATACAGTGGAAAGTGAGTCTGTCATTATGAAATGATTATTGATCTGTCTTACAGGAACTACCCCCTGCAGGGAGAAAAACTGAGGGACAGATGGCCGTCACCAAAACTCTTCTGAAGGACCTTTCTTGATGCTTGACCACAAGAAGAAACAAGATGCCAGAGTGAAGCATTAATGGCCCCAAAATGTATTTGGCCACTTAAGTCACACTTAAAAATGTATGAACGTCGTTGTATTGGATCACAAAATATCTAAGCAAACGCATTTTTGTTCGAGAAAGATAAAAAAAGCACATTTTTGAAGCAACCTATTTCATAAAAACTTTCATACATCCAACAAAATTCACCAAAACATCAGTCAATTGAAAGACAGATTGAAAGAGCAAAAAAAAAATGGCCAGATTGTAATTTAATGCAGTGACATTAAGACATTTTTAAGTGTGACAAATACTTTTTGGGCCACTGTATAAAGAAAAATCAGATACCTTCCAGCCTTCCAGACTGAATATTTCCCTTTAATCGCCTTAAAGTCATGCATATCCCCTTCAGGAACAGAGCGGGGTAACAAAGGATGGAGAGGGGTGACAGCATGGCAGGCAGTCTTCAGAGGGTTTGACACTTACACTCCAACTATAGCCCTTCCTACAAAAGGCCCATTGACGTGTTAAAGAGTAAACAGAAGTCTGGCTCATTGTCCTGCCAATGAGGCGCTCCCCACCTGACTGACGGCTCGTGCCAGAAGGAGTCAGTCAATAGAGTTTGTTTCTTACAAATGGTGCATTTTGTTTGAATGTCCCTTTGACTGGCACACACACACACACACACACACACACACATCACAGCAGCGGTAAATAAAGCTCATATAGGCCTGTGCTGAAAGGGTATAATTCTCCTTGGTGTAATCACTGGTTCCATAAATTCAGTAGCCTAATTACTACTGTCAACAACAACATGACAACAACGCTTTGAGTTCAGTGTGTTTTTACAGTTTTTCCTCGTTTGACTCAACAGTGCAATGAATACAGCTGAATAGCCTGCTGTTTGTAATCAATAATTGTTTCTGTGTACATCAATATCATTGATCGGCTTCTAGTCCAGGGGTCAGGGGTGTCATCGTGTTATGTAATGTAACAGGATTGTATTAGACACACAAAGGCACATCAAGGGAATCTAAAAATCACAGATGTTTGAATAAATTGTGTTTCCCTTACAAAAAATAATTGTGGCGTACCATGGTACAGTGATGGTAATATCAGGATATTTAAAATCACAAAAAGCAGAAAAAACTAATACCATGTTATTCTTGGAAGTACCATGGAGTACATTTTAAAAAATATTTTTCAAAGTTATAAATGAAACATTTTGGAGCAAATTTTTTTTTTATTCAATATTTTGCTGTTTCTTTGTAATTGTTTGTGAAGTTTGCTAGCAATTTCTTAGTGAAAATAATGTCTACACCATTTTTTAGTGCACACTGTTGTGCACACAAAAGTTGTAAATAAATATTATTGGAGTATGCTTTACAAGAAAAAAATACACCTATTTTTCTTATTCAAAATGTCACACTTAATTCAATGTATTTTTCTTTGTAAATGTTTCTGTATTTAAAATACCATGAATTTCAGTATTTAAATCTTCATGTTTACCATGGTACATTTTTATGATTCTACTTTAATCATCTTGTTTTATAAAAAAAGAAAAAGAAAAATTGGTCTGATTCTGATTCATCAGTTGTGGAATTTTGAGTTCAAATATATAACAATGTGTATATAACAAATGTATAACAACTGCTAAAACGTATAACTATGCTACTGTAGTTCTATCAAATGAAGTCTAAAACTGTGACAAAAGTGCAGATGAAAAATGTGTATAGCATTATGAAAACAGAAAGCAAAAACTCATGATGCATACCTATGTAATTGCTTTAAATGGCACAGAGGCCATAATTACCCAAAATGGTTCTAATGTTTGCCCTCAGCTGATATGGATGAGTGGTAGCTGAGGATGGTGAGGAGAGCAGGCAAACAAACAGAAAATGAAGCAGTGAGTCTGGTGAGGGTTTAGGTTTCTGGATTCATGCAGACGGCTCAAGGGTCAACAGTGATGTTTTCATGCGTAAGGCTAATAGAATGACGTTAGAATGATTTATACATCAAGATTAAACAATAAAAATCCAGCTGCCATGCATTTTTGTTTTGGGAAGAGATGCTAACGTTGACAAAGAGTACCATGGTATTACCATGAGTGCAATAGAAAAGTCAATAAAATACAACCCTGATCAAAACATTTGTTTGTTTCCATGGATTCATGACCTATCGATGTAACTGACATAGACATGTTGTGATAAACTATAAGTACGAACATCACTAACAGCACAGAGACTAATCACAGTTGAATTTTGTTCCCCTCTCTCACAAGTTACAGTTCTGCTTTCCATGCTGTTGATGTTTTGTTTTATGAAGAGACTCTGTTTAAATGCATACATAGACAGTAAATCACACTTCCCATGTTCTGAAATTAAAATATGATCTTTCCAGCTGTACATTTGCATGGTTAGAGAACTAGAACCGAACACCAGACGAAGCAACACATGGTCTATCCCATCTGTGATAGAGAGCAGCTGCCATGAATACATATCTGTGCGAGTTGGCAGTCATGCCGCTCTCACAACAGCTGAAACTGCTTTCTGGAATGATGGTTTTTTTTATAGGAAAAAATCCTACTCCATCCATCCATCCATCAATCAATCAATTCGTAAATAAATAAAGCTAACATTCAGAGCATTTCAAAGAATTCCAGTCTACTTTCCCCTAATAAGACATTACAACCACATTATACTAATAACATCATTATTCATCAGTGCATGTTACTCAAAAGAAAACAATATTTGTCTTGAAGTCAATAAAGTGTACCATATATTTCTTGGAATCTCTAAAACATATCAGTTGGACAAGGATTATGCATCAGATTCATGATCAATTAATTATATCATCCAGAGCATTCCAAGAATTTACCATTATCGATGGAATTACAGCGGGGGGGGGGGGGGGGGGTTGGGGGGGGGGGGGGGGGAGGGGGGGGGGGGAGGGGGGGGGGGGGGGGGGGGGGGGGGGGGGGGGGGGGGGGGGGGGGGGGGGGGGGGGGGGGGGGGGGGCAATTGCAGGCAAGGAAACACTCTCCATTCCGCAACTGATTACTTGGAAAGATAATGTGATATATGTAATTTCATGGGGGGCAAGAAAGGGGGGGGGGGTGGCATTCATCTAATGTGACTGTGCCAAAACCATTCCTAGATACCACCACCGGTGCTTATGGGCTGTTTTTATGCATTAATATTCTCACTCCGTTCCTGATCCCTATTAGCATTTACTATGCGTCACATGAGTAGGCAGTCATTCACTTTAGTAAAAAAAATAAAAATACACAAAAATTAAAGTCACTTTGGTAAAATTTACAAAAAGTCACAACGGCGCAGATTCACCAATGAATGTCAGATTGTCCTTTAGGTGTCTTTTTGCATGCTGTCATGCCTTGCTACAGTAACAAGCACTTCTCTACTGTTTGTACAGCAGCCGCCATAGAGCTCCGGAGGTTGACGTCACGCACTCTATACTCCACCATTTTGGCAGCCAAATCAGGAGAGCGCTAGAGCATTGGTACAACAATTGTACAATTGTACAACAATAATTTAAACCAGACTATTTAGACCTTACAAACCTTACTATTTCAACATGGTGGACAGCTGCTGTGCGCCAGGATGCCAGAACAGGCAGGGGAAAGCTAGGGTTGCCAACTGTCCCGTATATTGGGCTTAATTTATGTGTCCCGTACGTGACCTCCCTTGGCCCGTTTCTTGCCCCCTCACACAGTATTCGTTAAGTAAATCAGAAAATCCTGAACATAACTGTTTGAGGAAGGCTGCAGAATCCTCTGCTAACTGGTCGCTCCCGCTTCACAATTAAGCGCCAATTCCGTCCGTGTTTTGACTTCGGTAAATCCGTTTTGGCAAATACAAACTACGTGATTATTTTTCATGAGTCCAACATCCCGCCGTGCAAGAAAACATGCAATCTACCCGAGACGTGATCAAAGGGAAGCCCGTCCTTTAGTTGCAAAGAGAGAAAAAACATTTTACTTTGAGTAGTCTTCTTACTTGTAGCCTATCTTATTGAAAAACAAAATGACCAATAAAAAAAAGTGTCAAGCACCAAAAGCAGCCCATATTAAATCTATAAGTTATCTTTAATTCAAAAATACGCATTTTCATATACAGCATGTATAAAGTGCCATTTCATTTTTTTCACATTTTGTTATGTTGCTGCCTTATGTTAAACTGCTTTAAATGACTTTTTTTCCACATCACATCTACACTACATACACCATAATAGTAAAGCAAAAAACTGGTTTTTAACATCTTTGTAAATTTATTAAATAAAAAACTTAAATGATTCCATTGCATAAGTAACATACCCTTATCTGTACGTAAAATTTGACTCAGGGCATGCAGAATTGCTTGTAGATGTGACTACACTTCGAGTGGCATTAACCTGTGGCAAATTAATTTGAATGGGTATGATTTGGAAAGGCACACATGTCTTAATAAAAGGTTTAACAGCTGATAATGCATATCAGAGCGAAAACCAAGCCCTGAGGTCAAAGAACTGCCTGTAGAGCTCAGAGACAGGTTTGCATCCCGCCACTAGCTGGGAAGAATTCTGCTTCATTGAAGGGTCACAGAAGCATGTAGTCTCTGTTACCCTTAATGGAAGAAGTTTGAAACACCATGACTCTTCCTAAGCTGGCCTCCTGGCCACTGAGGAATTTATCGGAGACGGGCTTGTTTATAGTGTGAACAGACCTTATGGTCACTCTAGTTCGCTCACCTGCACATATATGCAGATGGGAGAACCTACCTAGGACACACATCACTGAACACGCCACCGAGCTGTGGCTTCTGGCGTGTGCAGATCATCCTCTTCATCATGTAGCGCACTGGAACACACTTGGATTTCAAAAAAACCGACGCACCTAAAGACCCTCAGACTCTGGAAACAAGATTCTCGGGTCTGATGACCCTCACTTCCAACAATCATGTTGAAGGAAACCAGCATGCTAATCACTGCAGAGTACCATCCCCCCATATTAAGTGTCTGGTAGCAGCATCATGCTGTGGGGCTGTTTTTCAGCTGCAGGAACTGAGGGACTCGTCAGAGTAGAAGAAAAACTCAATGCACCAAAATATTGAGATATAATGAAAACCCAGTCCAGAGCATTCAAAACCTCAGACTGGGCAAAAGGTTCACCTTCCAACAGGACAATGACCCTAAGCACACAGCAAGAGTGGCTTATATACAACTCTGTGAATGTCCTTGAGTGGCCTAGCCAGAGCCTGAGCTTGAACCCAATTAATTATTTCTGGAGAAATCTGAAAATGTGTCTGCCCCATCCAACATGACAGAGCTTGTGAGGAGAAGAATGGCAGATAATTGGCAAATGATGATGAGAAAAGCTTGTCGCATCAAACAAAAAAGACTTGAGACTGTAAGGTGCTTCGCTAACTTTTACTTATGCAATTCTTATTTCAGTTAAAAAAAAACTACATTTATGAAGTTGTGCCTTCTGTTTTTGCTTGTGTCAGTATGGTGTATGGAGTGAGCTTGATGGGGAACCAAAAATGTAAAAATTAAGTAGTTTACCATAAAGGCATCAACATAAAAGAAAACTAAAAAAATATAGGGTATGAATACTTTCGCAAGGCACTGTATATATATATATTCCTAAGGATCCCGATAGACAACTAAAATGGTTCCTGCATAAAACCTGCTCCCCCCACACAATTTGGGATTAACCGATAGATTCTTGACATTATTAATGGCCTACGTAGCTCCACAGGGATATACTATGCTGGCTACCTACAAGCAGCTAGGGTCGCTTCTTAGCTAACAACACTTTGAGCTTAACCCTTCCAGTGACGACTAGCAGGTTTAATATGCATCAAAAATTAGATTGTGTACATTTTGTACCCCTCCAGCTTTATAGTCTCCGAGTAACGTTAGGAGAATTTATTAGGTTACGTAGTTGGAGATATCAGAGATACTGCATTCGGATCTTCCTTCCTTTATTGAATAGGCCCTACACGTTAAATTCCCCACGGGGGCATTATAGGTATTTGTTATGCTTAATCTATTAAGTTTTGTTATGTACAGGTCTATGTCTTTTGAATTAAAGTACGTAGTGAACTCTGTTGCCTTGAAACTCATGTTCAGGCACCATTCATGTCATTTTTGCTCCCGGCTGTCCCTGCCTGTCAGCATGGTGGTGTAAACGGATTGGGTCACGTGACGTCCGGAGCTCTATTAAGCATACTGTGGCTTTTACAGTCTAGTTTGGATTCTTGGGGGACATGTTTGCATGGAAACCATCTTAATTGAATAAGTGTTTACATGTGTCTGTTTGTTTTATGGCCAAATTCCAGCAAATGGCATTGCATTGCTGCGTTGATGAGCATCATAGACACAAACACAAATGCCAGGAGACTAAACATCTTGTTTACTTGTCTTCTCATAAGGCACTATCACCAAATTCTACTGATAACACAACGACCATGCCGGCCTGCAACAAAACAGTCTGGATTTTGAAACTCTAATTAAATTTAACAGACAAATAAACACATAATTGAGGATGTTGTGTACAAATTCCCTATTTACTTTCTTAATACACGTTCCTGGTCTTATTGCGCATTATTTATCAGCGCATGTCTTTCTAAAGAAATATTTCTCTTTTAGTCAATAAAGTATTTCATATATTGCTTGGAATCTGTAAAACATGCAACTAGACAAGGATTATGCATCAATTTCATGATTAATCTATTGCTCTAGTATTCTCTCAGCGTTTTCCATCAGGTACACACATGGTTTCTTAGTCTAAGACTAGCTAATCCAAACCAGAACTTTCCCATCTAATTTAAAGACTGATTAAAGAGCCCCCACTACACATGGAGGGAGAATTATGGGAAAGCTCGTCTTTCCTGCACTCAACACTGTGGGTAATGAAAATAACGTGGCCTGTGGTCTGATTGATCCCAACTACCAACTAAAAATCACTGCTGGGAGAAGAAGTTCAGAGTCAAGACTATTGGGATCACTAGTGATGAGCGTATTTCGTTAAAAGTCTGGTACACTTTGCAGCTTATTCTGGTCAAGAACGGTTCACTTAGAGAGAAGGAGACCATCTGAAAGACATTTAACTGCCTAACCTAAATTAAATAGCTGATACCACAATAATAGCCTGAAATAATAACTGCTATCTGTCTATGCAACTATTCATCCATTTCTTACCACCAGGAATAGTTCATATGATTTAAGCCTTTTGGCGTGGTCTTGTGATGGCAAGCCAGGACACAATGCATGACTCTACTATATGTGCCGTATGAAGTACGGCTCAATGACTGCATATGGAAAGTATGCAGTATGCTGTTACTTCCAAAGCAATTACTTTAGACGGCCACACACAGTTTTTGGCAATCATTCTGGTGCATGTTTATGAAAAATTACCATTTTATTTGAATGAAAACCAGAGGGATTTCTGTACTCACTCTGCCATACGAATGTAATAAAAAGAAAAGTTCTGAAGATCAGAGAAGTAGAAAGACTGAACGGCAAAGCGGTTAAAGATTAAAGCTCGAAAACCGATGCAGATACTCTTATCAACTTTAATTATGACTCTTAATTTATTAGAGAGTGTTAGAGGTGTTAATTCAACAACTCATCAACAGATGAACTGTGAACAACAGATGAATGTGTTTTCAGGCCTGATTAATCATTGCGCACAGATTTACACTTCCAAAACACAGATTTAGTGTTACTGTAATCAAACTGAACAAAATGCTAAAATCTCACTCATAACACATTTAAACAGAGCATACAGTAAATGTAGCTTCTGATATAAAATGTTCATAGAAATAGGCCTATCATTTAAGTTTCTGTGTGTGTGTTTCTGGATGCAAAGATATATTTTTTTTATTCAGGTAATATTTTTTAAAGTATCTCTTTTCTCCACCAAACTGATTGATTTGACAAAAATCCCGTAAAAACAGACATGGGAAATATTATGAAAGGTCAAACACTGTTTTCTATTTGAATATATTTTTCAAAGTATTCCTGTGATGTAAGTAGATTTTTTAGCATCATTACTCCAGTCTTCAAGAAACATTTCTTATTATTATCAGTGCTGAAAACAGTTGTGCTGCTTTATATTTTTATAGAAAATACTTTTTTAAGAATTTTTTGATGAATAGAGAGCAACATTCATTTAAAACAGACTAATGAAAAGTCTAAATTGTATTCAATATCACTCCAAAAGAACTGCAATACACATTATGGGAAGCAAGTCTATTCCATGCTCAGTTCCTATCTTTAAATTGTGCATGTCCTCAAATTTTGCAATACATTAAACATGTGCATCATCCTCCTTAACACTTCATCAAGATGCCATCATATAAAGTGGTTAAGATGGTGTGTTTGTGCATCATTAACAAGGCACAGCTTTAACTAAGACCAAATGCTCGCTGACGAAGGTACACATTGCTCAGCTCTATTGTCAGTGCTGATTATGCAAGTGAGTGCACTCTACAGTAAACACAGAAGGAAAAAGAGTGAATGAATGAACAAGTAAAGATGTGATGTTTTGAAACTCCATCATAAAGGGAACGCTTGAGAACAAAGAAGTGAGAAGAAGCTTTGAGATTGAGCAGATGGGCTTTGAAACCTCCATTTCTCCTCCACAGCCTCCTTCTTTCTTACATGGTCTCTCTAAAAAGCTGTGAATGATTAAAGGAATAAAAAGGCAGCCGCAATGGAGCTCAAGGAAATCTGGTTCTAATAGAGGAGTTTCCTGCGATGGCAGGAAATAGCTGTCATTTCTGCAGGGTTCACTTTCTGCCTCCTCACTCTTTTCCTCTTTCGTTCTCTCTCTTTCCAGCCAGTCGTAATTCATAAATGGTCAAATAAGGTGGCACATGTGTCATATCCAAATAAATGCTCTCACGTCATAGTTTAAGGTATGCTCTCAACTCCATTTGGTCTTCAAGAGGAGCAACAACTAATCCATTATGTAGGCATGCATTAGATGGACATATTTGATCGTTGCATCTCATTTTGCTCTTCTTTTCAGCAACTCACTGGCACAATTGTTGTATTTAAAAGCACATCGCTGTTTCCTCTGCTCGCAAATGCACAGATATATTTACATCCAAAGTGCTTTTAGATTAAGCAAAGATGGATAACAAACTAGACCAGTATGACAATAATCTATCCATTGTGCTGTACTAATACAACAAGGACTGATCAAAAGTGAAATTAAAGACATTTATAATGACACAAAAGATTTCTTAGATACTGAAATAAACTTGAATTAAATTGAAAATTTATTTTTTTAAATAATTGCTATTTAAATGGCTATTTACTATCATGAGAACTGCCTGAACAAGGTGTCGTTTTCCAACAAAATATTAATCAGGACAACTGTTTTCAGTGTTGGAAATGTGTTTTGAACAGCAAATCAGCATATTAGATGATTTCTGAAGGATCATGTAAAACTGAAGACTGGAGTAATGGTCTTGAAAGTTCAGCTTTGCACCAATTACTAAATGATCTTTTTCAATATTCAAATTTACTTTGAATTTGTAATCATATTCTCCATTATTCTGTGTTTATCATTATTATTATTACTAATAATGTCGCCTTGGTGAGCATAAGTTGCTTTTATTAAAAACATTGAAAAGTCTTTGTGACCCCAAACTTTTGAAATGTAGTGATATGGTACTGAATCCCTGTAAGTCATGAACAGCATAAGATGACTTAACCGGACAAAAATGTATTCACTTGTGGCTATAAAGAGAGAGAAAGGCTTGAATTATAATTATTACATTAATGCCTACAGGTGAAAAGCCAAGTTGCCAGAAATGGATTTATTAACAGAAGCAGGTTCAAACATGAAGGTCCAAGTACCAATTAACCCAGTAAAGATTGGCAACTGTGTAGCAGAAATTCAGACTTTTAGACCATATTTACCCCTGTGATCAAACCACCTTTGGAGATGGGGTTTGTACCGCATTTGTATCAAACAGTAATGCACACTGATGCGTCCAAGTGATCCAATGTCAAAAGAGCATTGGTCCAAAACAAGAGAAATTAAACCTAAAACAAGTCATTTTTATTTGCATAGTGCTTTCTACAGAAAATTGTGCCTTAAAGTTCCAGTAAACAAGCAAAAAGTGACTCTGACACAGACAAAAATATGTTCAGGCAGTGGAGGGAAAGATCTTCAGAGGAACCAGACTCACACAAGTGATCGATGGAGACACAAGCACAGCAACATCCCATGCTGACGACCAGCATCTAAAAGAAAACACATGCTGGTCTTTTCTGCAGGGTTACGGCAGACAGAGTGTCATAAAGTGCCTTGAGAGGCTGCTAATAAGGACCTGAAGCTGTCACAGCATTAACCCCAGCAGGCAGAGCACTAGGGTCAGATGAAGGCACATTCTCCCATGCCATGGTAAGACTGCACATAGAGTAAAATTCTGCATGCTGGGAAACAAAAATACTACGGTATAATACTGATGCATGGTCAGTAAAAGTGGGCTAAATTGACTATTATCCACAATAAATATGGGCTTCTTTATGTTATTATATAGATATTGCAGTTTAAATGAAAGGAAAAATGGAAAACTCTCATGTGACTAACAGTTTAGTAAAAGACTTAATTTATATAGTCCTAAAATAAGGTCTGCAACACCAAACCAGGTCATTCTCATGACACAAGGATTGATAAACAAGTTCTCTGAAACTCATCTTGAGAGTGTAAAAATAGTGGATGCTTTTTTAAAAGGAAGTCCTGGGTAGAAAACAGGAAGCTACAAGCATATCTGTCTTTCCTCAGACTAGATTTTTTTTGTAGAATAACCTTCTTAGTCTATGACCTGTCAAATTTCCATAATTCTGTTTTTTTATTTATTTTTTGGTAAGCTACTGACTGTTATGCCTTTCCAAATATGTCAAATATGTCTCTCTTTTGTTTTTCATTCCTCTAAATCCATGAATTGTTCCAATTGACGCCACATGGCTGGAAATGAGACTAATAGATATATTTCCACAGCTCAATTTAATACACTGACAGCTGATAAAGCCCCATATGGCGACTACAACATCACCATCACAGTCTAAACAAAGATAAAAAAATAGAAATGTTAACTAATCGACTCAATGATTTGTTTTCCACAATGTGACTGCATTCAAACAGTATCAGTATCACAAAATAAAGCTCAACCTCAACTAGTCCCATGTGTGGAAATGTTTCCACACATCCTGTACTTGGAAAAGACTAGTGAACACTGTGCCAGTTAAATGAAAAAGGTATGCAAACAAAACAAAAGGTATGGAAAAAGTGAAAGAGGAGATGAAGGAAATGAAAGGCTGAAAGTTTAAACTTCAAGACACAAGAACCTTTCTACACAGTAGTCCTGAAAAGTTTCTGAACACTTAAGCCTCACTTAAAAACTAAGAAAGATATGCACACATTAAGCAAAATATTGGCTACCGTTCAAAAGAAATTAATACTTTAATTCAGCAAGGTTGCTTAATGACAATGTGACAGTAAAGACATTCCTATTCTGATTTATATTTTAAATAATTGCTGTTCTTTTGAACTTTCTATTCATCAAAGAATCATGTATCATGGGTTCCACAAAGAGGCTGCGCAACTGTTTTCAATATTGATAATAATAAGACATTTTTCTTGAGCAGGAAATCAGCATATTAGAATGATTTCTGAAGGATCAAGTGACACTGAAGACTGGAGTAATGATGCTGAAAATTCCGCTTTGCATCCCAGATAATACAATTTTTAAAATATATCCATAGAAAATATATATTTAAAAATGTAATAATTTTTTTCACAATATTACTATTTTCACTGTATGTTAATAAAATAATTTATCTTGGTAAGGCCGAAGAGTCTCTTTCAAAAACGTGAAAAATAGTTTGAACAGTGTATTACAAAAAGATGTTTGTTAGGATTTAAATGATAAAATGGATGCTGTTCAAATAATACCAAACTAATTGGTGGTCACTTTGTTGAAGTTAGTGGAACATGTTGACAGGTAATGTGATGAACCACACCTGTGGTTCCTCTGCTAGGACACTTGTGTGAACCTGAGGAGAATTATTAAAAGACATTAAGCAGAAATGAAGTTAGAAATGATGTTAAGTTAAGTTCAAGTTCGATTTGTGTGGCTTTGGTGTCTAATACCTCTCAGGGCCACTGAATGTTCTTGTAATCCAAACAGTGTGTGTGTGTGCGTTGAGTGTTTTGAGAAAGGAGCAGTCTGGACACTCCAGAAAATGGTCACATCGCACCAGTAACCTGAGCTTGTGTGTTTCAAAGCCCAGCTCACCGCCTGTCCCCTTGGGTGAGAATTACCCTCAACTCTGACCCTGCACATGTTGGTAGAAACAACACTCCCCCCATGTGTGGATGGCCGTGTCTGGGGTTTGCATTATGTCATCTATGAAGTCTGTCTGCACAAATCTTGGGCCATTCGTGCTTTATACATGCACGTGTCTGTCTGAATAATCAGTTGTCTAAATCTGAACGCGTTCCCTTTGAAAGTGGAAGTCCCCTAAACGGAGCAAACACACCAGGTTGGCAGGTGAGGGTCTGTGGGGGTGAGTGTACAGTTACTAAGTGGTTTAAGCCCCTGAGGATGAAAATAAGTTCACTAAAGCCTGTAGTGATCCAGACGCAGACAGATAACTGATGCTGTAGCCTTTCACCCCAGCCATCACTCCCTACCCATCACCCCCGGCCCTCATAGCACAACTCAACCACAGTGAAAATGACCTTTATTCAACGCACAAGAGTGATTATAGAGAACTTATAGTCAATATATATACAGTACATTCAACTATTATGATATATTGTATTCAACAGCTAAGAGCTCCTCATGCTAAATGCATATAGAATTCAAAGCCATTCTATTGTTCTATGCTGGTTATTTATTAATTAGAGAGAAAAAGGCCAACACACTCATGTTAGATGGTGATAAGTGAATAGTTTTGTCACTTACTGTAAATGTCGGGCCACACAAGGCTATGACGGGACAAAGTATTGGTTGGCCAGGTATATACATGTGTTGCGGTAGGATGTGATTTTCTGGTGACCCTGGACAAGCTTATAGAGCTCCAAACACATCAGTCCCGCGATCGCAGCTGTTGTTGTGGCGATTGCTGGAATGATGCGGCCAGCAATTAACTTGCTCTGCAGATGAGAAAAAGGATATTACTAACTTCAATATGCACTTATGTGCACTGCTTGTGAATTACAAATACATGCTTACTGGTACAATCAAGTCATGCTAAATATTTATGGTAAGTAGTACATGCAAAAAACAGTATCTGGAATGGAACTCTATGGTCTAGTACTGTATTATCAAAAAGTCTTTCCTCAGGGTGTACTGTATATGTACAGGAACTGAGGACACAAACCCCGGAAGGGGAATGTTGATCACTTTAGAGCTTGTCTCACAAACAAAAGCACAGCAGAGTTGTTTGACAAAAACAAAAGTCATTCACTTTGTGGCGGTCGGCTGTTGGTATATCATAGTTCTCTGCCCTCAGGTTGGATGCTGCAACTATGTAGTCCATGTGGAAATTACTGTCATCATCCTAGAACACAAGAATAAAAAAGAACATTTGGTAATGTACAAACAACTGCATTATTATAAGCACTGACACATAAGAGGGGTTTGCACAGAACGTTCTTCCATTCAGTCTTGGTTGTCTCTACACATGTATCAGACTCACATCATTGGCCAATGTGCTGTTTTTTATGCATTAACTTAAACATTTTGTGTTGGTTATGCCTAAAACTAATTTTTCAAATCGGGGAAAATAAAAAATAAACACTAAAAGATACTCTTCAAGATATATTTTCCAAAAACAAGTCTTAATATCATGAAATTTGGCTTCAAGCTAATTTACTTAATATTTATTTGTAGTAATATTTTATATGTACTTTATTATTGTTATATTATACTGCATGAATATGTAATAGTGTTTTAAGGATAGTAGATATTTTTGTGCAAAACCAAAATACCATTAAAATATATTTAAATATATCTTTCTCTAATTACAGACAGTCCTGAATCAGCTGCATCATTTATTGTTGTCCTTTACTTCTTTTCAACTTCGGAAAACACCTTTTGATTTGTCCATCAGCAAATATTCACCTACCAACCATCTGTTCATTCATTACCATAGGGCAAAGCATGGAAAAAAAAGACCTGTTGTTCAAAGGTGGATGCGAGTGCTATCTTTAGTCTTTATAAAACACACGAAGACTTAAACAGAACAAAATTTAGCCACAGGTACTATTTGCGCACTTTGGTCAACAGTCCTAGACAAGATGTCATACGTGTCAAAAACTTTGATAGCTTCCTCTTTTTTATTCTATGTCTTTCCAGTACCTGCACATGATTCACACAAAACAACCGCAACTGTCTCCGATCACCTAGTTCAACTCATATACAGTGGCATGTGAAAGTTTGGGAACCCCTTGCAGAATCTGTGAAAATGTGAATAATTTTAACAAAATATGTTCATACAAAATGCATGTTATTTTTTTTATTTAGTACTGTCCTGAGTAAGATATTTGACATAAAATATGTTTACATTTAGTCCACAAGAAAAAAATTGCTGAAATTATTCAAATAACCCCATTCAAAAGTTTGGGAACCCTTGATTCTTAATACTGTGTGTGGTTACCTGGATGATCTACTTTTTGTTTTGTGATGGTTGTTCATGAGTCCCTTGTTTGTTCTGAACAGTTAAACTGAGCACTGTTCTTCAGAAAAAAATCTCCAGGTCCTACAGATTCTTCAGTTTTCCAGCATCTTTTGCATATTTGAACCATTTCCAGCAGTGACTGTACATTTTGAGATCCAGCTTTTCACACTGAGGACAACTGAGGAACTCATACACAGCTATTACAAAAGTTATTCACTGATTCCCAAATGCCACACGGTGCATTAGAGCCGTGGGGTGTAAACTTTTGAACAGTAGGATGATCTGTAATTTTTTCTTATTTTGTTTAAAGATCATATTTTTTTTCCATTTAGTACTGCCCTTCGGAAGCAACAGAAGATACTTGCATGTTTCCCGGAAGACAAATTAAGTACAATTTACCTTGATCTTCAAATTCAAAAAGTTTTCACCCCCGGCTCTTAATGCATCGTGTTTCCTTCTGGAGCATCAGTGAATCATTGAACCTTTTTTTAAAAGTTGTGTTTGAGTCCCTCAGTTGTCCTCAGTGTGAAAAGATGGATCTCAAAATCATAGTCATTGCTGGAAAGGGTTCAGATATGCAAAAGATGCTGGAAAACTGAAGAATCTGCACAGGACCTGGAGGATTTTTCTGAAGAACAGTGCTCAGTTTAACTGTTCAGAACAAACAAGGGACTCGTGAACAACCATCACAAAACAGAAAACAGTGGTGGATCATCCAGGTAACCACACACAGTATTAAGAACCAAGGGTTCCCAAACTTTTGAATGGGGTTATTTTAATAATTTCAGCTATTTTTTTTTTCTTGTGGACTAAATGTAAACATCTTCTATGCAAAATATATTACTTAGGACAGTACTAAATAAAAAATAACATGCAATTTATATGATCTCTCTTATTTTGTTAAAATTATTCACAGATTCAGCAAGGGGTTCCCAAAACTTTGCATGCCACTGTACTTATAAACTAGTGATCTTTTCAAAGATATAGCCATTAAAAACCAAATAGGCCATTAAGCATAATCAGACCTCAAGAACTTTGGTTTGATATTAGATATTGCAGGAATGCTAGGATACCCTGGTTTTGAGGTTTTGGCACTCTTCTTACACCCCAGGCATAGCAGCACTACAAAGACTGTCCAGTATTGGGTGTATTGGGGGCAACTGTGGGGGTGTTTGAGCGCAGTATAAAATTTGGGAACCTGATGCCACCAGAATCCCCCAAACACACATTCCAGTGGAAAAACAAAACATCTGATCTGGCAAAGAATGTGTCATCGCTTAAAGTGCACACACACACTTTCACATGCATACGGACATATAATACAAACATTGGGGCCCAAAAGTCTGAGTCCACTAGAGAAATGTTTCATTTTTCTAATTCAATAGAATTCTTGCATTACAAATTATATTATCAGTCTAAAAAAAAACATGATTTTATAATGTCTTAGTATTTGAACTGTTTCTCTTTTACTTTATGATAGATGCACAAATCATGTTCTCCAGCATCATTTGAGATATTCCAACAAGCATCTTATGCCAGGGTTATTACAAACTTTAATAGTATATTATCCATGATACTAAAATTACTCTTTTGAGTTTCAATGCAAGCAAAAAAACTGACCATCTTCTTACAGAGTCACATGATCAATGTCACTCATTTACTTACATTTGTGACCAAGAAATAGAGAAGATTCTGAAATCTGATTTTTTTTCCCTTCATTATAACTATTTTTGGTTTTAAAATGTTCAAAATCTTAAATCTTTGTTCATTTTCAGGTTTAAATAAAATAAAATCCCAGATTTTCTATGTGGTTCCAAACTGGTGGACCCTGCAGTACATTTATATACAGAAACCTTTGCCATATGAACATTCCCAAAAAGATACCAGAATGCTTTCATCTTCAGAGAAAACAAGACTAAAGACAGAAGCAACCAGAGAAAGAGAAATGGAGAAACGATAGTACAGGTCAGACTTAAAGACTGAAGAGATTGTGAAAATCAAAGACAGATACATGCAGAGAAACACACAGACTGAGACTAATCCTCTTCCTAACAGAAATCACAACTGAGATATTGTTCAGAGACGGCTGCCCATTCAGTCTCCATGTATATGTGTGGAAGCCTATGTGTCATGCAGTCACGACAAACAACAAAGTGAACACTGACTAAACCAGCGTGCATCCAAAGTTTTTCATAAGACCCGTCTGTGCATTGGACGCTCGCTTTCTGAGAAGCATGTCACAGCGGTGAGGTTCTGTGAAGAAGATCTGCCTCAACAGAAAGGATGACTGTTTTCTCTGGTCTGTAATGGATGGAGCTGGTTAAGGGTCGATGAAAACTGCAGTCGGGGTTGGATGTTTTAGGGCCAATTTTGTGGTTGAATGAGACCTCCTACCTGAGAGTAGACGCCAATGTGTCTGACAGGCTCACTGCACATACCAAATGTGTGTATTTACTGGGGATGTCAAAGTTAACACTAACTTTTCAGACAAATTTTACATTTAAAACTGCTAAAAGGATAATTCACACAAAAATTAAAATCATACTCATCTCATTCTCATGTCATTCCAAACACATTTAGTTTTCTTTAAAGTGTAAAGCCAAACAAAGATGTTTTGCAGAATGTCTAAGCTGCTTTTTGTTCTATACAATGCATTTGAATGGGTGGCGAAATAACAAAAACACCATACATGTTCCTCTGCGGTGAATGGGTGAGTTTGAACAGCTGATAAAAACATCACAATAATCCACAAGTAATCCACACCACTCCAGTCCATCAATTAACGAATTGTGAAGCCAAAATCTGCATGTACAGTATGTAAAAAAAAAACCTGCGTACATCATTAAGACGTTTTCAACCTCTATCCATTATATTGCTTTCACCAGTTGAAAAGTCATCTCGTCTGAATCAGGAATCAAGCAAAAACAGTCCTAACAGGTCTGCATAAAAAAAGGGTGTTGTGATTTGATGTGAAGGACACGGGATCGACTTTCTCACTAGTGGAAGTTTTTTTTATTATGGATTATGGATAGTTTTTTACATCACAAGAAGTTAATTTATTTGTACAGGTGGATTATTGTTTCTGTTTAATCAGCTGTTTTGGACTCCTTGGGGGGAGGGGGGGGGGGGGGGTGGGGGGGGGGGGGGGGGGGGGGGGGGGGGGGGGGGGGGGGGGGGGGGGGGGGGGGGGGGGGGCGGGGGGAGGAGGGGGGGGGGGGGGGGGGGGGAGGGGGGGGGGGGGGGAGGGGGGGGGGGGGGGGGGGGGGGGGGGGGGGGGGGGGGGAGGGGGGGGGGGGGGGGGGGGGGGGGGGGGGGGGGTGACCACCCCAGGCCGCAAGGAGCCAGGGTGACAAGTGAGAATGGGTCAAGGGCCCCAAAGCTGAAAAACCAACTCAGCGACACGGGAGCCTGAGGAGTTAAGGGGGGAGGACGGGGGGCACTTTGCTTAATACAATATATAAGATAGTTCATAAGAGCATCACAAAACATATGTTTGAAAATGCGATACAATAAACTTGATTGACAACACAAGGACCTTCTCAACCCAGTGGTGTCATCCGAATCTTTTATCCTTACACGGAGTTTGACACGTCTCCTTTAACATCTCCAGCCTGACTTTGTCTAAGAGAAGCAGTGAGGGATATTAGCAGAGATATTTCATGTTAAACATTCTTTACAGACTTAATTTTATTGCATATATTCATATTAAGCCTATAATTTCACCTTCTTCTTTTCTCTCTTCATTTTCCTCCTTCAGCTCCTGGTCAGTCACAGCTATCTTTACGCTAGATTTAGGGGTGAACTCTGGCACTTTTACTCCCTGCAGAATGCTCTGAATATCAGCACGGTTTCTTGAGCCTGTAATCCCATAGATCTGCCCGTATAAATTGGCAGCTGCCACAATGAAGTCCATATGGGTGGTCTATAAAACAATAGAATAATAATCTCAAATCAAAATAGTTTTATTGTAGCTGGCAGATCTAAGGTGAAACTGGGCGTTTGTGTTTGTTTTTGAGCCGAAGGGTGGAAACACTTGCCATGGATCACAAACACACATGCAGAGAAAACAGAACTGCAGTGGTGACGAGGGGAAATGACGAGGGGAAAGTGTGTAGCGCATTCAAAAAGCACTTCCCAAAATGGGTTAACCTTTGAAACCACAGAATTCAAACAGACTGTAATGAGTTAAAAGGAATTCCTTTAGGGGAACACAAATCTAGAATCAAGACAATGGAAAAAAATGGGCCATAAAATAGAATCATGGTTATAGAATGGAATAATTTGCATATCTAGAGATGCCTAATTAAAATATTTAGTTTGTCTTGATTTTTTTTCAGTTTATACATGTATCTGAAAGGGTTTCTGTGAAAAGCATGACTTGTTTGCTAATGTGGCACTGTGTGAGTGTGTCTATGTGAGAGAAGTCGGGGGTTTAACATGTTTTCACCTTGCTTTGTTAATCACAGGTGATCACTGATATCAGATAGTATCTTACTCACAACAGGAGAGAAACTGTGAGTCATCTAAACTTAGACAATGCTGTCTGCAGGGGATTATGGGAGATCCCAAGGGCTGTGTGTGGGGATGTACTCAATAAAACTTACATTGTTGGAGTCAAAGGTCAAAGGATGTGGACATCTCTTTGCGCCCATCCAGAACGGAAGTCCAGAGCTTGTTACCTAGTGAAAACCAAAGAAAAAAAAATATATATTTTTTTAAATATTATTATTACATTTTTAGATAAATTCTCATATTATGTATGCAGTCTCAACATTTTTTTTAAAACTTATATATACATACTTTTATTTCTTTGATTTTATTTATCATTAGATGTTTGTCCTCTTTATTTCAAATTTTTTATCACATTGCTTTAATATACAAATACATTCCACGATGCTATATAGTTCCATTTCGATTTTATGTATTACATGGTTGTAGGCGTGATTAATTATATTTTAATAGTATTATCTACTACTTTTTTTATTATTTTTGTTTATTTAACGTTTCAATTGTATAGCTTATCTCTCATACATTTTCATTATAATTATTATTATTATGTGTTTGTGTTGTTTATTTTAATATAAAAAATACTGTTAAAGATGCTATATAGTCAGCTCCAGTAAGCAAGAATGAAAGATGTCTACATGTGTTGTTGGCCAAATGGAAGCCCTGCAGCCACTTGTCACATGCTGATGTGAAGTGGATGTGATTGGTCACCATAAATCCTATGTCTCCAAGCCTTTTGCTCAGACAGACAGACAGACAGACAGACAGACAGACAGAATAATGAGTTTATCATGTGTGTGTTCAATGCAATTGGTGTTTTAACAAAAAAACAGAAGGTGCTGTTCAAAAGAGCGCAGACAGACTAAAAGATAAGTAACAATCACACATAGCTTATTCTACTGGTATAAAAGAAAGAACTGTGTATGTTGACCTTTACAACTGTCTTTCTGCGCTCCAGGAAAGACTCCAACTGATAATGAGCAACTGTTAAGTCAAGCTCTACCAAACCATTCATGCAAAATGGATCATGCACAAACCCTCAAACTGAACTGTGGTCTACATTCCCATTTCACATCTGCGACTTCTGGTTTTGCAACTGTTATATCTGGACATGCGAGATAAAGGACATTTCAGAGTTTCAAAACTCTTCTTGTCCATATCACCCCTCCTCTGGACACATGTTTATCTCAGTGTGCAGGCACTTATGCTATGGATTAGACCTCTCTCCACATCCATACTGTTACATAACCACAGACTACCAGTAAAAATTATCAATTGTACTTTTACTCTGTCAATAAGACTAAATTAGAATCTCATATTTAGAAAGAAAATGTTGCAATATGCTGCCATTCTCATGATGAAGACTTTTGTTATTATAATTTATAAACGATGAATGGCCAGTTATTGAATGACAAGGTGCCTATTATTGTGACTTTTTATCATGCCATTTAAACCTTAAATAACCTCTCACTACACATGGTTCAGGGCCCACCGTTATTATAGACAACAGTGCCACCTGCTGGTGCAAAATGAAACTGACTCAATCAACCCCAAAATAATGCATGATTTGACAATTTATTAAAAGACTAGGTCTATAAGTAATCATTTAGCAGGTCCTTTTATTATCCAAGGCGTTTTATTGTACAGTTTTTGGGTGAATCTCATGAAACCTGTCAAAACATATATGGGTCTAATTTCATCCCAAGCTAAAATAAATAAAATAAGAATAATAATTTGCTTACAGACCATTAGGGATGATAATGGTCTTTTTTTAATTTCTTATTTTAAATGCAATACATTTCACTTTTTTAAATAATAGTTAATCACATTTCACCCCCTTATTGTCATAAACAGTATTTGAAAATAATCTAATTATATGTATATGTATATATATACTGTATATATTATATATATATTCAACTGTCTTCATTATAATTTATGGTAGAAAATTTGCTTAATTACATAGAATGATAGTCATGCAAAGCGAATAATGTCACAATGGAAAAATCACACTAGTTCTTAAAATAGGTATTATTAAACAAAAATTATTTTGATTTTGGGATATGATATAGACATGCTTTCATGAAATGTACCCTATTACAGTGATAATTCCCCTAGGTTGCATAACTGGTTTGAACCAGAAACCTTCTGGTTACTAGCCATATGCTTTAGCTACTATGTCACATGTATGTATAAATGGTATAAATGTGTACACTGGTTTCTGTGTTACCTGGTCAGGGGGAAAACAGTGCAACAGTTGTCTAATATGATTGCTGTAGAGTGTTTCCCACTGTCTGCGGGCCCAGCTGACACAGTCAGCACAGTTCTGAGCCCATTCCTCACCCAGACTCCTATAGACGCCCTCCAGTATTTCCACATGCTCCACATCCTCACGTGCAAATGTGCGATCAACAAATGCTGGGTCACTGCATAGATGGAAAAAAGAGGTAGCGCAATCAGTATGAGTAGTTCTCATTATTTTCATTTTTTTAAACATCAATTGTTTAGGCTAAGCTTCATATGGCACTAAAAGCACGGCTATTATCATCACTCACAGGCTGCAATTTGCCAACAGCCAAGAGGAAGTAGTTGAGATTGAGGCAGTTAAGCTGCTGCCTTCCCTTTGCGGTATCTGCCTACAGCACACAGCACCTCAACTTCCTGCACACTCACCTCTCTATAAACATCCTTCACTTCATTTCAGATGGAAAAGAGATCTGACAACAGTTGACACTTGTGGCAGGAAGCCAGGGGGCAGCCTGGGGTTGCACTAATAATGAATAGCTGAGCCTGGACATAAGCATGTATACTTGAAGGAGTATGATTTTGAAACCGAATCTCTGGCACAATATCTGTATCTGCTGATAACTGTAGAGCCTCTTCACCCTATATATCCTCCACACATTTGCTCTTCTAGATTATTAACTAGTTAAATTGAATTCATCTATATCTGAGAAAGTTGTTCACATTCTCTGCTGTTTGTTTGAAAAGTCCTTCAAACTGGTCTCTGGCCCACTGAAAATGACAAAAAATTGATTTGTGATTTGCATACAATCATAAGTTCATGTAAGGTAAAAATGCAACTGCTGCATTAAAATGATCACATAGTTTATTTGCAAATATTTAATAAATATATGTAAAAATACAATTCTGTTTATTTATTATTTTATTGCATTTAATGTGGCAGACAACAAAAATGCAGTGTGCACTTACAATAAACAGAATGTAATTGTCCTTTGGTGTGAACACTTATATACAGCAGCTATCGTTCTAGCTATCTTTAAAGTTATCATTCTTGATGTGAATGAGCCTTTAATCGACATTTGGTGTAATACAGCAGTTTAACTCCTAAAAACCTCTCATCAAAATGAAAGTGTTTGTGCTCACAGCCTCACACAATGAGAGAAATGGTAATAGATGTTTAAGCGGCTGAATTGCTGAACCTGTTAACCTGTCAAACAGATAAATGTTCAATCAAATAAACTTTCCATCAGTACAAGTGCCTTCTGACCTGTAACGTATGCTCTATACGGTGAGGGAAGTTCTTAAGTGTGCAGATAGGAATGGCTTTCTGCCCTCCCGATGTGGAGGATTCATATGATTCAGTCAGATGTGGTACTACTACCAAAGTGTGGCCTTTATTACCTAGAGTTCCTCCCTCCAGCATAGGCTTTTTGTTTCGCACACAGCATTGGTCGAGATAGACTCCTGCATAAGGAAAATAAAATGTTTACAATTGTCATTATGGGTGAGATGACGAAAACTTGGTTGGTAAACACTGTTAGTGCATCATAAAACTGAGCAGAGTCAGCACTCACGTGCATCCACATTATCCAGCGCGGCTGCCACACCATCAAGGCTGCTGTAAAATGAATGTGTGTAGACCTCCTCCATCTCAGGACACACACGGTTCTGGTGAGCGGTGATGTTCATGTTAGGGTTCATCTCTTTAACAGACTCTGCCGCCACCTCAGACTTCAGCCTCTGAGAAACACAGAAGGAATAAATATAAATGCATTATAGTGATTTGATCACAGTTAAGGGGTTAAGTTAGGCGCAACGTGATACAGATGTGGCTCATTCAATCAGATTTCATATTCTGTTGTAGACAACAGTGATCGATCTTACTGAATCCAATTTCTGAAGTGTAAATCAATTGTATAGGTGTTCTTTGCTGTTGTTTGGTGCCAACTCGTCTTACCCCAATGTCCTTAGAGTGGAACAGAAACTGTCGATTCAGATTCGATCGCTCAATAGAGTCCATGCCAGTCACCTCTCCCGCACCCAGACCAATCAGAGCGAAGTTCTTCAGCAGCTCACAACCAATTGCTCCAGCTCCAACCTGATCATAGACAAAGACATTCTGATGAGAACTGACAAGAAATATTAAATGAATAATCTCCAAGACTGAGAGATGGTGCAGGTTTTGGAATTTTGAAGTAAAATTTTGGAAGTTATGTTCTTTATAGCATATATACACTACACTATTGTTCAAAGTTTGGAGTCTCTTACGCTAAAACAGTAATATTGTCAAAAATTATTAGAATTGAGCAGTTTTCTTTTGAAATACTGTACATATTTAAATGTAATTTATTCTTGTGATGCAAAGCTGCATTTTCAGCATCATTATTCCAGTCTTCAGTGTCACATGATCCTTCAGAAATCATTCTATGCTGATTTGCTTGCTGCTAGAAAAACATTCTTTTATAATTATCAATGTTGAAAACAGCTGTACTGCTTCATATTTTTGTGGAAACCGCGATACATTTTTTTTTCTGAATTCACTAATAAATAGAAAGTAAAAAAAAGAATTAATTTTAAATATATATATTTTTGGCAACACTATTGGCTTTACTGTCACTTCTGATAAATTTAATAGATCCTTGCTTAAACTTCATTAGCATTAAACTTATATGAACAAACGATGTGTTAAATACATGTTTTAGCGACATTCAAAGTCACCAAAGTAATACACCATAAAATTCACCCCCATAAATCTGAATTACTCAGTTGATTCACATAGGAAACTCTGACTGACATATCCTTAGTGCTCAACAGGAAATGTCACATGGCACATAAAATATTTCCTGTGCATTCGACACCACTGACTCACTGATGTGCTCACTGCTCACCATAACAGATCAACGATAAGTAGCTGAGAGTCATCCAACAGGGTTTACTGAAACACAAATCAGGATCATGTCCTCCCCTGCTGGTGAAACACTCACCAGAAAATAGTTCTGTTTATTCAGTTTGTCTTGAAAAGCAGATCCAAACACAGCAATCTGCCCATCATATCGGCTGTCTCTCTACGGCACAAAAGATAATGATCACTTTATAAGAAGCACATAAAGTGCTCAGTTGATTATGTTCTTCAGAAACCATCAGAAAAAAGACTTTCGTATTTTCTAAATACTGAGAATGAGCTGCCTTGTAGCTTACAGGAGCACAGGCGTTTTCAGAAAGGACTCCATCGTCCTCCTGAGGTAGGCATTCCAGGGCATCGAAGTACAGCCACTGTCTGAGAGGAGTGAATTTACCACTGCACGCCTGAAAGATTTCATACAAATGTAGTCATTAAAAAATGTGCTTATATATACACCATGGTCTCAAACTCAACTGGTGCTGCCAGCGTAAAATGTTATATGACTAAGCTCACCTTCACCACCTCCTGAGCAGCCAGACCACTAATGAAGGCATTGACAGGCGCCAGGTCACCGCTGGCAACCAGAGATAATTGCCTTACAGTGTCTTCATCAAGCTGATCAAACTCTGCATCTCTGCAAAGCTCTTTAGTGATAGTAACCAACACTTCAGCATCAGCCTATAGGGCAGCAAAAACACAGATTGCACAGATCAAGGTGCAATAAATTCTATTTCTATACTATTATAACGTAGCATTAAGTGCTTCTTTCTCATTCAGAATACAATTCCTGACCTATATTCAGTAGTGAAAATCCACTTTTGTTTGTTTTTGTTAGACACAATGCTGTAAACTGTTTTTCCATTTACTTTTTTTAAAATAGTTATGAAAAAAAAAAATAGAATAACATTGTACACAATTTTAGATGTCATGATGCACTGTATGATTTATAATTGTAATCAAATGTAATCATTGTCAGAGCAAATATCTTATATATAACATAACAACATAAAAAATAATAATGCTTTCAGATGTATAATAAAATATTTTAATGGAGATAAAAGTATATCAATAATTATTAAAGTGTCAGTCAACTTTCTTTATGCTTAGCCAACATTTTACACAATGTTGTGACAATACACTCGGTCAAATAGGTCACACCTGTCCTGTGAAAATATCGATAGACATACTTTAAAAATCTTATTTAGCATAAAGGTGTTGTCTGACTGACCTGGGATCTAGTATGGGGTATCCGGCTGTATTTGAGTGAATCTATGCAGGGCCTGGAAGGCCAGGTGCAGAGACTGGTGTCTTTGTCTCTTGCCATCGTCCGTCATCTTCACAAGCTCAGGATCTCTGATTGCTTCATCCAGAGCCACATTCAGAGGATTCTGTGAGCATTAAATATCACCTGAATGAGGTGACTTAGTGAAAGTGACATGACATGTGGCCAAGTATGGTGACCCATACTTGGAATTAGTGCTCTGCATTTAACCCATCCAAAGTGCACACACACAGCAGTGAACACACACACCGCGAACACACAGCCGGAGAGCAGTTGGGGGTTCGGTGCCTTGCTCAAGGGCCCCTCAGTCGTGGTATTGAAGGTGGGAGAAAGCGCTGTACATTCACTCCCCCCACCTACAATCCTTGCCGGTACGAGACTTGAACCCGCAACCTTTGGGTTACGAGTCCGACTCTCTAACCATTAGGCCACGACTTTCCTCTAATAGTGCTGTACGCCGACACATTTCAAAAACATACAACATCAGTAGAATCTTAAAATATTTAATTATTCCATACTATGCAGTTAAGTTTCCTCACTATGAAATAAATCAATTCTGGGTGATACTTACAAAGCTGAGGATTTCAGGCTGTTTCACTTCAGTTGCCACTCCACCCTTCACATACTCAGAAAAGTTTGAAGTGTCTCAAATACTGAAGGAGTAGTTGTCTGAAAACATTAATATATATTGTTATTGAATGATTTGCATTGCTATTGACTTTTTCTTGATCTTCTCTATCCACAGCTCTAGACGTTTTCCATATATTTGATCATATGACACCTACCTCTCACTTTGATTTCAATGGGGCCATAATTATTGAGTTCAGTCATGCCTTAAATCTCAGCGAAATTCACAAACATGCCATCTGTGAACTCACATCGGTGGCTTTCCTCATCTGTGCATGTCACTATGCCTGGATTGTCCTACGATGGAAAATAAGATATAGTTTCAGCTCAAATTAATTAGAGGATTGTAAAAATTGTATTCGAAATTAAGAAATGTTGACTCATATGGGGTGGTAGGAAATTTTTTGGCAACTTGTTTTGAAACAATCATTGTTTGCAATTCCATTTGGAACCTCTAGAAAATTACACAGAAACTAAAAATGAAAATTCTGTCATGTTGTTACAAATCCATAAGACTGTGTTCATGTTTGAAGCACAAAAAAATATATTTTAATGAAATCTGAAACAAGTCCATTCCCCCAACACTTAAACACTTCATAAAGTTCGTAAGACAAAATAAGCTTAATTCACAAGAATCAAACTGTGTAATCCAAGTTTTCTGAAAAGGCACAATCACTTTATGGTGAACAGATTTAATTTAGGCTACATTCACATTTAAATACTGATCAACACACATATATACAGCAAATCAAATATGGTGAACAGAAACTCAAACATTTCTGTGGATTTTCTTTTTGCTGGATTCTTAAGGATTAATTTAGCTGGAACAGGCATTTAATGGAGGGACAGAAATCTCTCAGATTTCATTAAAAATGTTCCAAATTTAAAACGGTCTGTATTTGTAATTCAAAGGTACTCAAAGGTCTTATAGATTTGGAACTACATGAGGATGAGTAAGAGGACCGAACTGAAAGTGAATGTGTGATTTTTGTCCTGTGTCACCTTGCTGATGCGAGCAATCATGGCTGATACTGGAGTCTCTCCATTTGTGTCTCTGACCTCAAATGATTCGCCAAAGTCACAGAACAGCTGCCTGTGAACCAAACACGGAAATCAGAATGTGATTCAGCACTATTTTAACCATTTTCAGATATTTTCTGATTCATGGGATGCAGCCTACCCACAAAGCCCTCTGGTGTCAGCCACAATAAACTTTATATTGTTCGAATGACAAAATGCTCCCACACGTAGCTGCTCCTCTAAAGGTGAATTTGTGAGCACCACCACCTATTGTGATAAACACATTAAATATAACAAAGCAGGAAAAAAGGGTTAAAACTAAAATCTTTTTTGCATATGCATTATGAGACCAGAATCAGTACTCACCTGGAACTTGCTGAGGAAGTCCTCATCGAGTTTGTTAGCCCAGGCAGATACTCGAACGTAGACGTTCAGACCAGCGAGCTGCTTCTCAGAGCACAAGGCCCTGTTCTGACCCAGATCAGCTTCCTTTAGGTAAAACTACAGAGAGAATTTCATGTAAATAAGTGATTATATAAATAGCCATTTGTAAAAGACACCTGAATAATCCATTTACATTTTTACAAATTAAAAGGATGATCCACCATAAAATGAAAATTATGTCATCATTTACTAACTGTCATGTCTTTCCAAACCAGCATGACTTGCTTTCTTTCATGGAACACAAAAGGGGAGCAGCTTTTTCCATGCAATGAAAGTAAATTCTTTCCACATTTTAGCTCTCAAAACTATTTTGAAGTTACATTTAATTCAAAATATTAAAATGTACCACATTGTAATTGGCCTCGCAAGTCTGAATGCACACATGTATGAATCACCGTTCAAAACAGCAGCTTGGAGCATCTTCAAAACATCATCTTTTGTGGTTAATAAATGCTGACAGAATATTAATTTAGGTGAAGTATTCTTTTAATTGCATTAATAGGACTTATTACCTGAGAAGACAGATCTCTCCACTCCACCACACCCTCATCCTGAATGGTGACCGATCGAACTCCGGCCAGGATCACGTTTTTGGCAATCTCCACGCCAAGACCTCGCATTCCAGCAATGAGGACATCGGCCCTTCCCATGCGACGCATTGCATCATGGTCAATCACGTACCTGTTGTGAGATAAAAGTTACATTTCTCTACCAACTGATTTAATATTTAAAACATTAGAACTGTGAATGCTAAATTTTAAATAGACCTATTTTGTGTGACAGAATAACTAAAACTTTCAATCTAAAATAAAACAAGCATACATTTAATTTAACAAATGCTACCATGATGTATTCTTTGCACTTTGCATATTTAAATAGCGTATGAAATAATTTCACAATAAACAGTAAGCTACTGAGAATTAGGGAACAAGTAATTTAAAAAAAATCATGATGCTCTTTAAGGCACAATATGTAAGATTTTTCTATTAAAATATCCAAAAACCACTAGAACAGTGTTATGTATTTTGCTGACTTGTGTACTTGCATTACCCCAAATGTTTCGAAGAATGTTTAAATCCAGAGAAATAAGCAATTTTAATGAGTGACACGGACCGTGTCCATAGTGTCATTGCGTCGTCTGACAATGGCGTCATACACACACATTCTGTTTTGTAGAAAACATGGAAACACCATGGAAACACCAAATACAAAAATAGTCACAAAATGATTTAAAATACGATAAAACAAGCCCAGTCAATTTTGCTGGGTTTTTATGTGAAAAATACCAGGAGAGACCAGGTACTACATACAGCATGATGAAATACATAACGGGAATTCCTCGAATAAGGACCCGAACTCAAAGATGATTACATTAACATTAAAACCTGATACAACAAAATGAAAAACTAATGAAAGTGCATGTACAAAATACAAAGCTCACATGTCTGCTTTTAAACATGTGTGACCCTGGAGCACAAAACCAGTCATAAGGGTCAATTTTTTTAAATTGAAATGTATACATCATCTGAAAGCTGAATAAATAAGCTTTCCATTGAAGTATGGTTTGTTAGGACAGGACAATATTTGGCCGAGATACAACTATTTTGAAAATATGGAATCTGAGGGTGAAAAAAAATTAAATTTAAATATTGAGAAAATCAACCTTAAAGTTGTCCAAATGAAGTTCTTAGCAATGCATATTACTAATCAAAAATTAAATCAAGCGTAGCGTTAGTTCTGGCAGGTCACGTTAGTCAAGCTCGCATCAGCTGACCTTCAGCTGATCCCCATCTACCTATAGGAATACCTATCTAACTATTAATATATAAGGTCCCTCAGTAGTATCAGCGGTTTTCGCATTGCTCAATAGCTAATTACCCCCCTCCATCCCCAACTCCTCTTCTGTCAGTCGGGATTCAGCCCTCTGATTCTCCTTGAATCAGACTAATTCTAAAATGTGTACATAAAATGATTGAACTTTAACAATATCTGCAATACATTTATGTTAGTTCTGTTCTGTTTACACTGGGGGGTTATCGCTGCTCTCCCTGCTCTTACCATGCTAGGCTGCATGGAGGCGCAGGGAGTTCTTGCCCAGAACGGAACCATACCGCCAATCCAAACCGTATGCTAATTGTCAATCATCTTTGACGATAGTGGTCCTGACAGAAGTTTTGATATATTTATGGTAAGAAAATGTTACAAAAAATATCATGGAACATGATCTTTACTTTGGCATAAAAGAAAAATCGATAATTTTGACCCATACAATGTTTGTTTTTTTGGCTATTGCTAAAAATATACCCCAGCGACTTAAGACTGGCTTTGTGGTTCAGGGTCACATTTTGTTTACTATGCTTCCATGCTTCAGTGAACAAATTCAGTTTTTTTCTTCTTTTTGTTTGTTTGTTTTAACAAACAGAGGAACCTGCAAACATGTGAAACATGTACTTTTAACATCTAACTATTGTAAAAAGTGCAACAAATTTTCAATTGAAATAATTGCATTCTGTTTCAATAGTAAATAAAGTAAAAATTATTACTAAAAATGAAAATATGATTATTCAGGTAGCCTACTTTACACTCTTGTGCAGCAGTGACTGCTAGCAATGCAGTTTCCAAAGATATCAGAGATAGAAAAACAAAAAAGGTAGAGGTTAACCAAGATGCAGATAGCCTCAGGAAAGTTAATAAGAATATTTTACAGTAAACTTAGAGCTGTCGAGAATATAACCCCTCGCCAATATCAGCCTGAGCCATTTTTCTGTAAGAATGACAAATCATTATAGCAGTGGTGTCATTTACAAAGCAGTACAGCAGATGCTAATAGCCTAAGTCCCGATTTTCCACATTCATGTAGCCTACCATGGTATTTACATTCTATACAACATATGTTACATTCTGAAAAAATACTGTACTATTACTATGTGCATGTCCAACATGTTAGTACCACTGTCCTGTTTTGCAGTGGTGGGTCTTTTAAACACACCTGTTCAAAACCTGGGTGTAAACAATGCAGGAACTGAGAGTTTTCAAGGATACTGTACATTTGCGAACAACAAGGGACGAATTTATAAATATGGCAACTTTATAATTAGCTGTAATGAGCTATTATTGACAAAAAACCGTCAAAGAGTAGGGCATTTCAGTAACATTTACCTTTCAGCGCAGTTTAGCGTTTGGTGCCTCTGTCAGGACAGAAAGTGATCTGATTCAGAGGAAAGGGTTTCTGTTATTGTGTAACTTTCGGCCTCTCGTACACATTCGGCCATAATGAGGGATTAAAAAGCCAAATATGTATTTATTGTTGTATATTCGAAAGCTTCTGTCACCGGACGCTGAGATTCCTCAGGTGAGCTCAACACACTGTAGGTGTGCACGAGCAAAACTATACAGAAAAACCGCAAGATGGCGCTGCAAAGCCACGGAAATAACTGAGTACGTTAGACTGGAAGTAGAAGTCTCGCTCAGTCACTTTAAACTTTCTCAACTAATAAAGCCACAGTGTTGCATATTTTACTGATCGAAACAATATCCGTTTGATTTATGCATGCATACATTGTGTAATTAATAATATTTTAAAACAACACCTTGTTCTATGCTTTAAATTAGTTGCTATTCTTATATGACCAAATAAAACAAAAAAGTATGCATACATTTAGTCATCACACAGAGAGTTTCTTTTCGCGTTCATTTTCTCTTTTCTCAAGTTAAATAATAATAGAAAATCTAAACGTTAAATCTGTTCATTTTAAAGCTAGTTTGGCTATAATTTTAACTGATAAAGCAATAGAGGTTGTTCAAAATAAAGACACAATTTGTGGGTTCTTCCCATAGTTAATGTAATTAACAACACCTTTGTGAACTTGAGGTGAATAGATTTCATACATCCACTAAAAAATCACTAAAACACCCACTGATTAAAAAAATGGCTCAGAAAAGTAAAGTTATTTCTGAGTAAAGTTCATTCATCATTTGTTTGTACTGTATTTGCCACGTGGTTTGACATTTTGTTATCTAATTCAGTGACATTCATACACATGAGAGCTTCTGCTCTCATTGATGCTCTCAAATCTCAAACAAAACAAATGTCATAATTAAATAAATCAAATTATTTCTAAATACATTTTAGCCAAATAAAATTCACAATTATGATGGTACTATCTTTACAATAACAACATTACAAGTAAAGTATTCCTTCATTTGTTTCACAAACTTCTGGTCCTCGGACCCCATATATCAAAGGACTTAGTAATCTTGGCAAAATATTTGTAAACAGATAAACACAGAAAGTGATCTTAGTTTGCTGAAGACGGAAAAAAGGAGTAATAATTATAAACATAAAAGGAGTGAAATAGGAAAGCATACAAAGAAGTAACTGGACACCATGCAACATTATCGTACTCCGAGCCTTATTTGCTGAATCCTTTGAAACAACTTTTCTGGCGGTGAACAGGACTCTGCAATAAGTATAAATGAGAATTATCCACACCAATGACATGCAGATGACTTGTGAAGCAGTGGTGTTGTCCTGGTGGCTTTTGGAAGGGAACAAATAATTTGGGTAGCAAGGTATAAATGATCTGAAGAAAGATATGGGTTGGGTTAAAAGTGAAATAATGACATCTGCTATTGAACGTATAGCCCCAATAACCCATAGCAAACATATAAAGATGTGGGTTTTTCGTGGTGTGCAAATCTGAGAGTGATGCAGTGGTTTGCAGATAGCAATGAAACGCTCTATTGCCATACCAGCCAGATTCAATTGAGTGATCATAAAGGTTGTTGCACCAAGAAAAACGAATACACAACACAATGATGCATTCACAAGTGGTGAAACATAGGTCAACACATATAAAGTCACTGATATGCATATCATGAGCATGTCATTGATTACCAGGTGAATGTATAAAATGTATCTGGAGTCTCTTGAAAACATTGGATTGGAGAAGAAAGTCACCACTAGCATTCCGTTAATGAAAGTAATGATAAGACCAAGAGAAACAATCACAATGTTTTTGGCAAGAGCTTCTTCATAACTATCCACAATCCAGATCGTCAAGTTAATTTCCAAATTCTTTACAAGCAAGGATCTGGAAGAGAAAGAAAAAAAAAATCACCTACTATACTGCAGTCTTATTTCTTTTGAGAAGTCGTATAGATAGACTTACCTTGGAGCAGAAGAACCATTTCTGGAATGTGAGCAGTCTGAAGTTCACATGAATTTTAATCAGTAGAGTGCTACATTATGTGCTCATGTGTGATTTATGGTTTGTGGAAAGGGCAGGGATCATGAATTTTAAATATGATGGTCATTGTACTTGGGTCACATTACAGTGGAATATTTTCAATGCAAATGCAAGTAACACCATGAATATTACATTGATAAATCTACTGTGAATCTACAGTGTGTATATGTATATGTGTATAAGTATATATAAAGCACAAAGAGAAGTGATATTGGCTGTGTCAAGGCACATTCAAATCCAATGTTAGCTTCACTTCCTGGCTCCTGTGATGCATTCATTTGATCAATGGTGGACAGGGGACATCATGGTCATCAGGGGTCATCATGGACACTCTGACCAATCTGCAACTATGCAGCCGCATAAACAGCATTAAGTTTTTCAGCAATCTGAGCTACAGCAGCTCTTCTGTGTGATGCTATTGCTACCAGATGGACAAGCCTTTGCTCCCCACGTGCATTAATGAGCCTTAATGCACGTGCACCTCTTCGTTGCACCACTTTTGGTAGGTACTAACCACTGCATACTGGAAACATCCCACAAGACTTGGAGATGCTCTTACCCAGACATCAAACTATCACTATTTGGCCCTTGTCAAAAACACTTTTGTGTTTCTAACACATGAAATTCGAGAACTGATTTTTAACTTGTTGCCTAATATATCCCACCTCTTGACAGGTGCCTTCGTATGATAACAGACAGTGAAAATGCCACTAGCGACAAGCGACCATGTGTAGGCGCTTAATGCATTGCTTCGGTCATGTGACAAATTAACAAAAGACTGGGAGGTTAATTAGTCCTTTACGTTTATACTAATTTATATTTGATTGTAATCAGAGAAAATATCAAATGTTGCATGTGTGGAAGTGTTGGCAGAAGTTGGCTATTTGGCAGATATGAGCTGTACAACATGGAAGACGCTTACATTTTGTAGGCCTAAACATAAAAGTATTTTAGACCTCATCGCAAAATGCAAATTCTCTTTGGTGAACTTAAAAATAAGTACAATAAAACTAAATAGTGCAATTTATTTAATTAAAAATAATCATAATACAGTACTATTATCAATATTAATAGGTAATTTTCTGTAATTGTTCATATTATATAACTATAGTTTGGCTAAAAATATATTTTAATTGAAATAATTAATTGAAAAAAAGCCTACTGTTCAAAATAAAGACACAAACATTGTTGTTAATGTCTGGACTGATTACCTGTGTATATGACCTTCTGCCTGTTTCTGGACTTTGATTGTGGAATACCCCTTCATTTAATATACTGCATTTGGATCCTCTACCTTTGTGTCACCTTGCAGTTTTATGACAGCCACAAACTTTATTTCACACAGAATTCATAATGCAATGTTAATAATTGGTGCCACAAGAGGCATTATATATAGCCTCATTAGAATGGACACAACTTCCACTGTCAAGTCTTGTTTTTCTGCACAAAAACGTATGTTTAATAGTACAGTGTACTTGAAGTGCATTGGCCAAGCTTACACCTGACACTGCATTAGCATTGCAGCCGGGTACCCAGCATGCATTGCAACTGGTGCCAAACTTACATGAGTTAAAGGGTTAGATCACCAAAAAATGAAAATGCTGTCATTAATTACTCACCCTCGTGTTGTTCCAAACCCGTAAGACCTCCGTTCATCTTCAGAACACAATTTAAGATATTTTTGATGAAATCTGAGGACTCTCTGACCCTCCCATAGACAGCAAGGTAACTACCACTTTCAAGGTCCAGAAAAGTACCAAGATGATCGACAAAGTAGTCCGTGTGACATCAGTGGTTCAACTGTAAAGAAGCCACGAGAATACTTTTTTGCACAAAGAAAACTAAAATAACGACTTTATTCCACATTTTCGTCTCTACTGCGTCACTTGTGGACGCGTGTTCACGACAGTATCCTGACGCGATCTGTCTGGCCCTAAACCATACTGTATCCTGTGACAAATGAAAAAGGGAGAATGACTTGATTTTAATTTTACTTAGTATAACATATCATGTACACAGCTTAGCTGAAACATTTTGGTTAAACAAATGTAGAAGAAAATTTCAGATTGCAGGGGCCCCGTGTACAGTTAATTATGGTCCATCTGCTCATAATACACCATTTACTGTAGGTCTGAATGTAAACACTTACAATACCATTATTTTCAAGATGTGCCGTTTTAATGGAGTCATTATGCCATTTTAAACCATGGAAAGCATTTAATGATTGCATTTTCACAATAATTGTTTAACAAATTGTTGACAACTAAAGAACACTGCTAATTTATGGCATAACAATGAGGCAATACATTTGTATTGCAAAACATTTATCTGGTACACTTACATGAAGAATTATGCATGCTTTATGTATAGCCATTAGTGATGCGTTTTTATGAAACATCTGATGATGTTGACCTTTTTTTCCTCATTGTTTGATTGATTCAACCTTTACAATGAATAATCTGCATGAAAAAAGCCCCTTCATGTGTTTGTAAAAAAGTTTATCGCGAACACCATAAATCAGGGGGGTAAGCAGTCGTGGTATTATGTTTGTTAAAAGATAATTTAAAAAGGTTAGTCTGGCCCGATCAACTGGTATAAGTGGGACAAACATCTTGTCTATGACAGCAGTAATGTAAGACAACATACAGAGCAGAAGCTGTGCTCCATGTAACAGGATGGTGCTTTGGACCTTTTTTGCTGAGGATTTATCAGCGGAGGCCCTTCTGGCTGTAAGCAGCACTTGAAAATAAGTGAATAAAAGAACTACCCACACAACAGATGAGTAAAGGCCATTCATAAATCTGGTCTGTATTTCATGGTATGGCGTGGTATACAGAATTGATGAACTACACGAAGCAGCTGTTGAAAAAACAGATAAAGGACGAAGAGTTGAAAGGAGAATCAAGTCAGCCAGTCCAGGTATAACTCCTACACCCCAAATCAGAGAGATGAGGATGTACGTCCTGCGCACTGTGCAGATCTGATGGTGATGCAGTGGTTTGCAGATAGCAATGTAACGCTCAACAGCCATTCCGGCCAAAGTCAGAGGAGTGTTCTTATGAGCAGCTGCAGTTATTAGTAGAAGTGAAACACAGAACGGGAGAGGAACATTTTGCCATGTATAAGCCATCACAACAAGACTTACACTGAAAAAAACCATGAGCATATCATTGATAACCAAGTGAATGTATAATATGTATCTTGGATCATTGTAGAAAAATGAACTCCTGAAAAATGTCAATACAAACATTCCATTGATGGAAATAATTATGACCCCAAGAAGAACAATGGTAAAAATTTTTGCAAATGCATCTGCATATCTTTCTTGTACACTATAGAGAAACACAGTAGAGTTCATTGTCCTTGTGTGCTGGTGTACTGATTATTATAAGTGATAATCCTTTTCTTGGAAAAAAAAAGAGACTGTTGTTGTTGTTGTTGTTCTCTTCCTTTCAATGATCTTGATGACTGTAAAAAGTTCATGAAGCTTGAATACAATCTTCTTTATCCTGAAAATGTTTCAATTAAAAAAAAAATCTGATATAGAAAATAAAAATGAGAAACGATCCAATTATAAGACTATACCGATATACAAGTTAAATAAAAAAAAAAAAATTAAAGACATCACTGAAAGAGAAAACTTACCTTTTCAATTTGCTTAGTAAATTTTAACTCCAGACCTGAAGACCAGACTAGTTTATATACTCATTTAAGTAAAAGAGGAGGGAGAAAAGGACCACAAGAAAGGGAGGGATGGAGGTATAGAGAGAGTTTAATTATGTTTCTCCCATGGTGTAAATATGCTGTACATATATGTATATAATATGCGTGTCTGTGTGTGTGTATGATTATTTTATAATTTATAATATATATATATATATCTGATAATATATATACAAAACATGTATCTCACAGAAGTGAGTACACCCCGCACATTTTTGTAAATATTTTATTATATCTTTCATGTGACAACACTGAAAGAAATGACACTTTGCGACAATGTAAAGTAGTGGGTGTACAGCTTGTATAACAGTGTAAATTTGACGTCCCCTCAAAATAACTCAACACACAGCCATTAATGTCTAAACGCTGGCCACAAAAGTGAGTACACCCAAGTGAGTGGGCCCAATTAGCCATTTTCTCTCCCCGGTGTCATGTGACTCATTAGTGTTACAAGGTCTCAGGTGTGAATGGGGAGCAGGTGTGTTAAATTTGGTGTTATCGCTCTCACTCTATCATACTGGTCACTGGAAGTTCAACATGGCACCACATTAGGCAAAGAACTCTCTGAGGATCTGAAAAAAAAAAATAATAATTGTTGCTCTACATAAAGATGACGTAGGCTATAAGAAGATTGCCAAGACCCTGAAACTGAACTGCAGCATGGTGGCCAAGACCATACAGTGGTTTAACAGGACAGGTTACACTCAGAACAGGCCTCGTCATGGTCGACTAAAGAAGTTGAGTGCATGTGCTCAGCGTCATTTCCAGAGGTTGTGTTTGGGAAATAGACATATGAGTGCTGCCAGCATTGCTGCAGAGGTTAAAGGGGTGGGGGGGTCAGCCTGTCAGTGCTCAGACCATACACCGCACACTGCATCAAATTGGTCTGCATTGGCTGTCGTCCCAGAAGGAAGCCTCGTCTAAAGATGATGCACAAGAAAGCCAACAAACAGTGTGCTGAAGACAAGCAGACTAAGGACAAGGATTACTGGAACCATGTCCTGTGGTATGATAAGACCAAGATAAAATTATTTGGTTCAGATGGTGTCAAGCGTGTGTGGTGGCAACCAGTTGAGGAGTACAAAGACAAGTGTGTCTGGCCTACAGTCAAGCATGGTGGTGGGAGTGTCATGTTCTGGGGCTGCATGAGTGCTGCCGGCACAAGGGAGCTACAGTTCATTGAGGGAACATGAATGCCCACATGTATGTGACAATTACGAAGCAGGAGCATCAGGATCCCCCCTTGAGGGACTGGCCGCAGGCAGTATTGCATCAAAGAAACATGAAATAAATATACACGAACCCAAACACATTCAGACGGACCATGCCTGCTAAAGGAAGCTGCGGGTAAAGGTGATGACTTTGGCCAGCATGGCATTCTCAACGAAGGTGGAGGAGCGCAAGGTTCTAACGCAAACCAGCTCCGTGATGTCGTCAGGAGGAGGTGGAAAAGAAATCCAGTGGCAACCTTGAAGGCTCTGGTGAACTCCTGCACACAGATGGAGTTAGAAAGGCAGCGAAAATTCATGGTGGGAGCACCAAAATTTGACACTTGTGGGACTCATTTGGACTTTTCCCTTAGGGTGACTCACTTTTGGCCAGCGGTTTAGGCCGTATTAAGCTGTGTGTTGAGTTATTTACTGGGGCAGCAAGATTTACACTGTTTAAGCTGTACACTCACTACGTTACATTGTAGCAAAGTGTAATTTTCTTCAGTGTTGTCACATGAAAATATAATAAAATATTTACAAAAATGTAAGGGGTGTACTCACTTCTGTGAGATAATATATATAAAGAGTGAGCTATAGACCCAGTATGATTGGCTGGTGTTACCCAAACAGGTGAACCTATCAGGGTTTGTACTTTATCGTGATTGGTCAGTTGGGTAAGTTTCATTAGCAAATCAGTGCCTGTTGTGCATAGAAAAGGGGGAAGTGTTTGGTTGCTTTGGTTGCTTGGTACAGCCCCTTTGTTACATGTGGTGCTTTGAATGAGTGCTAGCAGTTGGGTTATCCTCCTGTCTGTCATGTGCTGGCTGTTGGCCAGTTTTCAGGTCTGTCCCGGTTTTAAAAATGCCTTTTTGCCTGTTAAACAGAGAGGCTTATTACCTTTGTTTGTTTTTAGATATAGGTCTGCAAGTAGCTGTAATCCTGCGTGGTGAGCGACCATGTGTATTGCAGCATTGTACTGTTTTCTTGGTAGGTATGGGTAGTTTAAAGTTTGTTTTAAACAAGTTTTTATGTGTAACTTTTGTTCAATGTCCAGCAGGATTGATTGCACGTCCAGGGGTTTCTAATGATCTTAATTGAAGCGTAACTGACTGCACTTCTGATCTGCTCTACTTCGTTTTGTTCTGTCTGGAATTCATCTGGGTCCGTCTGTTATATTATGTTTTGTATTGTTGTGTGTGTGGATTTAGGTGGGAGGGGTTGGCCATGGTACCTTGTACTGCATGTCCACATGGAGTGCTGTGTTTAATATTACTGATTTTTCACGGGTATTGAGTGTGGGGTAGAAATCTGAGGGTCTTTGCTGGCCACCTCCCCCTTTTATTTTCTCTTATTGTATTGTACTTGTGTTATAAGTTACTGGTAAAGACGTGTGGTGTGTTGAGACCTGGTGTGAAGTGTTGTATGTGTTTTTATCAATTGTATGTTAATAAAATGACTTTTGTTTATACCTATTATTATTATTATTATTATTAGATCAATCTGCCTTTGGCAACAAACCTGTGTCCCTTGTTAGGGCTGTTATGTCCCGGTGTATTCTGGGTGGCGTAGTCGACTATAGGATTTCTCTTATTATTGGTAATTTTCAAACTCCTGACCACTTACTGCCATATATATATATACAGCATCTAGATTTAACGTGAGAGAATTTGGAGTGTATTGGCTTAATTGTTAGTAGTATTATTTTCATTTACACACATTATGTCATAAGTTGTGTAAAACGCAACCCAGGCTCATTGGAAAATGTGCCTTTGGTGACCTTTCTGCAAAATTATATTACATTGCTTCTTGCACATTTCACAAAACAAAGTGAAATGTCCAGTAAGTGGCGCTAAAAGCACCTTCAGTTTTATCCAAAACAGAAGAACATGAACCTGGCAACATTTTCAGCTGGTTGCAGTCAATTTGGCTACTATAGTTTTAATTTACCAGCCATTCAACAAAAATATCAGAATCTATTCTTAGATTTCAATACATTTATTATTAGATCTGAGACCCTTTCAAAAGGTACCATATTTACCCTAAAGGGTGCATATTAGTACATTAAAGGTGCATATTACTACCCGAATGGTACATATTAGTACCTTTTAAAAGGGTACTTTCAGTGGCAGTTTTGTATCTTTTTTTCTGAGAGTGTACTGTAAACCTTACTAACAGCGTTAACATTAGCAAACATCAGGGAGAAAAACACATTTGCTGAAACAACAATGCCATTTTAGCTTGCTTTACAAGTCTTTGAGATTATTTATTGTAATTCGTGATTCACGCGACTTGTACACAATACAAGTGCAATGCTTTACCAGGTGAGCTACCAAACAAGTTTACTATGTCAGAAAAGTCATACATATGAAGCTGGTTATGAGATGCAATTGTCAATGTATTAGTTTACAAGAGATTGAAAAGTCTTTCTAATGCCTAAATCTGCCGTAATCATAATTTGTGTGAAAAAGAATAAATGTTATCTTTGTTTTAATGCCACCAGGGGTCATTTCAGCTGGAAACTGCAACAAATTGTATCTAGGAGTTTTTGCCCAAAAATTTACATAGAGGCACATTTTTCCAAAGTTGCCAGTTTATTAATACTCGGGTCCAATGACAAGTAGTGAACTCATGAAAATGGCATTGCTAGTTGCACACGTACTCTGAGTTCAGCTACAGGTTTTATGACACAGGCTTAAATTCAATGTTTGCACCAAGTGTTGCAATTCATTAATATTAGTATAATACAAAGAATATGAATGGGAAAACTCCAATGATGTAGATAATTATGACTGCAAGAAAACCAATGGCAAATTCTTTTCATTGAATTGAGTTCATTGTGCCTGTGCACTGGTGTAAAATTCAGTGGTAGTTGTTTTCTTTGGAAGAAAGACTTTTGACTGTAGTTGTTGTAGTTTTGTTGACTGTAGTTTCCTTCCAAAGATCTTGATGGCTGATCAGCTTGATCAAGCTGAAATACAAATCTTATTTAATCTGAAATGGAAATTAAAGGGAGAAACATTTAGCATGTCAACAAGCATATGCTATGAGGAATATAAAAACTAAATTTAAGACATTGTTGAAAGAGTGAACTTACTTTTTCAGTTTGCTTAGTGAAAGTTTTGGTTCCAGGCATAAATGAGCAGTTTATATGCTCATCTGAGATGTAATTGAGGGGTGAGAAAAAATAGCTTGAGAGAGAAAGGAAAAAGGAAGGAAGGGAGGGAAAGAGAGAGTTTGGCCACTCTGAAATTTATTGACCTAAATTACAGAGTTTTATTTTAATTCACGTATGAAGTCATTATGTCAAACATTGTGTAAAAACATTTAATGATCATTTATGTTTTGTAGCCTTCAGTTCATTGTTACTGACAGCTAACAAACAGTAATTTTGTCTATTTGTTACAGGACAGCATGGCCGTATATCTTTTTATTTATATTATTTAATTTGACATACAATTTTATGCCAAGCAAATTACAGTGCATTCAAGATTTACATTTATTATCATCTGTGTTGGCGTTTCTAGCCACACACTCTACCAGTCGTGCTTCAGGAATTATGCCATATAGACTCAAGTTTGATATTTGCATCAAGTGTTGCAAAACATTCATCTAAGTACAATACACTTGCATTCAGAATTTGCACATTTTTAAACGTATTTCCATTATTTATATTATGATGCCATCCGTTTTTTTTTTCATTTAATAATTAATAATTTATGATTACACTAAACATATGTAAGTATTACCAAAAAAGTCTAATAATAAAGAACTCACTTAAAACAGCAGTTTTCAGCAGAGAGTAAATAAAGAAAACAATTAACAGCAAGATAAAACGCCTTTTTTTGCTCACTGCTTGGTTGATTCAACCTTTACAAGAAGTATTTTACATGCAAAAAGCCTTTTCATGTGATTGTAAAAAAGTTCATCTCGAACACCATAAATCAGAGGGGTAAGCAGTCGTGGTAATAAGTTTGTTAGAAAATAATTAGGAATGGTCACTTTTTTCCGATCATCTAGTAAATGTTGAGCAGAAATCTTGTCTATGACAGCAGTAATGTAATTCAGTGACTCAAAATCATATCAGGAATTTTTTGTGGCTTGTTTTCCTTGTAAGATTTCAAAATCCATCAAGCAAGAAGTTGATAACCCAAAGATCTTTTCATGTGTTACCCTGATATGGAAATACAAAGGATATACATTTTATGGAGTATGCAACACAGATCAGTTATTATAAATTAAAATACAAAATGATCAAAATCACCTTATCAGTTTGCTTAGTCAATTTGGCTCCAGAAGTAAAGCGACCAGCGACCAGACATAATTGAACAAAGAAATAGGGAGGGAGAGAGAGGCCATGAGTGAGAGAGCGAGCAAGAGATTTTGGTATACTCACCAAATTAAATTGAGATAATTAAATCTAAATTAAATTTGTCAAAATTTTCAAAATATTACAATTTAATATTTTGATTAATATTCCCATTGTATTAAGTCCAATATTGAGTTTTGTAAAGGACTTGGTATGTGAATTCTCACCCAGAGACACTACAGGTAAATAGGGTAGGAAATATATATATTTTTTAATTCGACAAGTTAATATTTTGACTATTACAGGGATGGTTTTGGTTTGAGTATAGCGCTGCCCAACAATCTTTATTGGTATATGTGATTGTTGTATTAAATCAGGGTATAAGGTAGTGCTAATCACCATGATAAAGTGAATGTACACAATATAGAATATATTCTATATAGGATATATATCTAATATATACATATATCCATACGATAGATAGATATATAGATAGATATACATTTTATTAAGGCATTAAGTGTTACAGAGAACATGTAAAAGAACATTAGTCTGAAACATAAAAATTGATTTGCAAATGAAAAAAATATTATGAATCAACTTTTTTATGTTTCCAAAATATGGAGAGAAAAAAAGTGATACAGTAAAATAAGAAATTAAGCAAGAAAATTGTTAGACACAATTTCACAAATTGGAAAAAAACACTCTATTTTTGTGGACAAATGCTTGATTCATTTGTTAGAATGTTTTTAATGATCCAGATATTTTTTAACACTTTGTCACACCTTATTTCCAAATTCTAATTTCCCAAGAACTTATAATTACAAAATAAATATGAGCACGAAAATATTGCGAGGAAGGCACTTATTAAAAATATTTTCTGCGTAGAGTATTAACATAATGCTTATTTGATGATATATTTTTAGCTCACTGCTTGATTGATTCAACTTTTACATTAAATAATCTACATGAAAGAAGTCCTTTCATATATTTAAAAAAATGTTTATCTCGAACACCATAAATAAGGGGGCTAAGCAGTCGTGGTAATAAGTTTGTAAGAAGATAATTGAAAAAGGTGATTTTTGACCGTAGTGTCGGAACAAGTTGGCCATAAATCTTGTCTATAACAGGAGTAATGTTAGACATCATAGACAGCAGAAGCTGTATTCCATGTAACAGGATGGTGCTTTGGGCCTTTTTTGCTGAGGATTTGTCAGTGGAGGCCCTTCTGGCCGCAATCAGCACTCGACAATATGTGAATACAAGAATTACCCACACAGCAGATGTATAAATCCCGTGTGTAATTTTGCTCTGTTCTTCATGGTACGGCGTGCTATACACATTAGTTGTACTACAGAGACCACTTGTTGAAAACACAGATAAAGGGCGAACAATTGAAAGGAGAATCAAGTCAGCCAGTCCAGGTATAACTCCTACACCCCAAATCAGAGAGATGAGGATGTACGTCCTGCGCACTGTGCAGATCTGATGGTGATGCAGTGGTTTGCAGATGGCAATGTAACGCTCAACCGCCATTCCGGCCAAAGTCAGAGGAGTGTTCTTATGAGTAGTTGAGGATATTATTAGAAGTGAAACACAGAACGTGAGAGGAACCTTTGGCCATGCATAAGCCATCACAGCAAGACTTACACTGAAAAAAACAAAGAGCATATCATTGATGACCATGTGAATATACAATATATATCTTGGATCATTGTAGAAAACTGAACTCTTGAAGAACGTGAAAACAAACATTCCATTGACGCAGTTTACTATGATCCCAAGAAGAACAGTGGAAAAATTTTTTGCAAAAGCTTCTGCATATCTGTCTGCTGCGGAGTTCTGAAACATTGTAGAGTTCATTGCCCTTTTGCACTGGTATCTGTGACTCCTTTTTCCTTGCTTTTTTGTTGTTTTTGTTTTTCCTCCAAATGATGTCCACAACTTTGTGAAGTCCATCAAGCAGTAGGATGAATATTTTCCATCTGTGTCTTCTGATCTGAAAGATACACAGAGTATGTAAGAGTGAGAAGTTATTAGCAACTCATGAATTCCAAAATACAGCATTACAAATACCTTTGAGTGCTTACCTTCTCAACCTGTGTAGTAGATTGATTTGCCTCCAGATTTAAAAATGAACAGGTTTAAATACTTCAGATGAGGAAGAGGAAACAGCAAGTGGGGAGGGAGATAGAGAGAGCGAGAAAGAGAGAGAGAGGGCGCTCCAAGTATTATCATAGGCTGGTAATATCGAGATGGGCACAAAACAGGAATGTCTCCTTCTCATAAATTATTAAATAACAGTTTATTTAAAATATGCAAAAGCTGATGAATGATACTTAAAATGGGCCTTTATTTTGCTGTGCTGCTAACAAACTTCAGTGCTCAAGGGGGCGATAGAGTCACCTTCAATTGTCTGTACCATTAAACCAGGGGTCTCTTTTATAAAATTCTGCGTAGAAACCGTCCAACAATTAATCTAAGGTCACTTCTCAAATGTGCATATGTGTGGTTCAGTTAAATGAATGTACGCACAAAAATTGCACGTACGTCTCTCTCTTACAGATGTAAAATCTATAACTAATAAAAATAAATCTTGAAATTGGGCACACCTGAATGGTTTAAGATCTTCACCTTGTAATTGCCCCTTAATTAATGTCATTAGCATATAAAAAAGCACCAGTCAACGTCCAAATCCTTTACTTGAGAATGGCAAGTGGCAATTATTGCTTAGATTTCCAAACACTTTCAGACCCTTACCAAAAAGTATACTTTAAGTTTATTTTATTAAGTAAAGTTCAAGTATACTTTATGAAGTAAGTATACAAATATCAGTGTACAAGTAGTATACTTGTAAGTGTACTATTACAATACTCCTTGGGACTAAATTGGCCCACTTTCTAGTATATAAAAGTATACTTTAAGTATAACAGTAGTAAACTTTGAGTACACAACTAGTTTTCCTCTATGTTTTTAGTTTGTACTGCAACTATACTAAAAGTGAACATATGAATACTGGTAGTTTTCTAATTAAATACTTGTAGTAGTTTTAGTACACTTTGAAGTATAGTCGCAGTAAACTAATAGTTTAGAAGTTTTATACTGCAAGTATACTCGTACGTTTTTTTTAAGTGAACTTTACATCATACTTTAAATATACTATTATGTCCTATTTAAGAATGTGTATATATTTTGTTATATGAATATCTGAACATACAAAACATCAAAAGAAAGAAGAGGGTATCTGCTTGTAAACAAAAACATTTTATTCTAGCTTCATGCATTCTTTTTTATAAACATTTGAATGTGGATAAGTTTCATAAATAAAAAAATAAATAAACAACTTTTTAAACAAAAAGCTGAAAAAGACTATGAATTGGTGCATCATGCACTCATTATTTTTGAGGGGGAACAAGTGAGGGGGGGGGGGGCTCTCATGCTTGTCATGTGACACACAGCAGCCACAATACCACTGTATAACTGATATAGGCTTATGTACCTACTGAAAAAAAAACTATAAAACCCATCACAGAAAATTTTAATGGTTCCCACTACAAATAACCATTACAAACCACCAACTTTTAACCATTTAAACCATTAAAAATGGTTTTCTATAGTGTGTTTTGAGACATATTCCATTAGGATTTATTGATTTTAACAAGCCACCAATAGAAGGCAACCAATTACCAGTAGAGACCAACCGGGTCCATTTCAGTTTCCAGTACGTATTAATAGTTTCTTATAGTGAGTCTTCTTGTTGAAGCTAAAACATAGTGGCTCAGGCGGTAGAGTGAGCAGACGGGTTTTTCCTATCTTTCTCTCTACTTGCTGTACTGCACTAATGCAGGCACGTTCATTTGAATGGTGCTTATGCTTTCAACTCTTGTGTTGTGTACTGTTATTAGGTACATACTCTGAGGAGTCCAGCAGCAGATGTTTTGTCATGCACTATGGCTTGGCGCTTCATGCTACCGAGCATTAGTCTGCCCAGCTGTTAATATTTCTTTCAGCTCCGCTGCTGCATTGAGCTGGAACATTAAGTGGCAAGCTGTTTTAACATTATGCTATTACGGCTCAGGCAGTAGAGTGAGCAGACGGTTTTTCCTATCTGTCTCTCTCTCTCTCTCTACTTCTGCGCTGCACTAATGCTACCAAGCATTAGTGTGCCCGGCTGATAATATTTCTTTCAGCTCCGCTGCTGCTTTGAGCTGCAACAAATGAGTGGGCGAGCTCACATATCTAGAGTAATTCCTATGGCAAGCTGTTTAACACCTAATGCCATAGTGACTCAGCCTGCAGAGTGAGCAGGTGATTTTCCTGTTTCTCTCTGCTTCTGCACTGCATTAATGTGACTGCTTTTAGGCGTGGAATCTGAGTTCCGTAGCTGACATTTTGTCGTGCACTATGGTTTTGGCACTTCATGCTACCAAACACTAGTCTGACCGACTAATATTATTATTATTCTTTCAGCTCCGCTGCTGCTTTGAGCTGGAACAAATAGTGGACTCTGTTCTATAGAACTGTGAGAATGAGTTCACGTGTAAGCATATTTTGCTTATGGCAAGCTAATAACGCTCACCATGGTCAGCCTACTTCATGTGATTGATGCGGCGCTTATACTACCAACACTCGTTCACATGACTGCCTGCACTATGTGACTGCACACTTCATGCTACCAAGCAGTGATTTGCATAACTAATTACTCTGTTCTTGTCAGCTCCGCTGTCGCATTGAGCTGGATCTTTTGTGTGAATGTGGGCAACCTATAAGGTATTTGACTCTCTGTCAGCTGTTCCGCCGCTTGTTGCGTTTTGGACTGATTTTGACCGTTCTCTGCGCCTTTGCTTTCGGAGATCGAGAGGATAGCCCTAAGGCCATTGGTGAGGGTCTGTGTCGACTTCCAAGCTCCCACTTCTGTGGTTGGCGCTGACTGGGCTGGTTTTAGGATCTATTTCCTGTTTCAGAGGTTTTTCCCGCAACTCGGGTGTTTCGGGGCCTCATGAAGGAGGATCAGTCTGTTGTATGGTCACACCATCCAGCTTATATGGTGACTACCCGTTTTGGAAGTAACGCTGTCACTTCTAATGTGACTGGTTGCGTTGATTTGGATTTGCATTACCTAATCTTGTGCTTGAGTAGCAATTTAATGATGATGACACAGAGGTTCATCCTGCCTCTATCTGAACCGGAGATTGGATCATGACCATCAATCTAGGATGTGTACTTCTGCATCCAGATCATCAAGAGACACAGGAAGTTCCTCAGGCTTGCTTTTGGAATAAAGCTTGCTAATACTGTATCCTTCCATTTGAACTGGCATCGAACGCAAGGTGAAGGGACACATCTCTGGCCCCATTGTGGTTCCAGGGTGTCTGAGTTTTGAGTCACCTTAACGATTGGCTGGTATTAGCTCAATCACATAAGCCGTTTGGAGAAATAGCATGCAGCACGCTGATATGGCATACGTGACGTATGCACGAGGCGGTGCTAAGCACTATTGGCCAATGAATTGGTGTGATGGTATAAGGGCTTCAGACATTTGTCACACCAGAGGTGTTCCCATAGCGACCGCTGTCGCAGCATCTCGTTCCCTATTCAGGGAACCAAGGTTACAAACATAACTGAGACGTTTGTCAGTTTCTTCTTCGCTGTTTCTGTTTATTTTGGAAATTCTGTACAGAAGATGTGTAATAGCGCCCCCTACCGTATAACAATGAAAACATTCTCGGAGCACAAGTAGGCTATAGCTCAAATAAATGTCAATTTTTTCTAAGTATACGTCAAGTATAATTAAATTTAATTTTAAGTATATTTCTGAGGTTTCTGAGAAGTACATTAAGCACATTTCTGAGAAGTACATAAAAAGTAGACTGAAAGTATACTTTCCTATTTTTTAGTTTAAAAGAAGTATACTAATAGCATACTTGAATAAACTTCTTTTTCGTAAGGGGAGTTAGGGTGTTTGATTAGGGTTGGAGCTAAACTCTTCAGGACAGTACACCAGGACCGAAGTTGCCCATCCCTGCTATAGGTAGACCAAGTGGTTAAAAATATGACTCAGCAAACAGACACTTATGCTTTGAATTTGATATATTTGTATATACATACCCAACCTGCAAAAACATAAAGAGAATTTACAGGTTATCTAGACTAAACAAACTATTTCAGATCTTCATACCACACATCAGGAGTGAAAAAAGACAGTTTACAAATATCACATATGTACATTCACACCGAATCAAATGCTGATAAATTCAAGTAAGATAAATGTGAATATTAAACATATTCTGTTCATAGCTTAGTTCACTGGTATTATCTGTGTCTTTATTTGTTTGCAACAAAAATACACTTTAACACGCTCAGCAAATTGTTTATCTCTTAACCCGTAGATTAATGGGCTTAGTAACCTTGGTAGAATATTTGACAACAAAAAAAGAATAAACAGAATGGTTGATCGACTCCGAGGAAAAAGATCTATAAGTGCTGTACTGATGAGTGGGGTGATGTAGGACATCATACACAGTAAAAGCTGACCTCCGTGCAGCAGTATCGTGTTCCGGGCCTTTCTAGCAGACACTCGATCTGTACTAGCAGCGTTTGCTGCAGAAAGAACCTTGAAGTAGGTGACGATCAGCGTAGTCCACACAAATAACAAATACACAACATTCGACACAGTATCATTGACTGCGTATTGCCAGGTGTTGTAAATTAACACCCTGTGACATAAAATGGCAGTAGAGAAAAAGCTTGCCGGTTGAGTTGATAATGTGATGAATATATCACTGAAAGCTGGCACTGCTGACAGAGTCCACATGAACCAGATGAGCATGTAGGTCCTGCGAACTGTACATATTTGCGGGTGATGTAGTGGCTTGCAAATGGCAATGTATCGCTCTATGGCCATGCAGGCCAGATTTAGTGGAGAGTTCTTGGTGACTATAACAGCAACAAATAGCACAACACAACAAACTGAGAGACTGAAGGTACCAACAACATATATTGTGACTTGTAAGCCCACGGAAATGGACAGCATTATTATGTCATTGATTACCAAATGGGTGTATAAAATGTATCTTGGGTCACTATAGAAAATAGTATTTTTGAAGAAGACAAGCACAAATGTCCCATTGATATAGTTGATGATTAGGCCGAGGACTACACTGATGAAGTTCTTGATGAATGCGTCATAAAACTGATCCATTGGAATGGTGCTGTTCATTATGATCCTGTAACCTGCAACAGCTGAAGAATTCCAGTGGTTAAATTACTTACAAACTTAGATAAGTACACTATCATTGGAATAATATGTTGTAGTGTCTCAGCAGTCAATGTCAGCATTTCAATTATCAGTATCAAGTTATACAAGCTCACTTAAAGTACTGTATATCATACATTAGCATTATAAAAAAAACAATCTTAATTAGGTAATGCTGAAGAGAAAAGACATTCACATTTTCCATGATTGTAGTGAGACTTTACAAATTTCATGACACTGAATACATAAACTGACCTGCCGTATTGCTATGGCAAATGCATGATAGTCTCTTCTGTATTTATCGTTACGATGATGCAATGGTTATGCTCTCTGAAGGGTAAACTGAACAACTGAGGATTTGTGCTGAATTAATGAGCTTCTTTAAGATGATGCAAGCTTGATCAAGGTTTGTATGACCTAGATGGGTTTTTTTTGTTTTTTTTACCATTTGGGCAGTTTAAATGACAATGTCCTGCAATGTGGCCTGATAGACTGCATCTAAAACTATTCCAAACAGTAATTCTAATGTTAATAAGCTGTATAGCACATGCAGTTTCATATGAGTAACCTCATACTGCTTTAAAAACTACATGGAATATTTGTACTTTTAAAATCCATGTTACACCGCAGGGCTTTTTTAATTAAAAAAACAAGAACACCAGTTATAGCAACTATATACTTTGCTCATACACATACACATTTTAACTTAAAATTGTAAAAATGTTTAAAAATCAAATTTAACTGCCCTATCTTATATATTATTATAAACATTTATATAAAGTTTTTATAGTGCCAAAAGTGTTGATCAATTTAGCAATGAGAAGGGCTTCTTTTCAAACAGGTCTTTCATTATTTTGTTCTTTTGAATCATATAGTTTTCTGTATCAACAATTTCTTCAAATGTCCTGTTGCCTGTTAAAATGAAATTTTCGATTTCGGAAAAATTTCTCGACTCCAAAAATCAGTGTCACCTACAAATCATACATGAAATGAACAAACCACTATCCAGGCTTTTGAGAGAATTGCCTGGCTGTGACAGAATTGTCTACTTTGTGTGCTTTAGAGACAAAGTATCTGAGCCAATTCTTGCGAAACTTCTCATCCCTGAACCCATAAATCATAGGACTGAGAAATCGTGGGATAATGTAGACCAGAAGAAAATTAACATAACGGATCTCTAGGCTGTACATTGGAAACAGCTGTATGAGCGGAGCCTGCATGGACGGCACGACAAACGCCAGCATGCACAGCAGCAGCTGAACCCCATGGAGTAACACTGTGTTACGGGCCTTCTTGGCTGACACCAGGTCAGTGGAGGCCGCACGGGCCGTCAGCATGATCTTATAGTACGTATAAAGCAAAGTCAAGAAGACAAAAGAGAAATACACACTATCAAACACGCAGTTCTTGTAATAAATCGAATGGTCTCGGAACAGGAGTGAGTGATCGCAGAAAATGGATGTGTGGAAGAACAGTGGTGGTTCTTTGGCCACGGTGATGAAAAGATCAGTGATGGGGGGAGTGAGGCTCAGGAGGAATATGACCCCGATCATCCACATGGTGCGTGCGACAGTGCAGATGTGGCTGTAATGGAGGGGGAAGCAGATGGAGATGTAGCACTCCAGGGCCATGCCGGCCAGGATGAGCGGGGTGGAGCGCGTGGTCGTCACAGCGGTCAAGATCAGTGGACAGCAGGCAGACGCCAGAATCTTTGAGAAGGCATAACTCACCTAGAACAGGAAGAAAAGAACACAAACGACATGCACATTGGAAATAACATTGTTTCATTATACAGTAATTATGCTTAATCTGTTCAAACTGTTTTAAGGATTTTTGTCACTTTTATTCAGTTTTTTGAGTAAAAATTTAAATGTTTTAAATTTTTATCGTATGGAAATTGTTACAATTAATGATTTAACAATCTAAAAACAAAATAAAATAGTAACAAAATAGAAAAGATATTCACTCACAAGCATTTTCTTCATTTTTACATTTTTAAAAGAAAAATTAACATTTTTAATTTTTTTTGGAAAGAAATAAAAAATTTAATTCATCAAAAGTGACAGTAATTAAATATGCTACATGAGATTTCTATTTCAAATAATGCAGATTTTTTAAAACTTTCTACTCATAAATTATGTATTACAAAAATGTCAACACTGAGTTTTAAACTAAAAATGAATTGAAACTAAAAATAAAAACATTTAAAGTTACGTTTTCAATTTTAGTGATATGAAAAATGTTGCAACAAATGATTAAACTTTCTACTTTTTTTTGGGTGGTGGTGGGGTGGGGGGGAGTAATAATAAGATAATAATAAGAAAAGAGCAGCAGATCAGCATATTAGAATGATGTCTGAAGGAAACTGAAGACTGGAGTAATGATGCTGAAAATTCAACTTTGCATCACAGAAATAAATGCATTTTAAGATATAATCAAACAGAAAACTTTTTTTTTAAACTGTGTTAATATTTCACAATATTACTTAGTAAATATTTAAAATAAATGCCACATGCTTGATATTTTGAATCCAATGCAATTGTATTCAGGCATTTATATCATTTTTTGGCCCTGTATTTCATCTCAATACTAACCACATACAAGGAGGTGACCAGTGTCAGTTGTACACCATCATTAATGACCATGCAGATAAACATGATATAACGTGGATCTTCATAGAAGAAACGGTGCTTGCGGAAAGTGGACACCATACTGCAGTTAAGGATACTGAGTGCCAGCCACACAAGCATGGCCACAATGTTTTTAGTGAGAGCAGTGCTGAAGCTGTCCCGCGGTATGACATTCAGAAGTAGTAAAGTGCTGGAGTTCATGTTCTCAACCTGAGATGATAAAGCACACATTATAGACACAGTGTACACAACTACACACAATACAGCAATAGGCTACACATTCTTGCATTGTACCATTCATCTTTTTACTCAGTAAAGCTTTAAAATGTTTAATTATTTAAAATTTGTTATAGAGCAGTATGGCTATATAAGCAAGTATATAATACCTACATGCATACGCATGAAGATATACTTCTTCTATTGCTAGAGCAACTGCTGCACAATTAAATAAATATGAACACTTAAACAGCTATGTTTCCTGAACTAAATAAAATAAACATGACTTGTAAGGCACAGTATGTCTCAGCGTAATGTTATTTTCCAATTTGCTTCATTTAAGATATCTAGCTAGAGTTTAGAGATATAGTTAGTCAGATCCACTCTTACCTAAAATGCCTCCTGCCCTGTCTGAAAGTCCAGGCCTGTGGTGAATCTTATACCGTATGGATGTGATATAGGTCAGGGCAGCTGATTGGAGGATGCACAGAAAACTCTTCAGGGATTTGGCATTAGCACAGTTTTGTTTTTCCCAGGGACCAAAAGATGTAAACAGAGGTGCAAACTAACACCAACACGTTGTCGCTCCCAACTCGTCACATACAGTATTGACACTTGGTCAGGACCCCTGCGTCATTAATGACCATATGTATGAATAGAATATAGCGAGGGTCTTCGTAAAAGATCTGATGCCTGAAGAATGTGGCCAGGACACTGCCATTGATGTAGCTGAGGAGGAACCACACCAGGACCACGATGAAGTTCTTAATGAAGGCCGTGATGAACGTATCTCTCATGAGAAGTTGTTGGCCTCAGGTTAAATTCATCATCTTCAGGCCTTAAGTTTGAAAAAAAGAGGATAAACCTCAATCTTGTCTACTAATTTTTTTTTATAGGCTAATATCTCAAGATATTGTTGGATATTTAATTAGTTTGATGCTATTATCCAAAGTAGCTTACATTGCATTCAAGATACACACTTGATCAGATCTATCAATCTATCTGTCTATCTATTTATACACAGTATGTAATACAGTATGTAATATATATTTTAGTATACAGTAGGCCTATATATCTGATTAGTGTGTATCCCGAATGCAGTGTACGCCACTTTGGTCAAAAGCAGCAAACAAATTAAATATAAATATTTTTATGACTGATGGTGCACTAAATGTAATAATTTAAGAATCATCCTCTGAAGAATGGTTGGTGCTAGAAGGGATATACAGCTAAGGCCAGATTGTCCTACTAGGCAAGCGCACATCAATATTGTATAATTTTTGTCACGCTGAACAACAATTAATTACTCTATTTGCATTATTGTAAGGTTAGGTTTAGGGTTGGGTGTAGACGTTAATAAAACACATAATCTGATCTAATAGGTATAAATGTAATGTATTGTTATTTTCTGGCAGTAGCTGCATCCCTTCTAGTCACAACCCTGAAAAACCCCGATCTCATGAAATTGCGTATAAATAGTACGCCAAATAAAAACGCAAAATGATACGCAAAAATTAACTTTGGCGTGTATATGCTACGCGATGGGTAGGTTTAGGGTTGTGGTGTAGATGTGTATCATATGTACGCGAAAACTGCATATCATATGCACGCCAACAAATTTCGTATCATATGCACGCGAAAAGTGCGTATTATATGCACGCTGAACACATGCGTATCATATGTATATATATATACATATATAATTATTTGAATTATGTAGATCATGAATCTCTCTTAGTGTAACTAACATTACAGATCATAATAATGAGAAAACAGTTATTAGATATCACATGGTATGTGATCTGAAATGTGATGAGACAATTACAGCTTTTCATTTATACTATTTACACAAACATCCACAGAAAATGAGTCAGATTTGCAAAATCTAAAAGCTGAGAAAAAGAAAAAGGTCAATTGAAACTACTGATTTAGTAACGTATGTGTGTTTTCATTGTACAAAGTAAAGGAGTATTTCCATTGACATTTTTTATGCTGGTATGTCTGGGAAGTTCAGGTACAGCTGCCATACACTCTGAATAAGCATTTTTATTACTTTAAAAGTTCGTATTATCATATGCAATTTCTCACTTTAAAAATTACATTGTTTCCTGCAAAACCAGATCCAATCTGGATGATAACTAAACATCTGGGTACATTTAGTTTAATATTATGAACCAGTGCTGGGGTCTCTATCCACCTCGGTAGCGTCAATCATTCATTACATTTCAATGTATTAATTCTGCTCATTGTACATGTAGTGCAGTATATATTTATTAAATAATTTTTCAAACAAATCATATTCATCCACAGTTGTTGCTTACAAAGCCAGCATTTATTTTCTTCACAATATTTTAATAAAGTGAACTTTCACATGGATTTATTAGAAACTTTTGCCAAATTCCCACTGGATTGGAGATTTTGTGTTTTTCTCCTCATCTTGAACATTGTACACAGTAAGTATCTTTTCAGGTATTTGCAAAACATTTGATCTCTCATGCCATACACAATTGGACTGATAAACCTGGGCATTATCTGGATTACTAAATAACTTGAGAATCTCGTATCTATAATAAACAGCGGAAACATTTCTGTGAGCAGCCTGTCCAGGAAGGGCCCGACAAACGTTAGCATGCACATCAGAAGCTGGATCCCGTGTAGGATGATGGTACTCTGAGCTTTGCGAGCATCTGAGTTCGTGGCCTTTGCAACAAACATGATCTTCAAGTAAGTATACACTATAGTGAGCCACACAAAGGTCAGGTAAATGATGTACACAACATTTCTCTTTTCTACTATATATGGGTTATCAAACACATAATCTCTGATGCAGGGGATGTTGCTGTAGAAGAAGGTTAGAGGTTTTGTAGCCAACAGGATGAACAGGTCTGGTAGAACCTGAATGGCACTCAGGACCCAGATCAGGCTGATAAGGATGTACGTTTTACATACGGTACAGATCTGAGCATGACGTAAAGGGTTGCATATGGCTATATAGCGCTCTATAGCCATGGTAGCGAGATTCAGCGGTGTGTTGAGCGTTGTGAATATAACACTCATCAATAAAACACAGCAGAAAGAGACATTGAGAGTAAACACAGTGTAGCTTAAAATGTGAAGGACGACTGCAATCATCAGCTGAATCATGTCATTGAGCACCATGTGAATGAAGAGAATGTAGCGAGGGTTTCCGTTGAAGATCTCATGCTTGATGAAGGTGTGGACGAGCGCGCCATTGATATAGTTGATGGAGATGCACAAACTGACCACGATCACATTCCTAGTCACCGCTGAGCTAAAGCTGTCCCGCAGATACTTGGGTTGTGTGATGTTACCCACCAGTGAAACGTTCATTTTTTGATAGCACCGCTTTCTGGACAAAAAAGAGAAGAGAATGTAGGAGGTGTAACAATGTGCATCAAGATAACTAAGATAGAGCAATGTTATTCTCAATGTAAAATTCAGTTGCATCAACAAATTCACTTTAGAGTCACATAAAGTTCAGTTGTCTTTCCAGTCATACCTCTGCAGCTGCTCCAGTCTGGTGTGAAGGAAGTAGAAGAGAAACCTCATTTTATATGCGCATGACAACCTCATGTGATGTCAGAAGAATTCAATTATTTGTCCAAATGTTTTCCTGTGAAGGGCCAAACATCAAACTTTATTGAGGGATGAATAGGCTGCAAGTAAATGCTGCTTTATATCCAACTGTATTATGATAAAATGTAAAAATTAAAATTTATCAAATTCACTTATATTCTCTTTTAATGCAATAAACAAACAAAAAATGTTAAAACAAAGTGATAAATTAGAAATGAAGATATGCTTCAATGGCATGTTTTTTCCTATCCAAGGTGCTGCAAATAGGTCAACTTTGGCCCATGGGCCCTGATTTGAGCATCTCTGCTTTAGAGAAATATACTTTCCGATGGGCATGACCTGGCCAGGACAACCTTTTGACCTGAAAATATGGTTATAGTGTGTTCCAGTGCTGACAAGTTGCTGCAATTGCTCTTTCTCCACTGACAGGCATTCAAAAGTGGCCATATATTCTGCTAAAATACAAGCAACTTGCAATAAAAAAACCTTCAGATCTTATAGAACATTGTAGCGTCTGGACCACTCAAACACACAATATATATTTTGTTAGCTAGATTTCACAAATACTCTAACACCCCAGGAAGCCGAACAGCCCCCCTTGGTCACCATTACAACTAATCATGATATCACTGGTTTATGACCCCCCCAGGAATGTGAGTAGAATAACCCACTCATTGTCCCCATAGGAAAGGCACAGTAGAAATGGACTGGGGGGTTTGGGGGGTGGTGTTCTAGTTAATTCATAGGAAAACCGTTCTTTGAATGAACACAGATATTCTTCAGGCCATTGGGTATATTATTTTCATTTTATTTTTGTTCTTTTAGATATTTTTAGACTATTTTTAGGATGCTTGTGAGGGAACCCATTCCGTCATCCTTTCAACTATAAAGTACCCTACCAGTCTAGTATTCGATGAATTCGTATTGGAGGATCTATTGAGAGTGTATATGTATGTTTTACACCTACCCAACATATTAGTGTCTACAGAGTCTTTAATAACTTTTACCAGCTTCATTACCACACAAATACCATGCTTGCAACAAAGGCCAAAAAAAAAACGCCTCCAGATCAGAACCCCACTTGGGTTCCGATGTTCTCACTGGTAGCCCATCTTGAAAGGCAGGGGGTTTTCTCCGACCTTAAAGGCCCGGCTCCAGTCGGTGGTTCGGTCAGATGCTAAGATGAAGATGTGAGAAAACGCTTCAGGATACCAAAGCATTGTGCCAGGCTTCGGCCTTGACTTTCCATTCACCAAGATTCTCTGACTCAAAACTGGTTCTTTCTCATCAACTAATTTCAGCAAGATCTTGGGCCTTAAGAATGCATCAGGAATCTCTTTCAGACAGCCTAGACTCGCAAGTATCAAACTTAGTCTTAATTAATTGATGCATTAAGTATCAGTAACACCTTTTTACAAGGTGTGTTTGAACTAAGAATCTGACGATTCCCTTAGGTGTAGATCTGCTGAATATGCAAAATGTTCCATAAAATTCATTCTTTATGCCTCTTTCTGTGCTGAGTTAAACTTTAACCCTTTCCTATACCAACTGTATGTGTGTGTGTGTGTGTGTATGTGTATGTTAGACCAGTTTATGTGTGTATGTAGGATGTTAGACCAGTTTATGTGTTTATGTAGTATGTTAGACTAGTTTAAGTGTTTATGTGGTTAATAAAACCTTACTTGTATCACTCTTGATGTGTTCATTGTTTACTGATAACAGGAGTCACTGATCATGCAGATTTACGTTACGAACTTATAGAATTGTACAGTAAGAAGTTTATTTCCTTTAACCAGGAAATTAACGTCTTAGAATTGACAAGACAGTTGACCTGAGTGGTCAGCTAAATATCTACAGCGGATCTAAAATATGAATAGTTAATTATAACTAGTTATGGTTAATTATTCATATTTCCCATGAGCTGATTCGCTACAACATGTTTTGCTAGTGACAGTGGTTACTTTCACACTGCAGGCAAATATGGCCCAAAACTGTGGCCCAAAGTTATCAAGATAGTTGCGAAAGGTAGTCAGTGGAAGTACAGTGACGTGTCAGAACTCCTAAGTAATACACTATATACAAGCAGTGGCGTACCGCACATCTTAGAGGCCCCCCGCAAAGAACGAGATGGGGCCCCTAGCACCAGCAGTGATGTCATGTACAAAAATGTATTGTGCATCTGCTGCAATTATACTACTGAGTCCGTTTCTTCTATTTACTTAACTGATTTATCAGTAATGAATGTGGTGAATTATCATTGCATTGATGAATTTCATGTAGGCTAATGGCCAGCACGTTTCACTGTCCTATAAGCCTGGCTAACTGTTGAAAAATATTATACAAGCAAAATTCATGTCTTTCAGTAAGAAAACGAACAGTAAAAAAACTAGGAGAAAAACAAATTAAAAGATATGAAATGTACTTTCTATAAATATACCAACTTTTGCAATTAACTTATTTATTATTTTTATTAACTGACAACCACAAACAAACAAAACTCTACCGAATCCTTTGCGCTCTCCAAGCGTTTTGGTGTGCAAAGTCTTTGACTGCAGCTTTAATGTCGATGTTGCGAGCGCGGGCATTCTCAATACTTAGAGCTAAACTGGCAGTCTTCTTTCTTGTAACATTGTGCTCCGGAGAAATGTCTTGATCACTTTCAATTTCGAGAACGAACGATAAATTGCATGACAAAATCTGGTGACAAGTCGTCAGTGAACCGCTAAAGCGTTTGCCATTGGAACAGGTTTACAGTGATGAATGATGTCTTGCTTGTATGACCAACCAGCGTTGGTATATGACTAAATTACGATTAACTGTTGGAAAAACAATGCAGTGATCGTGCTGGCGCCTCACGCGCACACACAACATTTTTGCTACCTTGACATCGCAGCCTGTTCGTTATCAAAATAAAATACATAAAGAAACATAAAAGTTACAATGCTCAATTGAAAAAGTCTGTTGTTGCGTTCAGAGTGACCAGCGCCTCACTGTGCTGTTATAGCCTTTGTGAAGGATGATGATTTACGTCGATAATGCGAGTTAAGTGTAAAACCTATACGTAATAAATATTATTTTAGCATCCAAATACACTGAACAAAATTATAAACGCAACACTTTTGTTTTTGCCCCCATTTTTCATGAGCTGAACTCAAAGATCTAAGACTTTTTCTATGTACACAAAAGGCCTATTTCTCTCAAATATTGTTCACAAATCTGTCTAAATCTGTGTTAGTGAGCACTACTCCTTTGCCGAGATAATCCATCCACCTCACAGGTGTGGCATATTAAGATGCTGATCAGACAGCATGATTATTGCACAGATGTGCCTTAGGCCGGCCACAATAAAAGGTCACTCTAAAATGTGCATTATCACACAGCACAATGCCACAGATGTCGCAAGTTTTGAAGGAGCGTGCAATTGGCATGCTGACTGCAGGAATGTCCACCAGAGCAGTTGCCCATGAATTGAATGTTCATTTCTCTACCATAAGCCGTCTCCAAAGGCGTTTCAGAGAATTTGGCAGTACATCCAACCGGCCTCACAACCGCAGACCACGTGTAACCACACCAGCCCAGGACCTCCACATCCAGCATCTTCACCTCCAAGATCGTCTGAGACCAGCCACCCGGACAGCTGGTGCAACAATCGGTTTGCATAACCTAATAATTTCTGCACAAACTGTCAGAAACTGTCTTAGGGAAATTCATCTGCATGTTTGTCGTCCTCATCGGGGTCTCGACCTTACTGCAGTTCGTCGTCGTAACCGACTTGAGTGGGCATATGCTCACATTCGATGGCGTCTGGCACTTTGTAGAGGTGATCTTCACAGATTAATTCCGGTTTTCACTGTACAGGGCAGATGGCAGCCAGCGTGTATGGCGTTGTGTAGGTGGAGCGGTTTTTGCTGATTTCACGTTGGGCGGGGGTTATGGTATTGCATGCGTTTTTCATGGACATGAACACGGTTGCTTTTTTGATGGCTTTTAATGCACAGAGATACCTTGACCGAGATCCTGAGGCCCATTTGTTGTGCATTCATCCACGCCATCACCTCTGTTGCAGCTGATTGCACGCCCCATGTTTGCAGGATCTGTACCCCATTCCTTGGAAGCTGAAACATCCCATTCTGCATGGCCAGCATACCACCGACATGTCACCATTTGAGCATGTTTGGGATGCTCTGGGATCGGCGTACTACTACAGCTTGTTCCAGTTCCGGCCATATCCCACAATTCGACAGCCATTGTGGCTTATTACATACGCCACTTTAACATAAAAATCTCCACTTCGCTTACGGTGCGGTTTGTCCTTATAAGTATAGTGCTTCTGACAGTGAAATGTGAGAAAAAGGAGATTTCCCCAGTTGTTGTTTTTAGAACATAAGCCCGCTCCACTGCATAACCATTTGCACTCACGGCTTGCGTCTGTGGGCATGTCTCGAAGCACGCGCCTTTTAGAAATGTCCTGCGACGTGGCCCCTCGCACTGTCGCGCTGTCCCTTACACCACTGGATACAAGCAAAACATGAGGGCTCTCATCATAAAATGTTTCAAAACTCTGCTCTCGTTCTGTCACATCCTTGTCTTTATTTTTCATATTGCCTGCGCATAATTTCCCTGGCTTCCACGGCAGATCACACAATAATGCTCCTCACTCCACGTGATGTCCTCCTTGTTTACATGGCCGATGACAGCGCTCTGCGCAGTGTTGCAAGGTCCCAGTTTTTACCTGGGCTACATTTTTCATCGTTTGCCAGGCTGCGGGTTAAAGTGACCCCACTACCTTTTGAACCTTTTTCAATTGTATTTTTTAAACTTATGAAAAAAAAAAAACATAAATGTAAAATCACTGTAACCCCTGGAATATCTACTATCAATTATCTCTATAAAAACATTAAAATTAATAAAGCAACAAAGGGTTAAATTGCTACTAATTGCTCCCTGTCTTATTTGTTTCTTTTTTAATTTTTCTATTTTCATGAAAGGGTCCTGAAAAAAACTTGGATCATGTTTTCCACAAAATATGAAGCAGCACAACTATTTTCAACATTAATAATAATAAGAAATGCTTCTTGAGCAGCAAATCAGCATATTAGAATGATTTCTGAAGGATAGTTTGACACTGAAGACTGGAGTAATGATGCCTGAAATTCAGCTTTGCGTCACAGGAATAAATTAAATTTCAAAATATATTAAAATATATAACCGCTATTTTAAATTGTAATAAAATTTCACAATATTGCTGTTTTTACTGTATTTTTGCTCAAATAAATGCAGCCTTGATAAGCATTTAAAAAATCTTTAAATGTATTTTATTTTGGTTTGACCAAATACATGATTCGTATAGACATCAAATTGTCAGTTAAATAAAGTGAACTTACATCACCTCATCTTCACATCATCTTCATATCACACATCTGTCAAAAAACAAACAAACAATTAGCTCCAGCCTTTCTGGAAAACCATGCCCTTTTCCTCAACATGTGTTTGTGTTCCTAAAAATAGACAATAATTCACAAAAGGGAGCTTTGTTGAGATAAGACATTTGTTGAGACATTTGTACTTTCGACATCTGAGTATTGGACTCTGAGCTGCAGGATGTTTGTGGTAATTAACACGCTTTCATTGAGGCTAGCGGGAATCTCTGACATTTCACGACCTCCACCGAGCCTAGACTGAGCAAGAGTGATGGCACGAGAGACTCGAGCATCTCGGGCCCCAGAGATCTGCAGGCAAAAGGGCAAAGCAGCCAGGAACACTTGTTGTTCTGAAGCTTGCATCCCTGGGAGTGATTAGCACGTCTGTGGAGAGATGCAGAAAAGATCATGGAACATAATAAACCAGATTACTTTAGCTGTTTAAAGGTCTGCTGGCATCAAGAGAGATTTTGTTTTGAAATGTTAACATTAATGGTCTCTTGCGTTTGGATTACATGGTGGCTGATGTAAATGTTGATAAATCACTATTACTGAAAAACGTTTGTGATGTATATGCCATATTTAAGTACACTGTAAAAATGACTTTTCAAAGTTGAAATAAAACAAAGATTATTGGAGTAGGTTTTACAAGAAAATATTATTTCAGTCTTTCTCCCTCAAAATTGTACATTTATCTCAATGTTTTACTTGCCATTTCTTTCTGAATGAAAAGTAAATCTAAAAGTAATTTAAAAAATAATAATACACATTATTGTATATGATTTTCATTGGTATATATACAGTATATATTACTACAGATACATAGTAGATTTATTATATATTATAGTAGAAGTATGCCTTTCTTGAGGCATCATATTCAGAATGACAGCAGTCTGAAAACATCTTTATTTCACACTGTGAAAGAATACAGACACACTTTGAACGTTTTAAAAAGGAGTGTTATTAGGAAACAGCCAAAAAGTACAAGAACTCACATATAAGAGCCTTATAATGGGGCCTTTTTTGCAAACGTCAAGAAAACATAAAAACCTGAGGCCAGAGTACTCTGAGGTATCATAACTGGATTCTGTATTCAATAACAATAATAAAAAACTACAATCTTAATGGGCACTTGTACATATTACCCTGTTTACATCATTACATTTTTAAAATCGCATTTTAGTGTTAACAAACCATTCAGGCCACATTGCAGTCCAGTTAAACAGTTAACAATTATCAGACATGTTCCTCTGACTATTTTAAATATTCATGCACAACAGGCAACAGCTTTGGTAATGAAATTGAGTGGATGTGTTTGTCTCTTTTGGAATCAGTACTAACGATTCTAAAACTGTATAACAGAAGAATTTGTAACTAATTGCTTTTTTTTATTTTTTATATATATATTTGTGAATAAAGGTTTTACAGATCCATGTTCACATATTGTGCATAAATTTGGTGCCAAAAACGTTGATAAAGATGAGAATATTTCAGAGTGGTACCAAACACTTAATTTTCCTTTTTAGTGTATAAATGCTAATATCAAATTTGCCATAAATACATACCTCTCTATAAATCATACAATACAGATTATGTATAAATAGGGAACAATATCAGCCATGTCCAAAAATGGCACCGGAAATAGTGGGCCTCATGCATCAGGCATCTGCACCTGCAGATCTTGTGATTGTGGTACCCTTCATACCCAGCGGGCCCCGTCCTCATCCACACTGTTTTGTAAAGTGTTTATTCATTTTCTTGTGAGCAACTGGCTCTCCAGAACTTCCAGTCGCTTGGTCACAGCTGACAGTGAAACACAGTTAAGGAAATATCCTTTAAAAATGATCAATCATCCACACTACTTTTCTCAAATTATCCACTGTTTTAGGCATTAAATATATTCAAACTAGATTGCCATATATTCATATATGTATATGCCATATATATATTCAGACTAGACATGCAAACCTCATTGCTACAAGTCTAGTGTGTTCTTGGTAGAGCAAATTATAGCAAATTGAGTCTCTATGATTGCATTTACTGATATTAAAATGATCACAAGTTACATATTAAAGTCTAATCATTAACTCTGAGTATGAGCGATAAAGTGCTGCAGGGATGACGTGTTTTTGTAGGCCAAAACTGAGAAATGATTTAGCATTTTAGCACTTCCAGTTCCATCGTCCTGGAGTCGGTGGGTTTTATTCTATGACATAAAATACATCAATACCCCCTTGTGAATTAAAAATTTTTTTAAGAGGTGGCTAAATGGGACTACAGAGGGTGTTGGGGATATCACATCAAACAGGGCCACACGGAAATTTAATATATGACTTACATATGGCAATATCACTCTTGATATAGGACAATATGTTACCTATAAGGTACACGTACATTCTCTATGGGTTAAAGATATAACGTGTATAACCTATATAATAATATATAATATCTTAATATATGAATATATATTATATATTAATATAGAATTATAAAAGTCAAATTTTTCTATGGTTTTTTTTTTAATGTTCAATATCAATATCTATATGTACAATATTTATATATGAGTTTTAATGTTATTATATGTAGCAATCATGTCAACCATATATACTTATTTATGAAACTTTATTAAAACAACACATATACAAATTCAGTTGTTTATATTTTTATGCAGCCATTTTTAAATGCATCTCTATCTTTGATATTACTTATCTATTGATTTTTCTATTTACTTTTAAATTTATAATATCAAAATGTATTGATGGGTTTTATCATGTGCATGACATATATGTCCACAAATGTATTACAACATACACATAAACATACATATTTGTATGGGCTAGATATATATGTTAATATATGAAATTGTACTGATTTCTAATAAGTTTCATACTTATTTTTACAACATATGACAATATAATCACGCTCTTGCAAACAATTCTAACTTAAACTTTCAGGGAACATTTTTGAATTAAGACTGAAAGAGTTGTTCGTTTATAGCCTATGTTTAATTCATAAAAAAATTCATAAAAGTTGTGTTCATTTATGGAGATGATCATGATGAACAAAACAAGAATCAAACTTTGTTGTCACAGAGCTTATTTTCTGCAGTAATCCAAAACCAATGGAGAAATCCTATTGGGTTTTTATCGAAGGAACCAGAGTAATGTGAATTTTTAGGTTGGCCTACAAAAATACATCATCACTGCAGCACTGATTTACATATTTGCATGCAAAAAGTAAATGACAGTGGCCTTTTTGGTCATCTCTGATTTTTAAAATTACATTGAGAAGATGAGTATTGGATACTTTAGCTTGGGAATTATTTGGCATGTCTCGATTTTTGCCGGAAATACGTGAAAGTGTCTGAGCACTGGGTCACTCTAACGCAATATAATCCCCAGTGTAATGCACTCCTATCATGCAAGATCTTGACATACTTGTCACGTCGTGTGTAGCATCCCAAGGAGCAACATCCTTCTTTGTAATCTCATCAATATTCTATTCAGATGTAATTCCATTGGAGACAGCATCTTGCTTTCGTCAGTTCAATAAACTGCATCATGTTTTCTGGCCTCAGACGGGACTAAGGGCTCTTTGAGGGCTTGTGATATGATGCTGAGGTTTGGAGTGTGGGTGTGTAGATTTCTTGAAACAAAAAAGGGAGCCATTGATAGTCGTGGTGTTCACAGAGGTTTTTTATGTGAGCAGGGCCAAACCAGAGGGCCAGTCGGACATATCCAACGCTACGGACACAATGTGGCTCTTTGCTGTGTCGACCATAGGGGCGTTCGTTAAACCCTTTGCGCTGTTGGTTTTGTAATTAAGTGGTCTGTTAGGAGCGGTCACTGTGGTATTTACCGTAGGTCGTGGTGTTTTGTGGGATGGGATGACGCACGGGCCCTCTTGGCGTATCAAAGCTGCCCTATACCTAGGTCTGGGCAGTGTTTGGGCGGTGGTATTACAGTTTGGTCAGTTCTTAATAAGAAAAGCATATTGTGGCTAAGAGTCTGGACTGCTGAAATATAAGGAGAGGTTGTCTGGTTGAGCGGTGTCTAGGGGATAAGGCGTAACGCGTGCGAAGCTGCCACTAGACTGTTCACAAGCCGATGGGGTCCTGAGCTGCTCATCGTGCTCTTGCGATCGCACTGAAAGATCTGGAAGAGGCAAGACTGAAAAACCTATCCAAGGAGAAAGCCCTATATCTCCCTAACATGTGTCAAGGTTAGTTCGCATCGTGTTGGTTCTTTCTTAACTTCATCCTTGGCCTGTTTTAAGGCGTTTCTTTTTTTGCCACTATACAAAATCGAACCACAACCAATTCAAACCCTCTCCCCTTCCTATCGTCCCCACACTGGTTCGATTCTGTCTTTGGTCCTCCTATTTGTCCTCATCAATGTACCGTTTCACTCGTATCTATCCCAACATCACAGTACCCCTTCCTCTCGACTATGCGTTGTGCTTGTCATAGTCTCTCGATCCCATCTTAGCCTCTCGAAATCGCCCAATCACGTTCTCTCGCCAATTCACTGTACGGCAGTTCACTCTAGGGTAATTGCGAAAGTAACAAGAGCACTACGCAAAGATCGGGGAAAATTGAAGAGGACTTCCCTCTACACTATAACTTCACTCCCCCCGGCCGAGGAGAAAGACAAGGAAACAGTGTGAACCTTGGATAGATAAAACAGCTGACTCAATCGTGTAGGGCTAGCGCGCCGGAGGAAGAAGGGGGCCCGAAACGAGAGAGAACCAACGCCACTGGAACCCACCAACACGGACAGAACCGACAAGACACCAGCAAGTCACGGGCAAAGAATTGCGGGCTGGGCAGCGAGGAAAGCACGATAGGAGGGGAGGATGGCTGGGAAGCACCCAGAAACAACGGGTCGAAGGTTGGGGCGGCAGCATAAATCAGAAATTATATATAAAAATATATAACTTTAAAAATGTAAGACAGTTAATAGTTCTAGAAATGAATATTGCATAAAACCAATTAAAATATGGTTATTTAAAAACGATATGATACACATGTATTGTCTATCTATCTACAATTTAATTTTTAAATGTTTGTTTATATTATTACAGACTATATTCTCCAAATTATAAAAATATCTTATACTAAATTGTTTCATCTATTTATTTTAACTCTACATGATCTAATATTTACATTAAAACTGATCTCATTTCTTCAACTTTCTCTAGCAATGATATTTACAAATATATTATATCTACCATCACAAAGTTAAGCTGACTAGTCTAAATTTTGATTTGTTTTTAATTTTGATAAATTAAAGAAAAATATTATTCATTTCTACCTTCTTATTTTTCTCCCACTCCATTTTTCTATGATTATTACTAAAGCTTGAAGTTTATGTTGTCTGTGACTGTAACACTTTTATTTTTGGCCCCTAAATACCAATACCTGCTTCCTTGCCTTCTTCCCCGCTTGCATACACCTGTATCGTCATCAGTAAACAGCCGCCCTTCTGTTCTCTCCGCTACTCTCCTCCCCTCATATACTCTTTTCTCCACCATTTTTAGATCCATCCTGTCATGGTCCCCTTCTCCATGTATTCCACATTCATCACAGCCTTTTTGATCTCTTCTTTTGTCTGATACATGCTGAGTGGAAACTCTGTCCGCACTCGGCTTGAGTACTGGACGAGACCCACGCGTGTTCCTTTAGGGGAGACATCCAGCTGATCCACCACCTGGTTAACAAACTGCTTGACAAGCTCGAAATTCTGCGGCCGCACACTCTTGGAACCGTCGATGAGGAGGACCAGGTCGATGTTGGAAGATCGACAGGCTTGGAGAGGGCAAGAGAAATGAACAACCATGCATTTCAAAACATTTTGTTCCATTAGCAGAGAAGGTGGGGCATATTTTGTATTTTCAAAGGTGTCTAATTTTGTGCCACACAATTTTGTGTCAAACTATACTTTGTAGCTTTAGGAATTCAGCTTTAGGAATTTCCCCGTTTCAAATAAAGTTTAGGATAATCTCAGCTGTAATAAGGGTCTTCTGAATGAAAGCGTGCATTACCTCCGCAGGTCTTGCTGTCATCCTGTAGCACATGGCCCTCAGGACATATACAGTGGTATGATCCCGGAGTGCTCACACACTGGTATTCACAACCATGTTCGACTGTGTTACACAAGTTATCCGCTGCAGAAGACAAAAATAAAGAGCATAAATAAACAATTAAAAAAACATGAAACGGATTCATGAGATGAGTGAGAAAAGGAACATAATTTACGATTGTGGTCAGTAACGAAAATGTATTATTTTCTTCAGCTAGGATGCATAAAATTGATCAACTGTGACAGTAAAGACATTTACATTCACACAAATTTAGCAGCACAACTGTTTTCAACTTAATAGTGTTATGCGCAAAATCAGCATATCTGAATGATTTACATTTTCCAGACACTGTAACAGTGTTTATCAGATTTATGCACAATTTCAAGAAATGTGCTTGACACCAATTTGCTGTAAATACAGTGGGGAAAAAAAGTATTTAGTCACCACCAATTGTGCAAGTTCTCCCACTTAAAGATGAGAGAGGCCTGTAATTTTCATCATAGGTATACCTCAACTATGAGAAAAAATGAGAAAAAAAAATCCAGAAATCACATTGTAGGATTTTTAAAGAATTTATTTGCAAATTAGGGTGGAAAATAAGTATTTGGTCAATAACAAATTTCATCTCAATACTTTGTTATATACAATATATTTGTTGGCAATGACAGAGGTCAAACGTTTTCTGTAAGTCTTCACAAGTTTTTCACACACTGTTGCTGGTATTTTCCTCCATGCAGATCTCCTCTAGAGCATTAATGTTTTGGGGCTGTTGCTGGGCAACACGGATTTTTCAACTCCCTCCAAAGATTTTCTATGGGTTGAGATCTGGAGACTGGCTAGGCCACTCCATGACCTTGAAATGCTTCTTACGAAGCCACTCGTTGTTGTGTTTGGGATCATTGTCATGCTGATAGACCCAGCCACGTTTCATCTTCAATTCCCTTGCTGATGGAAGGAGGTTTTCACTCAAAATCGCACGATACATGGCCCCATTCATTCTTGTGTTTACACGGATCAGTCGTCCTGGTCCCCTTTGCAGAAAAACAGCCCCAAAGCATGATGTTTTCACCCCCATGCTTCACAGTAGGTATGTGTTCTTTGGATGCAACTCAGCATTCTTTCGCCTCCAAACACGACAAGTTGAGTTTTAACCAAAAAGTTCTATTTTGGTTTCATCTTACCATATGACATTCTCCCAATCCTCTTCTGTATCATCCAAATGCTCTCTAGCAAACTGCAGACGGGCCTGGACATGTACTGGCTTAAGCAGGGGGACCCGTCTGGCACTGCAGGATTTGCGTCCCTGGCGGCGTGTGTTTTACTGATGGTAGCCTTTGTTACTTTTGGTCCCAGCTCTCTGCAAGTCATTCACTAGGTCCCCCCGTGTGGATCTGGGATTTTTGCTCACAGTTCTTGTGATCATTTTGACCCCACGGTGTGAGATCTTGCGTGGAGCCCCAGTTCGAGGGAGATTATCAGTGGTCTTGTATGTCTTCCATTTCTAATAATTGCTCCCACAGTTGATCTCTTCACACCAAGCTGCTTACCTATTGCAGATTCAGTCTTTCCAGCCTGGTGCAGGTCTACAATTTTTTTTCTGGTGTCCTTTGACAGCTCTTTGGTCTCGGCCATGTGGAGTTTTGGAGTGTGACTGTTTGAGGTTGTGGACAGGTGTCTTTTATACTGATAATGAGTTCAAACAGATGCCATTAATACATGTAACCAGTGGAGGACAGAGGAGCCTTTAGCCTTTAGAAGTTACAGGTCTGTGAGAGCCAGTAATCTTGCTTGTTTGTAGGTGACCAATACTTATTTTACCGAGGAATTTACCAATTAATTCTTTAAAATCCTACAATGTGATTTTCTGATTTTCTCATTTTGTCTCTCATAGTTGAAATGATGAAACTCTATGATGAAAATTACAGGCCTCTCAAATCTTTTTAAGTGGGAGAACTTGCACAATTGGGGCTGACTAAATACTTTTTTGCCCCCTGTACTTGCAAGAAAAACGGTATAAATGTGAATAAAACGTCATTTCTGCTATACATTTCATTGGTAGCTGAAAGCGGAAATCTGGTGAAGGAATGACTTGGCTCTTTAAAGCAAATGTCCTTTAGGTAAACTTAACAAAAGATAAACGACACACTTGATATTTTTGGCCTTTCCAGCTGTTCAAGGCCAAGGTCTGGGAAGGCCATCAGGCTTAAAGAGGGGGCGCTCACTTCCGAGCCAGCTGATTTTGGACAGTTTTAAAGAGTTTAGGCCAAGATAACCATACAGTGTTAAGCAATTCGAGCACAGTTTGGGAACTGAATATCTTTATGGGGTGGATTAATCGGATAATCAACTTGGAAGATCAATAAATCATACTGTATCTTATCACAAATGTTGTGAAAGCCAAAAAACCTGAATGATAATTTGAAAAGTAAATGTTTTGCTCTTGAAAATCACGCAATAAAACCACATCAATATGCACTAAGCTAATTCTACCACTGCTTTTTAAACTATTATTTTGCAATTGTTTGTGAAAACCTACTAATTGTTATCTTTGCACCTTCAACTAAGAAAAGAGGCAATATTTTAATATATAAAACACTTTAATCCACTCTAATGCAGTCATTATAGCAGAACATGAAGACTTTTAGCACCTGTCAGGAGCTTCATACATACACTGGCAGGTTTTTCCATCCTCCTGAAGAGTGTATCCCTCATTGCAGCGACAGTAGAAGCCATTGAGCACACTAACGCAGTGATGATCACAACTGTGATTCCCAAATGAACAGTAATCAATCACTAAGAGACAAAAACAAAGGCAATAGTGTTTTAGTATAAGCCAACAGGGCAAAAGATCCTATAGAATTGTGACCCAAACACACATGCAAGATCAACCAAAAAAATTCTCATAAAACTTATAAAAGAGCATGACGTAACTGTCCATTTTAGGAAAATTACAACTATAAAAAACAACATCATGAGAGCTGAACAATTGAACTGCTTCCAAGTCAATATGTGTCAATTGTGTATATGGATCTGGAACAGTATGTGTGTCGATCAGTTACTCTCACTAACTTGTGCAGGTCTTCTTGTCGTCATTGAGAGTGTATCCGTCCTTACAACGGCAGTAAAAGCCTTTCAGGACACTCACACACTCATGCTCACAGCTATCATTCCCAAATGAGCAGTAATCAATCACTGGAACAGGAAGAGAATAGCAGGAAACAGACTTTAGAAGAGCAGAAAACAGTGTAAGCAATTCACAAGTTGCATCTCAAAGTTACTTAAGTTCCGTATGCTGTCATCGAACACTTAGGAAGTAGAATGTTAACGGTTAAACCAGCTGGTCCAAAAGGGATAGAGTGTAGAGTTCATAATAAAACAGACGTATTTATTTTGTGATGTTAATTTTATGTTTTGTCCCTGCTGTTAGTGCTTGTTTGATGCTGGATACCGTTCACCAGCAAAACCTGTGGAAGCCAATTGCCACCTCACAAAATAAAAAAAGAGTTGCGACTTGAGTCTTCCAGTTTTGATCTTATTTAATTCAAATTTATACTTTTGTTCAAAACTCTGGAGTTGGTAAGATTTTGTCGGTTTTTGAAAGAAGTCACTCATGCTCACCAAGGCGGCATTTATTTGATCAAAAATATAGTAAAAACTGTAATTTAGTGGAATATTGTTACACTTTAAATTATTATTTTTTCTCCTTTAAAGTATTTTAAAATGTAAATTATTTCTGTGTTCAAAGCTGAATTTTCAGCATCATTACTCCAGTCTTCAGTGTCACATGATCCTTCAGAAATCCTTCTAATATGCTGATTTGCTGCTCAAGAATAATTTCTGATTATTAGCAACATTGAAACAGTTGTGCTGCTTCATATTTTTGTGGAAACTGATATATTTTTAAGATTCTTTGCTGAATAGAAAGTTCAAAGGAAATAGAAATCTTTTGTAGATGTCTTTACTATCACTTTAAATCAATTCAATGCATCTTGCTGAATAAAAGTATTGTCTTTCAAAAAATATATTCTTTTGAACGGTAGTGTATACCTTACCTTATCAATTTTATTTTTTACTCTGAAGCGGAAATGGGCTTCCATAAAAACTAACAAAAGAAAGTAACAAAAGAATGTTGTGCATAACAGTACATGAGTGTGGAGTTTGATATGTCGCCCTCACTAACTTGTGCAGGTCTTCAGGTCATCATTGAGTGAGTATCCTTCATTACAGCGGCAGTTAAAGCCTTTGAGCACACTCACACACTCGTGCTCGCAGCTATCATTCCCAAATGAGCAGTAGTCGATCACTGGAACAGGTAGAAAGAAGCAGAGAAGCTCAAAATCTGGAGTAAGACGAGCAGACAAAGTAGTTGGCAAAGAGCAAAATGTATTGTGAGAGGAAGAAGCATAGAAAGGAAACTTGTAAAAATGCTATTACATTTATTTTTCTACTGAGATGTGGTTGTTTCATGGATTTGGAGTAAAGCATGGACTTACTGGATTCATAAAGGATATTAAATATTTTGGTTTTGTACTCAAGTATCAAATTAGGGTTATGGATATTCTGTGAGCATGTGTATCTATGTACGTTGAGTTTAAATGTGGCCTTCACTAACTTGTACAGGTCTTCATGTCATCATTGAGTGAGTATCTATCATTACAAATGCATTGAAAGCCTTTCAGGACACTCACACACTGGTGCTCGCAGCTATCATTCCCAAAAGAGCAGTGATCAATCACTAAATATGGATTAGATGGATTTAAAGTACATGACCAAACAGGATAAACGTTTTTTCTTTTATATTAATGTTATAATTCAGGTATTTTCTCAGTTCTTTATCATGAATATGGCAGAGAACTTCTCTTGGGCCATCACAAATAACACATCTCTTATTGCCCTGTTGAAAAAAACAGCATATGCTGGTTAGGTATGTTTTGACACTGGGATGCTGGTTTAAAATGGTCCTTTGCTGGTTTATGCTGGTCTTTTGCTGGTTTATGCTGGTCCTTTTGCTGGTTTATGCTGGCCATGTGCTGGCAAAGGACCAGCATAAACCAGCAAAGGACCAGCTTAAACCAGCAAAGGACCATTTTAAACCAGCAAAGGACCAACATAAACCAGCAAAGGACCAGCTTAAACCAGCATCCCAGCGTCAAAACATACCTAACCAGCATATGCTGTTTTTTTCAACAGGCATGGGGCCATTTGGACCAAGTCTGTTGGAGTTTTAATTCAGAAAATCCTTGAATATTGGAAACACTCCACCATTTAGAAACGTGATTACAAGTTAAGCAATGGATGGCCCAAATATTGATGCTAAACAACTGAGGAAAAAAAGTATGGAATTGACATAAGTGAAAGCATAAATCGATTGTGAGCCTTCACTAACTTGTACAGGTCTTCTTGTCATCATTGAGTGAGTATCCATCAGTACAGCGGCAGTTAAAGCCATTGAGGACACTCACACACTCGTGCTTGCAGCTATCATTCCCAAATGAGCAGTAGTCGATCACTGGAACAGGCAAAGAACAGTGAGAAAAGCAGGAAGAGCAAAACCACATCAAACTAAAATACAAGCTGTTTATCTTGTTTCAGAACAGTTAAGCTGCTAAAACTATATGCATGTATCTAACAGTGCTTGGCTAGCTTAAATCAGCAACGCTAACTTAACTACATTCAGCAGCATGACAGTAGCTTAACTACCTTCAAAACAGTGTATTTTTCCAGTAACAAGCTAGTTGTGCTAACAAATAGCAGTGTAGCAGGAAAAATGCTAAATCACAGTTTTGTGCCAGATAACTCCTAATAGCGGAGTTAGCTACTTTTTGCAAGTAGCTTGTAGCATATTTAACAAATAGTAGCTTGTACAGTACTTGTATAAATTTTAATGCAGCTTGCTGCTAGTCACAAAAAACATGCTATTTGTGCTAAATCACAGATTTTAAGGTAGAATAACTACTTTTGTTAGCCTTAACTGAGCTAGCTACTTTTTGCTAGTAGCATAGCTAGCTTGTGCAGTGCTTTTATTCATTTGAAATGTAGCTTGCTAAGCTACAGTTATAAGTAAAATGCTACTTTTGCTAACAAATAGCAGTACAGCATGGTAAAAATGCTAAATCACAATTTTTTAAGATCCTACATTGCTTACAAATGTTTTTGGGTTACACTTTATTTCGATAGTCCACTTTAGACATTCTATTAACTATAAGTAACTTTGTAACTACATGTCAACTAATTCTCATTAATTTGCAACTACATGTCTACTAACTCTCAGAGTAGACTGTTAGGGTAGGTTTAGGGTTAGAAGAATGTTGACAAAGAAAGTGTTAGAAGATATTAAGCAGACAGTCTACTAATACTCTACTAACTGCTAGTTGACATGTAGTTGCAAAGTTACTTACTGTTAATAGAATGTCTAAAGTGGACTATCGAAATAAAGTGTTACCTGTTTTTGTCGCTAGTTAACTACTAATAATATCCTTAACAGATACTTTTTGCTTGCAGCTTTAAAGTAGCTTCCCCATACTACTTATAAACCAAAAACGCTCAACTATTTGGCCATGTTTTTACTATTTACTATAAAAACTGTACAGAACTAGAAGCTCAAACACTAAAACACTCTATTTTGTTCAGTGGCTTGATAGATAAACCAGCTAGTCACAGGAGGAAATGGATAGATAAGTAGCGCTAGTGTGTTTTATAGCAGCATATGCGGCCAAGCGGATGCTGTGATGACATTGCAAACTTTCTCTTTGCATTAGAAACTGTTCCATGTGTTTGAAAAATGTTAGTTAGGAAAATGTCTGAGTCTGGCATTTAATTATAGGCTTGTAGTGTTTTGGGTATTCGTGAGTCCTCCGTATGTGAATGATGTGTGTATCCGTGGCCCTCACTAACTTGTGCACGTTGTTTCATCCTCATTGAGTGTGTATCCTTCACGGCAGTGGCAATAAAAGCTCTGAAGCACACTCACACACTCGTGTTCACAGCTATCATTTCCAAATGAACAGTAGTCGATCACTGAAACAGGCAGACAGAAGCATGAGACTTTGGTGATGGTAAAACACAAGCAAAATTCATTGCTGCCTTTTTAAGTTTGCATTTGGCGATACTATAGCATACAGCTACTATGCAAACATCCAAGAAATGTTGGTTCATTATTTTCTGCTTGTTTTACATCACCTCCTCTGTATTAATGTTATATACTGAATGGAATACTATTGCAATACTACACAGCATATACTTTTTTATATTTTAAAAAGCATTGCAAGTTGCAGGGAATTGCTCTCACTAACTTGTGCAGGTTTTCAGGTCATCGTTGAGTGAGTATCCTTCGTTACAGCGACAATTAAAGCCATTGAGCACACTCACACACTGATGCTCGCAGCTATCATTCCCAAATGAGCAGTAGTCAATCACTGGAACAGGCAGAGAACGGTGAGAGAAGATTTTGGGTGAGTAATCAGGTGTTAAAGACCCCATGAAATCTGGATTGGATTATCTGGATTTTAGTCCATGTCTACCATTTTAAAGCCAAATAGGCTAGTGTACTTCCTTCTTCAATCAGTGTTTTTATAGTTATCTGACTGAAGAGTAAAAATTAAAGCTAAAACAAAATATTAATAAATACTGTAATAGTATTTAAATAACAATAAAATAAAGATGGCTTCAATGGAAAAATATGTTAGGAGAGGAAAAATGCTCATCAAATAATTTCATTGGATCTTTAAGTTTGCATTACACAAGTAAGCATACTATGTGCTGAGGCACAATATACTGTGCTGTACAATGGCAGAGCAGGTGTATATTTAGTATACACTATGTTCCTTTGGCTATGTTCAGAATGGAATACTAGTGTATACACTGCTGCATACTGCATATACTGTATACTGTAATTTTGGCAAACACAGTTTAGATATTTCATGCATACAGAATATTTGCATACTGTGTTCAGTATACATAATGCACACTGCTAAAATAGTATGAATAGTAGTACACTATTCCGAACATAACCTTTGTCTGTATACTCTATGAAACATATAAGTTCATGTCAATTTTACAATTTACACTTTACTCAAATTGTTATGCAGATATCACTATTGTGTGTCACTAACTTTTGCAGGTTCTCTTGTCATCGTTGAGTGTGTATCCTGTGTTACAGTCGCATGTGAACGACCCAGGTGAAGCGATACAGATCTGCTCACAATCATGCTTCCCTTCAGCACAAAGATCAATGGCTGCAAAGCAAACACACACCTGTTGAGCACCGCTGGAATGATAATTGTGACATATTTCTATGATGTGTCATTTGTAAGGCTACACACGTGTGCAGGTCTTGCCGTCCTCGTTAAGCGTGTATCCAGGCAGACAGAGACAGAGGTAGGAGCCAGGCGAGCTCTCACAGATGTGCTCACAGCCGTGATCTGATTCCAGACACAAGTCCATCCCTGCAAATCCAACGCATATATGAGTACTGAGAAAGCAAGAAAAGCTAAATCATAGTGTCCATTGGATGTAAAAGAAACAGTATTCATGTGCTTACAGTCAACATAAGGTTTCAGCAAGAAAAAAAATGAAAAGTGGGACTGATATAAAGCTCAAATGACAATGTGAACCAATGAGAGCATCTCAAACAGTGTTTACAGTTTTTATTTAGTTTTGACTTTTGACAAAAATGTCTTTTAAATGAGTCAAAATCTTTATTTTTATTCCATTTTACTCTCAATTTTTTTGACAAAATAATAAAGAATAAAAATGAAGACTATGATTAATTTGCTATATTTATGATTAAATAATTGTAAAATATTTTAGAAAGAATGGAATGCTTTAATTTTTTATTATTATTTATGATATTTTATCCATTTACTTACTATAACTGTATATAGGATTGTACTTTTTTTTAGAACTAATACTTTTTATTTCAGCAAGAATGCATAAATTTCTTAAATTTTTAATAAATACTGTAATAGTATTTAAATAACAATAAAATAAAGATGGCTTCAATGGAAAAATATGTTATGTATAATGTAAAATATTTTAGAATATGGAATGCTTTTATTATTATTTTTATTATTAATTTATTATTATGATTTATTTATATATTTAATTACATTAAATGTAAACAGGATTGTTCAAAAGTTCTTTTTAAGAACTTAATACTTTTATTCAGCAAGAATGCATTAAATTAATCATTAAATGAACCAAAAGTGATGGTAAAGGCATTTATAAAGACACAACAGATTTCTTATTTCAAAATAAATGCTGTCCTTTTGAACTTTCCATTCATCATAGATTATTATTTTATAAAAAAATGTATCACGGTTTCCAAAAAATTCTATTAAGCAGCACAACTTTATGATAATAAACAGAAATTTTTTCTTGTATTCTTTTATTTTTTTTATTCACTAAATCAGCATTAGAATGATTTCTGAAGGATCATGTGACACTGAAGACTGGAGTACACTAATATAGTGAAATACTATTACAATGCACTGCAGCTTGTTTGCACGCAGAGGAATGCACACGCATGAGGGTGAGTAATTAATGACAGAATTTTTATTTTTGGGTGAACTACCCCTCTAACAGACCCTAAACTTTTTGAATGGTAGATTACATCCTTGGTTTTTCTAAGAAAAAATTGCACCTTTGATTTGAGGTTTGAGGTTCAAACCTTTTAGAAAAGAATCCAAAAAAGTTGAAAAGTTCAACTTTTATGTCTAGATCCTTTCAATACTGTGGAGCATATATCAAATAGAGGAACACTTTACCACAAAGCTTGTCTTGAAACTGAAGCCCAAACTGGTGAATGAGGTCAAAACTCTCCACCAGGAACACGTGATCCTCAAATGGTGGAGACGCCATAGCTCGCAGTGAGGTCATATCAGCCCTGGCGACACCAATGGCATAGATCTCAATCCCAGACTCCCTTGCAGCTGCCGCCACTTCAGCCACGCGGTCCTGAGGGCGACCGTCTGTCACGATAACAGCTACGTGGGGAACGTTGGGACGGGCGCCTTCTTCTGCAGAGAAGGCTACATTCATAGCATAGCGGATGGCCAGGCCGGTCATAGTGCCCTGTGCCAATGGAATGATCTCGTTGATGGCTTTGACCATCTGCGTAGTCTTACTGAAGGCTTTGAGAGAGAACACATTCTGGACTTGACTGGAGTATTGGACCACTCCAACTCTTGTAGCTTCCAGACCAATGTCCAGCTCATGGATGATGTCTATCATGAACTTGCGCATTGTCTCAAACTCATGGGGACGAACGCTGCGGGAGCCATCAATGATGAACACAAGGTCGACTGGGCCAGATTTACACTTCGGTTCAGCTGTAAAAAAATTTAAAAACATACAATGACAATACCGATTCAGTCTAAAGCTACAAGTAAATAAGTACACTAGGTTCTTTACTGGCATTGATGGTTCCATAAAGAACCTTTAACATCCATGGAAACTTTCCATTGCACAAAAGTTTCTTTATAGTGGAAAAAGGTTCTGCAGATTATTTAAAATGTTGTTCAAAACTAACTTCTTTTAAGAACTGTTTAATGAAAAGTCCTTTGAGAACCAAATAATGGTTCTTACACTATCCTAAATGAAGGTTCTTTACAGGCATAGATGGTTCTTTGGAGATCCTTTAACATCAATGAAACTTTTCAATCGCACAAAAGGTTCTTTATATTATTAAAATGTTCTTCACACTAAGAAAAATTACTGTTCACTGAAAGGTTCTTTGGAAATCAAAAATTGTTCTTCTATGGCATTTCTGCAAAAAACAACTCCTGGAACCTTTATTTTTTATAAGTGTACAGTGTTTTCCAAAATAAGTGCCATGTTTCATTGAAATTTGAAAGTGTTGAAAACCTCACAACAGACATGGAAGCTAAAATTTAAAAACAGACCACTCAAATCTTAATGAAGAGGACAATTTGGCATATTTCAATGCAATCGTTGGTATTACCAAACCAAAAATGGTACAGATCTGTTCTAACAGGGTTACAGGTGCAAATAAAATGCATCTGAAAACCATTCGCAAAACCATTGAAACTCAAGAGACATTTAGAAACCTAACACTCAAAATGTGAAGTCTCATATGAATAATTTTGCATATTGGGCCTATGTAGTTCATGCTTATATAACATTTTGGTTTAGATTTGCATGTATAATCTGAATCCTGAAGCAGTTGAGAACTACAGATCTAGTAGTTGATAAAAAAAAACAAATCTTCGGTGGTCGTCTGGTTTGCCAATAACAACACAATTGTGCCACCACTAAATGCTTAGTGTAATCGACAGACTCTGAGGTAGTGTCTAATTCCCTTACTGCCAAGATTGATTTATTAGTGTTATGACGGCGGTTTAACCAACCTGATTTAGGCCTTGCTTCCGTCGCAGCCATTATGGCTATTAGCACACCAATGTACACCAATGCACGTGTCATGTTTCGTCGACAAAGGACAATCTTGCCGCAAAAATCCCAATGGCTGTAGATGGAGAAGAGAAAGAAAGAGAAAAATTGCAGGTCAAGGGAAATCTGTGATTTAAAGGCAGCCATACATTCCAGTCTGAGCTCGCAATAAAATGGCGACACCAAACAGATGGTCCACAGCAGCAGCTCTAAACAGGCCATTAACATGGAAGAGTTCATAGACTTTTGGGCCGATCACATCACCAGAGGCACCGAGTTCAAATGCTGTGTGAAGTAATTGCTGGAAAATAACAGCGTCTGGGACATTGGCATTGTAAACGGCGTCCTGTCTGTCACTTTGACTTTCACAAAGGGATTTGCTTCTCCAAAGGCCTGATAAGGGTTATCACTATCAGAGGGCTACAGGATGGAGGAGTGTGTCATGGTTTGGCATGAATTTTTACTGTCTTTGAACTCAGCAGATAAACAGCCAGACAGATTAGTGCTGTGCTGCTTTTCTATCTGCTATTCAATTATTTCTGCTGAATACACGTTGCAGTTGAAGCTGATATGCTTTACACGATAATTAATTCAAAATTCTGTCATCATTTACCTACACTCATGTCGTTTCACGCCGCAAAAGGTACAATAAAAGTTGTCTATATGACATATCCACTATATTGCAAATATATTTGCAACTTCTGAGGTGAAATGTAAGCTTAACACAAGGATAGACCCCAATTTAACCCATTAAACTGATTAAACTGGGAATGCATTAAACTGATCAAAAGTGGCAGTAAGGACATTTATGTTATAAAAGATTTCTATTTCAAATAATTCACAGTTTCTATAACATATAAAGCAACACAACTGTTTTAAACATTGACATAATTAGAAATGTTTCTTGCGCAGCAAATCAGCATATTAGAATGATTTCTGAGGATCATGTGACACTGAAGACTGGAGTAATCACAGGAATAAATTACATTTTTAAAATATATTAAAATAGAAAATAGTTATTTAAATTGTAATTATATTTCTCAATTTTACTGTTTTTACTGTAAGTTTCATCAAATAAATGTAGCATTGGAACATTAAAAAATCTTACCGACCCCAAACTTTTTCAACCATAATATACGTTACACTTTTGATGTGAACACTCTCAATTGTTAATGTGTTTGCCAAAAAATGTGCACTAATACATATTCAGACTTGCCTCATTGTGAACGCAACCAAAGGAGGTCAGCATCACTGACATATAATTAAATATATCCAGAAACACAAGAGATGTAAAATGCAATAATTTTGGTCTGTTTTTCTATAGTAAGACTTGGAATATAGTATTAAATCCTCTATTTTATGGTGCTTTTTTGTCATAAAATCTGGAAGATAAAAATCAAACAGATTTGAAACATAACATGGGTAAGCAAATAACGACAGAATGTTAATTTTTGGGTGAGTTAACCTCTTTCAAATTCAAAAATGAAAAAGATGTCACACATGCATCCCTACACTAAAAATAATTCCGTAAAATTTACGGTAAAAAACCGGCAGCTGTGGTTGCCGGAATTTTACCATAAAAAATACGGTAGCGTTTTAGGTTTTACGGTTTTAACTTTCTAAATTTTTTTTTTTTTTACAGTTAAATACCATAAATCATTAACTGAAAAAACTAAGAAGAAACATAGTTATTTCAACAAAAAAACAGCAAATTTGAAATGTAACGCAGGGAATTCTGGGAATGTCAATTTACGGTTATTCACTGTAAATTATATATTCTTTTTCACTTCAAAAAACTGTAAACTACCGTAAAATTAATGTCCAATGCATACAGTTTTTCACTGTATATAGTAGAGGAATTTACCGTTAACCATTTAACAGGATTTTACAGTAGCATTTTTACAGTCTTTTACCATTAAATTCACGGTCATTTTTTACAGTGTATGTACTACTCTACTTCTCTCAGCATGAGATTTGAAGTGACCTCTATGACCAGTGCTGGTTTGTGGTTTCTCTAAGCCATGACCGTCGGTTTCAGTGGCATCCAGGTTAACGGCAGACTTCAGTCCCTTGTGTGCTAATATAATGAAGCCCTCTGTGCTATATGTGTACATTAGGCATTGAGTGAGTGCGCACGAGCTGCCGAGGCCCTTAACTCAGCTTTGATTATTTCCACACTGAATGGTCACACTCATCGTATAAGCAGATTCATAAAATTTAAGAGGTCCTTTAATGTTTACAGAGAATAGAGCATCTTTATTGGCTTATGGATGGCAGCCAATGTCATATTTAAGAACATTATATTATGGACTACGTCTAGCAGACATATAAAGAGGAGCTGTTATTCCAGTCCATTTGCATGTACTGATATTTTACTGATAAATCATTTCCATTTAACTGGCTTTGAAGAGCATGCGGTCCCTTGTAAAGGGGGTTTGCTGATTTAATGAACACATACACCCCATTTTTTACAATTTCAGGCCCTGCATCTGGAAATGATGCAAATTCACTACCGACTTGTGTAAAATCACTTATCCTCTTCAGCCATGATTCCTGTTTGCTTGTTATTCATGGTCATAACTTAAAAGCCAGATAGGTTTGGTGTCCATGTTTCACCCACAAACTAAGCAACATTTGTACTAAATGTCCCCCGCATTCATTTCTATTTGGACTTTACGCTTCATTCTGTGTTCACTTGTATCAGTTACTGCTTGCCACGTGAAGGGAGGCATGAGAATTCAGCACCTGAGTACAGGTGACTATCTATGAAAACAAACACAAATATAGATTTACAAATACTCCTAGGCTGATAACACAGTTATTGGAAATGGAGATGGAGACGTCTTCTTACAACAGAGCTCTGACAGTTACACTATTGCAAAAGGACAGAATAAAATAAAACCAGTTGGCATGAATAACAGTGGAGTGTCTGGCGCTATAGAAGAGTTTAGGAAGTTTTCAAAGTGGCTGATGTATACCTGAACACCATGCAAGACCAAAGGAAAGGAGATAGAGAAACAGGTCAGTACAAGAAATATGGTAACAATGGTGGCCATTGTTTTAAGCAAATTAAATAATGAATTTTTTATTATATTATATAATATTTATAAAAATAATTGTTTTTTTTAGTAACACTGAATAAAAACTACTAAAAGATAAACATTGCTAACAATGAGTTGTTTTTGTAAACAAAATAAATTAAATGTATTTTTGTTAGATACAGGAATTCTATGTATTACATATATTTTTCATTAATTAAAAATTAATACAATAATAAAAGTAATATGTTGGACATTGGTAAGCATTTTTAAACAAACCTAAACTTTTTTATTTATTAATAATATGAATATATATTTATTGAGATGAGTGAAAAATAAATAAAGGGAGACATGCAAACAATGGTAGACATTATTAAAAATAAAGAAATATATTTTGCAGTTAGAAGGCTATTTAATGATATGTTGTGCAATGTGCCATCACTCTCTGACGTTTTAGTCATCATTAAAATGAAATAAAATATAAATTTTTAGACCCTGAAATATTTATTATATAATAGTTGTATAAAAAATAAATACAATTAATAAAAAGAACGATGTTCTCCAAAAACAAATTATTTTGAAATAAAAAAGCTGTGTTTAGGATCTTAAAATAGGAATATCCAACATTTCTCCTGACATTAAGCAGTTAAAATATAAAATAAGTCAAATAAAAGAATATGTATATGTAATTATATGATATGTAATTTATTATATAGTATTTGTAGATATTTATTAAAAATAAATAAGAAAAATCTCAAATTCTCATTAGTTTAAAGCATTAAAATAAATATCTGATTCCCAGCATAAATCTTTTATCAGCATAATTTAAAGGCATTACAATAAAAACTACCATTACAATTTAAAGAACATAGAATTAATTAGCATGAAATGCAAAGGGCTAATAAAATAGTACTAAATAAGCTTCCTCGTATTCTTTAAGCAAAGTAGATTTTTATTTTTGGCTTTGGGGTAAAATATGATCTTGTTCATCACAGGTTTCATCAATCTCTGAGCATTAAAAATTAGGAGAAAAAAATGGATGGGAAAATGTAAAATTAGATACAGTGAGGAATGATCATTATAAATAGAATGGAAGAATAAAAATGACAGGTCCTCTGAGGAACCTAATCCAAGAGAAACCATATCCTTCCATCAGAGTAACGTAGAGGAGTGAGAAAAGGTGATCTGCATTAAAAAATAAGAGCAACAGCACATTTCTTCCAGCATGCTGCATATATATCTTTAGAAGACTGTTTAAGCTTCCCGGATCCCAGCTCTCGCCCAAAGGGATCTCCATGAGGTAAAGCCCCGCAGTGTAAACATTTCTCTCAGCTTGACATGGGGCACAGACAGACCAAAGAAAAACCCAGTGTGAGGGAGCGAGAGAGACGACAGGAGCATTAGAGGAGGAGGGTGAATGGAGGAAAATGACAAGCGTCATTTCTTTGGCAGCCGACTGACTGACAGCTTCGGAGCACAGTTAAGATGAACTAACAGCAGCTTCTTGTTAAAGTGGGATTGAAAGCAGATGTGATGCTTTACTACTAATAGCGGTTTCGCCTCCAGCCAACCACTGCACACCTAAAGCATGTGGCTGTGTCTCAAAACCTAGTGTGATGCCTAGATCTAGATGTGTGATCTAGACAGCACTGTGGAAAGCATGGTGCCCAAAAATGCTGTTTAGGTTGGAAGCTCGGTTTTGAGACGGCCAATCTGTTACATGCTGATCTATATTAGTTTAGTTCAGCTCTTGGTTGTGTTTGGAATGGAATGATGAGTAGTGTACTCTTTACTGTGCAGTATATACTGTGTACCGTCACAGATGCTTTAAAGGGGTCATGTGATGCGATTTCAAGTTTTCCTTTCTCTTTGGAGTGTTACAAGCTGATTGTACATAGATAAGATCCCTGAAGTTGCAAAGACTAAAGTCTCAAAACCAAAGAGATATTCTTTATCAAAGTTAAGACTCTGCCAGCCCCCCTAAAACGGCTCGTTCTAACACGGCCCCACATATCTACCTCACTATGTGGAAATATTTGTATAATGCCGCCCAAATGTTCACGCAAAGAAAGAAGGCATGGTTTCAGTAACCGCAGTTAGTGTTGAAGCAGCATGTCAGGGAGACGCTGTGTTTCTGTGCGAAAGCAAAAGCACTTTATTTGGAAGTAGATGCATTTAGGAATCTTTTAAGATTACTTATAACAGAACAGCAATGTATTTTATGGACGACGTTTCGTGAACCTAGGAGAGGAGGTGATTCTGACTTTGCTGTGACAATCTGGCGCTTCTGAATCAGCTACTGTTTTGTTATTAGTTTAAGTATTTGCTATTGACTGTTCAAATGCGGAGTTTTGCGCATCGTGTGTGTGTGTGCGCGCGTGTGTGAGAGAGAAAGAGAGAGAGTGTGAGAGAGAGAGAGGAGAGAGATGAGAGTGAGAGGGAGAGAGAGAGGGAGAGAGAGAGAGGGGGTCACATCACAGTGGAGTCAGCTGTCTTAAAAGTGGCTTGTGTACTGCAAACACATACCAGCTTCATCACTGTGTCTGTCACGCGACTCTGTTCCCCTTTCGGGCTCTGTCTTTACATCTATTTTGAAAGATGAAGCTCGCGATTAAAGGTAAGGGGCGTTACATTTCCGACACATGCTTGCGGTGTTCAGCCAATCACAATGCACCGGGTCAGCTGGCCAATCAGAGCAGACTGCGCTTGTTGGAAGAAGGGACTTTGTAGAAAACGAAGCGTTTGAGAGAGGCGGGGCATAGAGGACCTACAATAATGTACAGTATTTGAAAAATAATGTGTTTTTTGAACATTAAACATGTCAACATATTCTGTTACACAAATACACAAAATAGTTATCTTTAAAAAAAAGCATCATATGACCCCTTTAATAGAATGCTAAAAAGTAAAAAAAATATTGTTTTTATACGAGAATTGCTTTTATAGCAAAGAATAATTTGAAAATAGTAACTATGCTGCATTGTCCAGTGATATTGTGGTTGCTGCATGTTTTGCTTTCTGATAAAAAAATTAATTAAGAAAAAAAGGAAAAAAAATTGCAGCTGACAGCTTGTGCCTCATTCACTATACTTAAAAAGGAAAGCCAATTTGGGAGTACTGCATTATGGGTGACAGTTTTACACAGTGTGCTTTGGTTGTATGCTACATACTATGATATTTTAAGGATACAAAAAAATTACATACTGTGCACGATACATAGGGCAGAAATAGTATGTCAATATGCCATTTTAAACAAATGCACTTTTCGCGGGTATAAAGAGACCACGTGATGTGCTCACAACATTATTTTGAAAGCCCCATAGGCTAACATTTAAAAATAGCATACATATACATATTAAATATTAGCCTAATAAAAAAGTATTTTAATTAAATCTCGTGCCAGACATTTATATCCAAATTTATGTCATCATACTCATAATTTGCCTATATAAAAACAATTAACTGATTATTTGAGAGACCATGCATTTTCTATTGCATTTTATAACGAAAAAAAACATTGTATTATAAATATTTTTTTAAATATAGTTTGAATAACATGTATATTATTTAATGTGCAGTATTTTTATGAAAAGTACGTGTTTTTTTTTTTTGAGGGAGCCTGAAAACATCGTTTAAAAATAGCACGAACATGCTTAACTAAGCACATTTACCATATTTCTCACATTCAGTATGTTTAACCATCTCACATTAGCTGCTATTTAAAAAATTTTGTGTCATTTTATTTATTTTATTATTTTTTTTAGAAGGTCACCGTCCAGGTCGTCAAGCAAAGTTTCATTTTTGTCCCATTTCCAGCTCAATAAAACAATTAAATCGCAAGCAACGATGATTTTTTCTCTCTCTTAATTTTCCAGGCTTGGCCATTGTGGACTCGACAGAAGTGTCTCACCTGCACACATCAGACGCGTGCTTCACTCACCTCAGGTAATGACACAGGTAGAATCTCTCCAGTAGAAGTGCGCGACGGTATCCAAAAATACGACAAAATGACGCGGCAGTGGTTAAGTAAGCCTTAAAAGATTCAAACAGTTCCTTAAGGTGAGTAGTAACCTCTCCAGGCGATTATTCAAGCATAGAGTGAACAGTCAAGACATTGGCCAGGTATTAAATCTACAGAGCACGTTTAAAATGTAGATCCCACCCACGTCCGAAATGGGAAGAGCAGGCAGGATTTCATTGGGGGGTTGCAGCAGGAGAGAGAACATTTGCGCTTTCTTTCAGTGAGCCTATACAGACATTCCCTGCTTTAGTCCACGATTGCTGCACGAGCTCTTGAAGTGCCAGTGAGAACAGAACTGACTTCAGTCTGAATTTCATTTACATGCTAGTTTCTTTATAGGCTTCCTATGAAATATTAATACGGGCTATAATAAAGATAGTAGGCATAAAACCTTCAACCTTATTGGAGTGCAGTTTATATGAAGGTAAAGTGAATTTTAGATCGTCCTTTAAGTATGCCCTTACCAAAAAGTAGTATACTTCAAGTTTATATTAAGTATACTTAAGTAAAGTTCAAATATACTTTATGTAGTAAGTATACAAACACCAGTGTACTAGTAGTATACTTGTAAGTGTACTATTTCAATACTCCTTGGGACTAAATTGGCCCACTTTCTAGTATATAAAAATATACTTTTAAGTATACTTTAAGTATAACAGTAGTAAACTTTGAGTACACAAGTAGTTTACATCAATATGTTTAGCTTGTACTACAACTATACTAAAAGTGAACTTATAGGTATACTTATAGTTTACTAATTAAATACTTGTAGTAGAAGTTTAGTCACTTTGAAAGTATATTCTCAGTAAATACTAGTTTAGTAGTTTTCTACTGCAAGTATACTCGTAAGTTTTCTTAAAGTGAACTTTACATCATACTTTAAGTATACTACTATGTCCCTATTTAGGTATTAATTTGTATATATTTTGTTACATGAATATCTGAACATACAAACATCAAAAGAACAGGGTATCTTCTTGTAAACAAAAAAAAATATTCTAGCTTCATGCATTATTTTTTAAACACTTGAATGTGGATAAATTTCATAAATAAAAAATAAAGAAAAAAACAACATTTTGAACAAAAAGCAGAAAAAAGACTATGAATTAGATTCAGAATGATAATCAAAACATAGATAAACTCGATCAGCACCCCAAAGCTTGACAGTCATTATTACCTCTTCATTGGTCGACATTTTATTCCATAACGTTACACAGTTTTGATGCTGTTTTATGTCTGATGCTCGTGTTAGAATACATGTGGAAGCATCTGTTGTTTCGGTTTCTTCTTCACTTGGGTTTTTTGGAAATTCTGTACAGAAGATGTGTACTAGCGCTCCCTACAGTATAACAATGAAAGCATGGATTCTAGGAGCACAATTATAGCTAAAATATTTAGACTTTTTCTAAGTATAAGTCAAGTATACTTAAATGTCATTTTAAGTATATTTCTGAGATGTACATAAAGACCATTTCTGAGAAGTACATAAAAAGTAGACTAATTTTTATCTTTCCTATTTTTAGTTTAAAAGATGTATACTAATAGCACACTTGAATAAACTTCTTTTTCGTAAGGGTGATAATGGAATTAGAAAAAAACATTGTTAAAATAGTTTTAAAGTACAGCATGTTAAACTGCATGATTCTTCATGTCAACTACCCATATAATGTATTATAAGTATTGTGTGTAACAATAAAAACAAAAAAAGGCAAACACTGGGATCAAATGTGACCTTCATCCTAATGTGCTCAAAGTGGGAAATAACATCAGTGACCCTTTGACCCTGTATCCTCCTGGGAAGGCCTCAAATAAGACCCAGGCAGACTGACTGAAACATCCTAAGCCTGGGGAAGGACGCAAGTTTCAATTAAAGCACTTCACTCTGCTGGGAAATATCACATTTATATCCTTGGGGTCTTAATAAGAGGAATTATAACTCCCAAGCTGTTTCGAATTGAGTAAGCAATAAAATTAGCCATTTAAAAGTCAAACATTGAAAATGAGAAACTGCAAACAGATCATATTAAGTTCAAAGTATTGAGTTCTGTTAATAAGTTTTTACTGTTTTTGAAAGAAGTGTTTCATGTTTATCAAGGCTGCTATTACTTGATCAAAAATACAGTAATATAATTTATTCCTGTGATGTCAAAGCTGTATTTTCAGCATCATTACTCCAGTCTTCAGTGTTACATGATCCTTCAGAAATCATTCTAATCTGGTTTTCTGCTCAAAAACATTTCTTATTATCATCAGTGTTGAAACCAATTGTGCTGCTTACTGAACTGTGATACTTTTTTGGTTTTCAGGATTCTTTGATGAATAGAATAGAGAGTTGTGCTTGACCCAAAAAATTAAAATCATGTCATTATTTACTCACCACCAGTATGTCATTCCAAACCCATGAGATCTTAGTTCTTTTGAGGAACACAAAGGGACATGTTTTCTTATTTTTACACATAAGGCTCCCCTTCTGTGCCATTGGCATTTATCCTAAAATGATTTAAAAAGGAAATTGGGATAAAAAGGATTTATTTTGAAATATTTTGCCCTAAATGTATCACATTTTCTAGCTCTATAAAAAAAATTTTTTTTTAATAATTGGAAAGTTACTGTCCTCTTCATCTGCAGTCTACACATTCAAACTACCCACAGAAAAAAATGCCTTGTATTCAGAATATCTATTATCATAACTCACATCTATTACTGAATCATAAATGCTGCTTGTTTCTATGGTTAATGTCAAAAAGCGCTGTAAGACCACCACATACATAAAGGACAGCCGAGACTGTTAATGCCCCTACTTTATGAAATAATATCAATATTTATTTCGAAACCGGAAAGGACTTATTCCATGATTGGATCTTTGAGAAATGCACAGCTAGTTTACTTGAAAGGGTAAACTGCATGAGTTTGGAGAGGATGCATTTTGATTTACCACCCTTTTACCATTTTGTAACACTAAGTTTAAAATAAATATTTTTGTGCATTACTAGGGAGGATCAGAATTTCTCCCCGTTGCCAAAAGTAACCAGAGATTCAGTGAGGCAATACCTTCAATTCAGACCTGACCAATCAGTGATCATCTTACATGCCAAAGTTGCTCAGAAGTCTTACGGCAATGAGAAGAGGTAAAAATGATTTTCATCTACTGTATGCACTTACATTTCCAACAGTGAAAAATACATGCATATACATGCATACAGAATTTACTGAAAAATGTAAACTGATAAGAAAATGTCTGAATCTTGTTGGAAAAACCACATCAGACCAGCTTAAACTGGTTTTTGGAACTGGGAAGCTGGTTTGTTTGCAGATGGTCTACCAGGTCTAAACAGCTTAATAAAGACGGACTACCCATTCAACCAGGTCTCCGCCAACTGGTCAACCAGCTTGGACCAGATAATGAATAGCTGGAAACCAAGCTTTTAGATTTTTTTAAAAACTGAATTCAACTGGATAATGACATTAACTTTGCAACTATGAAATAAATCATCACTGAACTGACTAATGAGCTTGCCTTCTGTACAGCTTCGAATAGCTTAATTAAACTAATAAATGAACTCATTGACAGTTATTGAACTAAATATATTAAATTGAGCTGAATGATACTCGTCATCTGTAGAGATGCTTTACTGTTGGATTTGTTTCATAATTGATGAATTTTACAACAATAACACTTATTTTCCTGTTTATTAATGTGAAGCTGCTTTGAAGTAAATCTGTATTGTGAAGCGCTAAATAAAATAAAAAAACTTGTTTTAAATGTATTTTCCTCAATGTTTTAGATGTATTTTATCACTTACTGGATCATTTACAAGAAGTAAAACTATTGCACACCCTCTTTCTTCATGTCTCATATCCAAAAATAAGTTTTGTGCATTTTCATAGGTTTTTCTGTCCGCCTCCTTGCGTGTATCTCAGTGGACACGGATGGAAACTCAGACAGGAGCAACTTAAAGGTCAGTGAGTAGTGAGAGAACATTGTGAAACAATCTTACCCTTGTAATTCACTGTAATTTTATCATTTGTGTTCACACAGCATCAGGTCTAGGAGAGTTCAGTTGTTGGCTTTTCGGTTACATGGGTCTGGACAGCTCCGCTGATCCACGGACAGACAGATTCAAGCTGAGCTTTGAGGAGCAGACAGACAGGAGGGTGAGACATTGCCGAAACCCAGCGATCAAAGAGGAGAGAGTCTGTCGGGTTTATGAGAGAACATGACTGCTGTGTGTACAGATGGATTTGGAGATGGGATCATATGTTTATTCTACTAGTGTTACAACCAGGTTTATGTAAGGAGGGCAGATGGATGAACATGAAGAAGAATGATCTTTAAACTTCCTGACCACAGAAAATAATACTCACAAATAAGATCTCTTATTGAGATCAATTGACAATTACACTGCCATTCAGAAGTTTGGGGTCAGTAAGAAATGAATCAGCATGATTACTATTTCAAGTTAATGCTCTTCTTTTGAACTTTTTTTAAATCAAAGAATGTCTAAAATGCAGCATAATAAATATTAAGCAGCACAACTGTTTTCTTGAGCAGCAAATCAGCATATTGATTTCTGAAGGATCATGTGACACTGAAGACTGGAGTAATGATGCTGAAAATTCAGCTGCGCATCACAGGAATAAATTACATTTGAAAATATATTCAACTATAGAAAATGGTTATTTTAAATTGTAAACATTTCACAATATTACAGTTTTTACTGTATTTTTGATCAAATAATTGGAGCCTTGGTGAGCATTCTTCTTTCCAAAAAAAAAATTGTACCAACCACAACCTTGTGAACTTTTGTAAATGTTAACAATTGACTCACTTATGTCTTTTTTTTCAGATGTTTGCCTGCGCTAAAACCTTGTATATCTCAGATACGGACAAACGAAAGCACTTTCGCCTGCTGCTTCACCTGTTTCACAGTGGAGGGCAAGAAATCGGCACATTCAACAGCAGACTCATTAAAGTCATCTCTAAACCATCACAGAAGAGGCAGTCCATGAAAAACGCTGACCGTGAGTCTGTGCGTGTGTGTATGTGTGTGTGTCTGTGTTCATATTTAATTGTTGCGCAAGTAATAGACATTCAGTACTTAAAAAGTTTTTACAATTTTAAGTCATCCAAAAGCCAACAGGGATTTGTCATCCTTCATTTTCATCAAATTAAATATGACGTCTACTCTGACTAAGTGCCGTTACGTTTTGGGTAAGCGTGTTGGTGTGTCTTTGTGTATGAGAAGCGGGGTCAAGCCACTAACTGGTGTCACCCGGCAGCCATTGCCATAGGAGTCAGACATTTGACCTCTAACCTTCTGATCCTAAAGCACACACTAAGAGGGCATCTTCTGTTGACATTGACTGTTGGACCCACAGAGAGCTTCTGGGGAAGAAAGAGGCGCTTGACATCTGAGAGCAGCTGTCAAGTGACGTTGAATTCCTCACTGTTCTGTGGGAGAGAGACAGACAATGAGACAAAGATTAAGAAAAAGAGCAGACTGGCATTAGTCACAGTATATCCGTCATTTGTGTTTGCTGTCTGCTTGTCGGTCTGAATGTGCATGTTTAGGTATCAGTGAGGGTTTAAATTATTATGGCGTTTCTTTTGCTTGCCTATTGGTTCAAAAAAATCTGTTGCCACTTTCTAAAAAGTTTGTGTTTGTTTCTGCAGTGTGTATTTCTTCAGGCTCAAAAGTATCATTGTTTAACCGCTTGCGGTCACAGACGGTCAGTACGCGTTACCTGGCGGTGGAAGACGGGGCTTTTGTCGCTAGCGCGAGACAGTGGACGGCCTTCACTGTCACTTTAGGTTTGAGATCCATTGCTTTTTGTCTGCCAGTGTTATTCTCCATTTATTCCTCTTTATCTTAATCCTCATACAAACAACTGAAAAAAAAAACTATTTTAAAAAAAGTTATTTTAAGTGATCAAAACTATAAACTATGAGCTTTTCACATTTGAAAACTGATACTTCACCCCGGTTAGTAATGAATCCTGGGTAGTCAGATTTCAAGATTTCACACTATATATTTTTAAATCCTGGGTTACTGTTTTTAGGTGACATTTGGTAACAATTTACAAAAAGGATTTACAAAATAGTTTCACAGTAGTTATTTTAGTCCAATACTTCAGTTTCAGTCCATTAGTTAACTACATATTTAAACTAACAATGAACAATACTTCAACAGCATTTAATAATCTTAGTTTATTCTCATTTCAGCATGTACAAATACATTATTAAGTTCAAATGTTGTATTTGTTAACATTAGTTAATGCACTGTCAACTAACATGAACATTTTTATTAACTAATATTAACAAAGATTAATAAATGATGTAAAACTAAATTGATCATTGTTAGTTAATGCATTAACTCATATTAACAAATGAGACCTTATTATAAAGTGTTACCTAACATTCATACAAGGTTAACATTGGGACTCCAATTATTATTTATATCCAATATTACATTTAGTAATAATTGCATGCAAATTGCGCATTCATGTGCAGAGGAAAAAAACTATTTCTCACTAGGTGCAAAGCTCCTTTTGTGGAAGTTTTTCCATCCAATGCGTATGCTGTTGGCCCATCACTCTAGTGACTAATTGACCATTCACTACAGTAGATAAATAAACACAAGAAATCCAAACAAGTCTAGAAACAACTGGCCAAATCGGTCCATACTCTATGCTGGATGTCCAGTGTAAATAAACTCTCACAAACACCTTTAGCGCCTCACTGCAATATGAGAGTAAAATCAGTTTTCCTGAAATTCTACAAAAAAAAAAAAAAAAACCCGCAGAAATTCTAAAAGTTCCAAATGTAAATGTCAGCAACATGTGCTCAACAGCTGGAATAAACATAGCATAAATGGGTTTAACCCCTATACGGCACTCAAGGTCGAATCTGAGTGAAGTCTATTTTTCTTTCTCATCCCCTACAGTGCTATAGCCTAATACACACTCTGTTTCTTCATAGTGGAGGAGATGCAAGCCGCTCATAGTGAGTACACTGTGTGTGACAGCTACATCTGTTACGGTTGTGTGGTTCAGCTGGTATGCACTGACTCAGGAGTGGCACTGCCACCAATGGTACAGTATGCAAATATAAAACTGATTTTGTTTCTATTACATGATTCTCAATCAGCCAAATCACCTTTTCTAAAAATATCCAAGTTGAAATTAAGGTAAAATGTGTAATTTATGTTTCATTAGCAACGCCAAACAAAACTGCATGCAGTTTTTTATAAAAAAATAAAAAAAACTTTCTGAATTGAATCTGCAAGTTGATCTATATTTGTTCACCCATGTCTCTGAAGTTTATTCTGTACAAATTTCCATCCCTGTGGTGTTTTTTGGAAGGCGCTCTGCTACCAACCTGCGTTACAAGTTGCTGATAAAGCACTTGATCAAAATGTCAAGGACGATGTTTAAACACCACATTTAGCAGACTAGTAAACAGAATAGACCTTCACGATGCTGTTTTAGTTTGAATTTGCTGACTGGTTTGTTTTGGCCTGCAAGCGTGTATTTGAAGCCCTCATGCAGCAGGACTTCTGTTCGCCATGCAGCAGTGTCGGAGGAGCGTGAACAATCAGGCATATTGTGCAGCACACAGGTGCTGCGAGGGACCAGATGCATGATAGAAGGGCGATGAATGTTTTTTTTTATGGCTATTTTAAGTCTGCTCGTATCAGATTTCAGAAGTCTGGGAACAAAAATGTAAGAATTTTTTTTTTTTTTTTTTTTTTCTACCCCCAAAAAAAATTACACTTAAAAATAAACGTTCCAAAAGGTTTTTTTTTTTTTGCAAACAATGCTATAGAAGATGTTGCTCTTTATTAAAGGAATAGTTCACTCAAAAATGCAAATTAGCTAAATATTTACTCACTCTCAGGCCATCCAAAATGAGTTTGTTTCTTCATCAGAACAGATTTGGAGAAATTTAGCATCACATCACTTGCTCACCTCTGCAGTGAATGGGTGCCGTCAGAATGAGAGTCCAAACAGCTGATAAAAACATCACAATAATCCACAAGTAATCCACACCACTCCAGTCCATCAGTTAATGTCTTATGAAGCCAAAAGCTGCATGTTTGAAGAAAAAAATCCATAATTAAGATGGCTTTAATGTCAAACAGTTGCTTCTGGCCAAAATATGAGTCCATAATCTATAATAACGCTTCCTCCAGTGAAAAAGGGTGAACTATTCCTTTAAGGGGATGTAAAATGTAAAAAAGGACAAAATGGTCAGCTGTGTGAATAGTTACCTGATTCTGTTTTATTTCCTTGCAGGTAATACGTAAAGTGAACAAGCAGCATGCATGTCTAGACGTGGATGAGCCTGTGTCTCAGCTTCATAAATGTGCTTTCCAGTTCAGAGACAGTAACCATATGTACCTTTGCCTGTCTAATGAAAAAATCATACAGTTCCAGGTGAACACAGGCAGTGACAGTTAAATATGAACAATAGTTCAATCTGAAATGAAAACTGTCATAATTTACTCACCCCCATGTCATTCCAAACTTACAGGCCTCTCCGTGTCCTAAAGAAAGTAATAAGGTGTTACTGAATGATGGCTCCTGCTGGACCATCATTGGAACGGAGGTGGTTGAATACACCTTCAGTGAGAATCTCACCAGTCACCCGACCACCATCAGCCCTGTACCTGTCATCAATGGACTAGAGGTCAGAAATCAAGCCAGCAGTTATGTTCCTTCATTTCATCTCTTCAATTTTTAATATGAATTTAAGCCCTATGTTAAAAAAAATTAGGGTTACTTACCTAAACAACACTAACATGTGTCCTTGGTAATTTAGTTGAACGGAGGAGGACATGTGGCCATGTTGGACCTTCACGGAGAAAACTTCAGTCCACACTTAAAGGTCTGGTTTGGTAACATGCAGGCTGAGACAATGTTCAGGTTAGCATTTATCATATTTTGGTGCAGTGCTAAGGCAGATACTTTAAATCATGAGAAGCTTATAGTTTGGCAAGCTAAAATTAAATGACAATCAAGCCACCCTACCAAGTAGATAATTATAGTTATAATACATACAAACAAAACCTGTTGTGAAAAAAAACAACAAAGATCTCAAAAATCCAACTAATAATAAAACACCTTCATATGTAATTCAATTGAAAATATAGTTGCATTATGTAACCAATCATATGGAGAGCTCAAATATTTTTTTCAGTTCGTAGAAATATTATTTTTGTTTTGTTAATAGCTTATTTATAATGCAGCTTATTAATAAAACTACTAATAAAAGCTACTGTCAAGTCACCTTTATTTATATAGCGCTTTATACAATACAGATTGTGTCAAAGCAGCTTTACAGTGTTAAACAGGAAAATAGTGTGGAGGACAAATAGTAAACAGTCAGTTTTTCAGTTTAAGTGAGTTCATTGTTGATTCAGTGATGCCATCATCCAGCTCAGTTAAGTTCTCTTCAAATAGTGTCTGTGCAATCAAGCTGACAATATTGCCAGAAATTAAGAGTCCCAAACTAAGCAAGCCAAAGGTGACAGTGGCAAGGAACCAAAACTCCATCGGTGACAGAAATGGAGAAAAGAAAACCTCTCAGTTGGGGGGCCAGTTCTCCTCTGGCCAGACAAAACCAGCATGGTGTGGTTTAATTCCAGGCTGCAACACAAGTTAGATTGTGCAGAGGACTCGTCTGGTTCTCGTGGTCTTGAGCCGATGGTCTAGTTGGTCTAGTTGACGAGGTCTTCGCAAGGGATCTGTCTCTAGGGCTCATCTAGTTGACATGGTCTCCACTGGCATTCAGGGCTGTAGAGGTCATCTCTACACTCTTAAAAATAAAGGTGCTTCACGATGCCATAGAAGAACCCTTTTGTCTAAATGGTTCCATAAAGAACCTTTAACATCTGAAGAACCTTTCTGTTTCACAAAAGGTTATTTGTGGCAAAAGAAGGTTCTTCAGATTACAAAAAGGTAAGAAAGAGATGGTTCTTTAAAGAACCTTTGACTGAATAATTCTTTGTGGAACCAAAAATGGTTCTTCTATGGCATCGCTTGAAGAACCTTTTGAAGCACCTTTATTTTTAAGAGTGTAGGTGCTGATCCACCATCTGGTCTGGATTCTTCTTACGGTGTAACAAGTACATCGGGGGTTATGGGAAGTGTTCCTGGTCAGACAATTAAGCTGGTAATTGCTACTTTTATTTGTTACCTCAACGTTCAAAGTATTAAAAAGGAATCTTAAGCTATTTGAGTTAGAATATAACATGCTTTGTGAATGTGGTTTTAAAGCAGTGATGGGCAAACTTGGCCCTTCCAGGCCACTTTCCTGCAGAGATTTGATCCAACCCTGATAAAACTCACCTGCCTGTAGCATTCTAGTAGTCTTGAAGGCAGGATAGCTGGTTCAGGTGTGTTTGATTAGAGTTGGAGCTAAACTCTGAAGGAAAGTGGCCAGGAAGAGCCAAGTTTGCCCACCCCTGTTTTAAAGCTACCCTTTTAGATTATGACTTCCTCTTCTGAATAAAAACCATAACCCCCCCGCCCCCCCCTTCCCACCCCCCCCCCCACAGGAGGTCCTGTGTAACGCAAGATTAAGCTCTGAAGTCTTTTGTTGCAAACCACAGATCTCATAATTTATCATATCACACGTTAAAGCACAAATTTCACAAAGAATGATTATTCACACTGAATAAATCTTCGAGGAAATACATATTCCAATTTTTAGATAACAGAACAACACAAGATCCCTGCAAATGACATAAGGATCATTTCTGTTGTACTAATTGGCAGGCATTACCAAAGCAGTCAGCAGTGAGTTTATCACAATTAAGGTGTGTCTAAGTGTCTAAACCACCGTAAAACATGGTGAAATTAGTGTAGAACACTGGCCATGCTGGCTTATTGTTTTTATAAATCAATAACAAAAAAATCTTTCAGAATATATAGTTTGGTGTATGTGAGTGCTGTAGAAGTGGAGATTTCTAACATTTAAAGGCATGCATTGTATTTGAAGTTTTTAAAGTGGCTTTGAACATGGCTCAACTAATCACACTCTATTTAATACATTTCAATTAGGTTCTAGATGCCTGCAAGTTCACTGCAAGACACAAAACCAACTTCCTACTCTTACTAAACTTTTTCCCTGTGCAATAATTTTAGTCCGTTGTAACCATTTTGCCAAGGCCCCAGGGATGCCGTGGTGCGACATTCCCGTCTCAGCAGACAAGAATGGAACGATGGTCTCTCTCAGGTCCTTTTAGGGAGGTTCTTAGAGCTGTAGTTAAGTGTCAGATGTCAGGAAGGTCAACTGTGATCTGCAGCTGAAATGACTGCAAATTAGTGAGGTGTAATCCCGTCATCTTAAGTACAGGACCTAAACATTTATCAGATTAATACTTGCAAAAGTTTGACAATTGCACTGAATGACAATAATAAGTCAATGCAACCTCACATCAGTTATTTCAATACTCATTTCTAAATTTAGTTTAATGAAGGTGACTTTTAAGTAAAGGAAATGTAAGTAATAAATTAACAGCAACACAATATGGCAATATGTTCTTTAAATGTAAATGTCTAAGGAGAACACAATGAGTTGTATTAGCACACTACAAAAATAGTGATGCTCTTCATCAGTATTACTGTAGTGTTTTCCAGTGTAAATGTCTAAAGGTTCCAGTATCAAAATACATGTACTTGAGAAGCTAAATGACACAAGAAGTCTTGTTTTATGAGAGACTGATCAAAATAAATAACAAAAAGCTTGTTGCACACTAGAAAATATATATAGAAATATTTGATCAACATAACCATGTAAATATGACTGTAAATCTAATACTTCATTTATCTCAGGTCCTCCAGGTCTCTGCTGTGTGTCGTTCCTGATGTATCCATAATGAGTGGCGAGTGGAGATGGATGAGACAACCAATCACAGTGCCTTTATCTCTGATCCGATTGGATGGGCTAATCTACAGGAGTTCATATTCATTTACTTACACACCAGAGCACAGTGCCCCCCCTCAAGCAAACGGTACAGCAGAGAGAACCGCAGACTCGGACTCACTCATAGACACCATTCACCTGGAGTTCACACGGACAAACTTTCACCTATTTATGCAGAGCTGAGATCACACACACACACTCCTCATGGAGGCAAATATTCATGTCAGATTATGTGACTTAAGTTAATTAAGTGTCTTGTTAACACTTACACTAACAAGAAAAACTCTCACAGCATGTAATCACATAGAGTTTTAGGGAGCTTACTCAACTAGAGACAGCTCTGACGGGGCGTTTGACGTAGGAATGCACAAGATTTGTGTATTAGGGCTGTGGAAAGAACTGACATAAAGATGGAATACAGTTAACTGAATTGAAACTGGACCTGCCTCTGTGACGTTCTCATTGGTCACTGGATGCTTATGTCATTCTAACCCTAACTGAGCATTACTTTCATAAACACTTTTGTTTTCTACTTCCTTGCTGTGCAACAACCACATTAAAATCAATGGATTCACAGCTTGAAGTAGTTTGTAAGTGAACAGATAATGCTTGGAAAAATACACAAAACTACATTTTTTTAGAAATTAAAAACTTATATTCAGCAAGGATGCATTAAATTGGTCTAAAGTGACAGTAAGGACATTTATAATGCAACTCTCTTTTCATAGTTTGTTTCCACCAAAATGTTAAGCAGCACAGCTGTTTTCAACATTGATAAGAAATGTTTCTTGATCAGCAAATCAGCATATTAGAATGATTTCTGAAGGATCATGTGACACTGAAGACTGGAGCAATGATACTGAAAATAATATTTTATAACCTTACTGTTTTTACTGTATTTTTGATCATATAAATGCAGCCTTGGTAAGTAGCGTAAGACTTCAAAACATGATTTATGATTTTTATTTTAATGAGTTCAAGAGAAAAGCATTTATTCATGATATAATTTTTTTGTAACATTATAAATGTCTTTACTTTAAAACTTTCGATCAATTTAATGCATCCTTATTGAATAAATGCATGAATTTTTCAAAAAAAGAAAAAAGACTGACCGCAAAAATTTGAATGGTATTGTATATGACTGTCCAATATAAGACATATAGCAGAAAAAGAAAAAAAACTTTTCATATGGGTATAAACATTCAGCACTTTTAAACTATTCTTATTCATTTGTGACTGTGCACAGAGTTTTCAATCCCACCACTTTAAACTATAACGAACACCAGTACTACCGTATTTGGCGTGTAATTAGATTATGAGTATGGCTTGTATCTAATTATCATTAATGCATTTATGTAATTGATATTATTATGTTCTCTATTACTCGGCTTTACTGCTTCTGGTATCTTTTACATAACGCTGCACATAACTTTACACAAAGCGGCTATTATACAGCACCGCTGCCACATCCAAGATCATCTTCAAAGGATGAAAGCTTAGAACATACCCCATAAATTGTGCTGAAAAGTGTGAAACTGTGTGTGTGCATTTTTGAAGGGTCTTAGAGGTCTTTGGCTCGTTTCCTCCTCCTAATTACTAAAGCAAATATGCGTGAGAGGGACCGGCACATCGGCATATCAACTAATCTTTATCATGTGTCCACCATTGCCAACAGGCCCCCGGAATTTAATTTCAATTCGCTCGGAGACAAGAGATATGAAGGGACCTATTCTTCAATCTATATCCGTTCTTCACACCTCTTATGTAACAGGAAGGATTGTATTCAATACCATAAAAAGGAAATTTCTTTCAGCTTTGCCTTCCTGCTTAAAATGAAACTCTACGAGTGGCTAAAGCTTAAACTTTGGGCATGTGTACGTGGCGCATCGACAGTCTCCCTATGCTGCTCCCTCTGAGCATAAAGAAACCTCTGTCCGTTTATTTTGGCAGAGCATTTGTCTAATATATCACCACTCTCCCATCATTCCACCCCGATTGGCCATCTGCTCCAATCAGTGAAAGGATCTGGCCTATGATTGACAGCTCATTTACAGCTCTGAGAAGGGCCCTTTAAGGACCGAGAGGCCAGTGCCTGGGCAAAGAAGATGAGAAAAGTATGAAAAATATGTCTGTACTCATTTTTCCCAGGGACTTGTGTGTTCAGGGGCCAAATGTGAGCCAATTAGTGTGTCAAGTTAAAGCACGGCAGAGTAGACAGACTTTGCAAAGAGGTTAAGAAATGGATTACTATAAATGATTCGAAGGATTTGCCATGTTTGACAACACGAACCCAGAATTTTTCCTCTACATTTCTTCTTCCTGAATACCACACAAGAACAAAACATGTAGGCTTATTATAAAATGGATAGTTCAGACTCAAAAGCCACAAGTCAGTCTTGATATCAAAATATTTTTTCAATATTTAAAATGAATTTTTTTTTAAGTTTTATTCGCACAGAAATACATTTAATTTTTAAAATATATTAAAATAGAAAATGTTTTATTTTAAATTGTAATAATATTCAACAATATTACTGTTTTTACTGTATGTTTTAACAAATACATACAGCCTTAATAAGCATAAGACTTCTTTCAAAAACATTAAAAAAATCTTACTGATTCCAAACTCTTAAATGGAAGTGTATTAAAAAAAATCTGTGGATTACAGTAATTTTACCACTGTACCACTGTAAAATCACTGTAATATACAGCTTTTTATATTCAATTAACTTTCCTCAGCAGGTAACTTAGCAATGTGAAAAAGACGCCCTAACTCATTCTTGTGCGCCTACTATGGCAAACTGAAAGTTAACCTACTTTATGAGCAGACATTGTGAATAACTGACCTAATATGATACAATTAGGTCTTATTATCTTCATTTATCAGCCATGACAGTTATGTATGACCCAAAAGCACTTAGATGACCACCATCAAGATATTACATAGCCAGGTTGACATGTAGAGTGACCGATTCCAGATGTTTGGCAGACTTTTCAAACAGACTAGATGACTAGACAGTGAAGAATGAGGCTTATTTGCCAAACAAACACGATTTTTGTTGAAAAAGGCATTAACTAAGACTTAGAAAGCCTTAAAAGGTCATTTCTGGTCTGATGGCATTTCAGTGTACACTTTAAAGCCTTTTAGAGGATACTTGAATGGAGTAATGCTTGGTCTTTGGTAAAGATGTGATAAAAAGTGAACATTTGTTAAATCCAGTGCTTTTATTTGACCACATGGCTCTCTAAGTTTGATGGAGTTTGTGAGCTCATTGTTCTCTGTTGTGACTGCATGAGAACCTGAAAACGTTCTAGAAAGCCCTTCTGCCTCCGCAGGACGTCTGTAATGATGCCTGACTTGAAGGGGAACCAGCTGACCTTGCATCCTTCCGCCAGCCGGAACAGAATCACTCCCTAAAGCAATCTCACAATTGTTCCATGTTGTCAGAATGTCTTAAATCCAAGTGGATCAAAAACATGGGCGGAAAGCCCAGAACTTTGTAGAGAACGCCACTTTTGTTCATGCAGAATGAGAATATTTTCCAGCATCCTCAGCATTAGGGCTTGGTAAAGAGCGTACCTGGTGTAAATGTCAGCGTTCCCATGTAATAATGACAAGAGCTTTCTGTTTTGTAGCTTAAGTGAGGTAATGGAGAGCTGATGTTTCACAGATGTTTCTTCTAGATGTCTCAGATGTTAATTCCTGTGGAGAAATAAAGAAATGAGGCAGTTGTTAAAGCTATACTAACTTTTTGGGATGAAAAATAATAATTATTATTAATAATAATTATTATTATTTATTGAAATGTCTGACTTTTGATCGCAAACTTGGTCTGATATTTTCTGGTAAGTGTCTAAATAAGTTTTGGGGCCACTCTATCTAGGAGAAACAAGATATTAGAGATCCATTTGTGATTTTCGTTTCCTGTGGGCCAAAATGAGATTTCATGGGAGAAACATCTAAGTCCAGAGTAGAACTTCATCTCTCTGGCTCTCGTTTCCCTGTACCTCCTCTTTGCGGCAGTATACTGGTATTCCTGTGGGAATCTCTTTCCTCTCAGGAAGCAGGTCCCCTTTCAGAGTCAATAAGCCTTTCTGCTACACCCCAGCCCAGCGTGCGCACTCACATGTACAGGAGCGTGTTCACATAGGTCTGACCGGCAGCTGTGGGTGGGTGGGCTCTTAGGAGCCACTTGTTTGAGGGGTTGGAGAACATTCCAACATCAGCTGCTTTGTTCACTTGCACAGAATAGTGAAAATACTCCAGTATTCAATATACAGGTTAATGTGACCAAAGCAACAAAAACAAAACAAGGCAACAAAAATAGCGATACTTGCTTTATTTCTTTGTTTATTTATTATATTTATTTTTTGTTTTTTTGCTTCTATTGCTTGTAATAGCATGGAAAGTGTGCAATGGATATTACTTGATGTATAACTTTTGTTATTAAATCAATATGATTCACACTTGGTGCAGCAAGACACATAATGCCCAATTAGACACCATGCACTGCATCTGCATTTTAAATGAGTTTTGAGAGCTATTGCATAGGGAAAGATCAGTTAATCATGATTTCTGGCTTTTTAAATCCAATTATGCTTAAACAAGGACACAGACACGACATTACAACTTCAAGAAAATGGAAATAGCAAATCTATAAATAAAATTAAATATAACAAAATATGGAGAAAAGAAAGATATTAAAAATAAAAAATAATACATTATAAATACAAAACAGAAAAAACAAACGCTTCCTCAAAAACACATTTATATTAATTACTGTAATTAATGAATTGTATTTATTTATTTTTGATAGATATGAATAAATGACAACAGAATTTTCATTATTGTGTAAACTATTCCTTTAAAACCTAAAAAAAATTAAAAATACCTTGCTTTCAATATCTTAAATAAAAAAAGACCTCGCGTTCAACCAACAGAAAAGAACTAGATTAATTTAAAGTCCTGAGAGCACAAAAACAACCCCGGTAATATTTTTCAGGGAAATAAATGATATTATTTTATATGTATACGTTCTTTACACAGACATTATTGGCTTGGCGACTGGCATACACGTTTGTTAAAAGCATGAAATGGAATGGAAATTCAGCTTTGTTAATATCAGATAATATTTTGACAGCGCTGAGGTATTATATGGGTAATATTTCAAAGAGGTCTCTTAAAAATGCATACGGTAACTTTTCCCACCTCAAAAACAACTGGAAGGCCATAACACAGACATCAAGCTTTAGCAGACAGATCAAGAGTGAATATTTTCCCATTCCTGTTGTCTGCAAAGCATGACCATCAATATTTTTCACTCTGGAACCAAGCACAAAGAGTAACAAGAGAATTATGAATTGTGATTGTACCCAGAACATGCTTGTAACATGCAATCTTTCATTTAATGTTCATTTCTCATAACCCCCTCAGTAGCCAAAAATAATATAACTGAATATCCTTCCAGCTAGGGCAGAAAGTTTGAAATTGTCCATGTAAGGCAATTAAGTTACTTGCTTACACTCTGGTGTTTTCGTAGTAACTGTTCCCTGACTCTATTTACCTGGAGCTTGGTAATTCTATAAAATGAATTTATTTAATAAATCATATTTATTTAGGTATGCAGAAACTGAATCATCAGATGTCCACATAAAAGACGGGAACCTTATACTATTAACTAACCCAACTAAATACAGTGCCTGGGGGTTCAATTGTATTTCATTAGAGGTGCCTGCTTAACTGAACACTATACTCAACTCAAATTGTGCAAGGAAAATTTTTCTTTTACAATCAAAAAAAAAAAGGAAAAGAAAAGAAAAGAAAAATTCTATAGACTTAAAATGAAGGAGGGACGTAACCTAAAGAATATCTAAAAACCAGAGAATAGACTTGAGGTTAGGCTCTTTTCACTTTTGCCAGTAAGCAACCACACAGATCAACCTAGCAACAACCCAGAACATTCTACAAATCACCTAGGAACATTCTAGCAAAACAGTCGCTCCTCTCGCCCAGAAACACCCTAGCAACACCATAGTATAAGGTGACCAGATTTCTGAAATGATAACCAGGGACATTTCCTAGTTCAGTGGCCAAAATATCATTGAAATCTCTCTTGCAATTATCTAAATAAGGGCGGGGGGGGGCAGATATTTTGGTATGTTTTGTTTTTTAATTGTTGTGGTTTCCATATATCAATAGGCTATCATAATTAGTTATTACAATGATGTTTGAGGATCTAAAAAATGCTGGGTTGTTTCAACCCAATGTTGGGTCAAATATGGACTAACCCAACTGTTGGGTTAAATGTTGGTTACATTTTTAAATTAGCTTTTTAACCCAACAGTCCATATTTGACCGACAACCCAGCATTTTTTAGAGTGTACCCTATAGTTTATTAATAGGCCTACAAATCACACAAAAAATCATACTTTGAAAAGTAAATAGTAACTATTGCAAATAGTAAACAGATCAAAATAGGATTATAACAAAATTATGACTTTACAAAAACACATTAAAAATAAAACAAAAATGAGAACATATGATAAATAATACTGTATTTAACTAATATTTAACATTTTATGAGTGTATTTAACATTTTCACAAACTATGAGTATAAAGTAGGCTAATTACAACTTTAGGATTTTTTCCCAAGTTATTAAATGTTTATGCTTTTGAAAATTAATGTTTACTATCCCTAATCAAGCTTATTGTTTTGCATTTTAGGCTCACTCTGACCACAAATGCAGTGCAGTGCTTCCTGCAGGTGTATTTGTTTAGTTTAGCCTATTATTTTTTATGTTATTCATAAGGGAGTTATGACATTGTGTGCAAAACAATCCTGCAACCTTATCATGCCTTGTTAGAAAGTGCACAAAAAGGCTATTACTTTGTTTTAACATGTATGTGGCATGAAACCAATAACGGCGTCTCCAGCTATACCAGGGGTGCCCAAACTTGGTCCTGGAGGGCCGGTGTGCTGCAGAGTTTAGATCCAACCCCAGTTAGACACACCTGGACCAGCTAATCAAGTTCTTACTAGGCATACTAGAAATCTCCAGGTAGGTGTGTTGAGGCAGGTTGGAGCTAAACTCTGCAGGACACCGGCCCTCCAGGACTGAGTTTGGGCACCTCTGAGCTATACAGTCTATGGGCTAAAGTCGCTCGCAGCGTCCTCTGTTGGAGAAAGTAATCGTTGTTTTAGGACAGGACACCAAAAACCGGGACTGTCCCTGGAAAACGGGGACGTCTGGCAGGAAAGCTTTTATATGCAACACAGCCTTGACAGCCATTGAAAGCTTCATGAGAGAGAGCTGAATGTGCTGATTTTAAAAGGAGCGTGTAAAATCCATCTCCAGAGTCAAAGGCTTGGAAGAAAAGGCTGCCATTGTGTTCATGACTAGAGTCTGGATGCGCCATGCTTTGACATTTCTATAAATTAAGAAATAATGGTTTATAAAGTTACGTTGTTCATAAACGTTTCTACTAGAAGAAGCTCCGACGCTCAGGAGGAGCGTAAAGGGGTCATATGACGTTATTTTCAAAGATGATTATTTTGTGTATTGGGTGTAATAGAATATTTCAGTATGCTTTAATGTTCAAAAAACATTATTTTATTTTTAAAATACTGTACATTATTGTTGGTCCTATATGCCCCGCCTCTCTCAAACGCTTCGTTTTCTACAAAGCCCTCTCATTTGACAAGCACAGTCTGCTCTGATTGGACAGCTGACCCAGTGCATTGTGATTGGCCGAACACCGCAAGCACTCGTCGGAAATGTAACATCCCTTACCATAATCAGCTTCATCTTTCAAAATAAATGTAAAGACAGTAAATAATGTCATTAGTTTTTACCATCAGTTCAAGCCCGAAAGGGAACAGACACAGTAATGATGCAGTACACAAGCCGTGGTTAAGACAGCTGACTCTACTGTGATGTGACCCTGTCTCTCTTCTCTCACACACACACACACACACAGATGAGCACACTAGAATTTGAAACAGTCATAGCAAATTACTTAAACTAATAACAAAACAGTACCTGATTCAGAAGCGCCAGATTGTCATAGCAAAGTCAGAATTACCTCCTCTCCTAGGTTCGTCCATAAATTGCATTGCTGTTCTGTTGTAAGTAATTTTAAAGATGCCTAAATGCATCTACTTTCGGAAGACCAAATAAAGTGCTTTGCTTTTGCCTAGAAACACACAGCATCTCCCTGAATTTGGCTGCATCAACACAACTGCTGTTCCTGAAACCACACCTTCTTTCTTTGCGGAAAATGTGGGCTGGCCATATGCATATTCCACATAGTGAGGTAGAAGTGGGGGCTTGAACACTCCAACAGAGAAAGGAAAACTTGAAATCGCATCTATGACCCCTTTAGTTCACTTCCACTTCCCTGATAATTCACTCACCCCCATGTCATCCAAGATGTCATGTCTTTCTGTCTTCAGGCGCAAAGAAATTAAGGTTTTTGAGGAAAACATTCCAGAATGTTTCTCCATATAATGGACTTCAGTAGCGAACCAGGGTTGGAGTAGGGTGACCATACGTGCCATTGTCCCAGGAACGCGTCCGGGCCAGGATTTCTATATTGATTACCTAAAATATCTAGGGTTTTGCTTTGTTTGCGTGTGCAGACCGATCGGGGTATGACATCAAAATACCTCGAGAGCATTTTGAAAGCATAAGGAACAGTCTGTATGGTATTTTGATGTCATACACCTGAGGTCTGCACACGCAAACAAAGCCAAAAACTAGATATTTTAGGCAATATAGAAATACTGGCCAGGACGCGTCCTGGGAAAATGGCACGTATGGTCACCCAGCTGAAGGTCCAAATTGTAGTTTCAGTGCAGCTTCAAAAGGCTCTACACGATCCAAGCCAAGGAATAAGGGTCTTATCTAGCAAAACGATTGGTCGTTCCAAAAAAGGTATAATAATAATAATAAAACTGTATATACTTTTTAACCAGAAGGCGGGTTCTTGCACTAGATCTGAGACTTAAGGTCATGATGTAATTCGTTGGAAAGGTCGAGGCGCAGGCAGCAGCTCTGTGTACTCTGGTTCAGAAAGGTAGGGTAGGGTGAAAAACTCCTTCTCATTTTCTCCTCCAACTTCAAAATGTCCGACATCATTGTTTTACCTTTTTTTTTTTTGTAAAGGGCATTGGACTTTCTTTGCACGGTCGCTTTGTAAACACTGGGTCCGTGCTTTCGCCTACATCTCGCGAGACCTTTCCAATGTGATTCTGTATTGAGTGAAGTCGGGCTAGTGCAAGACAAGCGTTTGTGGTTAAAAAGTATTATATAAATAAAATTTTTTTTTAGAAAATGACTGATCGTTTCGCTAGATAAGACCCTTATTCCTCGGCTGGGATCGTGTAGAGCCATTTGAAGCTGCACTGAAACTGCAAGTTGGACCTTCAGCCCGTTGGTTCGCATTAAAGTCCATTATGGAGAAAAATCCTGGAATGTTTTCCTCAAAAAACTTAATTTCTTTGCGACTGAAGACAGAAAGACATGAACGTCTTGGATGACATGGGGGTGAGTAAATTATCAGGAATATTTTTATTCTTGAAACGCTTCATTACGAGCCATAATGATTATGATTGTTACTGGTTGGGCTTTTAAAAATCAATCTTTCAAGCTAGGCTTAACTGTCCTCCATCAGCTGTAATTGTGATGCCCAGGATTCCTGATCGTCTGTAACAATGTAATGTGATATATGGGATGAAATTCAATAACATGCGGAATTTTCTGGAGCAGGAGGAACCTCGTTCCTGATTACTGCAGAGAACAGATCATCTTTTCAACACATGACAGATTGCAAGCTACGCCGTTTAAACATTCCTCCTCACAAGCGCAATGATTTTATTCTGCACTACAGCGCCATCTGCAGGCCACAGCTGCAAACTACAACAGACTCCTGAATCTAAATGTGTTTATAATATTGTACAGTATAAATGGGAAACTCTGGAAGGAAGCCACTAATTACATCGGGTCTTGCACAGTCTATAGCACTAATATCATCCATAACAAAACCACATATTAAAGATGTTTTATTTGCGATGAAAAGCTAGACAAAACCCATATATTTTAAATAGTATTATAATCCTATAATATAAAAACTATAAAAGTTACATATAAGAATATAATTTCATAAGTCTCAGAATTTTGGAAATAATAAATAACAATAATGTAACTTTGAGATGCCAAAGGCATTATAATTACTTACATAATATAAAACCTGTATATAAGTTTAATCATAAAAATTATTCACAGTCTCCGACCATTGTAAATAGAAAAAAACATAATTAAATAAATAAATACATTTAAAGGTTTAAATAAAATGTTGACAATGCCAAAGCTTCATATACCACTATGTAAATAATATTAATATAAACACGACATAAAGTTTTTTAAGAATTTTTAAAGTGCTCAGATTTTGTAATACATTTACATAGAAATAAAAGTTTTAAAAACACACGGTTGACGATGCTAATCATTAGAGGCGGGCAATATTAACAGATTGAGTCTTTAACAGACAACGGAAGAGACTATGAACTAAGAAACATCATAAGAAATGTACATTCAAAAGTCTTAGACTTCACTAAATAGTTAATTAAAAAAGATTCCTATATCTTTAATTTGTATTTAATTTAATAAAAAAGGTAATAAAGGTTAAGTAATTGAAAGATTTTAGCACTGACATTACATTCCTCATCCCTATTACATAGCATGCAAACCATTTTTTGGTACATATAAAGGTCCCACTTTCTAACTTAAAAATATTTGCCTTAACAAATAATTCCCTTATCAAATTGTATAATATTTATAGTCCAGCACATGTTGTCCATCCAGTAACTGTATGTGTGAACATGCTTTTATTTATGAAGGACTTTAAAAGTCTTGGCATTGCAATTTAAATGCTTAAACATGCTGGGGTTAGAATTACACGGCCCATTTCCCTTCAGACGTCATTAATTTCCTGCAAGCTCAAACCCAAAACATGGAGAGAAGGATGAGGGGGGGGGGGAAAAAAACACAGGTTGGGATGGGGGATAAAAGCATATAGATTTGTGCCAAAACACTGGCCTGTGTGTGTGAGATCCTGCACACATCCGCCACATTTAACAGTCAGAACCAGACACTGAGGTTTTATTTTAGGGCTTCCTATGGCTTTCTCCAAACATACTCATGCACATGTGGGGAAAAGAGTAAACAAGATCTCACCAAACTTTTTCCATTCCCCAGGGGTCTGGCTTTAATGAGCTTTGAAATGGTGTGATTGTGTGTGTGTGTGTGTGTGTGTGTGTGTGTGTGTGTGTGGTGTGTGTGTGTGCGCTCGTTTTTGTGACAAATGAGGACATACATTTGTATAATGACAAAGGTATGATAGGTATTACAAGGAGAAGGTGACATTTCAGGACATTACCCCAATGTCCCCACTTTCAAAACGCATATAAATCACACAGAACGGAGTGTATTGAAAATCTGAAATAGCAAAAAGTCTCCTGTGAGGGGTAGGTTTAAGGGTAGAGTTGGTATAGGGCAATAGAATATACGGTCTGTACAGTATAAAAACTATTACGCCTATGGAATGTCCCCATTTCACAAAAAAACAAACTGTGTGTGTGTGTGGTGTGTGTTTAGGTCAGTAATACAAGCTGTTCTTTCATGGCAGCCTTGCTATAAATTCCATCTTTATGATGCACTTTGTGTCTGGCTTCTTTACAACTCAAGGCTTCGTGTTTTCAACTGCAAACAGGCTTTGTAAGGTGTGCATATGGAGGCCTGAGACAGTTCACTTCATCACCACTAGAGGACGCCATTCAGCTGTGTGCAGTGCTTGTGTGATGATTTGGGTAGGCAGAAAGAAAAGTATACATGTCACGGTTAGTGTCAGGTACAGTTTACATAATAATAAAACAACAGGGGAAAAAAACAGTATATACCAATTGCTATACTCAGTTTTTTTTTATTTTTTCAGTCCCCCCCCCCAAAACAAAAAAAACATATATAGTATATATATATATTTTTTTTTTTTAAATGGTTTTTTTTCCTATGTTTTGATTAGATAAAAGGAAAAATTGTATTTTCATAAAAAATATTTGTGCCGCTGGCTGTATTTGTGAATGTTTAATGCCCATTTTAAAAACGGGAGAAAAAGTTGGAATATTTTTTAAAGACATTTCCACGTTTTTTGCATGTTAGAAGCTGCTCAAATAAAGTAGGGAAATTATTTAAAATTCACCACATTATCACTTCATTTTGTTGTTAATACAACTTCCATCTTTAACTACTTTAAAGATAAATTAATTAGGTTTACATATATTATAAGCAGCAGGCTTTGGCACATTGTCTGAATCATCAACTGTTACTTTTCTCATCGGCGGTCAGGAAAGACCAATCAAAGTAGTTTGCGATTACTAAATAATGCTTGTTATTTAAATACTTGTATTTGAGTTGTAAAGCGGGTTTCCATTTGATTCCCAGATACCAAGGAGGTTAATATACTTTAAATTCTTATGCTTTTTAGTGTACGAATGTCCAGTGAGATAAACGCGTGCAGATTTAGATGCGCCTCAAACATTATTTGTATGTGTAATAACAAACGCAAATGTACAGACTTAATATTGTAGGCATACAATTGCACATATAACTAGACCTGAAAAGCTCCAATTATTAATAGATACATAGATAGAATACAATAAAATATAATACATTCAAATATTACATCTGGACAAAATATATCGCATCCTTTAACAAAATAAATCTGCCATATGTCTTGTGCTTTATATATATATTTTTTTACATTTTACCTTATTTGTATATTTGTATAGTTGTATTTTGTATTTAATCTGTATTTATGTTATCTGTATGCACCCAAGGGTCTGAGAGTAACGCAATTTCAATTCTCTGTGTGTATGTGCGGAAGAATTGACAATAAAGCAGACTTGACTTGACTTGACTAAATCAAGGCGCATCATGAGAAGCATGATCGTAATCTGGTGACGTTTGTGTGTACGTGTACTACGTCATCAAGATCTGCGTTGTTGCAGAGTCACTCTTGAGTGGTTGAGTGTAAACAAGAGACTAGCGAGCGAAAGATCTAGAATATTGTGCATGATTTATTGATTTATTCTATTGTTTGTGAGAATTGACCGTACAGACGTAATATCTAGATCGCGTTATGCCCGTCGACAGCCTGTCATCGGGCGATTTAAAGCGGGTTTTCTCACAGATATCGTCTCTACACCCTGGCTGGCTAACGTTAGCCTGTTAGCTTTGTGAACACAGACCCTCATTACAGGAGAACCAAACTCCTGTATGTCCGGGATTTACACGGATTTGGGTCCTTAAGCCGTAAGTATATTTCTCTAACGGTCTTTTTTTGTTGCTATATGTTGGTCAGGCAAAGTAGACACCGAATGTAAACCGTGCTAAATGGGCCGTCATTTTTTTTTTTTTTTCATTCCGTATTTACGGCCCGGACACAGTGCTAAGCTTCATAATGACAAGTGTTCATGTGATCAGCGTTTCATAACATGAATCATAACTTGTCAACTAGTCCAATATGAATGATAAAGGACATTACAATGTTGAATTCTGCTAAATAAGTCAATATTTTATAACATGCTACTCAATTGGTTCTTTTATAACCTCTATGTAAAGGTTATTCTGAATGCTTGAATAAAGTTTGAGCCACTGCAGGCTTTCTTCATTTATTATATTCTTCTAATTGTTTGAAGCCTATGTTAATGGTTAAAAGTACCTGGCTGGGTTCAGATAAAGTTATTGAGTGTTATAATTGCTATAACTGGGTTTGCTCTCAATGGTTTTGGTTTCAGTTTTAAGGCTATCTAACGTAATGGCTGCTGTGGAGAAAGTAGGCAAGGAGTGTGAGGAGGAGACACTTCAGACCGCTTTTAAGAAACTTCGTGTGGATGCTGAAAGGTTTGCCGTCTTTTGATTTTGTTTCAGCTAGTTTGTCTCACAAGTTAAATGGAGGCTCACTGTTTTGGCAGAGAGGGCTTTTTTTTTGTGCTGTCTGGGTAATTGTGTATATTCCTTTCCAGTTCCACAACCACAGTCCGCGTCTCTGAGTCTTTGGCTTCCAGACTGGTTGCTCGAAGCAGCCCGGAAGGAGCCAAATCCAAGATGAGCTCCTCGAAAGATAACTGGCTTGGGTGAGGACTGCGTTAGGATTCTGACCTAGTTAACCCTTTAAACTCTGACTTGGGATATAATAGTCAGAAAATCTTCTTTTTTTAATGGAACAGGTTATTTAACATTTTGGGGGAAATATTTTTTTTTATTTCAAGTTTACATATGTGTATTTTGTTGAGTATAATTTTTGATATGTTAGACCTTTATGGCTCATATAATAGGATATAGTAAGAATTCAGAGGGAAAAAAACAGCTCAATTTCTTTCAAACCTAAACCCAAATTGAGCAAACACTTTTATGGCTCATATAATATGATATAGTAAGAATTCAGAGGAAAATCAGCTCAATTTCTTTCAAATTGAGCAAAAACTTGCAATTTGGTGCAGTTGCTGATATTTATATGACCAGAAAGTAAGATGAAATTCAGATAGCTTGTAAATCAGTGAGATCTTTATAACAGACTACTTACAGTTATCTCACAATAATATGTCTTAAAGGAGACATATTATGCCCATTTTACAATATGTAATATAAGTCTCTGGTGTCCCCAGAATGTATAAGTTTCAGCTCAAAATACTCCACAGATCATTTATTCTATCATTTTGAAAATGCCTATTTTGAATGGAAGCAAAAACACGCTGTTTTTCAGGCCTGTGTCTTTAAATGCAAATGAGCTGCTGCTCCCCGCCCCCTTTTCCAGAATAGAGCTGCGCCATTACAGCTCGGACCTGCTAAAAACATCTGTTTCGGTTCTGATTATCATGTTTATCGTGCTGAAATCATGCGTTTTAAACCATATGAGTTTAAACTTCTGATATACGGTTTTCTGAGCGCACACATCCGAACGAAGCACACGGACAGAAAGCGGCTGTCACAGCATGTGAGTACTAAACTAAGCTCTCATTCACACACAAGTTTACGTTAAAAACACACGCGTTAGAAAAACAGTCGGTTATGTCTGTGAAGGTAAACAGCTGGGAAATAAATTTGTTCTTGTTTGAAAAAAAACATGTTTATTTTAGATCTGTGGGCAGCAGCAATATACAGTAAATAAAAATATAAATCCACTGCTCTCGTCTCCTCTGAGGCTGGGACTGTAAATAGTGTGCAGCCAAAGACAGAACAGTTAGCATGTTTTGCTCAAACTTTCGCCATGGCATTAGAGCTGGTACACCGTTGTCGCTTGCGAAAACACAATGACGGCGCTGTGGGTGGAAACTTACAGATTAAGGGGCGGTAATATTATAATGAGATCCCTTTGCCACGTCACCAAGGGAGCGAAATCGGACGCGCTCGTCTTCTCAGATGCTTGCAGAAAAAGGCTTACCAAAAACAAAGTTACTGGGTTAATCTTTTTCATGTTTCCTTGGTTGGTAGATGCACCGGGGACTTGATTATAGCACTTACAACCTGGAAAAGTCAGATTTTCATGATATGTCACCTGTAAGAATTAAATGCTTAGTTTTATTATCAAAGTTCTGTAGTTTCAAAACATATAATATAATGCACTGCAATGGTGATTGAGAGATGAACAAATAAGTGTTCTTCATAAGCCTGATGATCATTTTTGTTGCTCATATTTGAACATGATTTTTAAAATAAATATATGTGTGGATAATCAAAGTTGTTTCAGTCCAGTACATTTTCACCTTGAAATATTACTAACAGTATAAAAGTTATTTTGTTTACTTTATAAAAATCAGTAAAGATTTCAAAGCAAAAGCAAAAACACATGAACCACAAGCTGAAGGTGGACAGTTTTACAATTACACTAAAAGGTCTTTTACCTGCTAAAAAAGTATAAACTATCAATCAGATGACAAAAGGCATGTAGTAGATTGTGTACAAGTTTTTCAGCAAAGTGTAGAGACCTTAAAAGTTTATGTATCAAATAGATTTTATAGGATTAAAACAATCACTCAAAGCTATATTTTATACTAATATTTTCACCTTTATTCTTTACTATAGATGCACAAGAAAGTCAACAAGAGGAGTTGTGAGAAGCCAGCGACGTCGACGATCAAAATCTCCGATCCTTCATCCTCCAAAGTTTACTTACTGCAGCAAAATGTCTCCCCCTCCTGGACAGCTCAAACACAAGACACCGCCAGAGCCCGACGACACCTGCGCCGTCAAGAACGAAGTAGCATTCTCAGCTCCGTGCTCCACTGTATTCGGTGTCGTCGGCTATGAAACCCACCTCCCTTCTCCAAAGGGTCAAGAATTGCCCCTCAGTCCCAGAATGCCCTCAGATGACGAGAGCGCTGCCGAAAACAGGCTCACTTTAGGATGTAGGCCGGGATCTCAGGAGGCGGGCAAAGGTAATGCTGTTCCGTCTGACTTTCAATCTCTGTCCAAGTTGCAGGAGGCCGGTCAGTGCCCGTGTGGGCAGCAGGAATGCCAGTGTCCCGGTTGGCAGGGGTTCGGGGTGTACTCATTCACCGGCCTTCGAGATGTTATCTCCGAATGCGAGCGGAAGCTTCCCAGCCCGCAGGACAGTTCGCCCAACAGCAGAACTTCCGCTGGGACGTCCAGCTCCCCTCGCTCTTGTTCCGAACAGGCCCGCGCCTATGTGGATGACATCACAATAGAGGACCTTTCTGGATATATGGAATATTACCTTTACATGCCCAAGAAGATGTCGCATATGGCTGAGATGATGTACACCTGAAAATTACATTTAATGAAGCAAATTAAAACAATTATAAAGATGGATATTGGGTACTTTAAAAAAAATGGTTTATTTAAAAAATAAATAAATAAAAGCAATTCTACTTTATTGTCTGGATGTTCTTTCTCCAGAACATCCTGACTAAGAATCATGGGAGCATGACTCATTCTGTGATTTACTACTCTGTTTCCTTTGTTTTCGTTTGATTTCGTGATAACTGTTATGTTTGGTTTACATTTTAAAGTTGCCAAAAGTCTATCCCAGAGACCGCAGGTTTGATTTCACTGATATATGCGAACTTACACAATGCCAAGTAATGATTCTGTTCACCATGACAAGGATGTGATGTCATCTTATTTCTCAATAAAACAGCTTTTTGGGGATTGTTCACGACATTTGCTGTCTTGGACGTCTTGTTTTGCATCTTGCTGCTGCTTTAGTGGCCAAGTCACCAAGATGTTTTATTTCTACAGGAAATTAATAATAAATTCATATATGTTATGTTTTAAGTCATAAAATAAATGGTTTGCTAATGGAACCTAAAGGAACACTCCACTTTTTTTGAAAAAGTAAGAGTTAAACAGTTGAGTTTTACCGTTTTCGAATCCATTCAGCCGATCTCCGGGTCTGGCGTAGCACTTTTAGCTGTAGCTAAGCATAGATCATTGAATCTGATTAGAACATTACCATCTCGCTCAAAAATTGAGTTTCAATATATTTCCTATTTAAAACTTGACTCTTCTGTAGTTACATCGTGTATTAAGACCGACGGAAAATGAAAAGTTTTCTAGGCCGATATGGCTAGGAACTATACTAACTATACCCATACGTACCATGGGTGCTGCAAGGTGACAATGATATTACGCAGCGCCTGAAAATAGGTTAACTTCTGTCAACATAACCAACGTGACCACCTGCTTGCACAGGGAGCATGCTGGGGACTATTTTCAGGCGCTGCGTAATATCATTGCACCTGCTGCACCCATGGTACGGCAGCAAAGTTCCTTGATTATTAACCCGGAATGAGAGTATAGTTCCTAGCCAAAATGGCCTACAAAATCGCAACTTTTCATTTTCCGTCGGTCTTAGTACACGATGTAACTACAGAAGAGTAAAGTTTTAAATAGGAAAAATATCGAAACTCTTTGGTCAATTTTGAGCGAGATGATAACGGTCTAATCAGATTCAGCGCGCATATGATCTATGACTACGCTACCGGCTATGCTATGTGTGTTAAGTGCGTACCGCAGACTGCGGTTGGTGAGTGAGGGTTCGGTTTTATCGGCTGAATGGATTCGAAAACGGTAAAACTCAACTGTTTAACTCTAGGGGAGTTGGAAAATTAGCCTATTTTCAAAAAAAGTGTAGTGTTCCTTTAAGTTGAAATAATTTCAGTACTTTACAATACTTGTTATTCAGTACTTTATAATACTACCATAAATGGCTGATGCATAGCTTTTTCAAGAAACATAAAAATAACATTATTATAACAATTGAAAGGACGTAATTTAAAAGTACTGTAGTTGTGATACTTGCACATATTCATCATACAAATAACATGCATTTTTTATTTATTTTACCTGCCTATCTAAAGAAAGCTGTGTTATGTAAGGTAGGAGCTTCCTCTTTAAAAGAATGCATTTGTTCTGAATCATCAATAAACTGGAAAGAAGCATGACCTACCAATCCAGTGTTGTAACAAGTACTGCGTGATTGTGTAATCCTCGTGTTGCTGTAAACGGCCACTAGGGGGAAGCACTGCACCATTTATTCACTTCACTCCACATACTGAAGGCCTGCTTAAGTTTTATGTCGGAAAGCGAAGGAGTTATTTTAAAACTTTATTTCAGTCTCTTCTAGTAATGAAGCAATCAGCCACTAGAAGCCAAACAGAGATTTCAGATAACAACAATAGTTGCATATTAATATATAATATAAAATAGCCTGTTCATCAGCAGCTGATTTTTGCTTATCATTTATGACAAGACAAAATGTTTAATAGAGATCTCATTTAACCACATAAAGAAATCTCAGTGCAACCCAAAAATAATACAAACCACTGCAGAATATCCCAGAAACCAATTTTGTTTTTATTTTTAGATTTTAGGGTTGGAGTCTTGATCTTTGTGGTCTGGGCCTGGGTCTCAAAAGAAAAATCTTGTTGGCTTATACTCAGTCCGTTTCAACATAATTTGAAATTCAGCAATGCATATAGAATGTTATATTTTATAAGATATATATTTCTGAACTGACAGATTTGCCTTAGATTCTGGCCCCCTAAGGGAATAGTTCACCCCCAAAAATGAAAATTTGCTGAAAATGTACATTTACATCTACATCTTGGATGGCCTGAGGGTGAGTACATTTTGAGCAAATGTTCATTTTTGGGTGAGTTTCGTGAAGTTTGGAGGAACAATAACATTCAGAGAGCTGAACCAAATGTCAATTACTTGATCAAATACTGCCATCAGGGAAGCGTTGTTGAGTAATCTCTACAAGAATTCATTTAGACAGTATCATTAGGATTTTAAATAGTAAGTTGGTGTAACTGTGATGATATTTAGGTTACGTCGATCTCTCTTCTCTCTCTCTCTCTCTCTCTTAATAATGTTGTTGTTATTGTGTGTGGTTGTTGTGTACTATTGCAGCTTTTAAGTCAAAGACAAATTTCCTGTAAAGGACAATAAAGAATAACTTAACTTATATATAATAATTTAAGGATCAACTATTCAAACCCCCATTGCGGACACAAGATCTTCTTCGCTCAGATATAAGTATGATGCAAACATACAGAAAGGGAAAATATCCTACACGCTCACCTGACTTATTCCAAAAAAAAATTCCCATGTTTACTTTTTTTAGCTCGGCGCACATGGGCCGGTCAGGTGACTTTGTTCCTGTCAGAGGGCGAGAGAGACACCCTAAAGGGCATTCCAGTGAGGCATACCTTGTGTTTCCAACCACGTCACAGAGATATTATCTCTGTAAATAACCCATGTGTTAAATGTCACAAGTCATCTCTCACATTTGCTTTGCATTTAAACATAAGTCCAAATCGAATTCAACAATCCACCCCGTTTTTTTCTGGTGTACTGATTTCAGTTCTGTCTCTGCTCCTGTGAGAATGCAAGGTTGTATGGATTTTTACAAAAGGGGATCTGCATCAAAGCATACCAAGAAAAGCTATGGAAACACAGAAAAGAGTCTGTTGGATGTTGCCAGTCAACAAAAGCTGCCCAGCTAACCAGTTTGCCTAATAATCAAGCCTTTTGTCAACCAGATTGAAAAAACACAGGGAATTGTGCTGGGAGAACATGTGCGGACATCTGCTTTTATTGTGCTGTCTGTTGTTTTGTTTGTCTGAAATTGCTCAGAGGTTGCTCGTTCAGAGCTCATCAACTTTGATGTTTCTCTTAAAATTCTTTAAGAGAAATAAAAATAGGTATTAATGAAACACTTGTTATTTAGGGCTATACATGAATATGATAGGCAGCTCAGATGATTTGGGAGAATTCAATGACAAAGATTTCATATTGGACTTTATTGAAGTTTTGGTATTAAAGTAAATCCCGGTGTAGAATTTGGGTTTATGAAACTGGAGATAAGTTATTTCAAATAATTTCAAAATTGTTCCGAATTATTATTATTATTTTAACAAGTTATTTTCATAGTTGTAATTTTGGTAATTTTCTCAGGGGGAAAAAACCCTCTAAAAATCAGGTGACTTTGACAAAATCTCCATTTGTTCTCCATTTATTCTCATTGTGATCTTGGAGAAACAACTGAGAATTAAAGGACATTCATCAATTGTTCCCCTTTTACACATAATACATTTTTGTGACAGTTCATTGTTACCACGTCTCCTAACAATCACGTATTTCAGATATGCATGTCTTAACCATATAAAGCCTGACATATCTTTTCTTAAAATGAAACTTTATACAAAATATTTACAAAAAAAATGTTTGCACATGTGTTTTATGTTTTGTATCATATTTGATACGCCAAGCTTCTATGGCTCATATTATAGTATGATAACAAGGAGCTTCAACTCAATTTTATTGATGTGTTTAGAAAACGGAGATCTTAAGTATACCTGATCATTACATGAAATATTATTGATCTCCCAATAATAGTCTTAGAAGAGGAATTTAAAGCTAGTTTATGATCAAAACTCTAGTTCGACGCCATTAATGCAATGCAATGCATTGAGAGAGAGAGAACAAATAAACGTTCTACAGAAGCCTGATGATCAAAGTTGATACTCACATTTTAACATCATTTTTCTAAAAACTGATGTATGGATAATCAAGTAAACATTGCTTCAGTCCAGCACGTGTTCATTTTGAAATATAAACAAACAGTAAGGTCATTGTTTATGTATACTATTAAAAAATCAGTAAAGATTTCACAGCAACAAAAAACACGTGAAGCATTTTGTCACGTTTACACAAAGTACTTCGATGCTAATAAACAAGAACTCTGAATCAGATGGCAGAAGGCATGAAGTAGATTATGCAGCAGGTTTTCAGCAAAGTTTTGATCTTGTTGATTATTTAGAGGCCCTAGAAATGTGCATATCAGAAATTATACAGTAGGCTTAATAAGTTGTGCTGCTGTCACTCACTGACTGGTTCCTGTAATGTGTCTGTGCTGGTTTTGTTCAGACTTGTCTCCTCACCTGCGCTCCCCCTCACCCCCGTCCCCGTCCCTCCTGGCTTTGCTCTCTTTGTACACTGGAATATTTGTACTTGAATCCTGGGTGCATTCAATCACAGACTCAGGAGAGAAACGCCATTGTTCTGTCCTGCTGGGGTTGCGTCTCCCTCGAGAGATTTTTTCCCCCTCTTTTTTCATGTAATATAAGATGTTATTTTTTAAAGTGGCTGCACAGATTGCCTGATGATGAGATTTTAACCAGTGATGGTTGAGGGTCATTTTAATGAGGCATCACTTTCCTATATGACAGTAATATGGAAATATTCCATTGAAATGTGGGAAATAAATTAAAGGGTTTAAAAACATAAGCAGTAGTAACCATGATGCTTTTCACAGCAAGACCTACTAATAATGAAAAGAGACATTTTACAATGTTTAGATGGACTTTTTGACCCAAGCTACTTTTTCCCATGGTTTAGGATGGACGGTCATATGGAAGTGTTTAGGCATGGCTATAGAGGGATCCTGTCGCCACTCAACCCACAGCCACCCTCATAGGGGCATGATCCTAGCAACTGGGGGTCAAAGGTCAGCAGGGCTGAGTGAGACTGGAAAGATCCAGATCTCAGCCCTTATGAAATGCTCTGATCAGTAAGTATGTATTTTCGCAAGGTTCAACCACTCAATGCTCAAATCCGTTTTTTTTTTTTGTTAGGTAGTTCATATGACATTTTTTTTAGTATTATATTGTGATCATATTTAGTTATTTAATCTGATTGAATTGTATTTTTAAAAAAACCCTACCCTGGCATGTTCCCTGGCAACATTAAAACGCATTACAAATTAACCATTTGCATTAGTAAACTAATTTTTGAGTGATAATGGTTTCTGCACCAATTTTTTCCCCAGCGTATCTATTTTCTAAAAGCTAAATATTTCTTTTTTCTTTTTCACTAATCTGTTACATTTGGATGTACACTGTAAAAATTTGAAGTTGTAAATAAAAGGTTTTACAAGAAAACACTATTTCAGACTTTCGTCTTAAAAACGTCTTGTTTAATTCCGTGTGTTAATTGCCATTTCTTTGTAAATAATTGTGAAATTTACTAGCATTTTTTAAGTGAAAATTGTTTCTACACCAAATTTTTTGATGTCACGTCATATTTGCAGCAAGTGTCACAATATTTGAAGACTGCAAAATATTTTTATTTAAAATATCTACACATTTTAATCAAATTATGGACTTTTAACTGTCCCAGTTATGAAATTGTTCTTGTTTTAATTGTAACCTTATTGATTTACTAGATTAACAACCATTCAAAACACCCTAGCAACTGCTTAGCAATGCACTAAAACCCTTAGCAACCACACCAACCTGGCAACCAACCTTAACAGCCTGGTTATTCAATGTAAAAATGTACAAATCTAGTTGAACATGAAATAAAAAATCTAACGTAAAGTCTTTCAGATACTTTTACAGATTTAATAAACACGTTAACACAATGCCAACAGAACACTTACACATCTATTTTGCACTATTTAATCATATTTACATTTATGCATTTAGCAGATGCTTTTATCCAAAGTGACTTAAAAATAAAAAAGAAGTAGGGGGTTAGAAGGGTAATTTTTCTCATATTTACTGGTATACTCGATAATAAACATTACATTTTTTAAATTGCTGTCTAGTGTCTTTTAAAGTGCTTTCCATTTGTGCCATTTTAAATAAATGTGTAAAACTGCTTAATTTTTTTCTATATTAATTAGATGTATGAGCATATAAAATACAGATGAAAGCGCTCATCGACTTTGATCTCCAATCTAATGCATATTAAAAAGGTAAATCAACATATTCTGTTCTAATTAACAGCAGTTCAGTTACAAATGAAAGTGCAGGCATTCATCTTTCTTATATGATCAAAGTTAAAGTAGCTCTGATTACCTTACCATCTAATGAGCTGTGTAACGTGAGAGGAATCATGTGAATCAACACAGTCTCTCAGTTCACTAACTGATGAGGTGAGTGATGCTTAGCAGAACATTGATTGCATCAAGCACTGAATCATGATCATCTGGATGACTGCGAGCTCAATGCTGGTAGATGGTGGCTCATTTTTAAGTGTCTAATTCCTTATCTATTCAAGTTCTTCCTGGTAGACCAAAAACATCTAGGTTACATAGCCTCAACTTTATCAAGATCAGAAACGCAAATTTGCCAAGACACCAAAGTTTTTAATATCAACTGAACACATTTCTCATCAAGTAAATGTATAGCTCTGTACTCTTATTGCATACATTTCTCTCATTTGCTTCTGTTAACCTCTGAGCAATAAATCATAACTCACACATCCACATTATGTTTCCAGACATGCTCACTAATAGCTGATTTCCCAATCAGAAATACTAATTAATGTCTTGATAGCATATAAAGCATTAGTTTTTCAATGCATCAATGTATATTTTGAACACAGTTAAAGATGAGATTGCACTGTACCAAATAAAAGTCCTCTCTTACAGGCCACTTAGTCACAAATGTTAACATGCATTCAAAAACAGACTTGAAAATCAAAAAATGAAACTTCATTTGATATGAATAAAAAAACCACAAAGCAAAATTTTTATGTGGGAATGAAAATATTCTACGGATAATATATATCATATATTATAGATCTATATATATATTAACTATATAGATATATATATTATATATATATATATATATATTCTTTACTTTAGGAATGTGGTGATTGTAGGGTGGGATATTAGTTTTTTTTTTTTACAAAAATACAAAAAAATTCAAATCTACATAATTAGTGTATTAGATTATTTTTCTTTTAGTTTAGTATTTTCACTTCATTTATCATTTTATTTCAGTTTGTTGCGAAGGCCAATTTTAAATTTTATTTTTCTAATTTTAAATATAGTTTTATCAAATATATGATATATATATATATATTGTTTTTAGTATTATTATGATTATTTAATAATAATATATAGGGGGAGGAGAGAGAGAGGAGAGACTTTCAGTTTTATTAAATTTAAACCTCAAGTGAGTAATTAGTGTAAGTTTCAAGTAATAAGTAATAGTTTTAGTTTTAAATAACAATTACAACACTGCTCTCTACAACAAGCTGCGTGAAATGAGTTAAGGTCAGAGGTTTGAAGTTAATGTGATGTTAGCTTTATCAAACACCACTAATGAAAGCAAGAAAAATGAAATGAAAAGCACCTAACATTAGTAATAGAGTAATATTAATAGAGCACCAGAAACTCGTTTTCCTTTTTAGTAAAACCACAGAGTGCACCTGCCGTCTGCTCACTAGCAAAAAGCAGAAGAGAAACTGACTCTATTACATGCTGACCTTTTGCCAAAAAACCCCAGATTCATTTGAATAATTGTGGGCACACAGAGAATTATATTGTGTCCTCATTAGAATCATGTGGCTTGTAAAATAGAGACACTCATTGTACAGTGAAATGTCACACCTGGCCGAGAGCAAAAACGCAGCAGGCAGAGAGACGTGTTAAGTGTCTATATTGTCTCCTGGGCATAAAAACACTCTGAAATGGTAAAATGATCCATGTCAGAGCTTTTTGTCTAACAAAGGCAGTTGCGGATAATTCTCCAGTGAAATGTAGAGTAGTATGACAAAAAAAACCTCTATTCATCCAAACTCCACACCCTGAAACACATACATGCACACGTACACTTCAGATTCACGAGTCATTGATTGTGTTTGATCCTTAAGAGCATTGCAGAACTAGATTTTTACATATTCTAAATAAATAGTGTGTAGCGTTTACAGGTGTTGTGTGTGGTTGCCAGGGCGGTTGTTAAGGCATTCTGGGTTGTTGCTAGGTGATTGTTTTCTTGCCCATGCAAATTTTAGGATATTTTGTTCTCAATGACTTTGGTTCCTTCCTCCTTCAATGTAAATCTAAAGGTTTTTGCATCCTATTTTTGTAACTCTCACAACTTGGAAAAGTTGCACAAATCGAGCTATAATTAAAATACGTACCACAAACGAAGCAGTCGTAGTTACACTGTCTGTAAAAAATGTTTTATGTTTTTGAAAGACATCTCTTCTGCTCATCAAGGCTGCATTTACTTGATCAAAAATACAGGAAAATCTGTAATATTGTGAAATATTATTACAATTTTAAATAACTGCTTTCTATTTTAATATATTATAATGTGTAATTTATTACTGTGATGTAAAGCTGAATTTTCAGCATCATTACTCCAGTCTTCAGTGTCACATGATCCTTCAGAAATCATTCTAATATGTTCATTTGCTGCTCAAGAAACATTTCTTGGATGATTATTATTATTATTATTATTATTATCCATATTGAAATAGTCGTGCTGCTAACTATGGTGATATTTTTCAAGTTTCTTTGATGAATAGAAAGTTCAAAAGAACAGCATTTATTTAAAATAGAAATCTTTTGTAACATTAAAAGAATGTTTCAAAAGTCGAATAAATGTCTTTATAAAATGGATTATAATAGTCTTTAAATTTGACACGTTTGATCATTTTTTAGCATGCTTGCCGAATAAAAGTACTTTCTTTCTAAATAACGTTACTGACCCCAATCGTTTGAACAGTATTGTACAAATTTAATAATTCTTAGTGGTTTTGAAAAGTGCAAGCACCTCTAAAATGTTTTAGATCTTTCATTATACATGTAAGGTAAAAATCTGAAAGGTTAATGATAATCAATAGGAATATTTTCATAAAATAAAGGTTATTTTAGAAGACACAATGATATACCCAGCTTAGAGCAAGACCAACAACTGTGTAATAAACCCCTAAAGGAGTTACACCAACGCTGAGGTCAAATATCATTCCAGTGAAATTTTGTGACTCATCATTTTTGGTTAAATATTGTCGTATCATGCAGTTCTCTGGCTGTGCACGTAAACTGTGGCTGATCATTGCAGCACATGTGACGTTTTAGCAGGAAATTCCAGTCATTCCACACAATTCCCCTATCACAGCTTTATTCAGTTACCACATGGTGTTTCTCGTATCCTTTTGCATACTCCAACACAAAACACACACACACACACACACATACACATCTCCCACTGTTTAACCCCCTATGGGCTTCCTCTTAAATTCCATTTTCTTGCATATGCACAGGAAGTGGTGACGTCTTCTTGACTTTCAGCATGTGCTGGGAAAGTGAACTAGCATGTACTCTTCTATATATGCTTTGGCAGTGTAGTAGGCGGTTGTGGGTGGAGCGGGTGAAGGGTAGCGGTTGTGTGCCCTGTTTTTATGGCTCCCAGTCAACAGAGTGACCTTCTACAGCCTTTATCTCTTCGTCCGTAAGGTGAAAGTGTGCGATATGAAAAGGGAAAGAACGAGTAAAAAGAACCAACAACATGAAAATGAATTTGAGAGAGAAAATACACATGGAGTGAGGGAGTTGGTTATAGATTAGAAAGAGCAGGAGGATCCAGTCCAAAGTTCAAATGGAAAATGGGTGGGGCTCCAGTGATACCATAGTAAAAGAAGTGGGATGTCTGTTTGTGTGAGTTTCCAAAGAAGAGAAATTCACTGAAAAGGGAAGCAAAGCAAAATGCTTTGTCATATTCACATTTAAAAAATTATAAATATCCAGAAAATGTGGATATATATATCCACAGAATAGGAAAATGATTACATATTTTTGACAATACTGTATTCAAATAAAATAGACTGTATTACACTATTTTGGCCCAAAATAAAAAATAATATATATAATGTATACTTTGGCGTATGTTATTAAAATATTTTTACTCTTAAAATAAAAAAACAAAAAAAAAATAACACACCAAAAAAGGGTAATATCAAATCAGCAATATCAGAGATGATGTCGGAAGGATCATGTGACACTGCGATGAGTTAAATGATGCTAAAAAATTCAGCGTGCGCCACAGGAAATAAATAACATTTTTATGGATATGCAAATGAAAAATATTTATTTCAAGTGGGTAATAATTTCACAAATTGGTAAATGGCAAATAAATGCGCTTGTGTGAGCCCTAGTGCAGTCATTAAAACATGTAATAATATATAATATTATATATATAATATATATATTACGAGATAGATATATCTTATTAAATTGCAGGTCTGAGCTGTTTAACTGAACAACTGCACTGACAGATCTTAAAATATACAAGTGTCATGCACACCAGTGAAGTTTTTTTTTCTATAAGGCACATTTATAAAAGCTGCTTAAATGTCCTAATTGAACTATGGCTTAATCCTGGCTTAATTCTAAGCCTTGTCTATAAAACCAGGCCTATATATTATAAATATAAAGAAACAAAAACTAATACAGACAAACATCAGTGGCACTACATGAGAAAATGGCGTGTGGCGTGAGAGTGTGAGATCAGTGTTGGCAGCCCTGGTTTTCACAGATCGAGAATAACTTACTTTAAGATGCTTGTTCAGATTAGATGTTGAATCCTGCGAAACCGATCAAAGTTTTGTTGCAGTTAAACATAGCTTGCATTGCACTGTTACAGCAATTTTTACATTTATAAAATTGTTTTTGTGTTTCCATTACAAAAATGCATTGCATGGCTTTTTGATTTGCCCTAAATTTTTGTGGTTCCTGATTGCCTGCAGGTTGTTAATTGAACAGGCTGCACAATTTTTTTTAGATAAAGAAAAACAAACAAACAAAAAGTCAGCCAGGACAAAAATGTCTCCCATAACAGCGTTAACTTAATTTATGTAGGCCGCTCAAAGGGATTGCGTATAGCTTTATTGTTCAAGTATCTTCTGTGGCATGTATTTTTGTGATGAGCTTATTTACTTCATAATGAGTTTACAAAAGCAACGATAAGCACAAACATCATCTCACGCCTAACACAGGAGAAAGAGATTAGATGGGATGGTGTGCACTAAACACTGAATACATCATAGTGCATAGTATAACGTACTCAAAGAATGTCACACCTACACAACCTGAGCTGCTTGCAAACCAGACACATCAGAAATGTGCCTCAAGTAACTAAAACTTGAAAATGTAGTTTTAAAGGGGTGGTTCATTGTTATTTCACTTTTTAAACTTTAGTTAGTGTGTAATGTTGCTGTTTGAACATAAACAATATCTACAAAGTTGTGGAGCTGAAAGTTCAATGCAAACAGATATATCGTCTTTTAAAATTCTGGCAGTTTAATGCCTACAAAAACGGCTGGTAGGGACTACAACGAGTTACTTCCCGGGTTTGTGACATCACAAACCCAGATAAACCCTGCCCTCGGGAAAAGGCAGCAAAGGGGGCGTGGCCATGCTGTGCTGCTTTAGAGAAGAGGAAGAGAAAACTAGAGGTGCACATAAAAATCTATTCATATATGAATCGCGATTCTGTCTTCTAACAATTGCAATGGATTCACAAGTTTCAAAATCAATGTTCCAAAGCAGCGGTTCTTAATACTGTTCCTCACGTCCCCTGCTCTGCACACGCTCTGCTCTCTCTCTCTCACTCTCATATTCAGATCATCAGCTCAGCACTGTTCCATTTATACACTTATTTTCACATAGCTATGAGAAGCGTTAAACATGGATGTGCGTGCAGTTGCCGTACTGTATTAAAGCTTTAATCAGGATAAAACCGTATATTAAAAGCTAACATAAGCAGTAGCATTTACAAAAAACAGAGTATCTAAAAGTATGAGACAACAACAAACAAAAAACATAGGCCTACCATTAAAAGCCGTGCTTGCACAGGTTCTGCACGATCCTCTTCAATAATCCACACGCCAATCTCGAACTGATAAGCGATATTAACGACGCCGCTGTTTACAATACAACCGGAGCACATGCCGCTGAGGTGAGGGGCGGGACGTTTAGACGCACACTAGAGGCGGTTTAGCCAATCACAACACACTGGGCTAGCTAACAAATCAGAGCCCATATGCCTATTTCTGAGGGCGGGGCTTCATAAAAGAAGGAAAAGATCAGCCCGTTTAGAAGGGACAGAGCGGTGTGGAATAAAGGTAAATTATGTGAAAAATTATGCGTTTTTAAAAAAACGAAGCATTAACCCATGTTAGACTACACCCCATAAACACAATCAAGTCTAGAAAAAACCCAGTGAACCACCCCTTTAAAAAGTGTCCAAGAAAGAAAGAAATAAAGAAATGTACAGGTAACACAAAAGAGTGAAGGGACCACACACAACACCATAGTCTTTTTTTCCACCATAAACAGTCATAAAGTTTGCAATTTTGTGTGTGTGTTTTTTTGTTATGGAGAGGAGTTCTGATATCATACACATACCAGCAATATGGCTACAAAAAAAATGATTCAACTTTCTAGCCCATCTAGAGTGTAATAAAAAATGAAAAACAAACACAAGCGCACACACAGCAGCACAGCACAAAGGCCTCCATTGTTGTGCTTGAATTGGAATGTGTGTCAGACTATGTCAGAGGTTGGGTGGAATTTGCTTTTTACATGGAGACAAAAGACGGACTATGACTGAGTGAAAGTCGAGGTGGGGATGAAGAGAAGGCCAGCGTACAGCAGCACTGAGCCAAGCGCTTCTCTCTAATGTACATCATGTGGATTTGATTGCCACAACTGCTTGAACGGGCTGACCCAAGCTGCAGTGTTTACTGCCTCTGCCTAAACTTTTCCATCATTGTTCTTGAATCAGCAGCAGCTATAGAACTGATTATCAGTGACGGCATAACGGCAACGCTGACAGCCCATGAGCTCAGAAATGAAGAATATGTGGCACGGTCTGTTCTGCTTAAAAAATTAATTACAATTGAAAGTGAGTTATGGAATACCTAAACAGTAAGATTCACCACAAGCTTTCATCATTTCTAAGATGCTTTATGCACCCTATTTTGACCCTTATGTTGTTTTGATTTGTGCATCTCAGGACTTTCAGATAATAATAATCTTTCTTGAAAATAAGAAGGAACATTGTGCATCACTAATAAGTTGTTATGTGATGTTAAGTTAGATCCTAACCATGATTATTGGCTATTTTTGTTGTCAAACGTCCTGTTTCCCCTATGTCTGCATTTCTCACATTGTATGCATTCACTATATGTATTTCACTCTGCACTCTCAATCTTAAATGGTAAATAGCATCTTTATAAAATATGTTAATCTCTTGCATTTTTCAGAACACTTCCTTCAGGTTGTTTAAAATATACTCTAGGCCCAGACTAAACAAACCAATGCTGAAATCAAGCCAGATTCTTCTCTCACTTCATAATATACTGTAGGACAGTCTGAGACCTCATGAGCAGCAGGTCAGTGATGCAGCTGGTACTTTTTACAATCCGTGTGAGGTAGAGAGCTTTCCACAATTTTACAAGCAATCTGAAGTTGCTGTTTAAACTTTGCTGAATCTGCAGATGTGGAGAACATACTGTATACGTTCATCATCAGAAATACTGCAAGATTCCTCAGTGGACAAAGAGGACATAAGAAGATCATTTCCAACAGAGGATATATATATATATATTCAAGTTTATTTCAATTCAAGTTTATTTGTACAGTGCTTTTCACGATACAAATCATTGCAAAGCAACTTTGCAGCAAATTAAGTTTCTACAATATTTAGTGGTAACTTATCAGTTGTGACTGTCAGTCAATGCACGTATGGCAGAAAAGGTAGGGAGGAAAAATAAATTAAAGACGTAATTAAACAGATGATGAACACTATTAACAGAAAATATTATATGATGCAATCAAACTTATAGCAAAAATGTGGTAGTTCTGTATGTTGTTCAGGGTTGGCATCATCTGAGGTCCAATGAGGAGTTGGCATCATCTCTTCTCAGATGTTCTGGATCCAGACTGAAGCTTGTGTCAATCCTAGTTGGCAAAAACAGAGAAACAAATAGAGACATAATTAGCGTAGCTGCTGTTCCAACCAAGCAAAATGTATTTGTTTAACCCAAACTAAAGAATAATAATGCGCATTTGATCAGATATAACAGCAGTACAAAATTTTGAGATGCATTATTTGAATGCTTGGCAAAGAGATGTGTCTTTAATCTAGATTTAAACGAGAGAGTGTGTCTGAACCCCGAACAATATCAGGAAGGCTATTCCAGAGTTTGGAGCCAAATGCGAAAAAGCTCTACCTCTTTAGTGGACTTTGCTATCCTAGGTACTACAAAAGTCCAGAATTTTGCGACCTTAAGGAGCGTGATGGATTGTAGCCTGGTAGAAGACTATTTAGGTACGCAGGAGCTAACCCATTAAAAGCCTTCTAGGCAAGTAATAATATTTTTGTAACTGATACAGAACGTAATAGGTAGCCAGTGCAGAGAATGTAAAAATGGGGTAATAAGATCATATTTTCTTGACCTGGTAAGGACTCTAGCCGCAGCATTTTGGACTACTTGTAGCTTGTTTACTGAAGATGCAGGACAACCAACTAGCAGTACAGTAGTCCAGTCTAGAGGTCATGAACGCATGAACTAGCTTTTCTGCATCAGAAAACAGGTAACGATGTTCGTTTACTGGCAATGTTTTTAATGGAGGAGCTGTTTTGTAAATGGGAATGATTTTCAAAAAGACAGGTGTATATCCAAATATAACACCCAGATTTTTGACTATAGAGGAAGTAACCATACATCCGTCTAGTTGCAAATTGTAATCCAAGAGATTCTGTGTACTGTTTTTTTGGTCCAATAAGTAATATCTCGGTCTTATCCGAATTTAATAGGAGAAAATTATTGGTCATCCAATCTTTTACATTTTTAACACACTCTGTTAGCTTAGATAATTTAGAAGTTTCATCTGGTCGTGTTGAGATATATAGTTGAGTATCATCGCCATAACAGTGGAAACTAATCCCGTATTTTTTAATAATATTACAAGGGGCAACATGTATATCGAAAATAACAGAGGACCTAGGACAGATCCTTGTGACACTCCATACTTTACTGGTGATAATTGAGACGACTCCCCATTTAAATGAACAAAATGGTAGCGATCGGACAGGTAGGATCTAAACATCTTAAAGCCTGCCCTTGAATACCAGAATAGTTTTGTAATCGATTTATGAGTATTTCATGATCTATATTGTCGGAACGCAGCACTAAGTTTAAGTAAAACTAGCAATGAGATGCAGCCTGGGTCTGACGCAAGAAGCAAGTCATTTATAATTTTAACAAGTGCCGTCGGTTGCTATGGTGGGGCCTGAAATTCTTCATAGAGATATTTTTTTTGCAGGAAGGAGCACTATTGAGCAGACACAACTTTTTCTAAACTTTTTGACATAAAAGGAAGATTTGAGATGGGTTTGTAATTTGCCAGTTCACTAGGATCTGTTTGTGGTTTCTTAATAAGAGGCTTAATTACCGCCAGCTTGAATGTTTTTGGGACTTGACCTAAAGACAACGACGAGATAATATTGAGAAGCAGAATATTTCTGCTACAGGTAACGGCTCTTTTAGTAATTTAGTGGGTACAGATCTAACAGGCATGTTGTTGGTTTAAATGCAGTGATAAGTTTATTTAGCTCTTCCTGTCCTATAGCTGTAAAGCACTGCAGTTGATCTTTTGGTGAATGATGAAGCTGAAGTATATACGCTGAGACTCTACATTGTAATTATACATTAAATACTCTAACACGTCATTGAATCTGAATCAAGATTGTTTGCCAGGTAAATTAAGCATTTAAGAGGATTTTAGCACTGTGAGTATCTGTAGTATTTCTGAACCTAAAGGCCTATACAATGACCATTTACATACATGAGAGACTTTTATTAGCATGACAGTCTTGATTAACTACAAATGGTTTGTATTGAATGATTTGCATTGCTTTCTAAGCCACACTATTCTTACTAATAGAGAATTATAAATAGACGCATTGCAGACATGCTTAGTTGATGAACCTAATTAAAAAAAATGCCTAATTCTAATCTTTGTAATAGAGTATATTTCTGATGACTTCACAAAGAATTCATGATTTCAATTACAAATTTCTGACAGTGACAGTGTCATGTTGGGACATGCATAAGTGGTTTCAAGTTCAAAGTCATGCTAGAATGGAAATTTTGTGATAAGAGCCAGAAGAGCAATTTCATCATTTTCCAGTTACTACGATTGGATGAGAACCAAAAACAGATGCCTTTTAGTGGAAATGGCAACCGTTAATTCTATGATGCAACACCTAAATCTGAATGTAACTGACATTTATGAAAAGAAAAGAATGAAAAGAAGATAAACCCGCCTTAAGGCAAGATGGTTTGCTGGTCTTAAGTGGTCTCAGCATAGTTAGTTTGCTGAAGGATTTTGGCGATCAGCATGCTGACCAGCTAAATCCAAAACACCAGGCTGGGAGACCACTGACCAGCAAAAAACAGCTTAAAACAACTAAGACCAGCAGCAAGCCATCTGGGCTAGTTTAAGAACTTATGTCAGTAGAGAAGAAGGAAAGAACAGAAAACTCTTTTATCAGCAATAGCATCTGAATATCATTGTGGTTTTCGTTTTTCATACGGCTTTAAGAGAAAGGGGAAGAACAAGCAAAAACTACTCTCAAAAAATCCCGTTTATGTCATTGAACTTTCCACGAGCGTCTCACTTTCCTAATTCTTCTTCCTAACTTCCTCAAACAGGATGGATTCTAATGTTGTGGTAAACCTTTTTTTATTTTTTTTATTGATTTCCAACATATAATATAAAGGTACTGAACAAATATAAACTACAAAAAAGAAATAGAAAATATACAGTATTATACAAATAATAATACAGGCAAAAATAAATAAAAAATATAATTAAAAAAAACTAAACATAAAAAAGAACAGGTATGAGATCATCATATAAATAACAGAAAAGCTTCACAAAGAGACCTATTGCGTTTTTCTTTACTGTTTTTCACCCCAAGTAGTAATTCAATATAATTTTTCATATCTATCTGAAATAACAAAAAGTTGGGTTATGTTGTTGTAAACCTGTTGCGTCCGGAGTTTCCAAAAATGACGTCACGGGTTTGTCGGTGTCCTGATTGGCTGCGACGGAAGAGAGGCGGGTTCAGTCGGTGACGCCTCTGAATAAAACTAAACTGGATCAATCATTACGCAGGAATACTGCGTACCAGCACAGAGGACAGCAGTGAGAAAATACGCGATACAAATCTCATCGAATCGGTATAAAAAAGGACTAACAAAAGCAGGACCGGTTTGTTTTGATTTATAAAAGCGATTCACTTCGGAAACTGTCATCAACTTTCGCCACTGGGGCTTCTTATTTTGAAGAGAAGATGTTGAAAGTTTACCTCATGCTGGTTTTGTCTGTGGCTGCTGCTGTTTTCGCTGAGTCGGTGAGTGTCTCGTGAATTTTAACTTATATTAAGTTAAGATACTAAGGTTATAATCGAGCCGTATTGTTTTCTGTAATCACAAATGACGAAAGAAGGGTGTTATTTGCGTTAGCTAAAGCGTTAGCTCTCTGACAATAGACCTGTTGAAACAACAAAGGCGTCTAAATTATACGTTCAACCAATTTAACACTTCAGATTAATCATTTAGCTTTAGTTTAATTGTCAAACGTGTAACTTAGACAAGCCTTCTTGGTCTTTGGTCGAATTTTCCAACGCGCGCACCTCAAATAAACCTTTAGATTAAGATTAGACAAGGAACAATTAGTCGTGGTTTTGTGATCAAGTTGTGTACGTTTATATTTATGTAACGTTATGTGTGTAAGTAATATATTTAAGGGCACCAAACTAGTCTTGCTCATTTTTGTTTGTTGTGTAACTTCATGAGTAGCACTGGCTTTCATGTGACAGGTTTTGCCCTCGAGGCTTTTTTTTTTTTTTTTTTTTTTGAGTTTATTGATTAGACTGGATTCAGTCCATGAGTGTTTGACTTTCCATCTGTCATTCTGGAATCACCCATGGAGCACGTGAATGGGTGCCAACGCTTGGGTGTTGGACAGTTCTTTCATAACTCAAAGATAGCTTTTGCGAACAGGTCTTGGAGCTGCAATAGAAGACAAATGCCACCCAGTTGTGCTTGCTTGGTCAGTCCGCCACACACACCCCACCCTCTTACAGTCAAATGTAAATTCTTTGAGCCTAAACCTTCCATTCTCTCGCAGACCTTTGGAAAGGTGTTGCCGCAGATCTTTATCTATACTTAAACACCATCAGATTGCCGCTTTTTGTATGCGTCTTCCTTGTTGTCCATGGTTTTAGTGTGTGATATTGTGTAATCTTAAGGGTAATAGAACAGTAAACCGCTGCGTTGTTAGTTGATAACATAGGATGTGTCATTCACATCTCGGGTGGAATGTGAGTACAAGCTCACAAGCACCAAAAAGACTTGTCCTTCGAGGCAAGAGAAGCCGCAGCATTCCTCAAAAATCAGCGAAGGTCTGTGTTCCTTTCATCCCTTCCCTCTCCATCTTTACGTTTTCTGAGGAATGGGGACCCTCCGCCTTGACCAGCAATTCTTTGGGATTTCACACCTCGGGGATTTAAATGGGTCCCTCTTCACCAGGTCCCTCTCTTTAGCCACTGGACAAGTTTGTGTGGCTTAAACTCAACATGACATGGACACTTTAAACCTCAGTAATAGGCAAAGTAGGAGTGGATATTTTGATTGGCCTTGGGGTGGGTTATTAGGAATATTTGGAGTGTAGCTTCACCACCTTACATGATTTAAAAAATAATTCTTAGTTAGAAGACACATGTTGGTTCAAACAAAAAAGGGCAGTGGTTTAACACCGTCCCAAGATTTTTTTTTTTGTATACTGTCGTAATTGTGATGTGCCAAAATCTCCCTATGGGGAAAAAAAGATTTTAAAATGTGTTTTTTTCCCCCTCCAGTTTGTCTTTCTAGCTATTAATGTTGGTGTAGAAACAACTTTCACTTATGAATTGCAAAGAAATGGCAATGAAACATGAAATTAGAAAATATGAAAGTAGAAAAACTGAAATTGTATTTTCTTTGTAAAACATACTCAAATAATCTTTAATTTTAAAACTTTGGAAAATCATTTTAGATGTATTACAAACAGTATTTTTCTTACCTTAGTAGGTTAATCATTATCTTAAAACATAGCTTGCACTGTTAATATTTTATTATTTCAAGTGTAATGGCCATGCTAGATGAATAACGTGCTAATGATTGTGTTATGAATTAGGCATGAGGTGATTTGCATATGAATGGATTTGCTTTTATTTATTTACTCAGTTGTTTTTAGGGTGCGAAGTTCATCTGAATGGCTGCTGAAAGGCAGCGGATGTGATAAATACTTTCGCCAGGATGTAATAATGATTTCTACATTGCTGTCCACTGGTCTATTAAATCGCTTTTGAGGCTGGAATGTTGGCACCGAACGAGAGGGTTTTATTTGCTGCTTGGGTGAAAGTAGAATTTAGTTATTACAGCAACTCTGCCTGTGAACACAGTTGTTTATTGTGACGAATGCAATGCCTTATGCCGTACGCTTTTGTTTTGCAAGTCCAAAGGAATATCTTGAGGCCATGTAAAGGGAATCCTGTGTGTTCTAGAGTCATTTAGCAGACCACATCAGTTACCATTCCAGTTCTGTTGCTTGTGGAGCTATTAACCATATGCCAGACTGGCTTTAGTTGGAAATGCTGATAACTAACCACCAGCTGTCCTTCATAATGACGGTTCCTCTTTCTTGAGTTGGCCTGTTTCTTTTTTTTCTGCTTATTGGTGTGGATGATAATAGCTTGCTCATTATTACATATTAGCAATTAGGTTTGTGATATCTGTATTCGTCTTAATTGGCTTTACCACCTATTCTTTAGTGAAGTTTCTTTGTTGACTATACCATCCCCCTAAGCAATGGCAATTCCATCAAGCCTTTTGTCTTTCTTGGCGTGTAAATGTTTGTACTCATGAAAATACCCATTCTTCTAATAAACACACGTCTGGGTGTTTCTCAGGTCTCCAGACTTAAGTTGAAGAAATCTTGGAGCCTAATCACCTCATTGATGTTCCTACAAACACACGGTGGTCTTTCACATCTAATAACACATTTACTGCTAACTTGCAGTATCCTGGATTACCTTCAAGTTGTTTTTCTGAGACTTCATATTGTTTAGAATGCTCTTTTACATGTCCATTCATGCATAGTATTAATAATAATAATTCACGGCCTCTCCATCATTGGATGGTTTTAATGATAGTCTTAAGACTTACTACTAGCTTTGTTTTTTCTTTTTACTTTCATAATATATTTTATAATGTTTTATAATTGACTATTTCTTATTGTAAAACACTTTGGGTCCACTTATGTGGTGTTAAATGTGCTCTATGAATAAAAATATATATATTAATGCAATAATAATGTTCATTCAGAGTTGTTTTGCGATCTAAATGGTAACATTTATTATCTTGTATGGCAGTGTCTGACTGTTAATCTTAAAGCTTCTCATTTCTGGCTCATATTAATTGCTGTAAAATGTAATTGTGGATATGGTACATTAAATGAGTTTGTAACTTTACCTATGAACATGATTGCTTCCTGTTGAATGCACATAGGTTTAATAGTATGGTATGGGTGCTATTCATTAGAGAACACACCAAATGAATTGGCTAATGTGTATAATTTGTTGGTGAATTTCTTGAAAACCATCAAGAATATATTTGGCTAATTTTTTTTAAAATTCCAGAATCCAGTCTAAATCCTCTTAATGTCAGGTTTTAGCCAGTTAGGCAAGGTCTGTTTTCAGAAAGCTTGAACTCCTTGCTCTCAGATTACACAATACTGATTGTTTGGGCTATTCAGAACGGCTCATTGTGCATTTAAACAGTCTTTGACTTAATGGTGAGAAGCTTCATTAATGAAAGCCACTAACAGATACAAGGAAAGTGTGATCGCACTTCCTGTGTGAGAGAATAGAGGCTGATGACAATGAGGTTGAATAGTCCTTTTTGTTTGGTTTAGTTGAAGATTTCGAAGGAAAAGTCCAATTCTGTTTCCTTCTCATGCACTAATGCTTCAAGGCTTTGAACAGGTGTTGGGGTGAGAATTTGGTGTGTGATTGAACAATGACGTATCGTTTAACAGGCAGGTGAGTCTTTCCACCCCGCTGTTGAGATTCAGCTAGGAGTGTAGGAAGGAAAACACGGCTATAAATAGTTCCCGTAAAGGTGGAAGGAATTCTCCTGACATACGAGTGTGATTGTGTACAAAGTAGGACGTACACTCGGTACGTGTGAGGAGTGTATCTCATGAGGAGATCATATGACACAATACACTGGTAAATCCGATTGGTGGGAGTGACAGACACCGTTTGTCTTGATGACTGAGGCTGTAATTGGTTGTGACCTGAAAGGACAATAAGGAGAGTCTTCAAACCACCACAGATGACAGCAGATAATATCTGTAGTGTAGCTTTGATGGGTCACCAATGAAACCCAGACTGAATCTTGGCATTTTCAGGAGAAATTCTGTAAAATGTTCCAACTTTCTGTGACTTTTCATACTCAGAAGTTGCTTGGTAAAACTTAGATGAAGTCTTGGTTATTTAAATATTGGCCTTTAAACACAAACAGTGAATAATCGCCTGCTCACCTCAGACAGTTTTTCACAGTAATGGATGAGTCGCTGATTGTGGTATCTTCTCTTTGCGTCGCCCATTGTGACTCACTGGAACAGATGCCAGACCATTTGTCAGCAGATGGTCGGATTTGCTCCTAGCTTTGCTAGTCTTGACTTGGGCCTGGTTTACTAAGCTGGTTAATTTACACAGGCTTCTCCTGGCATTACAGCTCACTTTGAGGATAAGAGCCATAGTCATAATTGTAGACATGTCATCTTTTTTTTATCATAGTCTCAACAGCTATCATGAGGGTTGCCTAAGAGTTCACTCAAAAATAAAGCTTTTACTCATTTACTCACCCTTAAGTTGTTTTAAATTCGTATGACTTACTTTTGTGGTCACTGATGCTATATATATTTTGCACACTCGATAATCACATGAATAATATCTTAAATTTCAGTTCAAGCTCTATGTGCACCAGTTTTCACACTGCTTTAATTGTGCATTTTGTCCTTTTTGGAGCTTGACAGTGCCCGTCTCCATCCATTGTTTGGACAAAAGCAGCATGAACTTTGATAACCATCTCCTTTTGTGTGAAAAGTCATTTGGGTTTGGAACAACATGAGGGCAAGTAAATGATGTCAGAATTTCATTTTTAGTGAACTAAATGAATTAACTATTTTTTTTAAGAGCTGTTGTTATCTTATGCATTGGTTTTGGTTCTTTTAAGGCTGGTGAGGTTTTTTTTTTTTTTTTTTTTTGATTATTGCTGAGAAATTAAAAACAAAACATTATTTCCTGCGTTGCGACTGAGAAATTGAGGGACTTTCTTTAGCAGTCCATCTTAGTCTAGAGATTTTAGTGTGGGTGGTGGGATTTTTTAAAACTCTTTCAAGTGGCTTGTATATGTTTACTCAGAATTTAATGGTTGCTTATGGGAATTTAAGCTTCGGTTTAATTGAACCACGGCTTTCTCAGTCAAATAGTATCCGCTGTACTTTCTTATACAGGTTTTTTTTTTCTCAGAGCTGAGTATTTCAGAATGCGGGGGGGATTTTGGAGTGGGGTTTCACAGCACTGTAAAGCTGAAAACCATAAAGTATGTCGGTCTCTTTCCCCCCACCCTCTTGTGGTTTCTGTCATTCTCTGGTTCTCGCTCTCCCTTTTTCTTTTATTGTCTTCGAACAACAGAGCAGGCTAGAGCTGACTTGCAGTTTCATGTGGCGTTTGCATGATCCTGGTTTTCCTGGAAAATGAGTCAGTCAGTCCCCCCCGTCTCCATTTTAAAACCCCTCCTTTTGCGTCTAGAGCCATTTTAAGCATTAAACTTGTTTTAAAAATGTTGTATTTAAGATAAACTTGAAGTCTTTGTTGCCTTACTGAAACCCTTAGTAAATTTAGTAACTAAGGTGATTACGCCGTGTGTGCGCACCTGTGCATTATGAATGATTTTGCTTTCCTGGTATGTGAAACGTTTCAGTGAGTCATGTTTGATTAAATCCTGTTTTTGACCGCAAGCAGGAGAGCGAGACCGATAAAGACCCTCAGCCCCTGTCCGATGAATTCTTGTGTTGTTTAACACAATGGTGCCAAACCTGCGCTAACTTGCCTCTTACCTTTCCAGCTCGCTTCAAGGTCAAGAGTGAACTGATTGTAATGCAGTATTGTATGAATCACAGTTGTGCCATTCAGAATAGAATTTAGAATCTTTTTTTAAATTACACTTAAAATAAATAGAATGCTTAAATGTCTTGTGACCATAGCAACAGTGAAAAGCAAAATGGCCACTTTTAAGGAAAGAGTCTTGAAAGAGAGAAGACAAAAACAGACCAAACATAAATAAGTTTATCTACTTCCTCCGGTTATGCTAATAGGCTTAGTCCATTAATTGTTTAAAACCCATTCAGAGTGATTGGCCAAATGGCTCTGCTAACGTAATTAATTAAATTAAGTGTGCTCTCAGAACAATCGTTATGCCATAGGCCAAAGTTTTGATTTTATGAGGTCTTTAAATCATTCTTATGTCACTCAATAGTGACCGTTCCTTCAATTTCTGATGTTTGCATTGGATTACATTATGAAAGAGTGATTTTGCACATTTTTCTTTGGTGATTTGACTTGGAACAAATGGTGCCAAGTGTAATTTCCTCATGGAAGTTATTTCTCTTTGTAGGTACGAGAAACGGAAACATGGGTACCTCTGAAAAACAAGTCACCCCATGAGGATCTGGAGTCTTCCGGCGACTCTCCGAATGAAGATTTTGAGTTTGCTGGTTTAAACCCAACTGACGATGAGGATAGCTTTGATGATGATGATGAAGAAGATGATTATGATGGCTCAGGCTCTGGGTTTTTAGAAGAACCCATAGACAGCAAGGTAGATATGATTTTTTTTTTTTCTTTGAAAATTTGAGTAACAACTATTAGGATACTACAGAAATGCCTGTTAGGAAACACAACAGTGAATCTTAATGAGGTTTTTGCCTACAACAAGTGAATCATTTTAAAGTGAAATGGTCTTTAAAGAATTCTTCTAAATTGAAATTACATTTTATATTATTACAGTTAATAAACAGACAGCGCATCTTTCTATTGCATTTTATACTCTGGTTTAATACAACAACAAATATGCAATGCAAACCGTGTCATCTGATTTGTGACTCTGAGCCTATTGTTTTTAATGAATGTCAGAGTGACTCTCTATTGAGTCACAGACTGACTCATTGGTCTAAAGTAACTCATTCATGGTTGCTGAACTGACTCACTGATTTAAAAACCATTACTTCGGGTCATATCCAACTTGAATTGCCATTTCTTTCTTATGCATGCTTATGATTCATGAAGCCATGAGTTGAATTACTGATTGGTTGTTCATATGACAGATTTTTGTTGTATATGCAACCGATTAGATTTTTATATGAACTTTCTTGTGACCGTTTTCTCCTTTCTCAGACTGGTCTCTTCAATGGTAACCAGATCCCTGATTTTAAGGGTCCATTTGATCCAAGGCCAACTGATTATAACGATGTTTTGGTTAAAAACAATGAGGTCGGCTTGCCTGGAGCACCAAACCAAGACCGTGACCAGCTCAGCAATGTGCTCATGTCCCATGCTGGAGATGACAACTTGTTAAACAACACAGAGGTGCTTGCAGGTGAGGAGACATTTGATTTGTTTGCAATAGTTACAGTTTGATATGCAAAGTAAATAGAATTAATAGATATTATTGGGCAAAATTTGAATATTTAAATGTAGTAAAACGTTTGGTACACTAGCGTTTAATGTTTTGCTTTAAAATAAATTCCACTGGTTTGTTTTATCATTTAACGCAGTATTTTCTAGTGTTATTTCAGTATTATTATTTTTTAAGTTTAAAAGTCTGAATTGAGAGAAAAAAGTCACGATTACCTTTTTTAAATTTTATTATCCCATGGTGAAAATGTGTTTGCATGTCATTTTTATTTTATATTTCTACATTGCTTTAGTTTATTGATATTTTCCCTTTTAAAAATTTTTTTTTTTAGTAAATTTAGTACTTTAACTTATTTCAGTTAGCTGCCAAGGCAACATTTCTCATTTTGATTTAAGTTTTTCATCAAATATTTGTAATTTATTTTATGTCCGTTACTGAAAATGCAGTAACAATAACAAAGCTGGTATTTTCATACATTTGCAAGTATATTTTGAAAATACACGCAGGCCGCTGGTATCCATTAACGCGGTGTCTATAAGTTATGCCTCCCTCACATTTTTCTATTTCTGTTTTCTAGCTGTTATTGCAGGCGGAGCAGTTGGTCTGGTCTTCGCCATCCTCCTCATCGTCCTGCTGGTTCACTTCGTTCTCCGCATCAAGAAGAAAGATGAAGGAAGTTACGACCTGGGCAAGACGCCCATCTACAAGAAAGCTCCTACCACAGAATTCTATGCATGAGCATCCACACCCTTGCATACCTACTCTCCCTCTCTTTTGAACTATAAGCTCACACAGTGCCTCGGCCCAACGGGCCGCCACCAACCTCTCACATACCACGAAAACCACAGAAGGACCTCACACAAATAATTCACTCTGCCTGGACATTTGCATTGAAATCTTAAAGCGACTAGGAGGGGATGGCGTCTGTTGCCAAACCGCTCGAGTCAAAAGAAGTCTTGTTCTCTCACACTTATTGCCTTTTCACCACGTGGCCCATTGTGTCCATTATATATTTTTAAATAAAACACTACAAGGTGCAATGGAGCCATTCACAGGTTAAAGGCTTTGGATTGACCATTGAACCAGCCGTTATGAAAAAGAGTCCGTGTCACGATCGGTGCTACAGAAAGGGATGGTTACTGTAGCCTTTTACGTTATCAGATGTCTTTTGTTTTTAAATCTGTGTGCTGTTAAACTTTTTATTTCCTTATTAAAACATCAGAGGTGGAACCAAATTGAGGGCATGCAGTATATGTTTGAAACTAAATTCTGTGAGAGCAAAGCTGAAATCGGTGTGCTAGACTAATGTATACTCATTTCAACCATGGTGTTATGGTACATTCCTCATATCTGTATGTCATTGCTGTGTTGGTTTTGTGTGATGAGAGACTTAGTACTGCTAACTATAGTGCTGCTTGACTGTCAGCTAAGCTCCTTTAACAGGTACAGATGTTGATCAGCTCACTTTAAACAGACTTTGTACATCCAGGGATCTGTATATAGCCATTTGAATAAAATGTAAAACTTTGGTACTTAGCCATTTCTTGACAGCCTTTTATTTACCAAATATTTAAATGCCAAAATAGTTTTTATTGTTCTTATATCTCATCCCGGTATTCGCTTTTGGTGTAAAACCTGTTCGTGAAATGCAGATGCTTTGCATCTGTATCTTTCGGAAACATTTATGGAAAATGTTTTGTTTGAGAACAATGACCAATGCTAGTACTAACTTTTTTTCAGTGTTTTTGTAGATGTTCTTAATTCCTTTTTTATTTGACATTTTTTGGTATTAATTTAACTGTCATATTTTATTGCCTGCCTTCAGGTCGGGGGTGTTGCTCCCCCTTCTCAGCTATTGTACATGTGATAATTTTATTGTATTTTTAATTTTTTTTTTGTTTTGTTTATATTGGTTTTTATTATACCGTAGTGCAAAAAATTCAAAGTCTGTTAGTCCTGATTGACAGATTTTGTTTTTTTTTTTTTTTTTTTTTTTTTTTTTTTTTGTTTTAAGTTTTATATAAGAGTTTTCTATTTCTTTTAGACTTTTAAGAAAGCCGAATCTATTTATGTTTTGTAGAAGGATGTTCTGGATTAGTTAAGGGGAACGTGATTGAGCTGTGCATTACTAGCATGGTGTAAAATGATTAAAAAAAGAAAAGAGAAAAATCTGCTGCTTTTTTTGGTCACATCCAGATGAAATCGCTGATCTAATGTTGAAGTCAATGAATCATTGATTTTTGCATGTAGATTCTGATTTGTTGAAAATAAAGCTATTTTATGCACATAACCATGGTGTCTTAAGCTTTTTTCCCCCCCATAAAAGTCCTCATAAATGTGCCTTTTAATGATGTCACTACACTCTAAAAAATGCTGGGTTAAATACAACCCAGTGCTGGGTAAAATAGGGACAAACCCAGTAATTGGGTTGTTTTGACCCAGCGGTTCTGGGTAGTAACCCAAGCACTGGGTCAAAACAACCCAATTGCTGGGTTTGTCCCTATTTTACCCAGCATTTTTTAGAGTGTATATTTCTTCAGATGTGATTAAGAAATTGATAATTAAAGGTTTATTCTGTAATGTCAAGTAGACCTTCCTCTTGACCTAAAGCACAACTCAAGTCAAAAATAAGTTTGGTTAGGGTTTGTGGTATAGAAAGGCTCGGAAACTAGACATTAGTAAAGGAGGACGTATGAAATGAGAAACACTTTAGTTTACAGACACACTTGAATTAGAAGCTAACGAGGCTGAGGTTTGGTTTCAGAGACAGGATCTGCAAGGAGCAATGGAAAGAAGGTAGATGATGTTTCACAGTTATCACGGGAAAAAATTTTGTTTTTATTGATCTTATATTGTGGGTACTCTATGCTCAATGTTTTGGGATTGTTTCAAGGAATCAGTTATTTTGCTATGGTCCTTCAAAACAGAAGCTATCTGAGCCACCATTGTGGTTCCTCAGATTGCCACATTGGTGGAACCTTCTGGAGAACCTCAGTTTCAAGTGCTTAAATAATAATAAAATGGGGATGGAGGTATTTTTGACAGTCTTGAGAGATCTTGCATGAACTTTACATCTTGTAAGTTACTCTGCAAAATGACCTTTTGGATGCTGTGCCGAGAAGTTCTCCAAACTGAGGCCTTCTTTGTGGAAGATAGACTTTATCTATGTCTAGGTTACTATAAATGGTGTCCTGAAACCATACGAGAAACATTGCATGACAACATTCAAAAAAAAAACTACCAATTTGGGGTAATAAGATTCAGTAGAGCAATAGAAAGCAATGCTTTTATTCAGCAAGAATACATTAAATTGATCAAAAGTGACAATAGAAACATTTATGGTGTTACAAAAGGTTTCTATTTCAAATAAATGCTGTTCTTTTGAACTTTCACCAATGAATCTTGAAGAAAATGTATCATTGTTTGCACAAAAATATGAAGCAGCACAACTATGGATAATAAATTACAATGATAATATTTAGAAAAGTTTCTTGAGTTGCAAATCAGCATATTAGAATCATTTTTTGAAGGATCATGTGACACTGAAGTCACATGGTTTGCATATTGTTTGTTCATGAACCTATTTGTGATAGATGAACTTTGAATAATGAGACAGACTTTAATATGTAATGTAAGTGCCTCAGTGTTAAACTGGGAATTTCCACCTCTAGAGAAATGACTGTAAGCAGCTGTGTGTGGGTGTGTGTGTGTGTGTGTGTGTATCCAGCATGTTGATGCCTGTCTGCTTTGCTACCAAAACATATGAGCATACCAAGAGAATAAAGGCTGTTTTCTTTTAGGATTGAAGGATAAAAATAGAAAATGTTTTGATTAAAAAGTGTAAAGGGTTATGCATGGACCTTGATCATATCTATTTTTGTTTCTGTTTTTAAAATGAGATACACTGACAGGATTCCTTAAACCAGGCCAAGGCTTAATCTTGTGGCAAAAACAAACACAGTGGCTCCAAAAACTTTTTGCAAAAGTGTGTTTGCACTTTTTTTTTGTCTTTAAATATACTCCCCATAAAAATGAACAATCTGTCATCATTTACTCACCATCAAGTTGTTCCAAACCACACAGTTGCTGGTAGCCATTGATTTCCATAGTATTTCTTTCCACACTGTGGAAGTCAGTGAGGACCAGCAACTGTTCAGTTACCAATATTCTTCCAAATATCTTTTGTGTTCCACAGAAGAAAGAAATTCATACAGGTTTGAAACAAGCTGAAGGTGAGTTAATGACAGAATTTTTCATTTTTGGATGAACTATCCCTTTAAAGTAAATGCCATTTGGTTTGATATTTTGTTATGCAATGATATTCATACATTTTTAAGCTTGGCATAGTGGCTAAATACTTTTTATAACCGCTTTAAGTGATTGTCTGTATGATAATGCAACGTTATAAGGGTTATTGGGGGTGTGTTGAACACGTGCCCTCTCTGACGTCACACTTTCACACCTGAACGAGTCCAGGTAAATTTAGCACGAACAGTCGGTTGAGCCATTTAGGAAAACCAGTTGAAACCTGCTTGGCAATAGCTATAGAAATTCAATGACCTGCATGGGGAAGTTCCCTTGCGATTGATTATATCTGGCAAAGTTGTGCTGTAAAAATATCTTAATGCAGATTGAAAATAGATGCAAATCTCCTGTAGCCTCCGGTTACAGGTTGAATGGACTAGACAAGGAATATTGTGCAGTTTTTTTTCAGTTTGAACAGTTTCATCATTAACACGCGTGCGTTTCCTGCTTCACATTTGTATCAGAAAAACAAGTCATGGAAGGTTCTGGAAAATGTTCAAACTGTCACGTATTACGCCATCCTATTGGAAGATGAACGGTGCCTTTTCACTTTCAACTACAGCCCGGGTTTGTTTACTCAAGAGGTGGGGCAAAAGACAGGAGAAAACGACGGTTTGCCACATAAACGCACTTTATGGAAATAATTTGCAATGTTTCTCATTGCTATTAGTTCAACTAATGTTAAAGTAACCCCTACATTTAGATCGAACACAAGGAACACCAGGGCTAGTTGTCACTAAAATAAGTACGAGCCTCTAAAATTAGGTTCCAATTGCACACGCTATCTATATAATGACAGTAGCTATATCTTTTAACAGATGGGTATGCTATTCTTCAGTACCCTAATATGTCAGTTAGGGGCAAGTTGCCCATTTTGATTTTATATATATATATATATATATATTATTTATTTCTTCATTCATGGACCCAAAACTAAAAAGTCTATATGTATATATTATTATATAGGAATTAAAAAAGTGTGACAACTAGTCCCGGACTCCCTAAGAAACTCTACTAAGAGAATATAGCCCTGTTGCTTTGACTTGACAAACCAAGGACTAATAATATCAGCAGTCTTTTACTACATGACGCCACCTCTTTAATCTTCATTAACAACTTGATAAAGTATTTTAAAACAGTAGCATCTTGTAAGGATGGCACACCAAATCTGCATTAATTATTGTCAATCTTCGTGTATCACAGAGATGTGTAGCTATGATATTATTCCTTTTCTGCTCGATATGAGGAACAGGGGTGTATTCCAGAAAGTGGGTTTTGTTGGAAACTCAGAGTTTGTTAACCCCAGAAAAGGGAAACTCAGGGTTTTCGGTTCCAGTAAAAGACAAAACTAAACCTCTCGTACCATAGTAACTTACCCTGTGAACCTAACCTGGTCGGGAGCAGGTTTTCTTCTGTAAACCCAGAGTTTCTTTCGGTCTCCTCCCCCTTTTTAAAGCATAAGCAATGTTTAAATACCTCATCATCCATTCACGCTGCAAAAAAATTGCTTTTATTGCTGAGATTTTTGCCTCATTTCAAGTACAAATGTCTAAAAATTCTTAAATCATGATGTATTTTCTATATAAGAAAAAATATGTACGATATTTAGTCTTGTTTCCTGGGGTAAACAAGTCAAATTATTTGCCAGCGGGGTAAGAAAAATAATCTCAATGAAAATGGAAACACGATTTTTCTCACCGGACCACTTTCATTTTCATCATGCAGACATGGTAAATGTGACAAAAGTGGCATGTCTTTTTATAAGGGATCCTGTAGATGAGGAGGCTGCATTAATTCGCGGGGAGTTACATTTACAGGAGAGGATTTCATTTAATCGATTATTAAACCAAACACATTGGATTGGTTTGGTTTTGTCAACTCAAAACTGATCCTGTAACTCTGAGTTTGTTCAGCCACCATCATGGCGCAGGGCCCAGGTCAGAGTAAACAAGAAAAGCAAACAAAGATAAGACTGAGCAGTTTCATTGTACAAGGATGATGGCCACCCGTGTGCATCGTAAAGGTACTGCAGGCAAAGTTGTGATGCATAGATGTAGGCTAGATTAAAAAGCTCAAATTATTTTTGAGAGGAAAATTGAATGCCACTCGCTGAGTTAAACATGACCTGAGTGTGGCACATAATAACCAGCTTGACCTGCTTTGTATACAGTGTGTAGACACAGCGTTTGAAAAATGGCCTCTTACTGCCACCTGCTGGTTTGTTGAAGACATTACAAATAAAGTCTTTTCTAGATCTGTTATAAATTTACTCGCGTCGTGGTTTCCAGATTATATCCATCATGAAAAAGCCATTTTTATACGCAAATTCTGAGCAGAGTTATAGTACAATATATTTTGTGCAAAGTAGCTTTTTGAGGATTTTGAAGGAACAATGACAAACCTCAGTCTGTTTCTCACATATTGCTTCAGAAGATTTATTCTAGAAATATTTTGCACAAGTCTTTTTATACTGCAATATCTGTAATAAAACTTGTATTTAACAATTAATGGGAAATATAACTTTATCAATAACTACAAACCCAAACTGTCCCTGTCTTCCCCATTTTTGCTTATTTTATTCAAATTTATTAATTTTTTTAACTATATAAAATGTCTTTTCGTTTAGATTTTTATAAAGTGTTTAAACCCCCACAGACATATGAATTGAAACCTTCTTTCTTCCTTTGTTTTGTCTTTTTAATGTAATAGCCTAAATTGTCCAAAAGGGAGCAATGTTGCATTTTTTCAGTCTGTCATTGTGAAAAGCATTTCAGCATCTCGTTCAATCGTCTGTATTGATAGTGTGGCCCAAATGTTGGAAAGAACCAGACAGGTTCAACAACACATGCATCATACTGTCAATGAGGAGAACAAGCAGCAGTTGAAAACATGGAAATATCAGATCATTTTAAAGTTGTGATGACCGTACCTGGAAAAGTCATTGAAAAGACTGAAATCTTTTTAAATTAATATATGGATTTTTTCTTTAAACTTAACTTGAGTCGATGAAGCACAGCACAGGTGGAGTTGAGAGCACGTGCATATTAGCAGAATGTTCTCCTCCAGAACAAGAGGCCTTTATATTTCGCTTGTCCACGACTGCACCTGAGAAATATGTCTGTGGTTTTGCAATGTCTAACACCTCGACAGCACATTTCTCTGCACAAAGATACCAGCGTAGCATGGCAATCTTGGGGAATGTGATAATTAGAATGTGAAAGATATCTGCCAGCACATTGAAAATCTGGGATTCAAAACCTGAATATAATTTTTTTGTAAAAGATTCAACATTATGAATATAGAATTAAGACCGATGTATACGATTTGAAGTTTATTATTATTCATAAAATATAATAAATGAGAAAATAATAAAATGAAAATAAATAATGCAATGTATTGATAATGAAATAATAATAAAAAGCTAATAATACACTTACAATATTAATATTTATTACAATTTTTCTGTTTATTATTATAATACATAAAGTAAATAAAAAAAAACAGAATGATCGTACATTGCTTATTAATAATAAAATATAATAACAACACACTATAAATAGAAAATTATCATATAAAAATTAAACAAATAAAATACTCAAGGTATCAATAAATATAATACCATTGTGTTAAAGTATTATTCAAGTTATTAAAATAACATATAATAATAAAATTGATAATAAACTATAGCATATTAATAATAAAATATACCAATAATAAAGTAATCATAAACCTTTATATTATTATTTTCCTTATTATTATTAGTATTTCTAGGTGACTGTTTTTCTAGTGCTCTTTCATTGAAGCTCAATAATTGAACATAATAAAAGAAAAATAATAATATAATAATAGTTGTTATATGGGCCTTTCAAGAAAAAAAACTCTCAATGATGCGAAAGTCAGAAACTCCTTTTTGTTAATGTTTCTGGGTGTCATTAAAGCAAAAGAGAAGTCGTGGAAGTCGTGGCCTAATGGTTAGAGAGTCGGACTCATAACCCAAAGGTTGCGGGTTCGAGTCTCGTACCGGCAGGGATTGTAGGTGGGGGGAGGGAATGAATCTCCCACCTTCAAAACCATGACTGAGGGGCCCTTGAGCAAGGCACTGAACCCCCAACTGCTCCCCGCAGCAGCATAAATGGCTGCCCACTGCTGTGTGTGTGTGCAGAGCACTAATTCTGAGTATGGGTCACAAACGAGATATTAAGAATTCATGCTACCTTTTTTAATTCACTGTCAATTCAGTTGTATGATCTGTAATGATAACATTTGCATTAAATTAGAAAAATGGTCAAGGGCAGTATTTTCACTAGTGGTCTCAGACTGTATATCCACACAGAAGAACTCCTCCTGGTGATCCATGCGTCTGGGTGTGGGTTAAACCACAGGCCAGGTTTCCTCCGTCCTTCTGAAAACATCCTGAGAGACGAACATCTCGGACAGTTGAAATGTGCTGCGTTCACCCCTGGATGAGCAGGTTTATGTGTGTCCTGAGCTTCACCTGCGCAGTCCTCTCTGTGTGTCTACGGAGGTGGATATTTTGAATGTTCGGGAAGGATTGGAATGGTGTGTGTGGGTGGTGTTACCAATCTTCCATATATTTGACTTGAGGAAATAAACTGATTCTCCACAGGCTTTAAATACGAATGTATGGTCGAGCTTGAGTAGAAACAGAGTGCAGTGCCAGTTTCTACATCCCAGAAACCTAAATCATGTCATGTGACCTCTGACCTTACACCAGTGTGATGATATTTAAATGATGTGGCAATTGAGTTTTCAATTGATTCAATTAAATCCATTCACTTCGTTTGATCTTTTAGTTTTCAATAAAAAATGCTTTTTGAAAACTACACTACACTACTACACAGCTCTCTGGGATACTTGATTCTGATTGGTCGATAGATGCTTTCTGCTAAAAATATAATAATAATAATAATTAATTGAATGGAGCAATATATTTATTCTTTTATTTATTGATTATTGAACTCTACCAGACTTATTTTATTTCTTGATCAAATTTTTCATTACTTGAAATAAATACACATAATTACAGACAATATCATATTAAATAATGTCATATTTAATATTATAATTACATATTATTATTACATATTATTATTTTATATTTTCTGGTTATACAGTTCATTGTAAAAAGTGAAAACATGCACTTTTCTGACCCTTAAAATGATTTCTAGTTATGTAACCTAGTGTAACACAGCTAATTTCTTCTCATTTCTAATTTCTTCAATTTTAACCCCCCCCCCCAGTTCATTTGGTTAAATAAATGAGTAAATAAGTACTATTACAGAATTTCCATTTCAAAGTTTCATGTCCAGTTCAATGTGTTATTGGCTGTTTCTTTATCGATTGTGAAATTTTCTATCAATTTCTGGGTGAAAATATCTTCACCATCTTTATTTCCGTGAAGACTGCATATCAAATCGTGATTGCATATCTGATCTGACCCATGGCTCATAAACTGAGGACCCTTAGCTATGCTTTATTCTGGTGACCTAATGCAAAGCTTTTGGTTTTATGTATTTAGTGACTCATGCTTTAAGAAGAAATATTGCAGTTGAATAAATCTGGACAGCATGACATCAGAGAGTAATTAAGCTAGTTTGCGTTGGAATTCCTGCGCTCAGGTTTGCGCACAACTTAAGCACCTGCAGGTTTGTGTGTGTGTGTGCGCGCGCGTGCTGTTTTCACTGGACCATGTTCAAACTCGGGAGAAAGAAAGAGAGAGTGAGCGAGAGAGAGAGCGCATTACGCCATCCTTTCCTCTTGGAAAAGTGGGATTTTAAACAAGTCTCTTACAAGACATCAAGCAGAACCGCAGGACTTCACCGAGAGACACTGCGCTTTTGCACCTACTCCTGGATCTCCACTCCGACAGAGAGCTGGATCACTATGGTTCTGAAGAGAGGGGCTCATGGCAATGATTTGCGCAGAATAATCGATCAGACATTTCCAAAGCTTCATTTTTACCTCTCCAAACCCGTTCATGGTAGAGCCGTTGGTCATTTCTCCATCACCGAAACTCAGAGGAAGATCAGAGGATGAAAGTTCTGACTAGTCTCCCTTTTTTATTGGGCTTCTGGACTCTGTTATACCTGGACTTCATCCCGCAGGCGCGCTCCATCGCCGGAGTGGCCGGTCACAGGGGCGCCGGAGCGGCCAAATCCAATCCACGGTTACCGGTGGTGCGCAACGGAACCTCGCTAGTTAAGACCTCAGACAACGCGAAGATCTCTCGCATCCGGGCTGGTACACCTCTGATAAAGGCTGAGACTAACCCGGCTCGCGCCGCGGTTCCTGTGAGTTTAGGGCGCAGGGAGGCCGCGCGCTCTTGGGTACCCAAGGATGCGGCGAGGGTCGCATCCTCTTCCAGCATCCAGCACCAAGCGGGACACAATAAGGGAGTTTCTGCGCAGAAATCAGCCGCGCTGGCTGCGATTAGGGCTGGTCAAACCAATGCTGGCGTGATGAAAAGCATCGCACCGGCACCTGTGCATCTGAGAGTGAAAGACGCGGAAAAGCTGGAGAACAGTGAGGAGCCCAAACACCCTTTAGTGACGCCCCATGACTACATGCTGTCCTTGTACTGGTCACTGGCCAGCGGAGAGGTCAATACTAGCGTCCTGCACGAGGCTGGGATGGCCAATACTATCACCAGCTTTGTAGATAGAGGACAAGGTATGGTGTGCCTGCTTATTCTGGTTTGCATGGGAGAGAAATGTTGTACGCACAACCGGGGCAAGTTGTCACATTGGTAAATTGTCAGAAGGGCTGTATTTCAGTAACTGAGATTTTGAATCAAAAGTCTGAATAAAATGTTTTTTATTTTGTTTGTTTTTTGCTTTTGATTTTTGATTTTCATATTTTTGATATAGTTGTTTGTTAAATGGATGAACAATAAAATCACAATGGTTTGTTTTATGTTTTTGAATGTAACATTTTTATTAATTAGTTTATTTTCCTGTACGTTTTGCTGTTTTCATGAATTATTTTGTATACTAATTTAACTATTTAAAATGAGCTGAAAAGGCCATAATTAGCATTTTCCAAAAAAGACAACTTACCACATACTGTATATTGTGACAACATGCCCCACTGGGGTCAATGTACTATATCTTTTTTTCCCGTGGACTATGATGGTGAATATATATTTTAACAATTTAACATAAAATTTCTGTGTGTGTGTGTGTGTGTGCGCACACACACCACACACACAGAGAGAGAGAGAGAGAAATTAGATTATTTTTCAATAAACCACCCACTGAAATATTCATTTGTGACAACTAGCCCCATTATCAGTTTCCCTAATCCCTATCATTAGTTAGTTAGTATATAGATTTTAGGTGAAAATAGATTTTATAAGACAAAGTGTATATTTTTAGCTGTTGTAACTGGTCACCACTATCTTTACTCATGTTTTAGATTTTTGCAGGTCCAGTTAATAGTCTTTATGAGAATAAATATCCCACAGAGTTTAAATTCCATATAGTTTCTCAAATAATATAAGCTCATAAAAAAGTGCGGGTTTGATAATGGAATAAAAAACGTAGAAAATGTTTTCTTGCCTTTCTAACGGCAGGATACTGCTGTCACTGCATGAAATGTCACGTCAACTATCCATTTGAAGTCTACTGCATTTACACTAAATTGTCCTTTTCTGTTTATACAAAAGAAAAGTTGGTGGATATATATATTTAAAACATCTTATTTCTGCTTAGTATTGCTTATACACTAAATCGACACAGTCATTTTTTATTTTTTTATCTGGGTCTCTGACCCAAACCAACTGTGTCAATATGCATCTGGCATAAGACTTTTGATGGACCTCTGCTTAAAGTAAATAAACTCCTGGGCCGGTTACAAGTAGGTGGCCTCAATATGTTTTTATTTTTTCAAAGTAAATCTGTTTAAAACGGCATTTAAATGGTCCTGCATTATGTAGCTCCAAGGTTGACTCCTCAGAAGCTTTAAATGGTTTTAGTTTATGCCGTGTGAAATGTCCTTTGCAGATTTATAGTTACCACATCCTCTGTAGACAGAAAGAAATGCATGCATTTTTCCTTCACCTAAAGGAAAAGTTTCCCTACAAATGATCATTTACTCATGCTCGTTGCTTCAAATCTGTATGACCTCTTCTGTGGAGCACAAAAGTAGATGTTAGATCTTCATTCACTTCCATGCATGAAAAAGAGCAGACTGGAACATTCTGCTAAATATCTCCCTTTGGAGATCATACACGTCATACAGGTTTGGATCAACATGAAGGTGCGTAAAAGGAGACAGAATTTCCATTTTTGGAATTACTATTTCTTTTAAGTACTATTTTTTAAGTTTAAAAGTCCACCGCACATCATGTCCTTCTACATCCATTGAGTGTAATTTACATCTCCACACACACACACACACACACACACACTCACTCACACAGCACTAATCAGTTGCACTCTCTCTGCCCCTCTCCATGCGCTTCAGATGGTCTTTTCAGCCTATGTTAGTGAAAGCCATATGTCATGGTGGTAGGCCCACTGGTAAATAGCTGCAGGTTGATAATAATGCTGTGTTTACAGTATGTTGTGGTCTCCAGGCCGAGGCCGTCTGGTTTTAATAGTCTTTTGAAAGCAAACTGTTCTTGGATAAAATTAAACCTTTGATTTTTATAATGCACTGCCTTCATATTGCATTGCATTTAAAAAGTGCCCTCTTTTAGACACACACACAATCACGATGTGTGAGCTTTGATTGTGGAAAATATCCACTGTGTTGCTGTTAGAAAAGATCAAAGTGACTGATTATTTTACTCTTTTAAAAATAAACATCTTCCCTTACAAAAAGTACAGTGATGGTATCAGATGGAAATACCATTTTACTGAATGACTGCCATATTCATGTAATATGGTATTTACTGCACATGATACCATTGTATTATGATGGTAAATGTATGAAAAACATTGGGTTTTGGTCAGGCATTATGTTAATACCATGCTATTTCCATGGTAAAGTCCAAAAAAACATAGTATAATCATAATACCATGTGCACAAAAACATGGTATTACTATAGTAAATCATGGTATTATCATGATAATTGTTAAAACAATTGTATTGTGAACAAAATAAGCATGGTAATACAATTGTACCATGATAATTGTCCAACACACCAAAGTGTTACCATGACATCATGTCCAAAAACATGGTATTTTCATGGGTTATGTTAAAAACATGATGTTGTGTCCAAAAAACAAGATAAAACCATTGTGCATGTTCAAAAAAAAAAAAAGCATTGAAAACCATTGTAACGCCATGGTAAATCATATTATTCTTATGGTAAATGTTAAAACCATGATATTGCATTAAAAAAAACCATAGTAACACCATTATACATCCAAAAAAAAAAACATGGTAACACTATCGTGGATAATGTCCAAAAAACATGGTATTACCATGGTACATGAAAAACCAGTACTGAATTATCATTATATTATGTGCAAAAACCAGGGTATTACTATGGTAAAAAAACAAAAAACATGGAAGTACCATAGTTTAATACATAGGTAATACCATTGCAGATGTACAAAACTGTTCAACATTACCATAATACTCTGTACAAGAACATGGTATTAACATGGTAACATCCAAAAACCATGGGATTATTATAAAAATGGTACATGAAAAGATAATTGTACTACATTTTTGTGTTGTGCTTGATAAAAACAAATGAAGAAATGCAAGGACTGTTTTTATTGATCTTTGACCTTAACTTTTGCAGATGACCGTGCGCCCCTCCTGAGGCGTCAACGGTACCTCCTCAATATCAGCTCATTGGAGAAGGAGGGTCTGTTAGGTGCAGAGCTGCGCATCCTCCGAAAGAAGCACATGGATTTTCGTAAGGCCACGTTTACTGAGGGCATGGCAGCTTTGAGACTGTACACCTGTGCCTCAGGTAAGCACAGACCCGTCCTGCTGCAGACTCGACCTATCGACCCTCGTAGCGCCCCGTACTGGGAAGTCTTTGACATCTGGAAACTGTTCAAGAACTTTAGAAACACTCGTCAGCTTTGCTTTGAGCTGGACGCTGTCGATCAAGGCCAACTGCTTGATTTGCGATTATTTGGCCTGGGTCGGACAGGAAGGCAAACCCAGGAAAAAGCCTTCTTTGTGGTGTTTGGGCGTACGAAAAAGCAAGGGCTCTTTTACAACGAGATCAAAGCCCGTTCAGGTCACGACAACAAGACCGTTTACGAGTACCTCTTTACCCAGCGGCGGATGCGTCGGGCACCGCTGCCACGTGGGAAAAAAACACCCAAGAACCCCAAACAGAGGTGCAACCGCAAGCAGTTGCACGTCAACTTCAAGGAAATGGGCTGGGACGACTGGATCATCGCTCCTCTGGAGTACGAGGCCTTCCACTGCGACGGCGTCTGCGACTTTCCCATCCGCTCGCATTTGGAGCCTACCAATCACGCCATCATCCAGACTCTCATGAACTCCATGGATCCCAGATCCACACCACCGACCTGCTGCGTCCCGACCAAACTCAGCCCCATCAGTATTTTGTACATTGACTCAGCCAATAATGTGGTGTACAAGCAGTACGAGGACATGGTGGTGGAGAGCTGTGGTTGCAGGTAGTGAGATATTTTGAAGACTTTCAAAAAGGAACCCGGAATGGAAACTTTTGGGGTCTTTGACTTCCAGACTTTCGTTGTGAAGAGTTGTTTGGCCAAAATCAAGAGTATGATTTCCTTATTGTTGATCAATTTGCTATAACCATATACACTTGCATTCAGAATGGAACAGGGTTGTGCACCATTCAGAATTTAACTGAGAATATCTTTTGAATTCCAATTTAATTCTTGCATTTGAATTGAGGTAGCACACAGAATTGCAATTTGAACGTCAGTGTAAGGAAGTAGAATTCAAATGAACCAAAATTCAAACGAAATTCAAAAACCTGCCATTCAAAAAAAGAACGGTTGTTAACGCAAACTTTGGTTAATGAATTTAGATTTTGTTTTAAAGTTTTGAAAAAGTTTTAAAAGCGGTGGGTGGGGGTTCGGGGTTCATCTCAGTTCATTCTTAGCAAAAATATTTTTTTCGTTCAGGTTCCAGAGTGAAATAAGAACGGAACAGCTTTATAAAGAATTCTAATAATCTTTGCTAATATTCTTGAATCTTCAAACTGCTAACACTTTGCACTTTGCAGTTTCTAATTATGCCTTTACTGTATGACCAAGAGGGTGCAAGAGGGGTGTGGTTTGCAGAACTTCGCACACTGGATGAGAAACGGCATTATAATGCATTATAATTGTACCAAATCCTTGTTAATGTACTATATAAAGTCTGTAAGATTGTACTTTTTACATCCTAGTCTGTATTTTTTATTTTTTTTAGCAGCAAATTAAAGTAGGCGATTAGTCGGTTGAAAATTCTTACTGTTGGTTAACAAATTTAGTATTCTTATGCTTGGCTTCCCAGATAGCAACAGAGTCTGGGCCAAATCTGGCTTACATTCTTATGTACGATTGATTCTGACAATTAAAACAAAAATTAGGCTTGTGTATTTATGATATCAATTACTACTTTCTTTGTTCAGAAATGGAAGTAACTTAAAATGTTATTTGTGTTTGTAATTTTAATATTTTTATCTATACAGCAAAACTACAGCACTTCCAGTAGGCTATTTTCCGGAGCTGTCAACACTGGAAACTCTGACGGCATGCAATCATTTGACAAACACTCTATTCATATATACAAACTAGGCCATACGTTATTAAATTGTATATATAAAATTACTTTATTTACAAGTTTCGTGTTTGTGTTTTTCCCGTATTATTCGTAGCATCCGTTGCATCTGAAAATTACTTTATCTACAAATCTTCACAAGTAGTCTACATAATTTAGATCTATCAATATTCAGAAACAGGTGCTGTTAAACAGGTGCTGTTATTTTTTTCAAAGTGAATACCCCCCCCCCCTCAAAATTGAGATCGCCCCTTCACTTTGTGTGCTCTGGCGCCAACCCTGATTAAAAGCCTTGATGTTGACAAATTCGATATTCCAGTAACTTTTTTTAAAAGAATGTTTATTAACAACCACTGTAAACATTGTGTTCTATTTTACGGATTGTTTTTTTTTTTTTTACATTTGTATAGTAGATTCACACTCATGAACTGAAATGGAGCAAATTCTTGCCATCCTGAATTTTGCACAACCCTGTCATGTAGATTATTAACATCAGGTTCACATAAAGGATTCAGAACAAGCAAACACTGTTGCTTTAACATTTGTAATTCTTTGTTTACACAAACCTGTGTGGATGTGCCAATAAAACGCCTCTGATTCCCTAGTCAAAACTAGCCTGAGGCTTTTCTACTAATACATTTGACTGGTTAGCATGGCTCAGTTTACCCCTGCTGGTAGATGTCATAACTACACCATCTGGCTGCTAAAAACAACTGACCGTCAATAAGTAGCCTCTATTATTACTGTATTCTGCTGGAATACATCTAACTGCAAGCAACAAATAAATATTTAATTATATTAGAGGGGATGTTTTTGCCAGTGTCAGATTAGTCACTAGTGCTGAGACTATATCTTCAGATTTGTGAATCTTGCTGGTGAAAATACACCACTACTCACCAGTGTTTTAACAGGTTGATGTTTTTGTCTTCACATTACTAGCTGCTCAACAGAAGCACATTATGTTTTTATCATAATGTGTTAAAGTGTTGAAACTTGAGTAAATGTCTAATCGTTATATATAAAAAAAAAGTTTCATACAGTTCAACGCCTTATAAGTAAATAGCTTAAATTTCTTTTTTAATCTTTGTTTTACAAAAGAAACATGTTGCTATTGCTTTTTAAGTGCTTTAATGGAAGGGATAACAGATGTGCGTTGTTTTTTGATGATCCAGTCAAGGTTACTTTCCAAAGTAACAGCATGTAACGCATATTGTGATGTTAACCTTTCTGGAAAAAAAATGGTTTCAAAACATTTTGTACAAATATAGAAAGGTATATAATTACATTTAAACATGGCATTTAAATTGAGTTAATTTAATTCAACAACCATACCACAGAGTTTAACCATGTTTGCACTTTTAAATCATACATTTTATTTTTTTTTTGTAAATAAATGAAAACTTTATACATGGAATTTACATTGTTAACTGATGGAAGCAGATATTCATAATAAACAAAATGTCCCAGAACTAAAAAGTGCCAAGTGTTTTTTTCTTTGCAAGAGTTTTTGCTAGAGAGACAATGCACATCCTAAACAGGTAATGTTTTCACCAACAAATAATTTGTCTGACATAAAGAAAAAAAATGCTAAGAAATGCGACAAGAAGATAACAAATTTGTTTCTAATTTTGTTGCTTTGTTGTTGATGACAACAAAGATGAAACTGAATATTCTCTATGCAACGCATTGCTGATCACTGAATCAATGAATTCATGGATTATTACTGCCTGTAATAATACAAATGTACAGACCTCTAAAATTTTGCTTCAGTCTGATTTAATATGAATGATGCATTTATATATTGCATATTCATATATATCCATATACTACCAGGCAATTATATAAAGGAATAGTTCACCCAAAAATGAAAATTTGCTGAAAATGTACTCACCCTCAGGTCAACCAAAATATAGACGAGTTTATTCCTTCATCGTAACAGATTTGGAGAAATATAGCATTGCATCACTTGCTCACCAGTGGATGCTCTGCAGTGAATGGGTGCCGTCAGAATGAGAGTCCAAACAGCTGATAAAAACATCACAATAATCCACAAGTAATCCACACCACTCCAGTCCATCAATTAATGTCTTATGAAGAGAAAAGTTGTGTGTTTGTATAACAAATCCAAGATGTTTTTAACTTAAAACCATTGCTTCTAGCTAAAATACCAGTCCTCTATCCATAATATTGCTTTCTTCAATGTAAAAGTCAACTCGTCAAAATCAGGAGAGAAATGTGCACGGGTCAAGCATCGTTTCCTAGCTAAAACAGTCCAAAACAGTTCTTCCTCACAGGGGGAAGCGATGTAATGAATTATAGACTGTAATTTTAGCCAGAAGGGACAGTTTTAAAGTTAAAAACATCCTAATAATGGATTTGTTCCTTACCAATGCTTCACACGATGTTAACTGGTGGACTGGAGTGGTGTGGATGACTTGTGGATTATTGTGATGTTTTTATCAGCTGTTTGAACTCTTATTCTGACGGCACCCATTCACTGCAGAGGATCCATCGGTGAGCGAATGATGTAATGCTAAATTACTCCATACTTGTAGTTCTGATGAAGAAACAAACTCATCTACATCTTGGATGGCCTGAGAGTGAGTACATTTTCAGCAGATTCATTTTCATATATTTATAATTTTTTTGGGAACTATTAACTCATCTTGGACCTTATTTCTTAAAGCATGGAATATTATAGATTTTTTTTTAACATTAAAACATCTGTCTAAGCAGAAACATGACTTGTTAGTAGGATTACATTTCGGTTGTCACTGTATGTGGCCCTGGATTGTGGCAAAGTGTCAAACTAGATCAGATTGGACAGTATCACAATCTTAAAGAGACGTGTTTTGTTTCCACATATAAGCAGAACCACCTGCTTGCTTGGATTCCAGAGTAGTTTTAACCCATGGAGCTAATTGAATACAACTTTAATTGCCCGTCCATTTGCCTGTGCAGATTTCACAATGATACTTTGGGAAAGCTGAGGGAAAAAAAGGCTATTGGCCAATGGACACTCACTACTCCAGAGTCTTTCACTCTCTCACTTTTATAGAGTTCCTGTGGCTTTGAGCGAAGTGTGTGTTTCCTAAACCTTAATCTATCTCTCTTCCTCCATCTCTGTCTTTCAGGCTTAACATTTTTGTTGGGTTGTTATCGGCTCTGGCAAGGAAACCTTGACTGATGTTTAACATTTTTCTAACGCAATCTTATATTTCCTTGACAGATGCCTGTACAATTATGTTATATAGTGGGATACCATGTATTGGAAAACAAATTAAAGATGTAAGCAAGCAGTGATCAAGAAAAAAACAAAGTTTTAGGAAGATTTTTTTTTCTGTTAGATGGAGAAAAGGATAAAGTTTGACAATGTTATACAACTCAAGAGAGGAAACGTAACACCCAAACACTCCAGTAGAGCCTATGAACTCCACGTTCAGAATTACATATTATGTATTTATGTCAAATATGGACAACTATCTCAGCAAGTTCACGACCTAAACTTATTCCTGTCCTTCTAATGTGTAACTATGATGAAATACTTTTTCAACAGTTACTATTAGTAACTCTATCTTCCACAATGTCTTTACAGGACCTGAGTGAACATACAGTATGCCGTTTAGTACAGTATTTCTGCCTTTTTTAAGATTTCAATGACTTTTGCCATCATTTATCACTATCTTAAAAGGATAACGACAGATTATGGCAAAGATGTAACCCTTTAAAGAGTGCATTCCCTGTTAAGAGCAAAAGTATTGATAGAGCTGTGTTTGTTTGTGCATAAAAATGAGTTTTGATTTTTTCTTGAAAAACAAGTACAACCTTCATATTCATAACATGAAAATAAGTATTAGTTTATCAAAACTGGCCAGAGTTTCAATATTGCATCGTTAAAAACAACATAGACAACAACTGTCCCATCAGATACAATTCATTTTTAATGAATTCCTCTTCAGTGTGTGGAAAAAACAGAGGCCAACTGTAGCATCAGCAATCCGAGCTAGACAAACTTTGATAATACAGCCAATACAATGTCATGTGGTCAGGCCAAAGACCACCTTTGTTGTTCATGCATAACCTTCCCAGCTTGCCTGGACCTCCTGGTTTTGGCTGCTGTGCTGACATTCTGCAGATTGGCCGGTATTATTCCACCCCCAGCTTTGAGATCTGCTGTTGAGAAAACAAGGGTGAGCCTGATGGATCAATGGCATGCATACTTTCATAACTTCCGTCACTGGATTTGGCAGCTGCTTCCACGCATCAAGGCATTCCAATGGAGGCAGATCATTTTATCTGCCTCCTCCTATTTTCTATCACTAAACGACATCAGAACACCATGTAGAGATCTGTCACGGCTAGACGAATTAGCAGTGATACATTGAGCTTTAGTACTAAATCCACATTGCACATCTGCTTATGGAACAAGAGTGAGAGACTAATGGGAACTGGGGGTTCGAAGGTCTGTTATGATAAGGAATGTTTTTTTTTAAATGCAACTAAACGCATATAATCATGCCTAGTACAAATATGGAAGCTTGTTTCTGTCTCAGAAGGGCTTTTCACACTTGAAATAGTTAACTCTGGGTTATTCTAAACCCTGGGGAGGATCCAGGTTTATCCTCCTTCCTGTTTCACACTGTTCATAATTTACCCAGGGTTATCAATTAAACCTGGGTATTAATAAACAGCTTTCACATGTGCATTCGTAATCCTAAACCTAACATTCTAATTTGCATATTTTGTCAGTGTCTCTGAGTGGATGAATGCAGCACGTGACCTGTTTACATAATGGTTTTAGCATTGCGCAGCCTCATATTATCGCAGACTTGTACTGTCACATTTTTTCCTGAATGAACTTTTCGGTGGACTATAAAGGTCTCTATTCCAATTCACCAGTTTAAAAGGCCTCAGGGCTTTTCACACTGTGCTTAACCCTGGGTAGTTTTTAACCCCCTTTTAACCCCGGGTAAAGCAATGTTTCATGCTTGTTATTTAAAGGGTCATGAAACCCCAGACTACTTTTTTTGAGAGTTTAGCAGAGGTGTTTGTGTTGCACATCATAGAAGACAGTGTTAGCATCCGATAATTTTAACTGTTGGAGAAAACTGGTAAATTTTAAGCTTTTTCAGTGTCTATTAAATTATTCATGAGACTGCGTGTTCTTATCCTATGAGAAGACGCTTCGCTTAATTATTCACAACAGCATGTGTTGATTTGCTATGACAGATGTTTCAGAGTCTGTGAGATGACATTGCACACAATAACTGAGAGCAAACATTCATGGATGGAAGAAGAGTGTTTGTTTTTGCTTTGTAATAAGAGTTCGGCACAAACGCGATTCTTTCACTTGGTGAGCATAACCGTTTTTACAGCTCTGTGACACAACCCGTCAAAAGGCTTATATAAACGCCACAGAATAAGCCTTAAAAGTTCTCAGAGGGGCAACAGCGCGTTCATATATATGTTCATATATATGGTTGAGGGGAAGAAACTCGTCAGTTAGAGTGAAGAGACCATTTAATTCTTACCTTTAAAGTAGAAAATTCAATTTAAGAAAAACTTGATAGTACATTCAGGAATATTTAACATGATGGTGTGCAATGCTAGAGCCTTATGCAAAGAGCTCACATACTGCATTCGTCCAATCAGTGACACTGACACCGCAAAATTGCAAAAAAAAACTTTAAAGGGTTAGTTCACCCAAAAATGAAAATTCTGTCATTAATTACTCACCCTCGTGTTGTTCGAAACCCGTAAGACCTTCGTTCATCTTCGGAACGCAATTTAAGATATTTTTGATTAAATCTGAGGGCTCTCTGACCCTCCCATAGACAGCAAGGTAACTACCACGTTTAAGGTCCAGAAAAGTACCAAGATGATCGACAAAGTAGTCCATGTGACATCAGTGGTTCAGCTGTAAAGTTACGAAGCTACGAGAATACTTTTTTATGCAAAGAAAATAAAAATAACAACTTTATTCCACATTTCCGTCTCTACTGCGTCACTTTGGACGTGCGTTCACGACAGTACCATGTGCTGAGCATGTGGCAGCGCTGACCCAGATCCGGCGTAATGACGTCATCACAAACCACTGATGTCACACGTCTTGAACTAACCCTTTAACTCGGTATAAGCAGTGTAAAATGTGAAGCAAGTACCTCAAGATTCTGCTTAACTGGGTTTTAGAATGACCATATAGGTTAACTATTATAAGTGCGAAAAGCCCTTATATTGCACAATTGTTAAATAATTGACTATATTTCTTATTTTTGAGTTTCTGCAATCAGTGTTGGGGGTAACACATTACAAGTAACGCGAGTTATGTAATCAGATTACTTTTTTTTACCAAGTAACTAGTAAAGTAACATTACTTTTAAATTTATAGCGAAATATCTGAGTTACTTTTTCAAATAAAAAACTTTATTTTTTCCCATTTATTCACTGACATCTCTCTTGTCCCCATGTTGAGAGAAGTTGGGAGTGAGGTCAAGAGGCTTTCGGGTTTTTTGTTATTAAAAAAACAAATAAGCAATCCCAACCCAGGTGACAAAAAGTAACGCAAAAGTAGCACAGTGCATTACTTTCCATAAAAAGTAACTAAGTAATGCAATTAGCAAAATAAATGAGAAACTAGCAAAATAATACGCTTACATGGACAGATTGTGTGGCATTCCCTCATTTAAAAAAAAATAATGAACAGATACACAAAATAGAAGAAAATATGATATTAAATACAGGATAAAATCTGGATCCTGAAGCAAACCCAGTTGAAATCAACTGATTTAAACCATGACACTTTGTAATCTGCCTGTCTTTTACTTTGCTTTAATGTTGACTTTCTTCTATTCTTTCCAATGTGGCCAACACCTGCAGTACTATACATGTACCAATCCAGTTGTCACCGAAACTGGAGTCTCTCAAAACATCGGCAGGCCACCCTGTGGGAATATTTATTTTGTCCTTTACATCGTGTTTTATTGTGTTTATTGTAGTACGCCAGGCGTGCTCTCTCCTCACACCCGACTAAAATGGGAGCTGAGGAGGTGGAATTTACATTAGAGCTTATAGCTTGTTGAAAGATGAGTACTGCATCCCGTAGCACTGATGTATAGCACATTGTAAGAGCAGACGAGAATATTTCAGGCCCGGATCTACTTTGTGCACCCACGATCTTTCAGTGGTGGTTTATTTGGTTGATGGAGTGGCAAATCACACAAGTCATGCTTCATACAATAAACGTTATTTATTATTGTTCAATCGTACATATGATGGAAGCCTTCTAGGCCCCAAGAATAGAAAGGAAGTGGATTTCCAACAAGAAAACAGGTTCCGCTGGGAATAACATGGCTTAGTATCAGCTGTCAAAAGAAACTGAGTGCTGCTTGTATTGAGATTTCTAGAGAATGCAGGTATGTTTTTTTTAATAACTTTTATTGCATTTGGCTAAAGTATGAAACCTAAGCCTGGTGGGTAAACACACAGTTATGCCATTTAAAACAATGCTGCAGCATTAGGCATTGAACCACCTGACGCTCATGTACACAGTGATGTCATTTCCCATGTAAAATGTGTGCACCCCCTGTAGCATATGAAGTTAAAATACTGATGAGTTTTACATTATAAAATCCTGCTTTAAAATGCAGCCAGTGAAGGGTTTAAAGCGGCAGTTCACCTCAAAAATGAAACTTCTCACCCTTATGTTGTTACAAACCTGTATGACTGACCTTCTTTCATGAAAAATTAGAGTAATCTATCTATCTATCTATCTATCTATCTATCTATCTATCTATCTATCTATCTATCTATCTATCTATCTATCTATCTATCTATCTATCTAATTTCTTTAAATACATTTAATTCTACTTCCTTACGTTTACATTCCAATTCTGCATCCCATTTGCTACCTCAAAATCAAATAGAACTGGAATTTAAAAGTAATTCTGAATTCAATTCTAAACAATTCTCAACGGTGCACAACTCTGTTTATGGTGCTTTTTTAAAAGCTTTCCAGATTCTCTTTCATTCTGTAGAAAATATAGAAAGAAAAAAGAATGATAATCTGGAAATGGCATGAGTTGAGTAAATGATGAGAGAATTTTCATTTCTGGGTGAAATATCCCTTTAAATCGTTATATTATTTACCTGTGTTTTTTTTTGACTGAATGTAATTTAAGAATATTACAGTGGAGTGGAAAATGACAGATTCATTTTTCATAACTATACAGAGCACCGGCACAAATGTCAGGATCTCCTATGTCCTTTGGAAGCTTTCCAGTCTTAAATTCATGGATAAACTAATGGACGGCAACAGAATAGAGAGGGAGTTCGGACAAATGTCCAGCAAAAACATAGAGGTGCTTCTGTTTGCCAGACTGATGGATCATAATGATGCCTGCTCACAATTTTGATTTGGCATCGCAGGCAAAGGCCATTATTCAGGTCTTCAGAAAATTCTCAGGTGTTGAAAAATAATATTTGCAGGACGGTTCAGGGTCTCGGCCTCCACAGACTGTGTCTTTATACCGGCACATCCTTCTCCTGCCTCCTGACCAGCATCTGTTCAAACAGCCGTAATCAGAGCTAAGAACAGGCTATTCCCACTGAGAAATTTCCAGTGATTACACAAGCACGTCCTTAAGTCCTCCTGTTATGATATCATATTCCTACCAGTCACAAACAGGTATACAGTATGAGCACTGTGTGCGCACACATGCTTGAGTTTATAAACGGTGACGCACAAGCTCGGGACCAGTGTACGCACCTACACACATATCAGCATGCTGTCACCTTAATACCCTAAAACACACAAAAAGAGCTTTCATTAGGCCAGTTCTTCAGACGGCCACTATTAAAGCCCATGAGGATCTCAAAAACCAAAATGAGACTTTATAATGTGCTTTGTGACCTCACATCTACAAAGTGGAGCTCATTTATGAGCCAGCCTGTTAATGTTAAATCATGTTTTAAGCCATTTCAGAGCAAACACAGAAATATCAGGACTGTGAATATTGTAAAAAAAAATATATATATATTTTTGTTCAGTCTCCCAGCCTGACTCATCATGCACTATATACCTTTACCTCACAAGTTGAGCGTGTTCAGTGTCAGAGCTTCCCGTTCTTGATGTCTATAGATATTTCTGCATTCTCCTGCTTTCTTTTAGCCTGTATCAGAAACAGGTGGCACTCATAGAGCCGCTCTCTGATGAATGAGTTGAGTGAGGGATCTTGTTAAGAGTGTTTTTATCAGCTTCATCTGAACCCAGCCTTGAACTGCTGCTTCCTGGGGAAACAAGTCATGTAAGAACCGACTTTTGTTCATCGTGGTTCTGTACAATGTGGCTTCGACTAACATGCTGACATTTTCTGCATCTGGCATCGAATGTTAACTTCACTCACGGTGGAGCGGGGCCCCAAACTGAGCACACACACACACACACACACACACAGTGCACTCTCGCTCTCTCTGCAAGGTGCTAGGCAAACACACCAGCCCTGAAATATGAAAATATCGGCACTCTCCAAAGCAATTTCCTTCAGCATGGCTTTGCTCTGAGGAGAGACAGAGAGACTGAGGACTCTAAGTGGAGAAATATGCTTCATATTTAGATCTTTTATTGCTGTTCCCTCATGTTGGAAAGAAAAATCACAAATGAGATCTTAATTGCTTTTACTAAAGGGATAGTTCAATGAAAATTTGGTCATTATTTACTCGCCCTCATGTTGTTCCAAACCTTGTTCCAAACTTGTGTAACTTACTTTCTTCTGTGGAAAAAAGAGAGAATTCTGAAGAAACTGCTGGTCACTCTTTAAATGCAATTACAATAAATGGGGACTGGAGGCTTCGTGCTGCAAAAAAGAACTCAAAATCACAATAAACGTAGCCTATCATGAAAGCAGGGTTTCTGCAGGTCTTAAAAAAACTAAAAGGTCTTAAAGTGTCCCTATTATGTTATTTGGAAGGCTCATAATTTGGTTTTGGGCGACCCCCAACAACTATAGAACTATACCAGAACTATAACTTGAATGAGTGTATACACAACACACAAAACTACATATTTTACACGCTCGACAGAACATGACAGCAGCAATTAGTAATCATTAGTGATGGATCGTTCTTGAACGATTGAGATTGTCCTCACTGCAGAACACTAGATCCAGGGGGCATTCATTCATTTTGAATGAATCTTTAATATGACTCGAGAACGCCGAATTGTCTCAGCTAGGGATTCGTTCATTTCGTGTAGTCCACGCATGCGCAACATCCAATAGGTTCTGTACAGGAAACAGAATTGATTAGTTCACCTCCCGAGACTTCGGGGTTCGAGTCATTCGTTCATCACGTGACACCCCCATAGGCATAAGGGTGTGCAGTCTGTACCGGAAAGAGAAATTATTAGTTCATCTTCAGAGTCTTCAGGTCCGAGACTTTCGTTCTTTTGTCACGTGACGTGACAGCAGAAATGGATACAGAAATGAGCTCATAATTCCCAATATAGGCATAGCCTTATAACTCCAACCCAAAGACTCAGGAGGTGGACTATCATTACTGTTCCTCTAAAGACTGCATAGTTTTTAAGTTAACCTTCCCTACGGGGATGTGACGTGACAAAAAAGAACGAAGATGAAGGACTACACTTTTAAAAATAAGGTGCTTCAAAAGGTTCTTCACAGCGATGCCATAGAAGAACCATTTTTGGTTCCACAAAGAAACATTCAGTCAAAGGTTCTTTAAAGAACCATCTCTTTCTTACCTTTTTATCATCTGAAGAACCTTTTTTCACCACAAAGAACTTTTTGTGAAACGGAAAGGTTCTTCAGATGTTAAAGGTTCTTTATGGAACCATTTAGACAAAAAAGGTTCTTCTATGGCATTGTGAAGCACCTTTATTTTTAAGAGTGTAGGGAGGTGAAGTGAACAGACTAATGAATTTATAATTTCTATTTCTTATAATTTGGTCTTGGTTGCATTATAGCTTATACAATGTGATCACTGTTTGCGTAAATAGATTTTGGATTTAGGAATTTGGATATTAGCATGTAACATTTTAATTATATTCTGCTGAAATAACGATCACTGCGGTTTGTCGGCATTATGTTATCCACACGAACCAGCAACAGCATTTGAGGGGGGTTCAAGTATTTGAGGGATGTTATGCAATTGTGGTAACTTGTGACATGTGAACTTCACTGAAATGTGATTCGAATTTTAAAACGACTCATTTGAGCGATTCAGAGTCGATGTCTTTTGAGAGACAATAACTATTTATGATGCACTTTCAGCTTTACAACTTTGCAGACTTTTTACATTCACATACAGCTACGTTGCACACTGCATGAAAGGTAATTTTCAAAAATCCATAATAGGAGCACTTTAAATTGGAGCAGAAAGTCTTAAATCCAAAAAGTCATGGTATTCAATGTTTCATGCATAGCAAAAAAAAATTAATATCTCAGTATTTTTGTCTTGTTTTCCAGTACAAATATCTAAACATCTGTAAACCAAGAAACATTTACTTTAGAGACAAAATGAAGATATGTCTAGTTTTCTTAGAAACGGAACAAAATTGAGTTTATACTTGAATAAATATCTGTCAATATGTTATGAAAACGTATTTTCCCTTTGAATGAAGTCTTCTGAGCCCACTGGCAAATATTCTTGTTTTAGTCATAAATGAATGATGATTATTTATTTTTTTTGTCATTCAATTCTTTAGTAAATGATCATGATTTCAGAATCTTTAGACATGTACCTTCATGAAACCTGCAAGGTGTAGGTTAGGGTGACCATATGTCCTCTTTTTCCCAGACATATCCTGGTCGGGATTTCTTAATTGCCTAAATAGTCCGGGATTTAGCTTTGTTTTCCTATTGGCCTTTAGTCCTCATACATTATATGAATGTGTATTTGCATTGCTTTGACCATTCTCTATCTATAGATCCCTCCTTCTCACTTGCCACAGTTTGTCAATTATGTATAATGCTTGGCTCTACCAAAATATCTTCTTTTGTGTTCAGCAGAAGAAAGAAACTCATACAGGTTTGGCACAAGGGAGTAAATGATGACAGAACATTCATCTTGTCCAGAATATATTCATTTTAAAATGTCCAGGTATTGGCTTTGTTTTCCTGTCGACAGAATTTTCATTCGGGTGAACTATGCCGTTAAGTCTCTAGAGTTCTAAGATCACCGTCAGAGCAAATGTTCTTCTAGACTCTTCAGAATTTGATTAGACATTTGTCTGTGAACTCTTTTTGCTCCTTCCAAACTGAAATTTGAAACATTTGTCTGTCCTTTAATCGATAAAAGTTGTACAAATAAATAATATTAAATCACCATGTTCTAGCAAATAGTAATATGTCTAGAGTAGAAAAATATACATTATATCTGTGGGGATCACAACCAAATGTTTGTTGGAAGGAAATCCTGTTTGCAGGATCAGGTGCGTTGTAGAGTGAATAACAGTCTCAAGCTGTTGAGAGTCTAACATGTGGACTTCAGTGTTCAGCAGGAGTGGAAGATCATTGTAGTTCTCTGAAGAAAATTACAACATTAATCTCTCCTCCTTTTGCCTATATTCAATAAATAGTAGAAAAATTAAGAAGGATGATATAAAATATGAGGCAGGATGGATTCAGATCTGCAGCCCCAAAAACTATGTGTCATCTGCACAAACAAGAGGACATTTTTATTGTTTAAATGGTTGCTTTTTTATTGCTCATTCTCATTTATGTTTATGCAAGTATACACTACAATTGAAAAGTTTAGGGTTGGCACAACTCATTTTAGAAAGAAATGAATACTTTTATTCAGCAAGGATGCATTAAATTGATCAAAAGTGACAGTAAAAAAAGAAAGACTAAAAAGAGTATTTCAAATAACAGCTGTACTTTTGAGCAGCACAACTGTTTTCAACATTGATAATAATAATAAGGAATGATATCTGAAGGATCATGTGACACTTTTTGGAGTAATGATGCTGAAAATTGAACTTTGCATCACAGGAATAAATTTGAAAACAGTTATTTTACATTGTAATCATATTCCACGATTGTATTGTTTTTAACCATATTTTTGATTAAATAAATGCAGGCTTGGTGAGTACGGTAGTAGATGTTTCTTTATCAAAATTCCTTAGAACAAAAACTACATAGAGAGTATAGAGTTACACAATAATGTGGACAGCATGAAAATTTTGATCATTGTTTACAAATTTGATTATCTTAAGAAAAAAATCAGGACTTTTTAGAAAAGCCTAAATATGTCTATATGAGACAAACCTGAGATATTATAGAGATTTTAACTGAGATTTTTCATTCCCATATGGATGCTAACTGCTGCACCTCAACGGCGACTGGTTTTGTTTTAAGATAAGGTCATTTAGGGATCCTGAACTGTCCCACGCACTATCAAAGGCAAGCGTGAGCGTCCTCAGCAAACATCACAGCAGAGACTTCCTCTATTAGCTGACTCATGTTTGCATTGATCACACAGGCGAAATGACTCAAACCTGATACCTGAAAACACATCTTGACTCTTGTGCTGGTCATCCGTCACCACATGCACAACACATAAACACATTTTCTGCGCTGCCACGCAAACACACAGCATGGTAACCATTCCCGAGACGCTCTGATCCGAGCAAACAAACAACAGTCGTGTATTCCTGGAGGAGATACAAGAAGAATGAATCAGAGGATAGTGTGCATGCTTAAAGCTGGGCCATATGATTACAAATGGCTTTAGAGTAATAGTTTGATCTTTCTGACATCATGTTTAAGGAAATTACATCATTTTTTACCTCAGGGTTTAAAGAGTATTTCAATATGTTTACATTTATATTGACCTAAGCACAATAGAAAAACTTTTATACACAAAAAAGATCCCACTTTATATTAGGTGGCCTTAACTACTATGTACTTTCCTTCAAATTAATAATTTGATATACAATGCACTTATTGTGTACATACATGTTTTACATTGAACTTATATATTTTTTAAAATACCTATATGTAGTTACATCGGTAATTAATTTATGTAATTACATTTATAATTACACTGTTGACCCATCCATTACACCTTAACCCACCCTTAAACCTACCCATACCACCAAACCTGTCCTTAAACGCACCCATATCCCACCACAATGGCAGAAAAAGTGTTTTGCAATACAATATGACCACAATAAGTACATTGTACTTATTTTTATGTAAGTACATAGTCGTTAAGGTCACCTAATATAAAGTGTGACCCCAAAAAATGTTGTTTTGGCACAAATAATGATAGTTTTGGCAGTTTAGCACTGACCTTTAATCTTGTAACAACCCTGCTGAAAAAAAACTGCTCTAACCAGCAGGTCTTAGCTGGTCTCCCACCCTGTTCAGGCTGGCTTTCGTTTGGTTTTATATGGTTTTAGGTACTTTTCAGCTAGGAGCAGCAAATAGGCTGCAACATTTTGAATGTACTATAACAGCGTTGATGCAAAACAACATGTTTTAAAATTAAAATGTGTAATTTATTACAAGTTCAGGAATTTGGGGTAAATAGGTTTTTTTTTTATAGATATTTAATACTTTTAGTCAACAAAGATGCATTAAATAGATCAAAATAACATCTTAAAATATATTAAAATAGGCAACAGCATTTGAAATTGTAATCAGGGTTATTATAGTTAACACAAACTAAAACCATAACATTAACTGAAATAAAATATTTAAAAAACGTATTTTATTTCAGCTACGTTTCTCATTTTCCTTTAGCTTATGATGTACAAAAATATACAGGCCTACAACTAAAACAAAATAAAAATTGATAAAAAAAACTATATACACATATTTTTAAAGCACAATAAGTAATAAAAATGACAAAAACTATAATTAAAATGAAAATGGAAAACTGGAAATCTATAACAGTATTTCAATGATAGTAAAGTAAAATCAGAAATTGTAATAATATGTCACAATATTATTGTTTTTACCGTATTTTAATAAATTTTTTAATTAAAAAAATGCAGCTATGGAGAGCATAAGAAACTTCTTTTAAATTAATTTAAAAAATCATACCAACCTTAAACTTTTAAATGTTAGAAATTAAACGGTGTAAATTTCAAACTTAATGTGACAGGGTTAAACTACTTTAAAGTAGAGCTTAGTAATAATAATAATATTTTTGAAAAAAAAATCTGTGCTTTGATGGGGGATGCTCATCCCACAGACATACCTGAGGTATATTTACAATCTGCATTGAGTTTTATGGAGAAAAATAGATGAAGCAATAGTTTAGAATACAGGTTTCCTGTTTAACAAGCATAATTTGTTGCTAGACATCTGCTTGTAAAGTAAATTCCTGCAAATCCTTCTTGTGTAATCATTTACTTTATGGGAAAAATTTCGAAGCCACGATAGTTTCGTCAAAAAGTACATAAAGTTACATTATGAGTAACACAAGTGAGTAAAACGGGAAAAGTGATTCAAAATGAATTCCGGAACATGGCACAAACATTCTAGTTCTGAAAAATTATTTTCATTGATGCTACAAGATAGTTTTGCCCTCATTATGCAAATTCAGAGTCTAGAACGTGTGCCTGTAGATCAGTTTCATTTTGGCTTTAAGGTATCATGTTGGTCAGTCATCCTTTAGTATAAAAACACAAAAAAACGCCAGAAAAGACAAAACGGCGGGTTCGATCACAACCACAGAACAGTATCTCACCACTGGCTCTGCACCAGCCTGCACTTTTCAACAGCTCTAATTTGCTTGTGTATATGAACTATGTTATGCAGTTTGATATATCGTTCGTATCCTGCCTTGCAAATCCTGGCGTATCATAGCGAAGGTCAAAGATACAGTGGAAGCGGTCCTGGTGTGACACCGTTTTCTTCTCTCCCAGACTCCTTGAGTCCAGCTCTCTCAGTCCGCAGTCTCCCACAAAGAGATCCACTGGCCAATAGCCAATTACTCCATCCTGGATTTCTCAACTTCACCAATAGAAACCAGATGGAGCCTCGTACAACAACGATGTAGTGAGAAAGAAAAAGAGAGGTTAGACAAGTGTTGAGGATCAGTTGAGAAGGGTGCTAAATTCCTAAAGCAGTCTTCTGAAGCCATATGATAGCTGTGTATGAGGAACAGACTGAAATTTAAGTCGGTATTTGCTGTAAACTTGCCCTCTGGCATTGCTCTATAATCATATTTATGCTTGTACGCATTTAAACATGACACCTCAAGATGTGCTACGCCAGGTTTGACATTTTCACATGCACAGTAAAAAAGAAACTGAGAAGAGTTTAAATCAATGCAAAATAATACATAAAAAATTTTGCGTTCCCTCAAGATTTTTTCCCTGGTTTTGAACTTGTTTGTTGACCAAATGCAAAATGTCTTGCTCAGACAATAAATTATTGTCAAAGCAACTATGGATTTACGATTATGTACATTTTCAGTTAGCAAAACATCACATTCAATTTGAATCTGTTATTTTTATTTACAGTTCTATATGAGTGGACTCTGCCATCTTTGACAAATACACCGTTCAAAAGTTTGAGGTCAGTAAGATGTATATATATATATATATATTATATATATTATATATATATATATATATATGTATGTTTGTGTGTATATATATATATATATATAAGAAATTACTTTTATTGAGCAAGGTGCATGAAATCAAAGACTGTAAAGGGACTTTGATTAAATTGATCAAAAGTGGAAGTTAAAGACAATTAATAATGTAGAGTGTTAATAAAAGTTTAGAAAGCAAATCAAAACGAAGCAGCACAGCTGTTTTCAACATTGATAAGAATAAGAAATGTTACTTGAGCAGCAAATCAGTATATTAGAGTGATTTCTGAAGGATCATGGGACACTGAAGACTGGAATAATAGCTGCTGAAAATTCAGCTTCACATCACAAGAATAAATTACATTTTAAAAATATTCAAATAGAAAACAGTCATTTAAAATTGTAATAATATTTCACAATATTACAGTATTTACTGTATTTTTGATCAAATCAATGTGGTCTTTAAAACATTAAAAAACTCACCAAACCCAAACATTTGAACGTTAGTGTATATAATTTCATACATGACAAAATCAGCATAAATTGCAACAGAAAATAGCAAAGCAATAATCCTATAACACACAATTTATTTGTGCTGCAATGCATGCTGGCAACAAACAAACCCTTAACAAATATTCATAAACATGAAATTGGAATTTCTTCAGACAACTGTGTTTGGCTTGTTGCAACAACATTTGAAGGAATATTATGCGGTTTATGTAGAACCACATAGCTGGGTGAAATGTAATTGTTGTTTACAGCGTCTTACAACCATCACAACACATTAAGTTGTTTCTTGCATAAAGCTATCGATGTAAAGTCTTCATTTACCACCCATTGTTTTGTTTTGTTTTTTGCTAACATGCACAGCTTATTTAGTGATTTTCTCTCTTGGAATACAGTTTTTTAATAGTGCTTTTAAGTCTCTTTTGAAGCTTGACAGCCCCTGTTCTGTATGCATAAGAGGTGTAAAGAAGTATGGAGGGATATGAGAGAAATGTGTGCGAATGTGCGTGTTGAAGTAAAACCTGGAGTGTCAAAGTAGCATAATTGATGTCTTTGTTTAGTTGGCTTGGTTTCAGTGACTATATGAATCCTTGCAGTGTAACAGTGCAGAGAGAGAGAGGCAGTAAGCAGGGGGTTGATGGAGTAGCAGGCTGAAAGAAAGGAGCTCTTTCACATACCCGCTGACCGCTAAGTAGTAAAGGGAGAACAGAGCCGTGGTGCAGACTGAGAACAACTGAAACACACAACACTGACCAGAGATCAGTGCTATGAACTCGCCATAACCCCTGCAAGCCTTTCTGTCTCACCCTCTCCTTTCACAAGCCGACAAGTGTCCATTTTTGCTCAACTCAACAAGCTCTTTTTCAAACACTTCATCAGTCTAATCAAGCTAGACTTTTGACTACTAGCTATCAAGGTGTACAGATTTTTATTAGTCTGCTGGGAAACATGCTTAACTTCTGAGGAAGAACTAGGGTCAGGCTTATGAAAAAAGAAAAAGAAAATCTAAATAGCGGAGGGAATTGAGAGAAGTGTGAACCAGAAATACATTTCATTCATAACTGAAAAGTATCAATGCAATAAGCTGTATGCTGTAATGCAATATTTGCTGAAACCCTCAGGCAAGATGTAGATGAGTTTGATTCTTCATCAGAGTAGATTTGGAAAACTTGATCGTTACATCACTTGCTCAGCAATTGATGCTCTGCAGTGAATGGGTGCCGTCAGAATGAGAGTCCAAACAGCTGATAAAAACATCACAATAATCCACAAGTCATCCAAATAGCTCAATCCCATTAATTAATATCTTGTGAAGTGAAAAGCTGCATGTTTGTAAGAAACAAATCCATCATCCAGATGTTTTAACTTTAAACCGTTGCTTCAGTAAAATACGAGTCCCATAATAACAGTTCATCGTGGAAAAAGTCCATATGTTATCCTCTCTTTACATCTTAATGACTATTTGTTTTAGAATAGTTTTGGACTGTTTTTGCTTGCAAAAAGTGCTTGATCTGTGCATATTTTTCACCTGATTCAGATGAGACGACTGGAGAAAGAAGTATTGTGAATAGAGGACTCGTATTCGTGGGACTCTGAAACAAAAGTTTAAAGTTAAAATGCCAGGATGTTAATTGATGGACGGGAGTGGTGTGGATTACTTGTGAATTATTGTGATGTTTTTATCAGCTGTTTGGACTCTCATTCTGACGGCACCCATTCACTCAGCGGATTCCACTGGTGAGCAAGTGATTAATGACATTAATCTTATTTGTTATTCTTTTGTATAATTAAAAATATTGTTTGCACAAAATTATTGCTCATTTAAAGTGCATCATACCAGGTTTGAAGTTAACAAGCAGATCATCTTTGTTTCTCATAGACCACAATGCAGTGAGTGAAACTCGACTTTTATGATACTTTTATGGTGCTTTTATGTCCTTTTTGGAGTTTGATATGTCATAGTCACTGCACATTTTCATCTTGTTGAAAAGAATAGCACAACATTTTTTTAAATGTCTTATTTGTGTTCCACAAAAGACACGAGGAATGACAGGATTTTCTTTTCTTTTCTTTTTTACAAGAAATCTTTCTCTAACTTACCTAGTTCCAAAAAAAAGAAAGAAAAAAAGGTCCCTTCCAACGAGTTACATCAGTCGTGGAAATAGAAACATGGCTTTCCTCGGTTTGTAAAGAGCGAAGAGGGGGGAAAATAATTAAGTTTTTAATTTTTCCTCCAAAACGCAGTTCAGCTGTACTCTCTTAGCTCTGCCTAATCCCAGGTTTAAGTAATTATGAACTTAGATCAAATTCTATAAACAAACACGACGTTCAAATCACTTAGTTACAACGTCCCGTCGTGGCTTATAGGTTGAAAGAGCGGCTACATCCACCCAAACGCAAACCATAAAATCTGAGTTTCCTTGCTCACTTTTAAATCAAGTGACTGTTTCAGCTAGTGCTCGTGCAGATGTAATGACGGTGGAAATGAAAAGCAAGAACATTTCTTTGTTCGTTTGTTAATGTAGAGTTGGGTCTGATAATATGATCAGTGTTTGTGAGGAGGAAGGTGATGATGAAGATGAAGATAAGCTAACACGCACTGCATGTTCTCTGTCTTTCTGTGATCCACTGCAGATCTTGCAACTGACATAATGCAAAATACAGAGGAATGTGGAGTTTATAATAATAAATAAACTTTGCATTGGTTTTCACTTGTCCTTTGTAGTCATTTATATAGCTCAGTTTAGAATCATTGTATTGGGACTGCCAGTAAAGTTCAAAATGACTTACAGCTCTTGGCATTCAGCTTGGGTTAAATGATGTAGACAACCTGCTGTGTTCCAATGATCATCTTTCTTAACAATTGCCAATATGCTAAAAAATATGCAAGCTAAAACCAAAATGCATTACTTTTAAAATCACCCGGCCTTTCCACACCTGCACATCTCTGCTGCACGACTCTTGGCATCCACTGCTGAAACTTTGGTTCTTATTCAACCACTGAAAACGCCAATAGCGAAAAGGAAGTAACGGAATGTCTCTTAAACAGAATGGAGAAAGCCATCACTCTCAATACGGGCCTAAAACCCAACACAAGCTGTCATACGTGATTTTGTGCTGGTCTGAGAAGAAGCCTTTGAATTTTAATCTAATTCTGCTGTCAAACACAATTTACAACACGGCGGACAATGAAAGGTAAACGAAGCAGGGTTCTTGCAAAAGATCGCGTAATTAATTCAAGAAGTCGCATTTTTCGAGAGATAAACAACTTGTCAAGACGGCAGCTGATGTGAATTTCTGTTCAATCCCGATGCGCTCAGCATTTGGAAAAAGAAAATAAACGACGAATTAAAACAAAGAAACAAGGCAGGCTACTTACGTAACCTCCTGAACGATTAAAAGGCAATGTAGCACACTTAAGCAATACACAATATAATCATTAGTGCTCAAACTTATGACAAGGTTAAGGGTTTGTTTAAATCACTAACTTGGACACATAACTCAGTCTGCACCATTTGTGCTATTAAGTCAAAGTATGCAACTTTCTGAGGAAAGTTGTGCTATTTCTTTTCTCAGATTAACAATTTGTTCCTTGTAGGCATTAAAAATTTGAAAATCCACTAGAAAACCAATGAAACCATGAAAAAGCAAACCGAACTGAAAAAAAATATTTTGAAAAAATAAGAAATCAAGTTTTTTGGAGTATGTTTTATAAGAAAATACTGTATTTCAGTCTTTTTATTTTAAAATGTCATGTTTAATTCAGTTTGTAACTTGTCATTTCTTTGTAATTGTTTTACTTGCATTTTATTTCAAATTTACCTGCAATTTCTGAGTAAAAATTGTTTCAAAGCAAAGCCTACACCATTTTTTTGTGTGTGTGAATTTACATTGAAACTCCTGTTTACACTGGAAAAAAGGTGTAGAATTGAATTTTACTCAGAATAATAATAACTCATGCATTTAGCAGACGCTTTTATCCAAAGTGACTTACAGTGCATTCTGGCTATACCTTTTTTTATCAGTATGTGTGTTCTTTGGGAATCGAACCCACAATCTTTTGCGCTGCTAACGCAGTGCTCTACCACTGAGCCACAGGGACATAAATGTCAAAGAAACAGTGAATAACACATTGAATTAAATGTGAAACGTTGAAGTAGTAAGACTGAAAAACAGTAATATCAGTAATAATCCAATAATCTTTCTAAATTGGTTCAACCAATGAGTTTCAGATGAGACTGTAAACAATGGAAGACAAGGGGAATATTTGAGGAAACCTGCCATTATTTCTGCAATTTTATTAGTAATTCCAAAATGACACAGTTCCCATTTAACTTGATGAGTTGTGACGGCTCCGTTCTAAAGTGAATGAATGACATATGATGCTTATGTTTGTTTATGTGTATGACAAGCAATCAGATATCACTATATTTGTGTGGAAGCACATACAACTCAACATGAACGACTCACCCCACAATCGGCCTTCACACCCAAACCTTCAGGCAGCCTCCGTCCAAACCCGACGCTTCTCGCCAAAGTGAAAACGAAACACTATAAAACACCATTTTAGCCCTGTCATGATGTCATTGTCCCTCTACTCATTTTAACTTATCAGCTCTACATTTAATGACTCAGCAGAGGCTGAGAGCGCTTACCTCGGGCCAATAAATTCATGCAGAGGGGTTTAGTTATTTTGATTACTTTGCTTCTTCCTTTTCACTTTGGAGGGCACTATGCTGCAAACACCAACCGCTTCAGGCTCCAGGGAGGGTTCATGCACCTCTGAACGCATCTGACCAGAAACTTTATAACAGTGGTGACCTTGGAATCAACCTAATCGTGAAAAAATGAATGAAAATAAAATACTAGAGACCTGTTCCTTCACATGACATAACCATCTATTATAGTTAGTGATGAACAGGCCTGGAGAGAGATTATGTAACGTTTTTTGCGATTTTAACAATCTTAGATCATACATGCATAAGGATTTAAATATTATTAGTGGTGTAATATTATTAGAAGGCAAGCATCACTATTATTTTCGCTTAGGTTTTCCGTTAGGAAAGTGGTTATTAACAAGGGGGCTACAGGATGACTTAATATATATTATATAAATTAAGTTATAAAAATAATCAAAATTAATTAAAATGCTTAAAATCAAAGTGTAAACCTATTTATTTTATTAAAAAATGTAAAAACCCCTATTTCATTGTAAAAGTTAACTATTATCATTATGAACTATCATTTTATTAAAGAACATTCAGTTCTTTAAACTTCTGGAATCACAAAAATGATTTATGTTTTATACTGACACTCAGTTTCTGTTAATAAAAAAGATTGAAAACAAGTAGCTTTTCATAATTGCCATAATTGCAACAGAACATACTGGTGGAAATATTATAACTTATATGAGGGCCCTTGAAATATTGTAATAGAAAACGGGGGCCTTCAAGTCAAAAAGGTGAGAACCACTGTATTATAACCACCTATATATTCATAAATTGTGCGGTTGTTTGTGCTATGGACATGAAAGTTACCTCAAATTGTGCTTTTACTTTCCTAACCATCCACATTTATGCAAATCTTGAGAAAAATGCTACTTGAAAACATTAAAATTTGAAGATAATTTCCCAAAATGTGCATAAAAACATGTATTTACTTAATACATTAATAGATGCACATCAAAAAATGACTTTGCAAGTCATCTGATTGAATAATTAACTCAGAGAAAAATATATAATTGGATCTATATCGCTGCACGGGATGTCAGATTTTACTTTGGTCATTTGGAAAAGCCAAAATCACCACCTAGCAACCATAATACACTAAAGCCATGGGCAAAAAAACGCTCACATTTACTTTAGAAAATCTAGTTAGTAGGAGCTGGTTGGTTTGGGCTGCACTCAATAGTTGGCAAATATTCTCCATGGTAAGCAAACGTCTTCAGAAAGACTCTTTTTAGTTTTCTGGAGACGGTTCCCCCGTCATAATTTTTGCACAAACGAAGCAAAGAAAACAAAACGTCAAAAACCACAATTTATTGCCGCTGCCCTTTAAAAGGCTCTCACTGTTCTAGCCAGCAGTGGCTCAGCGTTTACACTCGATTTTTGCTTCTGGATAGCAGGATAGTACGATATAGCTCTGTCATTCTCTACTGAGGAGCCAGTTGTGTTCATTTACAAGCTTTTTGCCCCCACCGATCCCTGCCTGACATCACTCGCTAGTTGAACTTTACTATACCAATGTGTCGTTTACTCAAGTGTGGCGTTTTATTACCAGAAGTGCTATTAGATGAGAAAAAAGTCCTTGCGGTTTATAGGCCTTGGGTAAGCGTTTTAGAAGTTGGTAGAACAAAAATATGGGCATTTGTTATGCAACCACGTGAGAAAAGAAGGAACAGCAAGTTGCCTGAAGGTTTAACTGAGCTATTAAATAACTCGTCATATTGTTAGTAGCCTATTTAGAGGGGCTGGACTCTTGTTTTAGAGTTTAAATTACCATTCAGGGTGTGAAATGGGGATCTGGTACTTAAAGGGGGTATCGAGTAGCTCAAGTCCTCCCGTTATAGCCCCTAAACTGGTCTGCTTGATGTCTTCTCCTCTGAAACAGCAATTGTCCCACGTTGGCGTAACATTAGTGTTGCATTTGGGAGCTGTTTGCTGCCACTGTAAGGAGTCAAATGGGACACTCAATGAAAAACAGGCAGCGGTAATAAAACAGTAACTAAACAAGGAGCCACTGAGTAGCGTCGGCCTCCTACAGAGCTACAGGGAGCAGAGTGCAACTCAGATACCCACAGCCAAACCAGAGCATGTCTACAAACTGTAAACAGATGTGTGCCATTGTATACTGCGTTTAAAGCATCAAGAGTGGCCATTGGGATTGCTTAATTGTTTATTTATAACCTGACAACAATATGGAGATAACATGGTCTCAGACAATGATACGATGTTAAATTTAAAGAAAAAATTGTTTTAAGTAAAACTGTCAGCTTGTCCAATGTAAAAATTATTTTTCAATGTTGTAAATAAAACAAATATTATTGGAGCACATTTGACAAGAAAATACTATTTCGGTCTTTAAAATTTCACATTTAATTCAGTTGCTGGCAATTATGTGAAATTATTATCACATTCCTATCCTGAGTGAAAATTGTTTCTACATCAAATTTGTTTTAGTGTGTGTAGCAGTAAATGTACTGATAAGGGCTGGGTAAAAAATATCGATATCTCGATATTAATCGATTCTCTTTTTTAATGGAACGTAAATCCCAAGAATCGATTGGTCTACACTCTTAAAAATAAAGGTGCTTCAAAAGGTTCTTCAAGCCATGCCATAGAAGAACCATTTTTGGTTCCACAAAGAGCCATTCAGTCAAAGGTTCTTTAAGAACCATCTCTTTCTTACCTTTTTTTTAATCTGAAGAACCTTCTTTCGCCACACTTTCGCCTTTTGTGAAACGTAAAGGTTCTTCAGATGTTAAAGGTTCTTTATGGAACCATTTAGACAAAAAGGTTCTTCTATGGCATCGTGAAGCACCTTTATTTTTAGCCTGTTTTCAGTTAATGGACAGAAATTGAAGGGCATTTCCTATCCAAAATATCGCAATAAGCATTGTGCTTTGGTACTTTTAATATGAAACAAAGTCTCAGATTTCAAATTCTTTCCATTGTATTGCAGTATTCAAACAAAAAATGCCGTTTTGGATTGACAGATCCCTGTAAGCTCCTCAGATCAACAGACGCAGCAGCGCGTGGCGCACGTGAACTGATCATCTCCTCCTCATTAATACCAGTTTCAGCACAAAATAAACATGAATAAACATCCAAAGGTAAGTTAAAATAAAGAGTACAACTTTACAATCTGTATCCTGTCTCATCGCTCAATCTGTGTTTCAGCCGCTCAAAGATGTCAATATAACGTCTTGTAAACAATGACACGTAACATCACATTTACCTCAGAAACAACATATTCGGTGACCATAAATTCTCATAAAACTTATTTGTCAGATAGAAAAATAAACTGTGGAGAGGGGCATTTTGCTACATATATGCACCATATAACATATTCATTATAATTTGTACTGTTCTTCAATGTTTATTTATGTTTGAATAAATCCATCAAGTTTTTATGACAGCCACCATTATGTTTATATAAAAATGGTAACAACCCGAATTGGACTTTAGAAATATTCTTGTACTGGTACTTTACTTCTTTTAAAAACTTTCATTAGTGGTAATTTTTAACAATCATTCAATTTAACCTTCAATATTATAGTAATGTAGTACCAACCTGACTCCTCATGTATATTTTACAGCATTGGTTGATGTTTTTTCCTTGAGAAAATTTGGCATGTACTGTACATGATATATATCCAAAATAATCGATATTGAATCCAGCGAATTGGGTATTGAATCGAATCACAAGTTTGTGAATGAGAATCGAATCGAATAGATAAATTTGTGTCAAAACCCAGCCCTACGATAACCACCATCCATAAAAATACTCACTCAATACTCATAAATTAATGCAAAATAATGCAATAAACTTTAACTATATAAAAGAAAATATAACACAAAAAACATTACTGTTAACATAAGAACAAACACAATTATTTATACAAAATATAAGCACGTGATTTCTGGGAATGTCCTTTCACTGTAAATTATATGGTAATTCATAATTTTTAACTTACAAAAACCATACATTTGACAGTATTTGTCATTAAAATTATGCTAAATTTTTCACGTAAGGAAAAGTACAATTAGTCAAAGCATTTTTACATAATTTTCTGAATAAATTACAAACATTTTGTACAGTGTAGGAATTATCATATGAAACAAAAAAACAGAAATGCTTTTTGCACTCTAGTGAAATATCCCTTACTACAAAAACTCTCCATGGTAACCACTGTTTCGCTAAAATACCACAGTGACCAAGCAATTATTATTACTACCATAAAACCTAAATAAATTAACATGGGATATTCTTTAAACACAGTTTCAGAATCTTCTGTCATTGTTTATTTTTTATGACAGTGGTGGCTAATACTGAGTTACCACAGTTTTATTATAGTAACTATAACTGCAATTGTGGTATTTTGGCGGAAACTATGGTTGCCAAGGTCAATTTTTCAAGAAGGAGTTGAAAAATCTCTCCAAACCACAGTTTATGCCAAAAATGCAAGTGTACAGTTATTGTTAATATTGTAAAACCGTAGTAGTTTAATATCAGATGTTCTTCAAACAGTGTGAGATGCCAGTAGGTTTTTGTCATTTTCTTTAGTTTATTTTTTCATGAAAGAGGTGAGTAATACCAAGTTACCACGGTTTTTATTTTTCATATATTAACTCTATTATTGTATTTTAGCATGGTTTCTATGATAGATATGATGACGTCCCTAATAAATCATATGTCCATTCAATAAGATAATCAAATCAAGACTTTATTAGGCTAAGTAAGTTGAATGATTTATAGACGCTGATAAATTGTTGAGAGTTTCATTATCCACTCACCTCTCAACAGCACTTAACTTACACCTCATGCATTGCATGCACTTTCACAAATAGGCCTGTTATGCTTTGCAGTTAACGCTGAGTGAGTGTTGCACAGCTTCGGGCAACGCATCAGATCTGGCGGTCCCTCGCCAGTCTCTCTCGAAGGGTTGTTATTGTATTACCAAATACATGAAAGATATGAGGTCAGCGCTGCGTGTTGTGTACAGGGCCACAGCGGCTGCCAAGCAAAACACGTGTGGCCGTGCCACCGTTTAGTTCAAACTAAGCTACGCATACAAACACGTTCCCGCCAGCGCTGTCGAGTCACATTGCTGAGGTTTTCAGCATCTCGGCTTTCAGCACCGAACTCTGTTAATTGATTCTCTGTAGAGTAATTGTGTGATATACAATTACGCGGCGAGATGTTGGAGTAATTGGTCTTGTTGGAGCGGCTGTTGGCAAGCCGTTGCACTTTCAGGGAAAATTTGTGTGGAAGAGTGAGAGAAAAGTATTATGCGCTGAAATACCCTAATCATTGTGTCAAAAATTTGCCTCAAAACACAGAGGATGGTGCAACTGGAAAGCATTAAAATCACTGTCGGCTATTCAGGATTTATTCTTGACTGAACAGCCTGGTTTTCAGGGGTGTGTGAGCACCGATGGCAGGTTAGTGTCTCTCAGATGTGGTTTTTATTTTGAAGGGTGTTTATGACATGTCTTTCCACCTAAGCATGACAGGCCGCACGCCAGGAAAATTTGAACAAATGCATCCATTGCTTTGCTTCTTTCTCATTCAGTGTACAACTGAATAGCAACATGTGTGAGGCATTAGCGTCTTCACACATTTTGTTATTCTGTAGTACACTAGATTCTAAGGCAAGTTTGAAAAATTGAAATTTTTGGTAAAAAATGTGTTTATTTATATACATTCTGTATTTTGTTTTTGTAAATGCACTAAAAGAGCAGCTAAGAGTTTAGTGTCGGGAGATTATATTTATTTTTAAAGCCTTTTATGCTCACCAAGGCGGCATTTATTTGATCATAAATACAGTAAAAACAGAAATATTGTGGCAATATTATTATAATTTAAAATAACTCTTTTCTATTTGAATATATTTTAAAACGTAATTTATTCCTGCGATGCAAAGCTGAATTTTCAGCATCATTACTCCAGTCTTCAGTGCCACATGATCCTTCAGAAATCATTCTAATATGCTGATTTGCTGCTCAAGGAATAGGCCTTTCTTATTATTACCAATGTTGAAAGAGTTGTGCTGTTTCATATTTTTGTCTGAACCATGAACGCGTCACTGATACTGATTTATCGAGTACCAATCCAGACTGTGTTTCCCTGAAGCATCGTGAGTCTTAAGTAGATTGTAGAAACCATTGGCACCAATGATCTCTGCAATCGATTTACAATGCTTAGGAAATGCAGCCATTAGATTGTTTACACTAAAGTTGCATTGCAAAAAATTGGATACATATCTGATTTATTTCCACTTATGAAAGCAGCTTAGATCAGAATTAAAAATGTGACATCAAACAAGCAGACTCAAGTCGTAATTTGGGCCACATTTAACTGTGATATAAACACAGCCGTAGTCTCGATCTGGGTGGATAAGAGGCAAAACGTCGCAATTATACCTCTAAAAATAATAATACAGCCTCGGTGCCACATAGCTGAGCGGTACCCTTATATACTCACTTGGGAAACTGGGTGGACCTAGATGACCTTTGCAGTCAACTGAAACCCATAGCACTCCAAGATTCAACAAGGTATGTTGTGAGTAGCTCTAGTGTCAATACTGGCCCTGCCAAACATCCTCACCATAACTTTGGCCAACCTTACACAGCATGCCGAGTTCCGAGATTTGACTTGCGAGAGCACGTTGGAATTGTTTCCCAGTGTTTTGCTGTTTATGATGCCCTGGGGCGATTGTTTTGAGAGCTATAAACTAATGCAAATTTAATTTGAAGTCAACCAATTAAAGAAGTATTAGGGCCCGTGTTAACCTTTTTTCTCCTCACGCCAACGGTTTGAGAGGGAATACAGATTCTTGGCGTTTCTCGACCTTTCCAAGTTTCCTTTTTAGTGTGAAACATTCAAGATAGCCATGATGTTGCTCGCCTCAACCCTACATGACTAAGAACAAAGCTATGCTATTGCTCACAACTAATTTTCCTCTTGCTCAACTGGTAGAGATACCGAAATCACTTGCTGATAAAATGTATATATTCAATGTTGCTTTAGTGTCTGCAAAATGAAAATGTATATAATGTACTGTAAATGTTTATGGGCTTGCAATCCATCAATCCTGGCCTTGGGAAAATACATTCAAGTGTGTAAAGATCAAAAATAGACAAAATCATCTTGAAACCCATTTTATAGGTTTTAAATTCATACTTTTATTCAGCAAGGATACATTAAATTGATCAAAAGTGACAATAAAGTAATTTATAATGACAGAATACTTCCATTTCAAGTAGATGCCATTCTTTTGTTCGTCAAAGAGTGGAGAGAAAGAAGTATCACAGTTAAAAAACGAACTGTTTTCAACATTGATAATAATCAGAAATGTTTGTTGAGCATCAGATCAGCATATTAGAAGGATTTCTGAAGGATCATGTGACAGACTGAAGACTGGAGTAATGATGCTGAAAATTCTGAAATAAACTGCATTTTAAAATATATTAAAATACAAAGCAGTCCATTTGAATTGTAATAGTTTTTCACAATATTACTGTTTTTACTGTATTTGTCATCAAATAAATGCAGCCTTGGTGAGCATAAACACTACATTCTTTCAAAAACATTAAATATGTTACCGACCCCAAACTTCTGAACAGTAGTGTGTTTTTCAGGGATCGTGATTTTCAACAAGAATAATTTTGGCAGATCTGACTTTATCAGTTGGGAATTGAGGATTGTGAAACTGGCTCTTAGAGAGGAGAAGGATAACATTACCTGAATGAAAAGTCATTTCAGAGGCGAAGCAAACTAGATTTTGATTTCCTTTAAAACACTTTTTGAATTCACAATTATGTGCACCAATGAATTGTGCAGAATTAGAGACAGGGATGTGCATTAAACTAAGTAATGTAGGGTAAATAAGGTTTATTTTAGACAGTAAAATAATATATTATATTATAGACACTAAAGCACGATGCTATAGCAATGCCAGGGTCATGGGTTCGAGTCTCAGCGAATGCATGAATTGAAAACATGCATGCGATGTATAAAGCGCCTGCCAAATGCATAAATGTAAACGATCAAATATATCCTGATCAAATGGGCCTCTTTTTTTTTTTTACTAATGCAACTGTAAGCAGTGAATAAAAATAAAAGGCCTTTTTTGTTCATGCTACAACATCATTAAGCTGCACCGACATGTGCAATCAATTTTATAATTCGCGAGTATCACATATACCACAGCACATTTAAATCAATGTTAAAACAGCTTCGGAACAAGTTTATCCAGCTGTAGTTTGTTATGCTAATTTGTTAACACAGCTGTCAAGAACAAGATGTTCAGTGGTAACACTTGTTTGATTGTTTACATCAGCAGTGACAAAAAGAAGCACTTCTACACTGAAATCGTCAACCTCTGAACTCAGGAAATCTTTGCTTGTGGGCACCTCCACCCTACCTCACTACGCGGTACCCCCAACTCTAGAGCCACTTTATGGTGGAGGTTTATTTTTCTAAGGCTAAACTTTACACACATGGCAGCTAATTAGGCCCGGGTTTGTTGTTTCACCTACGTCTGTGTCACATGAGTGAAATATAATGATATGTGCTGACCCTTCAACTTCGCATGTGCCGAATTCTGCCTTTTTATGATATGTGCAACTAGACTTTATTATAGAGAAGGCCACGGTTTTATCTGCAAATTTCATGATCTCAGATGACAAAACATGATTCGTTTGGTATCTTTGTTGTTGATTTTGGCTTCAGGGTTTCAAAATAACTACAATAAAAGTCACATTCTTAGACAAGTACTTCAGTCAAATAAAAAAAAAAAAGTACACTTAGGACAAGTCAACATTTGTGAAACTGTGATGTTCCCTTAAAGCGGACCAAGCTGTAGCCACAGGCTTTTTTCATGGCTTTTCATGGCTTGTAACCGACTGTAGACACCGTATATTTACATATTTCCTAGTTCCTGTGTGGTCTGCAAACCTACCAGCCAAATTTGCTTTTCTAGTGATCTCATGTGTTTAAAGCTGCAGTCCGTAACTTTTTTTGTGTTCAAAATGTATACAATAAGCGAGTACACAATGAATCCATATACCAAATCGTGTTTTTGGCTTGTCCTGAATCACTACGGTACACCTATAATAAGTGTTTATATATATTTAGACTGGTTCGGGTAGGTACCGCTGCGGAGTAGCCCAGTACCTGCATGACTCGTCATAGGCATAAACAGAGAGAAGTAGCTCTGGCTATAATGTTCTTCTGCAGGACGCACGCAGTTCTGTTTATTAACCGCTAGAGTGCCAAAAGTTACGGACTGTAGCTTTAAATACTGGAGAAAGAAATATATACTTGTATAGGTAAAAACTTATGTAGACTATATTAGCCTGTTTAACATATTTCAACTCACTGAACTCCTTGCATTATTGTGAATGTTTGAGTAATGGACTAATCCTGCAGAAAAGAGCACACTTGAAGCTTATGTATTGACATTTGCTGTGCATGATTGGTCAATATTTTCCTTGCCTTGTTTCCAAACCTTGTCGCCAGTCTGTCCTTCATGCCAAATTGACAAAACAACAAAGTGCACACACACTTGACACACTTCGACTCTCGCTCTCTCTCTCTGTCACACACACACACGCGGTGTGCCTAAGCGAGATGGTTGTTGCAAATGGACTAACACTCCTTATTTATAGCTCTCTTTCCCAAGGTTTTTCTCACAGGAACGCGAGCGGAGCAGGAATCGAATGTTTCCTCTCCTGTCTTCATCAATCACTCCTTATTAATCCAAACATGCTGGAGAAAGGAGCCCTCACTTCACTTGAGGAAAAAGGCCCATTTTGTTTTCTGAAAGAAAATTTTTCTCATTGAGTCATGCCGAGTTTAAAATGAACCCTCTCAAGGAATCAATGGGTTAAGAGAGGTTAAGGTATACCTGTGAGAGAAATGTGAATCCAGGTGAGCGATTCACGGATACATTTGTTAAACTTTGTGTGTGACTTATCCCTCACTCCTCGTGCTATTGAAATGAATGAATCAGGATTACGGTTTGCAATCAAATTTACAATAAAATTGGTGAAAAAATCCTCTGGCAGCCACCCACAACACCTTAGCGCTGTGGTTTTTGTGCAAACTTTTGCACGGCCAAATGCCACTGTAAAAATATAGTTTTGTATGATTATCTTTAGGTGTCTTTCCACTTGTGAAAAGTATATGAAATATGTTTTGAAATGCATCATGGAAGCCTATTTTTCGCCTCAGAGTAAATAATACAACAGGTAGCTGTGAGATGAATGAAAAAATCAATAAAGTCAAAAATGTGAGAAATTAAGTCAAACATATGTGATTGCCGCAATTGTTAGATACAAATTCACGTTTTGAGATACAAAGTCACAAGAGAAATAAAAATGCAGATGGGAGATAAAGTTCAAGATGTAAAATTAAATTGCAATTGTGTGATAAAAAGTCACATTTTGAGAAATAGTCACATTACGAGATATGAAGTCAACAACTGTGGGATATAAAGTCACATGTGCAAGAAAGTCATTAACATTAGAAATAGTCACAATTATGAGAAACAAAGTTGCAAATATAAGAAATGAAGTTGCAAAAAATGCAATTATGAGATAAAGTCACAAACATGATTAAGTTGCAGTTATATAGAAATATAAAGTCACACAACTGTGTGATGTAAAGTTGCAAATGCAAGAAATACTCATAAATGAAAAACAGTCATAATTATACGATATAAAGTCTCAAATGCAATAATTCAAGTCAAAAAATGAGAAATAGTCACAATTACGAGAAATAAAGATGCACACATAAGATTAAGTTACAGTCGCATTTTAAGAAATTGTCACATTGTGAGATATGAAGTCACAAAAGTGAGATATAATTATGTGAAATAAAGTCGAAATGCAATAATTAAAGTTAAAAAGGTGAGAAATAGATGCAATTATGAGAAATAAAGATGCAAACATAGGATTAAGTTGCAGCGGTGAGATACAAAGTCACATTTTGAGAAATTGTTACATTGTGAGATATCTAAGTCACATTGAAAGATAGCAAGTCATAACTGTGAAATATAGTTGGAATTACGAGAAAAAATGTTGTATGGCCCCTCTCACCTCCTCCTGTTTCCCCAAGGCATAAAAGTGCAGCAGTGAAAGCTAGACAAATATTTCACTGGTAGTACAGGTGACATTCTCATTCTTGAGTTTGGAGTGTAGAAAAAGAGGGACTTGTGACATTTAAGTTAAAACTCCACAGCTGTGAGGAAGAACCTCTCACCTGGCATAAACAGTCACTCGGAAAGCGACGCAAAGACAACTCAAACATTACCTCATCTGCTCCCTGCTGTGAAAACATCCCTTCTTCAAAGCACCCAAGTGTTTTTGGTACTTTTACGCGTGTGCCATTTAGAGGGGGGCTCTGTGTATTATTTTTCTTAATCGTTCATGCAGAAGAGGCATTACATAGTTTTGTGATTTTTTGGATGTAGCCAGGCAGGAAGTTGCCTCGATGCCTGGATGACTTCGAACAATTTGTGGATGCAGCAATGCATACTCCTGCTTACGTTGTGGCTCGGGAGCTGTGAAGCCAGGTACTTATTCAACATTAATCTTTAGAACAGACTAGAGCCAGCCATTCGTCATCTCGACTGATGTGATTTCTCTGTTTAGCGGCCTGACATCATCAAGCTGTTCACCTGTCGCTGCCAAAATGCTAAACTTCCCTCTGTAATGCAATTCAGACTGAAGCTCAGTCACAAGAACAAAACACAATACAAAGTACCATAGTATGATTTGGGTTTACCAACTGATGCAATTCTCACTATATATACACACACACACACACAAAAGCTAACAGATATATTTATGTAAACATTAAACAACATGCTTATTATGACTTGTACGTATTAAAATATATAAAAGAAAATGTCATTACTACAATTTCGTAGATTTTAAATGATGGAAAATATTTTAAATGATGGAAAATATTACAATACAGTTAATTAGTTTGTGGGGTGCCACTGTGATCTTAAATAGCGTATTTTAATAAATCTAATGCTACTTCACTGTAAAAAAAAAAATCTGTGACATTACGGTAAAATACCGGCCAGCTGGGGTTGCCAGAACTCACCGGGAAAAAACTAAGGGTAGCAACATTGAGGTTTTACAGATTTACTTAAATTCACAATAAAAATACGTATTTCAGTAACGGATGTAAATGTTAATAACCAAAATATGAAGGTTTAATATCTGTTTGAACCATTGAAATGAAACGGAAACCACCAATAACTGGGGGTGATGAGAAAGTCACCCGATGAACCAAAGCTAAGCTTACAAAAACAGCTTTTCTACGAAGTGAGGAGGGTAGTTGTATATACAGAAGGTGCATGGGGTCATTCACAACCAAACACTAAAATCCATCAGGTGACACCCAATGAAAACTGAAAGAATGCAATAAAACATTAATTTAACAAGTAGATGTACGATTAAACCCTAAATGTACACACCTGCTAAGAAAAAAAAACGAAGAATTATAAACATGCTATTGCAACAAAATATGAAGTGTCATGCAGGAATTCTGGGAGTGTCAATTTACGTTTTTTCACTGTAAATTATACAATGACGTTTTCTTTTTCAATTCTAAAAACAAATGTTACGTCTTGTATTGTTAAACTCACAATCATTTTTTTACAGTGTTGTTATAGTATTCTGATGGAGATTCTTTTTGCTATATAACTATTGCTACATGAATGACATTTTAGTTGGGTTGTCTTCTGTAAGTCAGGTAAAAATGCCATGATAGTCATTATTTTTTACTTGGAAATAAAAAATCTAAATAAATGGAACTGCATTTTGTCAAATGTCAAATACATTATTTTCTTACATTCTTTATTATAAATATAGAAATGAAGGAAAGATATGAAAGCTACAATATTAGATGGCCTATTAGCACAAAATAAGCCAATTGCAAGTGTCAAGGTTGAGTGTGTGGTGATAGATTACCACGTAAGAGAGTAGGTTCCACGCCAAACAGATGAACATAGATGGGCGGTGTCAAAGTGTAGCTCAGGCTTGTGAAGAGAGTCTAATTACAAAAACCTAGAAGTTGAAATTGTGCAGCCGTTTCACAAAACGGTGAATATGGGATAAGAACAGTAGATGGTCCATGACTTACATAGTATTTACATTACTGTTAGAGCAAATGATGACAGAAGTAATTGGCCGCCTGTTTCCACGTTGCCATGGTGGGGTACGGCGGAGCACAGGTAATGCGGATCTGTCAGTAGCGTTCGAAACCGTAACATTACCATGAACACTTACTGCGTCGTGGATACTGAACTTGCGCACGGCCAGCAAACCAGCGGAGGTGAACCACTGTTGTTGAGTTAACAACCAAAAAGTTTTGTTGTCTGTTGTGGAAGGACAGACGTTCCTCTCGTTGATAGCAGAGGAGCGGATCCAGCGAGAGCTTGATGGGGCGACGCGGAATGAAAAAGTTTTCCAGTAGAGGCGGCGCAACTATAACGACATGTGAACAATCCCGCCCACTCTAAAGCGGTACTAAACTGCAGTGGAAACGCAAACCGTGCCGAGCCGAACCGTGCCGTGCCGTACTGAGCCGTACCGAGCTGAGTCCAACCACGCAGTGGAAAAGAGTATGTGATAATGGCACAGTACTTTTTTGTAAGTTAGCTGGTCTACTCTAAAACATTAAAATATTAAAGTATTTGTTACCTGTTGTGACTTTTTTCTAAGGTAATCAGAAAATTAAATAAATATATTGACCTCTTAGGGGCAGAACTAGAAGAGAACACAGGGAACAATGATTACGCTTACTTTGTGAGGCCTAAATACCCAAAGTTTGACATGGTTCGCCCATCAGCGGAACTATATTCCACAGCTCTGATTTCCACACGGACCACTTTAAGCGCGGGACAGATTCTTTGACATTGCTGTAAAGGGGGAGGGACACAAACAAACACTTACAAAACGTGTTAGAAAGTATCAACCACTGATTCCTGCTTTATAGTTACAGTAATAGTCCATTATTGTAACTTTAGCGGAATCATGTATCGGCGACCGCTGCAGTCCGCCGTTAGACAGTTATTGAACGCTTCAGCATCGAGAGCTGTCCTCGGAAAGGTAACGTTAACGTTAATTTATAGATACTTAAGTATCCAAAAAGGCAGTAACGTCCCTTAAGTGGTTTATATTTGGGTCCTTTAAAGCTTTGTCTTCATTTACGTACTAAGACTGACAGTATAACGTTATTTAGAGTTATTACATGATTTACATTTTGGACACCCGAGTTAAACCCGAATTGAGATAAATACTGATACGGATCGACTAATGTAATACGTTGTTACCACGTGTATAAGACCGCTGAGTATCGTCTCTGGTGAGTGGCACCTAGATCTGATGGGTGCAGACCGAGCGGCTGTCGTTGCATACCAAGTTGAAGTGCATCTTTAATCATTGAGATGTTATATCCGTGGTCGCAGTTCTTGGATAACCTAGTCCGTTTGTGTCTGCCGAACTTGTTCACGTTGGACGTTTAGATGCACGAAGTGTGGAATGTACGCTGCACATGTACCTTTGAGTCTTTACTTCTGGGTGAACAGTCATCAGAGCTGTCTAGGCCAGTGGCCAATCCCACTATTGCTGGACTTTTGTCGTGGTGACCAGCGGTCCAGGCCGTTTCTTTGTGTTCTGGGTTGGTCCGGTGGTCCTGGAGAACTGCGCGGTATGCGGCGGCTCTGAGGAGCCCTTGACCTAGATTTTTCTAAGTATGTGACGTCGTGTCAGTATTATGAAAAAAGGAAAAAAATGAAGTCATTGCATTTGGAAACAAAGATGAAGTTCAAGGTGAATGCGAGGCGTAGGTCACGAGGGGCTCTAGGGTTATTGTGTGATTATCGAGGTACCAAGTCAGGACACTTGTGAAAATTAAGTGATATTGTCGTGGAGATAGCCAGTCGTGAAGTCTTCAGTAGTCATGTCCAAAGTGCGTATTTTTTGTTTTGTTATTTTAGGCGTTGATGTATATCTAGGTTTAGTCTGTGGACGAGGGCTGTATAAATCACTCCATGAGAGGAGTGTGTGTATGGGACTCAGTATGTCATGCATATAATGCTATTATATGCTTCTGCGAAGGCCACAAGAATCGATAAAGTTCAGGTCGTCAGTGGGGGTCAAGCGTGTTTTTAAATTCCTGTTTTAGTGTTGTGATGATTTGCGAGTGAGTAGTTATTTTATTGTTTTATGTTATGATTGAGCACTTTGAGAGGTCCATGCTGTCTGAAAATGTCTGGCCGGCTGATAGCGAAATAAACTTGCCTGGAAGGAAGTCTGAGTTTGATGCTTGTTTCCATAGTGGTACTTACAATTCTATGTTGATCTAGGTGTTGAATAATACCACCGAAATACATAATGTATTACATTTAATGAAGTAATGAGAAGGGGCTCGGAGATGGACAACCGGTGCGCGTTAAAAATAATTTTTGATCCACAAAAGGTAATAAAAATAAATGTCCGAGATAACATATCAAATGTAATTGTCATAATAGGCGTAGAGATAGAATTTAAAATAAATAAATAATAATAATAAAACTGAATCATTTTTTAAAAATAGTGTTTATTATTTTCTGCTAAAAGCAAAAATGTGCTTTTATGTTGATTTTATGGTGAAATATGAATATGTTTTCATAATGGTGATCAAAAAATCACAAATGGAAGTATGGTAATATGGAAATTATGTTGGCAAACAAAGATTTTATTTGTGGGAGCGTCCTGCCTATAAGGTAAGCCAGCTGATCATTTATGGCTGGTACTACTTGCAATGTAAGGCCTTAGTTAATGCTTGTAAAATATGATGACACGGTGAGCAATACATTTGCTACAGATTGTTAATAAAATTGACAACTGGCATGTTGTTCATTTTTGCTCAGCTCCGTTACGTTATATGAACGGATACAGCTTTTGATTTAGAGAATGGTAATGATTTTAACTGTTGGAAGTATAACACTTAACTGAGTTTAGTTTGAAATCAATTTAAAACTAATATTTTTCTACAAACTGTATTTGTTCCTCAGAACTGATTTTCATTTGCTGATGCCTGAGATTCTAAAGTCAAGTCTAAGATTTGGTTGAAGATAACATAGATTGCATCTCTCTTATTTCTCCAATGCTGGCGGCGTGCTTACGACCCAAAAAGGGCACGGTGGTGAGTGTAATGTCTACTATTAAGTCTGCTAGTCAGTATCTAATGTCATTTAGCAGGAAAAATGGCAAGATTCCTTGTGAGATAATCGACTCAGCTAAAAGGGTTGTGATCAGGGGTTGAGTTGAGATTTGCGGGGAAATTATTGTAAAATGCTATTTTGTAAAACAAAAAAAGTAATAGCTGATAGATTTGTCATTATAATGGCTGTTTGTCAATATTAAAAACCAAAAGCCTTAGAGATCCTTCAAAATGCGATTTATCCTGTAACTGAGCAAGTTAGTTTTTCCCAAACACAATATGTTTTGTATTAGCATACCAGTGAGTTTGTAACCTGCTTTTGTCAACATATCGTTTATATGCACTGTCTGTGTGCTGTTAGGTATCCATGTGTTTATGCCAGCGTTTTATATAGCTCTAATATAGATATGTTTCCATATTCTGTTACAAGCTGCATACTGTTAAAGAGACACCACAGACCACAGATGAAGAGGTGGGGGCCTTCACCAAACTGATTGAGGCCATGGGCTTCACCGGACCCCTCAAATACAACAAATGGGTAAAGAAACAACCTCAGTGTTACTAACTGATTTTCTTTTAAATAGTGACCTTTTAATATTTGATGTCCCCAATCTGATCACAATTTCTCATAAAATTTGATTTGTGATGTCACGAACTTAAACATGTCGAGTTATATATATATATATATATTATAGATTTTTTTTTTTGCATTTGTCTCATTATTGTGATAATAAGTTCATTATTAATTCTTTTAACTCTCATTTCCACAATGTAACATTGACTGAATGCGTTAAAAAATAATTTGAGACGATGAGATTATTTAAATTGTATTTATATGCTGTATAATAAAACAAAATGGTTATTTTTAGCCAGTAATAGAATATAGTGAGAGTCACCAGCATGAGAATTTGGTTGAACATTTGTTGAAGTATCATGCAAAGGTCACAATGGAAACAATGGAATAGCCCTTAAAAAACCCCTTTTTTTTTTTTTTTTTACAGTATTTTATTTATTATTTGTATTAAGATATGCAAACATACGCTTATTTTTATGCTATATATAATATTAAAAGACTATTATTATTTATTTATATTTCATTTTAGGGTGAAATGCAAACATTTTCTTGAGAGTAATGCAGAAATCAACCAGATTTTTTTTACTGGTGTCGTCTTAAGTTGCATTTGCCGCCTCCACACCCCGTTCAACAGCTCGACTATGAAGTAGACAGACACTGTCACGTTTTGGTGCTAGAATGATGACTTCATCTTGTACCGCTACCTGTTTTGTGTTTTCAAAAGCAGGGGCCACACTTTGTGAAATCTGAGATGACCTTCCATGTTAGAGTCATCCGCATCACACGGCTGTCTAAAACTTCAGCATGTCTGCTTCATTTTGGGGCACATGCTTGGCTCGGGAGACTGGACTTAAAATGTGAACACTGCGGTGTCGTGGCCAATTTCATCAGTTTCTGCTTTTGATCACACCGGATTGAGTAGCTTTTTGATCATGTGTGTCACAAATGTCTCTCTTCTTTTGCAGAAAATTAAGATAGCTGCCTTGCACATGTACACATGCTGTGTAGAAAGAATCAACTATGACGAGTTTTTTGAAAGTAAGTATTTTTGGTCCTGAATCTTTTTGTTTTTTTTATTCTCAGATGGTATTATGGTCTTATGAGTCTTACGTCATGCTCATTTACATTTTTTGAAGAATCCTAAACACCCCTCACTTTATCCGAAACGTTGAAATGAGCGTAAAGGGGCCTTTTTAGCAGCACCTGAAAGATTTATGTGGCACTTTACAGCTGTGTTATGTTGTTTTCTTTAGCTGAGGAAAAAACAAGTGTAAACGCAATAGCGGTTTTGGAATCGGAGCCCAAGTTTGCATTGGTTTGGCTACATGTTGTGTTTTCTCGTTTTCCCTTATGATGTCCTGTACTCCCTCTCTTTCTCCCAGAGTGCTCTCTCCCCGACACGCTCAACTCCTGGTTCTTGGTGGCACAGCTCCACGTTTGGTGAGTTTTTGGACACAGTGTTGGGACATTGGGTCATGCAAATTCCAAATCCTGGATTAGTTATTCATGTAAAGCATTGACTTGATTTATATTCATCTATTAAAACCAACCAAAAACAGCTCAATGACGAGGAGTGCTGGAATTGGTGACTAGCGTTTAAGTAAGAACAGTCCTGTTAACCTAGTGCAAGCAACAAATCAACTCTTGGATTGTTTTTCAACAGAGATTGCAATGATTTTGTGTGTTTGTGGTTTTAAACACTCATTCTGGTTTTAAAACATTGTTTTTTAAACTATTTTTTTCTCGCTCTGCAATTTTTGTGAAATTTTTCTTTTTTTTTTTTTTTTTTAATGTCTGCACTTTTTCCTAATTTTTGCAGATGGCCAGAATTGATTAATTTTGCCTATCCAGATGTTTTACTTCATATATTATTTTATTAACATTCAAACTATTCTTAATAAATTTTGTCAGTTTCTTTGTTAAAAATTTTTTTTGTTTTGGGGGGGGGAACTTTCTATATTGTTTTGGGTTATTTGATTAGTGCATCTGAAGTGTAGATTTTTTTTTTATATTTCTTAATAATTGTGTGCCATTGCGTGTTCGAATTCAATGTCGACATTACTACAAATGCCATGATATAATTAATTAATACTTAAATAAAATTTGCAATTCAGAATGGATGTTGCTACAAATGTCATTGAAGTATTTAATTAATACTTCAATCAAATTTTGAATCCAATATGGATTTTGCTACTAATGTCATTAAAGTATTTAATTCATTTTTTAATTCCATCATCATCATCCTCACCAAAGTCACCTATGCTAATGCACAGATGATCAAGATTGGCTGATCTTGTGCGAGTGAAACGAGTGAATATGTGATATCGTCAGAATCAGACTTATGATTAATGGTGGTGGTTTGGTGCCAACGCTCTGTACACTTCCAGCTAAAGGCACATAGTGTTTGTGCGTGCAGAGCATGATGATTTACTGTATTTGTGCAGAGAAGCATGGACTGGGAAAACTCCGTCTGGACTCGGTCAAACTCACCAGTAGTTCATTCATACATACACACACCCTCACACCTTATTGCCAACAGTATTCATAAAGGAGTAATTCGCAAATCTAAAAATGCGGGGAAAACAATGCCAGTCCATGTGACAGTATCTGTGCCATAGAAAAAAAAATTGTCCCTCAGTTTGTAAAAAGGAGTTTCTATGGTAATCAGCAGCAGGCCACAGATGCTGAGTGTGTTGTCTAGCTGATCTCTTAAGTTTGCTGGTTACGCAGATCCTGACAGAGCATAGCATAACACAGGCACTCGTAACACAGTCTTGAGTCAGCGCTCTGCTCTGCTCTGATAGGATGTGTCTGGTCCGGATGCGGCAGGAAGGCAGAGCTGGGAAGTACATGTGCCGTTACATCGTCCACTCCATGTGGGAGGACGTGGAGCAGAGGAGCAAGATTATGGGAGTAAGTAGATGTGTTTTTGATTCAACTGTCTCTTTTGAAAAACCTTGCCCCTGCTGCCCCACAGTCAGTAAGGAAAAATCACAGGGTGCTGCTGACTGATTTGCCCGCTGCTCCATTACTTTCATTTATATATTTACTAATTTATTATTACTTTATTATTGCCTGCCTGATGGATACATGTTATTTCTGAGTTCGGCTTTCAGTTGTGACCAGTGGATTGGAAAAATAAACGTGATAGCTCGATAAAAATTTAATCGATAGCCTAATAAATCATGGATTCGCTAGTGTTGTCTGCAATGCTCATCTCTGACAAAGGACTTCTGCACAAAAAAAGAAAAGCCCTGCATGAACATGCAGCGTAATGAAGCAAGTGGATTTTCCAGTGCGTTTCTTAAAAATGCACTTAACAAGAATGTGCAAGTATGCATCCGGGATAGTTTCAAATAATTCGGGTCTTATTGGGTCCATTTGGAAAAAGCACATTTAAATGACCCAAGGCCACTAATAAGAAACCCAACCCATGTCCGAGGCACTCGACAAAGATTTGGACACGAACCCGGTCAAGTTCTCAGTCTCAGGTCAAACCTAAGGTTTTCAGATCCAAGTGGGCCCATGAAGACCTATACTTGCAGGGTCTGTTGAAAAAAAAAAAAAAAAAAAGATTATTTCTGTTATTGCCCCGACTAAATAAAAGAATGCAAAGAAATAATTCTTCCATTGATTTTTTTTTTTGTGTGTGTTTGTGTTGAGTTTGTGTGATGAAGTTCACCTGTGTGAACATGAGGAGAACTGACTTTATACACTCTAAAAAATGCTGGGTTAAATACAACCCAGTGCTGGGTAAAATAGGGACAAACCCAGCAATGGGTTTTTGACCAGCGGTTTGGCGAAAAAGATCCTGCGTCATATTGTTTCTAGATGCAAGGTTTGATACAGTGGGTACGGAAAGTATTCAGACCCCCTTAAATTTTTCACTCTCTGTTATATTGCAGCCATTTGCTAAAAAATCATTTAAGTTAATTTTTTTCCTCAATGTACACACAGCACACCATATTGACAGAAAACCACAGAATTGTTGACATTTTTGCAGATTTATGAAAAAAAGAAAAACTGAACTACCCATGGTCCTAAGTATCAGACCCTTTGCTCAGTATGTAGAAGAACCCTTGAATTAATACAGCCATGAGTCTTTTTGGGAAATTGCAACAAGTTTTTCACACCTGGATTTGGGGATCCTCTGCCATTCCTCCTTGCAGATCCTCTCCAGTTCTGTCAGGTTGGATGGTAAACGTTGGTGGACAGCCATTTTTAGGTCTCTCCAGAGATGCTCAATGGGGTTTAAGTCAGGGCTCTGACTAGGCCATTTAAGAACAGCCAGGTGTTGGAAGCCACCCCGTTATTTTGATGTGTGTTGTGGTCATGTCTTGTTGGAAGAGTAAACCTGCGGCCCATCTGAGGTCTGAGCATCTGGAGAAGTGTTTTCGTTCCAGGATATCCCTGACTTGGTTCCGCATTCATCTTTCCCTCGATTGCAAACAGTCGTCCTGTCCCTGCAGCTGAAAAACACCACCACAGCATGATGCTGCCACCACCATGCTTCACTGTGGGGACTGTATTAGACAGGTGATGAGCAAGTGCCTGGTTCTCACATAACGCTTAGAATTAAGGCCAAAAAGTTCCTTCTTGGTCTCATCAGACCAGAGAATCATATTTCTCACCATCTTGAAGTCCTTCAGGTGTTTTTTAGCAAACACCATGTGGGCTTTAATGTGTCTTGCACTGAGGAGAGGCTTCCGTCGGGCCACTATGCCATAAAGCCGCGACTGGTGGAGGGATGCAGTGATGGTTGACTTTCTACAACATTCTCCCATCTCCCGACTGCATCTCTAAAGCTCAGCCACAGTGATCTTTGGGTACTTCTTTACCTCTCTCACCAAGGCTCATCTCCCCCGATAGCTCAGTTTGGCCAGACGGCCAGCTCTAGGAAGGGTTCTGGTCGTCCAAACGTCTTCCATTTAAGGATTATAAAGACCACTGTGCTCTTAGGAAACAAAGTGCAGCAGAAATGTTTTTGTAACCTTTGCCAGATCTGTGCCTTGCCACAATTTCGTCTCTGAGCTCTTCAGGCAGTTCTTTGACCTCATGATTCTCATTTGCTATGACATGCACTGTGAGCTGTAAGGTCTTCTATAGACAGGTGTGGGGCTTTCCTAATCAAGTCCAATCAGTATAATCAAACACAGCTGGACTCAAAGGAAGGTGCAGAACCATCTCAAGGATGATCAGAAGAAATGGACAGCACTTGAGGTTAATATATGAGTGTCACAGCAAAGGGTCTGAATACTTAAGTGATATTTGATATTTCAGTTTTTCTTTTTTAATGAATCTGCAAAAAATGTCAACAATTCTGTGTTTTTCTGTCATTATGGGGTGATGTGTGTACATTAATGTGGAAAAAAAATTTACTTAAATGATTTAGCAAATGGCTGCAATATAACAAAGAGTGAAAAATTTAAGGGGGTCTGAATACTTTCCGTACCCACTGTACCCATCTGACATTCAAATACTGTTTGAGATCAGAGCCTCATGAATCTAGTACTAAGTACTTTCTGCATTTTATACAACAGATAGCTTCTCCGCCAAATGTCGTAGCATGTGAAATGACTGATGATCAGGTCTGTTGTTTGGATATGTTGAAAAATTGTGAAATACACTAAAATACTGCCTAACACACACACACACTCAGGTTTTAGGATGTAATTACTATGCTCTACAGACTGTGGAGGCATTTGGAGCCGATCGCTGTCCAGCAGAGTAGCAAAAGGTGTTTAAATCTCTGCGAGGTCAGTAAAGATGACATGCTTCTGCTGTGCAGAGAGTGCATATGTATTTGTGTGTGTTTGAGTGGAAGCCAACGCAAGGCGCCTTCGGGGAACTGCTGTCAGAAAGGGTGGGAACAAGACTTCAGCCCAGCTGTGAAAACAGAAATCTCTCTCTTTCCCCACACTTTTTTTTTTTTTTTGAAATCGCCCCATTTCTTCTACCTTCTGTCTTAATCTTAATAGTAGAACTGAATTCGTATTGCTTTAAAGAACTAGCGCAACTCGGTCCAGATCTGTGCTTGTCAAATATATATAGTGCATAACATATAGCAGTGTCCTAGATCATGTATAGTTAACATGAACCAGATCAAACCAGCTGCGGCTAATCAGTCACTGCAACCTTATGGATATGCCAGAGCGTCCAGCCGTCGACAGAATTCTTTTGACTGTCAGTTAGAGTATTAGCAGTTTTGAGTCGTCGAGTAGTTTATTTATCCAAAGGAACAGCTCTTACGTTTTATGGCTTAGAATAGAGAAAGCTTTGTTCTCTGAGAGAGATCTAAACGAAAACCTTAAATGTTCCTGGTAAACAAGTTGTTGTGCTTTGTGTGTTTAGTTTTGTTGTGGCAAATTGCATGGTAGATTTGTTGAGCCTCACATTTAATGTTAAGCAAGGGTTGGTAATTAATCCTGAGTAGTCAGATTTTTAGCTGTTTGATTTGTGAGGTCAATGGGGTTTCAAGACTTTCTTTTTTAATTTTTTGAAGTGCTTCGTGATCTGTTATTTTCATCTTCATGATTAGCTGTTAGATAGTTTGCAAAATAATATCCTTGCAAAATTTTTTTTTGTATTTACTGTTTGTAGCCATGCATGTTCAAATGGACATTTGACTGTTTGCATTACATTTAATCATTTATCCAAATCAGCTTACAAAGATAAAAAATTTTTTTATAATATTAATAACATACAATGTAGGGTTTCTTTTAAAAATAAATTAGGAAGTAAGATTGAAAACGAAACGAAACAAAAAAATATATATTTTACATTTTGTCTTGGATTTATTTAATTTAATTAAATTTTTGTCCGTAAGTCATTTTTAGAGGTTAGTAATTAAGCCTGGGTAGTCATCTTCGTGACTAGTCAACTACTTTATTTAGACGTTTTATATATATTTTAGAGGTGATGCTTTAATTTGCATCCTGACAGTAAGCTACTTAACTTTTACACAATTTATTATTTATCTTTAAATTGATCCTATTAAGCACTGTTTCTAAAGCCAAACATGTTTGTACGGACACATTTGTTGTGTGTTTTTTATTGAGATAAAAGGTGCATTTTTCTGCTCTTAAGGTCCCATTCACCAAGATACCTACTCCTTTACGCCCACCCTGGAATTTATACATTTATTTTAACGATGAATAAAGTCAAGTCCCACCCTTTAATTTTTCACATTCTAAAACTTGTTTCACTCTGAAATATGTCACAATACATAACTCAATTCAGCCATAACTTCTGTTACATGACTTTAAGTTTGCTAAGCAAAGCAGGGCACTAATTTTTAATTACAATGCAAGATACAATAGAGCAGTGGTCGGCAACAAGTTGCCTGCGGGCCAAAACTGGCCCGCCAGCAATAATATCTGGCCCACGCCCGCAGCCAGATTATTTTGATAGTGGCTGGTTCTGAAATAGATCTGTCATGACAGCAACAGTTACTCACAATCAGAGCATGTTAGCGAAGTGGAGCGGTGTGATTTTGAATGGAGCGAGGAGCGGATTTTTTAAAAGTCGGAGCGTGGTTTTCACTCGCTCCTAGAGCGCTCCACCACCGCTCCATCACGAGTACAATTCATGCCAACAGCCCGTAATATAACTACATATTTAGCAAGAATTCACATGTTAAACATATTTAGCTAGCTTGATAGAGAAGGATCACTCAAATCAGAAAGAATGTGAAGGCTATGATGACGGCAATGAGCGGGAAGTTATAGTTATCAAGGAATTTGTTTGTTCCTTCTAGATACTGAATATTTTCATCTGAAAGCATGATTTAAACAAGTACTACAACACTTATTCACACGCAATCGCTCTCTCAATAATGCATTCAAACAAATGTAATCTTACAGTGCTACTTCTTCTGTATCCGATTTCGAATTAGCAGAAATCTGTAAGAAATACATCGATCCGTAGGTAAAATAACCGTAGGTTATTTTCATCACAAACCAAATTTGCACTGCAAAAAGCAGCAATTATACCTTTTAATGTTGACAACCATGTTATTAGCTTGTCATGTTGTAGGAAAAAAGTGTGCACACAAGTGTTTCAATAAGCCACTTTGAAACTCTCCTGTTATTTTATTTATTTTATTTTTTAATATACGTTATGAACAGAATTGTAATATTTCAAACAATTTTAAATACTTTAGACATGGAGCGAAGGCGGAGCACAGTCTGTCACAGGCATGTTCTGGCCCGCCATCTAGTGGCAAACTTTTTTTTTGGCCCGATGCCTAACTTACTTGCCGACCCGTGCAATAGAGGTTTGCTTTTGTTACATTTAAATGGACATTGCGTTTTTCTAGTTGTAAAGGTTAAAACAATGTTAAGATACTAATAAATAATAGTGTTTCGTTGGACCTAGGGCTTCGAACTCAGACCGGCTGTTTGAAACCGACTTGAGTCCACTTTGGACTATGACTTGTCTTACACGAATCAACTTCGGGACTGGGTGGTGGAGTCGAACCCAAGACTAGCAGTAGTTCATGAAATATGAAAATTCTCATAATTTATGTCATTCCAAACCTGCATGACTATAATTCTTCTGTGGAACACAAAAGTAAAGATTTTTTATTTATGCGCTGGTTGGATTCTCCCTACAATTACATTGAACTTTCACTGGGGACTTAAGTTTAAGTATCAAGAATGATTTAAAATAATTTAATTGACATTAACCTGGGTTAAGTATAGTGTGACAAGACTTTTTAATGTGATTGACCTCTCTTCCCATCTTACTAAGAAGCCTTAAAGGGGTCATTGGATGCCCATTTCCCACAACAAATGATATGATTATTTGATGTTTATCTGCTTACCCCCAGGGCATCCAAGATGTAGGTGACTTTGTTTCTTCAGTAGAACACAAACGAAGATTTTTAACTCAAACCGTTGCAGTCTGTCAGTCTTATAATGGAAGTCGATGGGAATCATGGCTTTGAGAGTAAAAAAAAAACATACACAAACAAAACCAAATTAAACCCTGAGGCTCGTGACGATACATTGATGTGTAAAGACACGAAACGATCGGTCTGTGCAAGAAACTGAACAGTATTTATATAGTATTTTTTACCTCTGATGCACTGCAGTGTCTGAACTGTCCTGAGCGCGTCCTCGACAGCTGGCGCGTGACGCGTCTTCTCCTTCTTCTTGCTTTACGGCGGATCGCATTATAAGGCATGCCCACCACCTATCTCATTGACACTCCTAATTAAGATTGTAGATAGAGTGTCAATGGTACATTTGAAAGATAGGTGATGCACTTATAAGTCTGCGATCCGCCGTTTAGGCAGATCGGGGATCGGCACATTCACTTCAAAACAAAAGTAACATTAATCCTCTGCATCTTCAGCAGCTCAGATATCTGGAGTAAATGACGACTGCTATATTCATTATTACATCCAACAACAAAACACCTCAATCGCTTAATCGGAGACATTCTTGTCTTCCCCTGCACCAGAGTCGACACAATGGCGGACAGCTCACAGCACATTCAGGGCGGGTCGAAGGTAAGACGCCAGTCCAGTCTGTGCTGAATCTGAAACGCTACTGTCAATAAAATATCGTGGGAGGGGCCTGTACAGAACTACGTCATTCTGACAGGAATCTCAGAACAGCCTGATTTGAGAAAGGGGATTTTTAAAAAAAACACTAGGTGGATTTTTATCTTTATAGGGTGGATGTTACACACACTTCCAACACACATTTATGTTCAAACAACAACAAAAGTGAATTTTGCATCCGATGGCGCCTTTAATGAGACTTGTGTGAGAGAAAGACGGTGAGCACTGGAGTAAAATAAGTGCACTTAAAAACACTTTAAATGTCCACATTTGTGTGTGTGCGTGTGTGTATTTAATGAACTCAGCACCTCTCTTGTGCCACGCTGTGCAATGACTTTTTCCATAATGTCACTTTTCCCCCCTCTCCCAGAGCCCATAAATCAAAAACCTCCATTCTCTCACGAGGACTCTTAATATAATCCTCTCGTTTTTCAGGTGCTCTGCTCAGCCAGTAAGATTTTACAAGCTTATTATCAATTTAACATTGGAATTGCAGTGAGTATATGAATAATAAGCCTAAAATTTAAGGCCAGATGAAATTTGGGCTCCTAAAGTTGCCCCCTAGCTAGGAATGTCAAACTCATTTTATGTCATGGACCAAAATGGCACCTAATGCGGGTTGTATTTATTTTTTGTTAAACCTTGGTGTACCCATGAAGAGTCCATAAACATGTTGTTCTGGTTCGTTACATAAATGATTTATAGGTAAAATGAAAAGAAGCATGTGGAATGTATTAATTGTTCATCAGCATCCAATAGATTTCATATACATACAAACTTAATTATTAGAGAATATTAATAGCAATACTGAAAGGAAAAAGAGAGAACCACCCCAGAAAATATTATTATTTCTCACAAGGTTGTGACAAAGATAAGTGTGTGTGTGAGATGAAATATATTATATATAGCTGTATATAATGATCACACACACACACACACACACAGGGGTATAGAAAAAATCACGCCCCCCTTTAAAATAATCACATTTGTTGCTTTGCAGTCTGAAATGAAAGATGAACAAGGGTTTTTTTTTTTGATCCAGCTGTATTTACTCAGTGCAACTTAACATCCAAATGAAAGATATAACACCAAAATGTCAGGAAAAAAAAGAATCACTGAGTTGGAAAAAGGATCAACCCCTTGTGTCAGTATTTTGTTGAACCACCTTTTGCTTTAATTACGGCCTTTAGTCTGTTGGGATTTGTCTCCACTAACTTTGCACATCTAGACTCTGCAATATTTGCCCACTCTTCTTTGCAAAACTGCTCAAGTTCAGTTAAATCTAATGGTGAGTGTTTGTGGACTGCAGTCTTAAAGTCATTCCACAGATTTTCAATGGGATTTAAGTCTGGGCTCTGACTATAGGCCACGCAAGGACATTCACCTTTTTCTCCTTCAACCACTGTTTGCTCAGTTTTTCTGTCTGCTTTGGATCATTGTCATGTTGGAAGGTAAACCTTCTTCCCATTGAACACTTTCTGGCAGAGGGAAGTCAATGTCCTCAAGAATATGTGGTATTGTGCCAGTTAATTTTTCCTTTCTATCCTGAAAGTGCTCTGCGTCCATGTTTACTGCAGAGAAACCCCCCCATACCAGGATCTTACCCGCCATGCTTTACTGGAGGAATGCTGTTATTTGGATAGTGAGCTGTACTGGATATCCATGAGACATATCGTTTAGGGTTGAGGCCAAATATTTCAATTTTAGTCTCATCTGACCATAACACCTTTTTCCATGTGGCCTCAGATTACATTCAAGGCTGTTTTGCAAAAGCGCAGTCGTGACTGCATGTGGCCTTTCTTGAGGAGTAGCTTTTTTCTTGCAACCCTCCCATACAAGCCATATATGTGGACAATTTCTGATGTTGTCACATGAACACAATGTCCACTCTTTGGCATAAATTCCTGCAGCTGCTTCAGAGTTGCTGTAGGCCTCTTGGTCGCCTCTCTGGCCAGTTTCCTCCGGCTCTTTCATCCAGTTAGGAGTGTCGTCCTGATCCAGGGAGGGTCTGTGTTGTACCAAATACCTTCCACTTCTTAATAATAAGACTTAATGTACTGACATTTTCAAATGACAATTTCCTCGTATTGGTCCATTTATGTATATATTCCTATAGTTGCAATTGGCTCATAGACGAACACTTAAATAAACATGCTCAGTCATCTATTATGACCAACTCTCCTGATCAGAATTCATTCATATATTATATAAAATTAAATGTGAGTGAAATGGAAAAGCCGTTTGACTTTTGACTTGTCACTTTGCCCAGCAGCTCGCTTTCATCATGTGTATGAAGTTGCCCTCAGTTTTTCGGAGCATGTATGTTGGTTCGACATGATTTTGAATGAGATGTGAGTGATGTCGTGGCGTGGCGCACATTTTGGCTGCCGGTACTTTTGGGACCGAAGATATTTGACCTCTGTCCTGGCAGCGTCCATCGAGTGGCACCGTAGAATAGTTACCTCATTTTCCATCACTGTCTTTCTTTCTCTTGTAGGTTCTCCTGCAGAGAAAATTCGCTAACATTACTCAGTCATTAGCAACAAGGTAACATTAGTTTTTTGCTTGAATTTTTGGTTATAGAGTTAAATTAAATTAAAAGCTAAAGACGTTAACTGTAGCTTAACATGTGCTAACTAAGCATCATTTTGTTGATTACTTAGTTGCTTTTTCAGCAACGACTTGCCAGTTTAGCTCCGCCCACTTGAAATCTCATTGGCCCATTATTCTGCTTCACATAACTGCATATTAAACATCAAATATGTTCTGATTGGCTGTTTGTGTGTCGCATTGTGCAGCCATTTCATGTTCAATATGGCCAGACAAATAACTGCTTGTTTATTCAGTTATTTTGATCCTTTTATTTGTGCTTTATTTAGAGATATTATGCCTAAACAAATAAAATATTCATAGATTGTTAGATTTACTATTTACTTATTGACTTGCAGTGACTAATTTGGCAAAATAATTTAGTTAAGCCGGAAAAAAAGTTTTGAAATATATGTATATATTTATTTGTATTTACATTTATTTACTAAAGTTTTCTTATTAACAAAGCAAAATTCAAGGAAAATTTGTGTAATATTGAATGTTTAAGGTTATTCCATTATCACTTCATTATGTAGTACTTAAAGGGCTAAAAATAAAGTTTGCTAAAAATTAAAATTCTCTTATTTACTAACCCTAATGTTGTTTCAAGCTTTCTTCTGTGAAAATATATTGAAAAATGTCTCTGGGCCCTGTTTTAACGATCTAAGCGCATGGTCTAAAGCACACGGCGCAGGTGCGTGTCCGAATTCACTTTTGCTAGTTTAATGACGGGGAAACGCTCGGCACACCCGGGCACATGGTCTGAACGGGTTATCTTTATTCTCTTAATGATTAATGGGTGTTTTTTGGGAGTAACGTGCAATAAACCAATCAGAGTATCATCACCCATTCCCTTTAATAGCCAGTTGTGCTCGCACCATGGCGGGTTTGCTATTTACATGGCGTAATGTAATTTTTAATTTTTAAAAATGTTTGTGTGCTGCTGCGGCGTCAAAATCGGTGGGTTTTGATAAGCAAAGTGTACGCACGTTGCCTATAGGCGCATATTACTAACGCGCTCTTTAAATAACAAAGAAAAAATATTGCGCCAGACGTTTTACCCAGGTTTGAGTTGGTCTATGGCGCAGTGTCTTTTCGGTTCCTCAAAATAGCGACGTCCCACAATCGCCTTGACCACAACCGCTCTTTTTTTTAGTGCACAAATGGGCACAAATGCATTTGCTATTTAAACAACGCGCGCAGGGCATGAAAATAGCTGCGTCTGGCTGAAACTAGCAAAAACACTTGGTGGTTGATAGGGCCCTCAGAGTTTGTTTTATCCATGCAATGAAATAAAATGAGTCCAATGTTGTTTGGACCCCAACTTTATTCAAAATATCTTCTTCTCCTTCTAGATCTATCTTCTATCTATTCCACAGAAAGTCAAACAGGTTTGGAATGACATGAGGGTGAATAAACGATGACAGAATTGTCATTTTGGTTGAAATATCCCTCTAAGTTACTACATAATGAAGTGTACAGGTACTGTATAGAAACCTGAATATAAACAGCTTGTATTCACTGGGAACGTCAGCTCTGTGAAGACGGGCTCATGTGTGCACATTTTGACCTGATGTGGAAGTCTGTTTTCACCGGTCAGGAGTGAGGAGGTATTTCCCTTTGTGCCCGGCCCCGAATGCGATATTTTTTAAGGTCCGTTGGATCGGGATACAGTTACAGCGCTGGAAATGGAAGGACCCCCACTCACTCAATCCTCACTACGGTTAGGTTACTTTGCCTAATTGTGCTAAAATACTTGTCATTTGTGCCATGTTAGACCAGCCCCCCTTGAACTTTACCTCTACACACACGAGTGGAGTGGATTCTGGAGTTTTTCTAAGCCGTAGTAATAACAGTGAAGTGAGATATGACACTAATTTGGTGGTATAGAAGCGAGATTCTGCCTCTCAAGCAGTTTTTGGTGATTAGTGTGAGGGATTAAATATCCCAGCCTGCTTTTACCAACCTGCGTCACAACACGGGAAAGGAGGATGAAGGGACGAAGATGGATGAATGGGAGGGGAGATCAGGGTGGACACCGGGAGGGAAAAATTAAAGACAGGAAGCAAATGAAAGAAATGTAGTCAAGTATGTAAACACCAATGCTTGTGTGAACATGCTTGTTCTTGCATTACCGTGGTGGTTACAACCATATTTACTAAAGCGTTGATCCGTTATGATACATTAACCTAAAAATATTGCTAGAAGTTGTTTCTAAAAAGAATACATTTTCTTATTTTGAAGTCTGTAGTTTTGATTAATTCAGGTGATTTGAATCTTTTAAGTCAGTTCAGCAAAAATAATTGGTTTGACTTTCTCATTTAGGGCTTAAAACAATATTAATATTCAGAAATATCTGTTTGACTTCACTGACACTTTTGGATGAGAACTATATTGTCATCAGTAGAGCAGCTTTATAACTGAGCTGAATTTGTTTCATAATTGATTATTTGGAAACATTTACGCTGTTATTGAATGAATTGAATCAACATTGAACTAAATTGAGCTGAATAACTACACCATTGCCTTCTGTAGAGCTGCCTATAGCTGAATCATATTTGTTTTATAATTGATTTACATTGACATTATTGAATTGAATTGAATTAACATTCAACTAAATTGAACTGAATAATGACACTATTGTCTTCTGTAGATGTTTAAGCAGCGAGAGGGTTGTAAGGTGTTGGTATTCATAATGAGGAATTGCAAATTGGCAGCCTGATTAATCAACATCGAACTAAATAGAGCTAAATAAAAACAATTTTCTTTTATAAACTCCTAAGAGCGCAATGCGAATTTTTGGCACATTGACACTTATTACACTGAACAAAATCAACATTGAACTGAATTGAGCTGAATAATAACACTGTTGCCTTCTGTAGAGCTGCTTATAGCTGAATTGAATTTATCATAATTTATGAACTTTGTGACGTTGACACTGTTATTGAACTGAGCTGAATCGAATCAACATTCAACTAAATTGAGCTAAAACAATGACACTTTTGCCTTCTGTAGAGATTTTTAACAGTTGAAATTGAAGTCATTTCATAATTGACAATTGGTGCCACAATTCCCCGTTTATTGTACTGAATTGAATCAACACTTAACTAAATTGAGCTAAATAATGACACTTGAACTGAATTGTACACTGATCCATTTGGTGGCCAGTAGTTGGAGACTGGTGAGTGTCCTTTTGAGTATTTCAGCAAATATTTGAATCATTCACTCAGAATTGTTAAAAAAAAAAAGACTCATTTGAATCAGTCGACTTGTTCATGGTTTCATTTGGTGACCAGTAGTTAGAGACTGGTGAGGGTCCTTTTGAGTATTTCAGTGAATATTTGAATCATTCACTCAATAGGATTTGTTCAAAAGGAGTCATTTGAAGTAATCGACTTGTTCATTGATTCATTTGGTGACCAATAGTAGTAATCATTCACTCAGATTTGTTCAACTGAATCAGTTGATTTGTAGCTTTCTCTGAAGCGAAAGAGAATTGCTCAGAATGAACTTTCAGATGCGTGTGTCGAATGTTTCTGGCTGTGGGCAGGGAACTCAAAGGAGAGCGAGCGTGCCGAGAAGAAGGGGTGGGTAGAAGAGTTAAAGCACAGCCAGATGAGATTGATTATTTGCAGGTCTGCGTAATTATGCACAGGTGCTTTTCTGCCCCGTGCGCACACGAGCACACACGCTGTGACCCGACGCACCCCAAGCATGCAGAAAACCCGACATACAAGACTTAAGAATAAACACACTTGTTTTGAAAATCTCCCCACCCAAAAGCTCCCGAGGGTTGGTGTCTGTGGTCGTTGTTTGTATGCATGTTTAGATTCTTATGTAGTGAAGCACCTGGACAGGCCTCTCGCGTCAGATCCAGTCCTGCTTTTGTTTTCGGAGTTAAGATTGTTGCATTGTCATCCACATGTTTCATATTTAATGCCAAGGACTATTCCAGCTCTGACTGAATGCATAACTATGATCTCAGTATTAGGCAGAGGCTCAAATAGATCCATCACCTAATAGCTTCTAAATGATGCTTAACAAATTAAGTCACGCTGTGAGAATCTCCTCTCACTTTTTTATTTTTTTGCTCATAGTATGACATGATTGTAATTTACATGATCCAAAATTATTTGTTAATGGCAAATTTTAGATTATTTTATTATTTTTACATATATTTTTGACATGTCACTAGTTATGGCAAATTGGTGTGCATATTATGTTTTGTTGTGTTTTAATTATCTAAATGATGACAAACTAAAGTCACAATCTCAAAACTCACTTTTTTTCCCCACTCAAGGTATGATATGATTGTACTTTTCAATGGCTGATTTTAGGGTCCAAAGTGATCTGTTAAAGGGATACTCCACCCCAAAATTAAAATGTCAATCACTTACCCCCTTGTCGTTCTAAACCCGTAAAAGCTTCGTTCATCTTTCAACACAATGTAAGATTTTGGATGAAAACTGGGAGGCTTGGGACTGTCACGTTGACTGCCAGTAAATGACACTGTCAAGGTCCAGAAATGTATGAAAGACATCATCAGTATAGTCCATCTGCCATCAGTGTTCAACCCTAACGTTATGAGGCGACGAGAATACTTTTTTTGTGCAAAGAAAACAAAAATAACGACTTTATTCAAAAATTCGTCTCCTCTGTGTCTCTCCACATCACCGTATTTTGGAGAATAACCACTGAACGCAAGCAACGTACGCTATTCTGTGTCAGCCACGACACAAGGATACGTTTTCTACGTGCATTTACGCTTTGGTTTGAACGAAAACAGCACATGCGTGCAGCACGGCTGACACAGAATGTCTTTCATACTTTTCTGGACCTTGACAGTGTCATTTACTTGGCAGTCAACGGGACAGTCCCAAGCCTCCCGGTTTTCATCCAAAATATCTTAAATTGTGTTCCGAAGACGAACAAAGCTTTTACGGGTTTTGAACGACAAGGGGATAAGTGATTAATGACAACATTTTAATTTTGGGCTGGAGTATCCCTTATGGCTAATTTTTTAATGGCTATTTTATTTTATTCTTGTTGACTATAGAATTATTTAACTTTTTCAACAGCATTATAGGCCACTACTCATAATATCAAAATCGGGAAGTTGTAAATTATGATTAATTGTCCTGGCCAGTATTTCAGTTGGTTACTAATAGTCCAAACTGGTGTAAATATTGTATTTTACTTAATTGTTTCACTTGGCCTTGATGTTTTAAACAGTAAACAAAAGTCACAATGAAGAATATTTCTTTTTTGCTTAAGCTATGACATGATTATATACGTTTCAAGTAGCTGGTTTCAGGTAAAATGAATCTTAGTTATACTTAATTAATGACTAATACATTTTTTTTTTTATTTTTATTATTATTTTTTTTTAGTTTATTCATTTTTTTTTTTTTTAATTTTTTATTATTTTTTTTTTTTTATTTCGTTTAGTTGATTTTTTTTGACAGATTTACTTTTTTTTGACAAGGTTATTGTCCAATACCGATAAATATCAAGGCAGAACATTGTGAATTATGATTAATTGGCCTGACCAGTGTTTCAGTAGGTCACTAGTTATGGTGAAGTTGTCTGAATATTGTAATGTATTTCATTGTTTCTCGTTATCTTTTTCATAGATTGATGCCATTCAAAGAAAGGAGAGCATGAAGGTGATGACTGAGACGTTCTACGCTGCACTTTTTGGTTATGATGAGGTAAGCGGTTAGTTGTTGACTATTACCAGTACTAGTTTTGCATATCATAACTGTCCATCAAGAACTGTCAAGAGTTAACAGTAAGTAATGTTTCTGTAGACGCATCTCATGTGTCTCTTCTGTATGTTTTAGGGAATTCTGTCAGACGATTGCGTTCTTGCGGCGGCGCTCTGGAGAAACATGTTCAACAGACAGTGTGAAGATCCCAGACAGCTCTAGTGTATGGTCGAATACTTCCGCAAACAGTCAGGGTGTGTTTGTGTGGTGTGTGTGTGTGTGTGTGTGTGTGTGTTGTGATGTGGTGTGTGTTGGATGGTCAGAACCAGTTCTCTACTCCTGTGCACACAGACTTGTAATACAGTACAGCATCGACTTCCCTCACACACCATAAAACACATTGGGGTGCCAACCGTCACCCCCGTCGGACTCCGTCAGTCAGATCACGGGACTGTGTTTAACAAGCAAACGCCCCCCATCTCCACCCCATAATGTCACGTTCATTGGGTTCAGCATTTACTGTGTGTTGGTGGAGAGCTTTCCCTTCCCTTACACCCCTACATGACCCCTCTTCCCCGCAATGAATAAGGCTAGAGCTGCACAATTAAGTAAACATAATCAAGATTATATTATCCTGCTGCGATTTAATGTGAAAAGTGTATTTGCGAGCAATCCATTTTGGTCTACCGTTCCACAGAGTTTTTTTGGTGCCAGTAATCATATTAAAATTATGGCTAGAACTGGTACAGATTTCCTGATTCAGATTCATATATCTTGATTTGATTCTGAACTGATTAGTTTCCCATTCATTTGGGTATATTTCAGTTTTAATGTCCAAGTTACTATACAAACTGTACAAGTTACGTTGCTGTTCAAAAGTTTTTAAAATAAATTAATACTTTTATTCAGCAAGGATGAATAACATTTACCAACTGATAAAAATTTAATAAGTTAAAAATTTCAATTTCAAATAAATGTTAATTTATAAATGTTATAAATACAATACAATATTTTCAAAAATAATGTTTTTACTCTATTTTTGATCTAGTAAACGCAGTCTTAGTGAGCCCTTCTTTCAAAAACATAAAAAAAATTTTTTTGCGCAGTAGTGAATTTAACGAATATACAGTGTATCAAATTGCACCTTATTTGTCAAAATAATCACCATATGATTTTTTTTTTGACCATATCTTGCAGCTACCTCTGACTCTCACACTGAGAAAGACGCATCCTAACAATTACTTGTTCCTAATCCTCTGTAATTTAGGTGTTTGCAAAGTTTATACAGTTTTCTGATTCTACCACGTCACGTAATGATTCATAAGCTTAATCATTGGCGTGAATCTTTGAGAGATTCCTCCAGCGCACACCTTACCCTCTGGCAGGAGTGGCGTGACACGGATGTAAACACAAACAGGAACTGTTGATCTGCCGGTGTTGTCACGCCAATGTGTGTCAGTGATTTTGCTAACAATAGGCTTTTCCACCAAGACTTGAGTTCTTGACCTGAAATAGAGCAGATTGAACCGTTCTGGTTGTTTTTAGGGGGGAAAATTGTGTTTTAGATTCAAATGTTTCATGGGTAACAATTTACAAGATTCAGTGTAGTTTATGTATTGGGTATCATGAACTAGTAGGGAGCAACTTTTTTTACAGCCTTTATCAATCAAGGTTAATGTTTGTTTATAAATATACATGTACACATTAGGCAAGGCCAGGCAAGGCAAGTTTATTTGTATAGCACATTTCATACACAATGGTAATTCAAAGTGCTTTAAAAAATAATCACAACAACAAATCAAGGAATTTAAAAACTTTGAAAATTAAAAAAAAAAAAAAAAATTTGATTTAAGAGGTTTAAAATGAATTTAAGAAAACGATTATACATATAATATAGTGCAATCAGTTCGGACGTCGCACAGTGCTCATTCAATAAATGCACAGCTAAACAGATGAGTTTTGAGTCTGCATTTAAATGTGACTAATGTTTTAGCACATCTGATCTCTTCTGGAAGCTGATTCCAACTGCGGGCGGCATTATAACTAAAAACAGACTCCCCTTGTTTTGTGTGAACCCTTGGTATTTTGGTATTTCTAACTGACTCGATCCTAATGATCTGAGTTGTCTGTTAGGTTTATAATCAGTGAACATATCTGCTATATATTTAGGTCCTAGGCCATTGAGTGATTTATAAACGAGTAAAAGTACTTTAAAATCAATCCTAAATATAACTGGAAGCCAGTGTAAGGACCTGAGGACTGGTGTAATATGCTCAGATTTTCTGGTTCTAGTCAGAATTCTGGCAGCAGCGTTCTGGATGAGCTACAGCTGTCTAATGGTCTTATGACATTATATTAATTTTTTTGCTCAAGGTATGACATTATTGTACTTTTCAGTGCATGGTGCAGTTCCAAATGATCTGTTAATGCTAATTAATGTCTAATGTTTGAGATATAAGTTATTTTTTTTAGATGTTTAGATCTCAGTTTAATATATTTTTTTCTATATTTTATTTTTTATGTTATTTTTATTTGATTTTGTCCTTTTGACAATGAGTTTAGTTATTCACTCATGGCTTTATGTATTCAAATGATTTTATGTTTCTTGTTTATTTTAGTATATTTTGGGAATTATTAAATTTTGTGAGAATGTAAAAAACTATTTTCATTAAATTGTAAATGATTGTTCATTTTTAGTGCATAGATTCTAATATTGAATGCACAGGGATTTTTTTCATAGTGATATAGCGCATGATTACAACAACCTACTGCTGTCATAGTTGTAGTAGTAACAAAGAGCTTTGTTCTTATTTATTCTTTCTTTCTTTATTTCTCTTCTTTCTTTGTTAGATTTCAAAAGTATTAAACAGTTATTCATGTTTTCTACTGTCTATTATAATGTTTTCATATCTGATTACCCTTTATGGTTTTCTTTGTGACCTTTTTCCCAATGCGATTGTCTATCAATGCATGATTATCTGGAACAAAGTTCAAGTGGTCTTCATCATTCAACAAAGCACACTGATGGTTCTTCATCACTGCCGAGGCCATGAGCTCATTACAGGTGCGGAGCAGGAATTTATTACAAAAGAGAGTGTTTGTGTGAGGTGTGCGTGTCGGTGCCTGCAGGCATTCTGAGAAAAGAAAGAAAAACAACAAATAAGCGTCATCCATCGGCCCCCGAGCGTCAGGGGTGTGCTTAGCTTGGGATGGAGCGAGAGGTAGAAGGAGAGCTGGAGCGAGTGAGAAGGTGAAAAGAAAAGAAAACAGTCACAGGTGCAGCACATGAAGCATGGCAGCAACTGATGACAGCGCAGAGAGGGACACGTCGCCATGGCAACAGCGGCCTCTCCTGATGAAGTCATGCGGTGCGCTCGCATATGTGCGCCGGTGCTTGACTGCATCGTTATTCAACGCTAATTGCTCTCAACAAACACCCACTAGCTCTGACAACATTGTGTGTGTGTGTGTGTGTGTGTGTGTTTGACTTTCTGTTTTTAAACTCTCCACATTAGAAATGCTCTCTCCCTTTAAATGTGTCACTTTTTTTTTTTCCCAGCTGAGATGTGAGTTTGGAAATGAAACGGACGACATAATATTTAACCAAAATAAGCAAATTTACTCAACCTCATGTCATTTCAAACCCCTATGACTTTTTATTCGTGAAATCCAAAGGAGATGGTTTGAAAATCTTCCTTCGTTTTATATATATAACAGGGTACGAAATATTCAAAACCCCTTAAATTTTCACTCTTTTTATATGCAGCCGTTGCTAAAAATCATTTAATTATTTTTTATTTTCCTCATTAATGACACAGAGCATGCCCATATGCCAGAAAAATCAAATTGTGACATTTTTGCAGATTGAGTAAAAAAAGAAACTGAATATCCCGATGGTCCGAAGATTCAGAATACCCTTTGCTCAGTATTTAGTAAAGCACCCTTTTGATCTAATACAGCCGTGAGTCTTTTTGGGAAAGATGCAACAAGTTTTTTCACACCTGGATTTGGGGATCCTATGCCAGTCCTCCTTGCAGATCCTCTCCAGTTCTGTCAGGTTGATGGTAAATGTTGGTGGACAGCCATTTTTAGGTCTCTTCAGAGATGCTCAATTGGGTTTAAGTCGGGGCTCTTGCTGGGCCATTCAAGAACAGTCACAGGGTTGTTGTGAAGCCTCTCCTTCGTTATTTTATCTGTGTGCTTAAGGTCATTGTCTTGTTGGAAGGTAAACCTCGGCTCGGCCAGTTCTAAGGTCTGAGCAACTCCTGGAGAAGTGTTCGTACCAGATAGTCCTACTTGGCCACCAAAATTCTCTTTCCCTCGATGCACCCAGTCGTCCCTGTACCTCACCGGAAAAACACCCACCCGCATGATGCCTGCCACCACCATGCTTCACGTTGACTGTATTGGAAGGTGAGTGAGCAGCTGCCTGGTTTTCTCCACACATACCGCTTAGAATTAAGGCCAAAAAGTTCTATCGTGGCCTCATCCGACCAGAGAATCTTATTTCTCACCATCTTGGAGCAAACTCCATGTGGGCTTTCATGTGTTTTGCACTGAGGAGAGGCTTCCGTCGGCCACTCTGCCATAAAGCCCCAACTGGTGAAGGGCTGCAGTGATGGTTGACTTTCTACAACTTTCTCCCATCTCCCGACTGCATCTTTGGAGCTCAGCCACAGTGATCTTTGGTTCTTCTTTACCTCTCTCACCAAGGCTCTTCTCTCCCGATTGCTCAGTTTGGCTGGACGGCCATTTCTAGGAAGGGTTCTGGTCGTCCCAAAACGTCTTCCATTTATGGATTATGGAGGTCACTGTGCTCTTAGGAACCTTAAGTTTAGCAGAAATTTTTTTGTAACCTTGGCTAAATCTGTGCCTTGCCACAATTCTGTCTCTGAGCTCTTCAGGCAGTTCCTTTGACCTCATGATTCTCATTGCTCTGACATGCACTGTGAGCTGTAAAATCTTATATAGACAGGTGTGTGGCTTTCCTAATCAAGTCCAATCAGTATAATCAAACACAGCTGGACTCAAATTAAGGTGTAGAAGCATCTCAAGGATGATCAGAAGGAATGGACAGCACCGGAGTTAAATATATGAGTGTCACAGCAAAGGGTTTGAATACTTAGGACCATGTGATATTTATTTCAGTTTTTCTTTTTTAATAATCTGCAAAAATGTCAACAATTCTAAGTTTTTCTGTCAATATGGGGTGCTGTACATTAATGAGGAAAAAATTACCGTAAATATTTTAGCAAATGTGTGCAATATAACAAAGAGTGAAAAATTTAAGGGGGTCTGAATACTTTCCGTACCCACTGTGTATATGTATATATATATAGTGAAAATCTAGTGACTAGGGCCTGTCGACCTTCAAAATTGACTTTAAAGCACCATAAAATATTCAGTGGGGTCATAGAGTACCATTCAAAAGTGTGGAGTTGGTAGGATTTTTTTTTTAATGTTTTTGAAGGAAGTCTCTTCTGCTCACCAAAGCTGCATTTATTTGATGGAAAATACAGTAAAAACAGTCATATTGCAATTTAAAATAACCTTTTTTTCTACTTGAATATATTTTAGCATGTAATTTATTCCTGTGATGCAAAGCTGAATTTTCAGCATCATTGCTCCTGTCTTCAGTGTCACTTGATCCTTCAGAAAGCATTCTAATATGATGATTTGCTGCTCAAGAAACATTTCTAATTATTATTATCAATGTTGAAAAGTTGTGCTGCCTCATATTTTGTGGAAACCATACATTGCTTTTTTTTTAGGATTCTTTGATGAATAGACAGGTCTGAAAGAACACATTTTATTTTGAAATAGAAATACTTTGTAACATTTTAAATGTCTTTACTGTCACTTTATGATCAATTTAATGCGCCCTTGCTAAAAAAATATATATTAAAAAAACACTTTTGAACAGCAGTGTATATCTATGTGTTTATCAGTGGGTTTAAGCGTGGCTCATCTGTCTGTTGTCGAGTTTTCATCAGTTTGTAATTAGTTCCCAGGGCGCTGCTCTGGTCCTGCATTCATTAGCACAGCTGTCTTCACTGTAGTCCAGTTGTAATGAGTTTGCCTGTTTTAAACACTAGGAGGGGAATTCTTTGAGGTCTGTCTTTTTACAGTTCTGTTATAGAAGTGAAGTAAATTGAGCCTGGACTCGATCAGGCTCGCTGTGAGGTTCAGCCTCTGCGTTTGGATCACACTTGTGTTTCGTGAATTCATTGTTTTAGGATTGACGGGGCAAATTGACACATTTTTCTCTATAGGGAACTGTTATTGTTTCCCCTGTATTACTTCGTATCTGAAAGTCTTGGCAACAAAAAAAGCTATTGAACATTTTCATTGTTATTTCCCAGGTAAATAGATACACATGCACACTTGTGGCAAGTTTTCACGATGGGAAGCTGCTATTTATTGCCACAGATTTGATCATACTTTTTTGAAATTTTAAGCATTACATATAAAGTACAAAAAGTCCTCTTCCGAAGCATATTTGTATTGGAATGCATTTTAAAATGTTTTCATGGGTTTTCAGTGCAATTTAAATCATAAAACAATTATGAAACACAAAATTGGTCATGAAACGGCACATATGTAAAACATCAAAACATTGTTTTATCAACAATTGTATAACATGACAGCACATATAACATGTGACAACCACTGTTATTTTAGTATCGTTGAGAGACCATTATAGTTTTTTATTTTTTATATTTTTCAGTTTTTGTCAGTTTATAGTTGCATATATATATATCTATATATATATATATATATCTATATATATATAGTATTATATATTTTACACACTCTAAAAAATGCTGGGTTTAAATACAACCCAGCATTGGGTGAAATATGGACAAACCCAGCAAATGGGTTGTTTTGACCCATCGGTTGGGTTGTTTTGACCCATCGGTTGGGTTGTTTTGACCCATCGGTTGGGTTGTTTTGACCAGCGGTTGGCTGTTTGTACCAGCGTTGGCTGTTTTGGACCCAGCTGTTTTGGGCTGTTTTGACCCAGCGGTTGGGCTGTTTTCACCCAGCGGTTGGGTTGTTTTGAACCAACGGTTGGGTTGTTTTGAACCAGCGGTCGGGTTGTTTTGACCCAGCCGTTGGGTTGTTTTGACCCAGCGGTTGGGTTGTTTTGACCCAGCGGTTGGGTTGTTTTGACCCAGCGGTTGGGCTGTTTTGAACCAGCGGTTGGGCTGTTTTGAACCAGCGGTTGGGTTGTTTTGACCCAGTTGTTGGGTTGTTTTGACCCAGCTGTTGTTTTTTTTTGACCCAGCGGTTGGGTTGTTTTGGACCAGCGGTTGGGTTGTTTTGACCCAAAGGTTGGGTTGTTTTGAACCAGCGGTTGGTGTTTTGAACGCCGGCGGTTGGTTGTTTTGACCACTTTGGGCTGTTTTTGACCCAGCGGTTGCTGTTTTGACCATCGTTGTGTGTTTTGACCAGCGGTTGGGCTTGTGTTGGTGACCCAGCGGTGGGGCTTTTGACCCACGTTGGGTTGTTTTGACCCGCGTTGGGTTTGTTTGACCCAGGGTTTGGGTTGTTTTGAACCATGGTGTGGGTTTTGTTTGAACAGGGGTTGGGGTTTTTTGACCGAGCGGATTTTGGGTTGTGTTGAACCCAGCTTTGGTTGTTTGCCCACGGTGGGTTGTTTTGACCCAGCTTTGGGTTGTTTTGACCCATCGTTCAAAACAACCCAATAGCTGGGTTTGTCTCTTTTTAACCCAGCATTTTTTAGAATAGATAGATAGTTTTCTTATTTTTTTAATCTTTTAGTTTTATTTCAAGCAAAGGGTTTATTTATTTATTTTAGTTTTTTTGTTAACTATAATAAATCCTACTTGACAACTTGCTCCAACCTGACATTTCTGAAAAAATAGCCTTTGTCCAGAGAACATAGTTCAACTTTTTGGCCAGAATATGCTTTCATTATATAGCAGCCAGCCCCAGTCTCGCCTGCAGATGATCCAGATGTTCTTTACTTCACACAGATGCAGTTCATCGATGCTCTGGATGGGGAGGACCTGCTTTTAACAGGAGAAGTGAAATGGCGCCTCCTGGTGGAGGAAAACGCCCAGAGCATCCTGAAGGTTCCCAGCCCGTCCTACAATGATGCTGGTCTCTGAGAGCCATCTCACCTCGAGAGCAGCACTCGCCTGATTAGTCACACCGTCTTCCTTTATCTGTCTTTCCCTGACTCTCCTGACTCACTTTCCCCGCTGATTTGTCAGCTTCCCTCGTCAACACAGTGTTGGGAATACAACAAACACACGCACACATACATTTATTCTCACATGTATTGAGAGTATTAAGGACTCAACAGAATGGTTTTGCACTCTCCTTTTCTAAATATTCTTGAGTATTCTTGTATTTATGTCTTTCCATAAGGCTGCAATGTTGCAATATTTATAGGAATATTTCCTGGCTCTTTCACTGTACCACTCCTCAGCATTTACAGTGCAAATAGTTTTTTTTTTGTTTTTTTTATTTCACTCTCAATGTGTTGGAAGAAAGTGTTTCTTGTGTGTGGTGTGAAATGTATTTTTTATTTGTCAGGGTCATCCGCCAATAAAAGCGCTTCTCCAGTAATGACCTCTTCTGACTTCACAGGAATCTCACTCTTTGTGTCTGTATGTTTCATTACAACCATTTCTTGCTTTTTTTGTTTACACCTCAAGAATTTCTTGGTCTGTCTGGACTGTGCCAGAATGAAATATTAGTGTATTACTTACTGAGTGAAAAAAAAAAAAAAAATTTGTAAAATGAAAATTAAGTCTATTTAGAGCCGTTTTTTGACGTGAGATTTCTGTTGTTTGTTTACATGACTAATATTTTACTTAAGTCCTATTATTCTTAATTATAATTCTCTTTACTGTAGTAGAAATAGAATTTTGTACTGTAGAAAAAAAAATTAAAAATTATTTTTAACATTTTTTAAATCGGTATAAATTAATGGCAATAAAATATATACCATACAATTTTAATGTGTGTAATACCTACCATATAAAATGTATTTCTTTTTTTTACATTATTATAATGACCTTTTGGATTATGATGATGAGAATTTGTTAGGAAAAATTGCTTAATTACCATGAAAATAATGCTACAATGCAATAATAATAACTATAAAAATAGACTTTCCGTTTCTTCTATACAAATTATATTTCCGTAAATTTTTCCGTTGATTTTTCACTGAAATCCAGGAATCATCACAGAAGTAATTATATATATATATATATACAGTGTGTACGGAGAGTATTCAGACCCCCTTAAATTTTTCACTCTTTGTTATATTGCAGCCATTTGCTAAAATCATTTAAGTAAATTTTTTTTCCTCATTAATGTACACACAGCACCCCATATTGACAGAAAAACACAGAATTGTTGACATTTTTGCAGATTTATTACAAAAGAAAAACTGAAATATCACATGGTCATTTTTAATTCAATTTTGTGTAAAAAATGTCTTTGGTAGGCTGATCAATAATGAGTCTTGAAGAATATTACTTTAATGACATTCATCACACTATAAATGAAAGATCAAGTGGAGCAGATTGAATTGTGGGATATAGTAATATATTTATTCATACAGAAAAATTCTAATTGTGCACAGTATGCATGCTATTTCTGCAGTATGCAGTAGAATGCTATTCTGAACTTAGCCCCTCTCTCTGTGAGTTAGTAACATAAGTGTGCTAGTTGTGGGTCAGCCACAGGGCTGCAGAAAGTCAGTGGTTGTTATGGCAACAGCAGGGGTTCTGCTATGACCTGTTGGCTTCCCATCTGCTTTACAGCAACTACAAAAATCTAGTACATTGTGGCCATGTTACTGTTATAACACTGATGTGAATGTGTGTATAAATCTTAACTATGTTTGCATCAACTTGGTTAACTCTGTTAGCATGAAGGGAAATAGCAGCACAGAGACATTCCCGACTTAAAGGAATGTTCCAGGTTCATTACAATGGCATGCTGTTTATTACCACAAAAATTCTTTGAAGTTTCTTTAATGAGTACTGAAACCGATGACACACCAGCTTGTCACTGCATGTAATGTAAGACAGTTCAACAGTAGAGTTCCTGTCATGTAAGTTAGTAAACATGGTTTAACTTTAGCACGATATGTGCAAGGATACCATTGAAGCCACTCTCAGGAATTACATCAATAATGCCTATAACGGTATTCCCGTCACTAAAGGGGTCCTTTTGACACTTCACAGCTCAAATATCATTCATGTTTGTACAATATAGAAAAATTCATCTAAGTATTTAAATAAACATGAGATGCATATTTCCTCTCAAGAACTTCTTGTCAGGGTATTATTTAAAAAAGTGCTAGTCATGTAATTGGAGATTAATCTTTTTGAGACAACAGAGGGCGCTAAAATGTACCAGAAAAGGATTGAAAAGGCTTCTGTGCTTTAGTGATCCGTGTTCAAAACACTCTTCAGCAGTTGAGTGTTAAGCTCGTACTGCTGTGGTCCTGATCAGTGTTTGCAGATCTTCAGTTGGTCAGGAGGGTTGACAGGTGAATGTGTCATCAAGTTGTCATGTGCTTCACAAATCCATCATACTTTTATTGTACATACATTGCAACATCTACCAAAAGTAAGCGCAGACGTTCAGCCTGCCTAATCAGACTCTCAGAATTCTCATAACTGATCACCAAAATCCCATAAAATCTTCCAGTTTCAAACTATTTCCTGCTAGAGCTTTGAAACCAAACCACACACATCTATCTATCTATCTATCTATCTATCTATCTATCTATCTATCTGTCTATCTGTCTCTCTGTGTATCTTTCTGTCTGTCTGTGTATCTGTCTGTCTGTCTTTGTATCTATCTATCTATCTGTCTATCTGTCTGTCTGTCTGTCTGTCTAACTATCTAGCAGCTGTCTGTTTGTCTGTCTGTCTGTCTGTCATCTATATATCTATCTATCCGTCTGTCTGTCTAACTATCTATCTGTCTGTCGCGTCTGTGTATCTATCTGTCTGTCTGTGTATCTGTCTGTCTGTCTGTGTATCTGTCTGTGTATCTGTCTGTCTGTCTGTGTATCTATCTGTCTGTCTGTCTGTGTATCTATCTATCTGTCTGTCTGTCTGTGTATCTATCTGTTCGTGGTTCTGGGTATCTATCTATCTGTCTGTCTGGTATCGCTGTCGTCTGGTATCTATCTGTCTGTCTGTGTGATCTTCTGCTCTGTTGTGTATCTGTCTGTCTGTCTGTCTGTGTATCATCTGTCTGTCTATCTATCTATATATCATCTGTCTGTCTGTCTGTCTGTCTGTCTATCTATCTATCTGTCTATTTCTATCTATCTATCTATCTATGATCTATCTATCTATCTATCATTGTCTTCTGTATGTGTATCTATCTATCTATCTGATCTATATATGTATCTATCTATTATTCTATCTATCTGTCTGGTCTGTCTGTGTATCTATCTATCTGTCTGTCTGTGTATCTGTCGTCTGTCTGTCTGTCTGTGTCTGTCTATCTGTCTGTATGTGTATCTATCTGTCTGTCTGTCTCTGTCATCTATATGTCTCTCTGTCTCTGTCATCTATCTATCTGTCTGTATGTCTGTATGTCTATCTGTCTGTCTGCCTATCTGTCTGTCATCTATCTATCTATCTCTCTGTCTGTCTGTGTATCTGTTTGTCGGCTGTGTAATATCTGTCGTATGTCTGTTTGTATCTGTCTGTTGTCTGTCTGTCTTCTGTCTGTCTGTATAGCTATATATCTATTATAATTTAGGCTGTCTGTCTTGTCGTCTGTGAGTATCTATATGTCTGTCTTGTGTCGTCTGTCTGGGATCTTTCTGTTGTCTGTCTTGTATCTGTCTGGTGTGTATCTATCTATATGTCTGTTGTTGCGATCTATCTATCTATCTGTTGTCTGTTCTGTTCTGTGTATCTCAGTGGGTACGGAAAGTATTCAGACCAACTTAAATTTCACACTCTGTTATATTGCAGCCATTTGCTAAATCATTTAAGTAAATTTTTTTTTCCCTCATTAATGGAACACAGCACCCCATATGGACAGAAAAACACAGAATTGTTGACATTTTTGCAGATTTATTAAAAAAGAAAAACTGAAATATCACATGGTCCTAAGTATTCAGACCCTTTGCTGTGACACTCATATATTTAACTCAGGTGCTGTCCATTTCTTCTGATCATCCTTGAGATGGTTCTACACCTTCATTTGAGTCCAGCTGTGTTTGATTATACTGATTGGACTTGATTAGGAAAGCCACACACCTGTATATATAAGACCTTACAGCTCACAGTGCATGTCAGAGCAAATGAGATTTATGAGGTCAAAGGAACTGCCTGAAGGGCTCAGAGATAGAATTGTGGCAAGGCACAGATCTGGGCAAGGTTTACAAAAAAATTTCTGCTGCACTTGAGGTTCCTAAGAGCACAGTGGCCTCCATAATCCTTGAATGGAAGACGTTTGGGATGACCAGAACCCTTCCTAGAGCTGGCCGTCCGGCCAAACAGCTATCGGGAGAGAAGAGCCTTGGTGAGAGAGGTAAAGAAGAACCCAAAGATCACTGTGGCTGAGCTCCAGAGATGCAGTCGGGAGATGGGAGAAAGTTGTAGAAAGTCCAACCATCACTGCAGCCCTCCACCAGTCGGGGCTTTAGGGCAGAGTGGCCCCCCCCGACGGAGCCTCTCCTCAGTGCAAGACACATGAAAGCCCGCATGGAGTTGTGAGATGGTGTGAAATAAGATTCTCTGGTCTGATGAGCACAAGATATAACTTTTTGGTCTTAATTCTAAGCGGTATGTGTGGAGGAAACCAGGCACTGCTCATCACCTGTCCAATACAGTCCCAACAGTGAATCATGGTGGTGGCAGCATCATGCTGTGGGGGTGTTTTTCAGCTGCAGGGACAGGACGACTGGTTGCAATCGAGGGAAAGATGAATGCGGTCAAGTACAGGGATATCCTGGACGAAAACCTTCTCCAGAGTGCTCAGGACCTCAGACTGGGCCGAAGGTTTACCTGCCAACAAGACAATGACCCTAAGCACACAGCTAAATAACGAAGGAGTGGCTTCACAACAAATCTGTGACTGTTCTTGAATGGCCCAGCAGAGCCCTGACTTAAACCCAATTGAGGATCTCTGGAGAGACCTAAAAATGGCTGTCCACCAACGTTTACCATCCAACCTGACAGAACTGGAGAGGATCTGCAAGGAGGAATGGCAGAGGATCGCCAAATCCAGGTGTGAAAAACTTGTTGCATCTTTCCCAAAAAGACTCATGGCTGTATTAGATCAAAAGGGTGCTTCTACTAAATACTGAGCAAAGGGTCTGAATACTTAGGACCATGTGATATTTCAGTTTTTCTTTTTTAATAATCTGCAAAAATGTCAAACATTCTGTGTTTTTGTCAAGATGGGGTGCTGTGTGTACATTAATGAGGGGGAAAAAATTACTTAAATGATTTTAGCAAAATGGCTGCAATATAACAAAGAGTGAAAAAATTAAGGGGGTCTGAATAATTTCCGTACACACTGTATCTATCTATCGGTTCGGTCTGTCTGTCGGTTGTGTATCTATATATATCGGTCTGTCTGTATCTCTATCTATTATCTATATATCTATTATCTATCTATCTATCTGTCTGTCTGTCTGTAATCAGTCTGTCTGTCTGTCTGTGTATCTATCTATCTGTCTGTCTGTCTGTCTGTGTATCTATCTATCTGTCTTTCTGTCTGTCTGTCGGTGTATATATTACGTCTTTTATGTCTGTCTGTAGGGGTATCTATCTGGCTGTCGTCTGTCTGTCTGGCTGGGTCGTCTGTGGCTCTGTCTGTTGTCTGTTGTCTATCTAATCGATCGATCTATGTCTGTCTGTGTCTGTCTCGTGTTGTGTGTGTGTGTGTTGTGTGTGTGGTGTGTGTGTGTTGTGTGTGGGTCTGTCATCTATCTGTCTGTCTGTTGTTATGTCTACTATCTATCTATCTATCTGATCTATCTATTATTATCCTATCATCTATTATCCGTCCGTCCATCCGTCTGTCCATGAAACTTGTAGAATATTCTACATTCCAGGTGTTTTAAGCTCAGTTTGTCTGGATAAACTTTTCTAGCTTCAAGTTTATACTGTTGTCTCTGTAACTTTTGTTTGTTTGTTTTGTGTTTGAGTGGTAGATGGTGTTCAGACTCCGGTTTCTGTGCTGACATTGGGGCTTTTGTAGGGTTGGTGCTTAAACAGATGAGTGCAGTGGAGGGTTGATAACCACACATAAGGCTGGTGTTCAACCTCTTTAACAGTCTTCATGCTACCTGAGATGCTGCTGTCACTCTTCTGTCGCCCTGAGGGCTGCTCAGAGTCTTTTGTGTGCTGAGCTGAGACCAGCTTTAGTGTTGTTATTGATTAGCTCTAATTTGTTAATTGGGATCTGTTCTTAGAGCCGTAGCCTTGCTGACTTCCTTGTGGCTTCTTTGTTTTCTCATAACTGACCTGGATAAGCACACAACTGTTGTGTGATCTAGAGCTTATGACAGACAAAGACAGGTGAGATAGAGTACATGCAGTTTAACAGGATTGTTCTCGGTGCTCTCATTCTCTGGCAAGCCTTCTCTGAATCACTCAACATCCAGTTGCTGTGTACTGAATTATTTTATAACTTCCCTGAGTTTCAGCATCTTGCAGAATTCCCTAATGAACTTCACGCACAGCCTTTAGTTTTGTTTAAGGAAGTAGTTTAAAATGATTTCAAACACTTCTGTTAGATATTTCTCTTTCTTCTTAGCACATGACAAAAATTGCCCTTCTTGTTGCCTGGAAGGCCTTAAGATCGGGTTTTCTTGGTATCATTAGTGGTGTTTGTTACGATGCTTACACATTTATATAATTTCTGTAAGACTAAATTTTTTATGAAGTATACCTTAGTTTTTTATCATTTCACCTAATACTACCATTCAAAATAAGATTTTAAAAAAAAGAAATGAATACTTTAATTCAACAAGGACAAATTAAATTGATCAAAAGTGACATTAAAGACCAATTTAAAATTCTCAAGATTCCTATTTCAAATGTTAAATTCTTTTGAACTTTCTATTCATCAAAAATCCTGAAAGCCAGCATCACAGTTTCCAGTTTTCAGAATTGATTATAATATTAAATATTTCTTGAGCAGCAAATCAGCATATTAGAATGATTTCTGAAGGATCATGTGACACTGAAGACTGGAGCAATGATGCTGAAAATTCAGCTTTGCATCACAAGATGCAAATTTATGCAAATTTTAAAGTATGTTCAAATAAAACAGCTTTTAAAATGGTATGTTTTACTGCATTTTTGATCAAATAAATGCAGCACTGGTGAGCATAAGAGACTTTAAATCAATTTTATAACAATAGCGTAAAACTGAACTGTCGTGCTTCCTGTTTTAAATTGTGGTGATTTGTTGATGAGCCAGAACAAAAAGTCACACTTTGCTTTCACAGTAGTCTGCAGTGCCAACATGAACAATAAGGTCATTAACATTTCCTCTTCATCCACTGAGCAGTCGCTAGGCATGTTCCCGCTTTCCTCCTGTATTGTACAGAGCCGAGACTCCAGGTCAGAAAGGCTTAGGGTGAGAAACTGCACAAAGGTAGTTCAGCAAGACGCTGCATGCAAATGTTCCTGTTTTTACATGAATGATTTGCTGTAGGTGTATTCACCAAATGCCATCTCACTGTGGGAAGAGAAGCTTTGAGCTCTGAAGCTTTTCAAGCAAAAACGAGCGGTTACACCCATCTAAAATCAGTCTCTGTTTTGTGGCCTACATTAGAGATGCAATCTGATTGGCTGCTGATGATTTGAATTCAAACAAAATGTTGTGTTGTTTCAAATGCTGTTTTATAATGAACTCCTCCCTCTCCGACATCTATCTTCAAAGTGAACAGTGTTGTTTTACAAGATTATTAGCAAAGATTTAATCTCGAGTCATGTTAGAGTCACGTTGCAGCAAAATCTGGCATTTGAGACCATCATTTTACAATATTTAGGTGTTTGTTGCTCACGTGTGATTGCATTAAAGTTTTCCAGTGATGTGTTTAAAGAGAATCAGAAATCAAAATATCTATAATAGTGCTGCTATAATGTCAGAATGCAGTACTATGGCTTCAAAGTATTTGTAAGCGTTGTTTAAAAATGACAAAAATTATTGTGTTATAGATAACATCAGCTTTTTTCATAATAGCATATAGCTTTTCCAGTAACAAGTAGTGGATTAGGGTTACGAAAGGTTTCATTGCTGCATTATTGTCACCTTTTATTGCACCTGTAGCTTGATAGCTGAGCATGCCGGATGTTAATAAATTATTCGCTGATTAAAATAGCAATTCAGGTTTGTTTCATCACAGATTTGTCAAGCCCCTACATCTTTTTGTAGCAAAATATTAAGTTAAAATATTTTTAAAGAAATCTAATCTTACAGGTTTTATATTTATGAATATAATTGCTTTTCATTTTAATTTTGAACATTATATCTATCATTTTAAGACCCAAAACACCCAACAAAACATTGGTTGAATGTGTTTATTCTAATTTTAAAATCTATTTTTTTCTGTGTTTTTAAATGCCACTTGATTTGATATTTTGTATCTAATGCAATGTCATTTACACCTTTTTTAAGTGTGGCTTTTTAAGTAGTTTCCAAGTGCTTATTTGTGTGGTGATTTTCAAAGGGCGGAAGAAAAAGATATACTGTAGTATCTTACAGTTGTGTCCCTCTTTCAACAGTCTGCCTTGTATTTGTATTTTCTTTTGTTCACCTGATAGTGGAGGTTATTTCTGTGGTTGAGCAAGACTTCTGTTTTTGGCTGGGGTGTCTTTGAAGGTTATCTGCTGAGATAAAGTCGCAGGAAGACACGCTTCAGTGACGCTCTTCCAGTGATGACCTTTTTCGGCTGCACTCATGAAGGACCTTTGAATCTGCTTTATGGTGGATCACTCACAGCCCTTGAAGTAATGAATGTTACTTCTCTGAAACAAAGGTCTCACGGGGCAAAAACTGCTTGCCTCAGTGGTGCTTATGGTAAGTGGTAGACATGAGCAACTTACTAGTTAACATGAGTTACAATCTAGCAGCAGAATTATAAACTGTCATGAGGAATTTTTAGTTCGTTAGCTTAAAATAAATAGTTTTTTTGAGCACAGTATTATTTGACTATAATAGTTCAAATAAATAATGTTCATCATTAATCCTGCATAAAATGTGTATATATATATATGATATGATATATATAACAATCCAAAATATTAAACAGCATAGCCTGTTTTCAAATGTTTCCAAATCAGTGTCAACTCTAAAAATAAAGGTGGATGTCAAAAGGTCTTCAAGCGTGCCATAGAGAACCCTTCAGTCAAATGTTCTTTAAAGAACCATTTCTTTCTTGCGTTTTTATAATCTGAAGAACCTTCTTTCACCACAAAGAACCTTTTGTGAAACAGAAAGGTTCTTCAGATGTTAAAGGTTCTTTATGGAACCATTTAGACAAAATTTTCTTCTATGGCATCGTGAAGCACCTTTATTTTTAAGAGTGTATTTGGATGATTTCTGAAAACTGGAGTAATAATGTTGGAAATTCAGCTTTGATCACAGGAATACATTATATTTGAACAGATATTACAATAGAAACAGCTATTTTAAATTGTAAAACAATTTTGTGGCTGTATTTTGATCAAATAAATGGAACTTTGGTGATCATATGAGACTTCTTTTGTTACACTTTATTTCGATAGTCCACTTTAGACATTCTAATAACTAAGTAACTTTGTAACTGCATGTCAACTACATGTCAACTAATTCTCATTAATTTGCAACTACATGTCTACTAACTCTCAGCGTAGACTGTTAGGGTAGGTTTAGGGCTAGAAGAATGTTGACAAAGAAAGTGTTAGAAGATATTAAGCAGACAGTCTACTAATACTCTACTAACTGCTAGTTGACATGTAGTTTGCAAAGTTACTTACTGTTAATAGAATGTCTAACGTGGACTATCGAAATAAAAGTGTTACCCCTTCTTTCAAAAACAAAACAAAAATATCTTATCAACCCCAAACTTTAGAACAGTATTATATGTAAATAATCTTGAACTTGGTTGTCAGAGGAAGCATAATGGGCAGGTGCGTCTCCTCTCAGACCTGTATTATGAGGCCTGCTGAAACAAGTAGCGCTTAGTAATAGCTCTTGCTAAAGGTGCTTTACTGCCTTTGACATTACAACCTCACCGTTGAGATTTCAACATCAACATGACAATTGTAATCACTAGCTTTACCTTTTTTATATCACCAGCAGATTGATACAAACTACCGTTCAAAAGTTTGGGATCAGTTAGACTTGTAATGTTTTTTAAAGAAGTCTCTTATGCTCACAAAGGCTGCGTTTATTTGATTAAAAATACAGAAAAAAAACAGTAATCTTGCAAAATGTTATTACAATATAAAATAATATCTTCTATTTTAATTATCCCTTTAATATAATGTTATTTTCTTTTATTCAAACGCTGCATTCCATCAGCCTGACGCCAGTATAAGTGTCATATGATCCTTCAAAATCATTCTAATATGCTGAGTTATTATTAGAATTATCATGTTGGCAACATTTGTGCCGCCACATATTTAGTTTTGGAAAACTAGACTTTTTTCAGGATTCTTGATGAAAAAAAGTTAAAAAGAAGAGCATTTTATTTAAAATAGAAATCTTTTCTAAAAATATGTCTTTGCTATTACTTTTTATCCATTTAACACATGCTTGCTGAATAAAATTTTTAATTTCTTTCAAAAAAAAAAAGAAAGAATAAAAATTTACTGACTCCAAACTTTTGAACTTTAGTGTATATTGTTAGAAAAGATTTCCATTTTAAATACATTTTTAACTTTTTATTTTTTTATTTACAAAGAATCCTGAAAAGAGTATCACAGGTTACAAAAAAATATTAAGCACACAAGAAAACAGTGTCCAGCACGATAATAAATCAGCTCTATTAGCAAGATTTCTGAAGGGTCATGTGACACTGAAGTAATGATGCTACAATTTCAGCTTTGCCTCACAGGAATAAATGCGATTTTAATGTATATTAAAATAGAAAAGTTATTTTAAATTGTTATAATATTTAAAATAATAATTGTTGTACAAGATTGTATTTTTGATCAAATTTTCAGCATTTGTGAGCATAAGAGACTTTTTAAAAAAACATTAAAAAATAGTATTTATTCCAAACTTTTGACCGGTAGTGTAAATGTGTTATATAAGCCTAACCAATAGTTGTTTAAAAAAAATATGTTTATAGTGTAAATATATATAGAAGGTGAACCAAGTAAGATGAACAATTCTTTTTTAATAACTAATTTATTTATTTTCTTATTTTTATTTCAAATTGTTCCCCTGTCTTCACCATTAGGCTAATTAAAATGACTTTATATAACTTTTTTTTACCTTAAAATATCTGTTTCAAAATCACTCTGATTCAGATTGACTTCTAATATGACAAATGGCTTTGATTCCTTTCTCAAGTTTGGTGAGCGCGTACAAAATTCTGTGAAAAGGGTGATTAAAAGAATACACTACACGTCTTTTAAAATCTGAACACTGGGCATGATACACTTACCGACTTTGTAATAGTCACAGAGGAAAAACGTAGCATCACATACTAAACGACTGAGAATCAGTAACAACATGGCAGATGTAGTCTGTCTGAATTTCATTCATATAATCCATTTTCATACTATATAACGTCACGAAGTACATTCAAGTTCAAACTGCCTATTCAGACAGCATGCAATTTCGGATGCACCGGTGCTTACAGATATCCACTGTAATTACAACAGTTATATATTTAAGATGGTGAATTCTACTCACCTAACTGTACAGTCCACCACAATGTAGCTACAGTAACGATGTTCTGGGTGGTTGTTAGGGTGTTGCTATGTGGTTGCTAAGATGTTCTGGGTGGTTGCTAGGGTTTAAAACAAACCAAACCCTAAAAATGAGCTGTAATAGTAATGCTTGATGATCAAATTGTATGTTTAAGCCAATATAGTTGACTGTAGACTTCTGTAGAATGTAATGAAAACTATCTGGTGACGTATCAGTTTTCCTGTTGACACAGTTGGAAGCTTTATAATGTGAAATAGGCATGAGTATCTGGACAAACCGGCTTTGTCGGTTCTCAGGAGGTGATGCGGTTATTGCTGCTCTTATTAAACATACAGTGGGGCAAAAAAGTATTTATTCACCACCATTGTGCAAGTTCTCCCACTTAAAACATGATGAGAGCCTGTAATTTTCATCATAGGTATAACCTCAACTATGAGAGACAAAATGAGAAAAAAAAATCCAGAAAATCACATTTTAGGATTTTTAAATAATTAATTGGTAAATTCCTCGGTAAATAAGTATTTGGTCACCCTACAAAACAAGCAAGATTTCTGGCTCTCACATACCTCTAACTTCTTCTTTAAGAGGCTCCTCTAACCTCCACTCGTTACCTGTATTAATGGAATCTGTTTGAACTCGTTATCAGTATAAGACACCTGTCCACAACCTCAAACAGTCACACTCCAAACTCCACCATGGCCAAGACCAAAAAGGACACCAGATACAAAATTGTAGACCTGCACCAGGCTTGGAAGACTGAATCTGCAATAGGTAAGCATCTTGGTGTGAAGAAATCAACTGTGGGATCAATTATTAGAAAATGGAAGACATACGAGATCACTGATAATCTCCCTCGATCTGGGGCTCCACGCAAGATCTCACCCCGTGGGGTCAAAATGATCACAAGAACTGTGAGCAAAAATCCCAGAACCACACGGGGGGACCTAGTGAATGACCTGCAGAGAGCTGGGACCAAAGTAACAAAGGCTACCATCAGTATCACACTGCGCTGCCAGGGACTCAAATCTTGCAGTGCCAGACGTGTCCCCTGCTTAAGCCAGTACATGTCCAGGTCCGTCTGAAGTTTGCTAGAGAGCATTTGGATGATCTAGAAGAGGATTGGGAGAATGTCATATTGTCAGATGAAACCAAAATATAACTTTGTGGTAAAAACTCAACTTGTCGTGTTTGGAGGAGAAAGAATGCTGAGTTGCATCCAAAGAACACCATACCTACTGTGAAGCATGGGGGTGGAAACATCATGCTTTGGGGCTGTTTTTCTGCAAAGGGACCAGGACGACTGATCTGTGTAAACGAAAGAATGAATGGGGCCATGTATCCCATGTATTTTGAGTGAAAACCTCCTTCCATCGGCAAGGGCATTGAAGATGAAACGTTGCTGGGTCTTTCAGCATGACAATGATTCCAAACACACCGCCCGGTCAACGAAGGAGTGGCTTCTTAAGAAGTATTTCAAGGTCCTGGAGTGGCCTAGCATGTCTCCAGATCTCAACCCCATAGAAATCTTTGGAGGGAGTTGAAAATCCGTGTTGCCCAGCGACAGCCCCAAAACATTACTGCTCTAGAGGAGATCTGCATGGAGGAATGGGCCAAAATACCAGCAACAGTGTGTGAAAACCTTGTGAAGACTTACAAAAAACGTTTTAGACCTCTGTCATTGCCAACAAAGGGTAAATAACAAAGTATTGAGATTAAATGTTGTTATTGACCAAATACTTATTTTCCAACCATAATTTTGAAATTAATTATTTAAAAATCATACAATGTGATTTTCTGGCTTTTTTTTTCTCATTTTGTCTCTCAGAGTTGAGGTATACCTATGATGAAAATTACAGGCCTCTCTCATCTTTTTAAGTGGGAGAACTTGCACAATTGGTGGCTGACTAAATACTTTTTTTCCCCACTGTATAATGCATGCATTTCTTGATGAAGTGATAAAAGTGTAGTAAATGATGGTTGTTAACCTTTGTTTACCCAGATGCAGCTATAAATAAATTAATACTGATTAGCGCTACCACGAAGTAGTCATGCCAAAAATGATATCACTGTTTAACCAGTGGGATTTGCTGTCATATGATGGTATGCTGTTGACTTTCTGAGTAACTTACCTTGTTGGCAGTTGAGTTTTACAGATTTGTTCCATAGAAAGACCACAAACCGAACAGGATCTGGTTCCTGGGCCTGCAGGCCAAACTAAGAAGGGTTTTTGCAATTGCAATCAGTGGATTTCAACCATTTACAATTACGTGATGAAAAAAAATATTATAAACAATATGGGGTTGGCAAGATTTAAATTTTCTGAAAGAAGTCTCTTATGCTCACCAATGCAGTAAAAACATGAATATTGTAAAATATTATTACAATTTAAAATAACAGTTAGCTATTTAAATACATTATGAAATGTAATTTATTCCTGTTATGCAAAGCTGAATTTCAGCATCATTTTTCCAGTCTTCAGTGTCGCATGATCTTTCAGAATTCATTCTAATACGCTGATTTGCTGCTCACCACCATTTTCTTCTTATTATCAATGTTGAAAATGTTGTGCTGCTTAATATTTTTGAGGAAACAGTAATACATTTTTACCTCGGTATAGGTAATTTAGAGGGTCTTATATTAAGAACGTTTTGTTTATTATTTTGGCACCGTCGGCTCCTGAAAGTGAACTCCCTAATAAATATTGGAGAAATAAGATGATTGTTCACGCTTGGGTTTTTTCATGTTGCGCTCTACCCCTAGACGGGGCGTAACAAAAATCAAAAATACAGAAAAAAAACTGTAATCTTGCAAAATGTTATTACAATATAAAATAATATCTTCTATTTTAATATCCTTTAAAATATAATTTATTTCTGTGATGCAAAGCTGAATTTCCATCATCCATTACGCAGATAAAGTGTAACATTATCCTTCATAAATCATTCTAATATGCAGATTTTATTATTAGAATTATCAATATTTGGCAACAGTTGTGCTGCCAAATATTTTTTTTGGAAACTGTGATACTTTTTTCAGGATTCTTGATGAATAAAAAGTTAAAAAGAACAGCATTTATCAAATATCATCTTTTTCTAAGCATACAAATCTTTGCTACACTTCTTTAACAATTTCACAACCTTGCTGAATAAAAGTTTTTTTTTTGAATTTCTTTCAAAAAAAAAAAAAATTTACTGACCCCAAACTTTTGAACTGTAGTGAATATTGTTAGAAAAGATTTCTATTTTAAAATAAATGCTCTTATTTTTAACTTTTTATTCAACAAAGAATCCTAAAAGAGTAATCACATGTTCCAGAAAAAAAATATTAAGCAGCACAAGTGTTTTCAACATTGATATTAATAAGCATATTAGAATGATTTCTGAGGATCATGTGACACTGAAGACTGTAGTAATGACTGATGAAAATTCAGCTTTGCCTCACAGGAATAAATGGGATTTTAATATATATTAAAATAGAAAAACGTTATTTTAAGCAGTTATAATATTTCTCAATATTAAATTTTTTCCTGTATTTTTGATCAAATAAATGCAGCTTGATGAGCAGAAGAAACTCCTTTAAAAAAAACATTAAAAATCATTCTGATCACAAACTTTTGACCGGTAGTGTACAATGTGTTATATAAGCCTAACCAATATTTGTTTAAAAAAAATATGTTTATAATGTAAATATATATAGAAGGTGAACCAAGTAAGATGAACAATTCTTTTTTAATAACTAATTTATTTATTTTCTTATTTTTATTTCAAATTGTTCCACTGTCTTCACCATTAGGCTAATTAAAATGACTTTATATAACTTTATTTTTACCTTAAAATATCTGTTTCAAAATCACTCTGATTCAGATTGACTTCTAATATGACAAATGGCTTTGATTCCTTTCTCAAGTTTGGTGAGCGCGTACAAAATTCTGTGAAAAGGGTGATTAAAAGAATACACTACACGTCTTTTAAAATCTGAACACTGGGCATCATACACTTACCGACTTTGTAATAGTCACAGAGGAAAAACGTAGCATCACATACTAAACGACTGAGAATCAGTAACAACATGGCAGATGTAGTCTGTCTGAATTTCATTCATATAATCCATTTTCATACTATATAACGTCACAAAGTACATTCAAGTTCAAACTGCCTATTCAGACAGCATGCAATTTCGGATGCACAGATATCCACTGTAATTACAACAGTTATATATTTAAGATGGTGAATTCTACTCACCTAACTGTACAGTCCACCACAATGTAGCTACAGTAACGATGTTCTGGGTGGTTGTTAGGGTGTTGCTATGTGGTTGCTAAGATGTTCTGGGTGGTTGCTAGGGTTTAAAACAAACCAAACGCTAAAAATGAGCTGTAATAGTAATGCTTGATGATCAAATTGTATGTTTAAGCCAATATAGTTGACTGCAGACTTCTGTAGAATGTAATGAAAACTATCTGGTGACGTATCAGTTTTCCTGTTGACACAGTTGGAAGCTTTATAATGTGAAATAGGCATGAGTATCTGGACAAACCGGCTTTGTCGGTTCTCAGGAGGTGATGCGGTTATTGCTGCTCTTATTAAACATATAATGCATGCATTTCTTGATAAAGTGATAAAAGTGTAGTAAATGATGGTTGTTAACCTTTGTTTACCCAGATGCAGCTATAAATAAATTAATACTGATTAGCGCTACCACGAAGTAGTCATGCCAAAAATGATATCACTGTTTAACCAGTGGGATTTGCTGTCATATGATGGTATGCTGTTGACTTTCTGAGTAACTTACCTTGTTGGCAGTTGAGTTTTACAGATTTGTTCCATAGAAAGACCACAAACCGAACAGGATCTGGTTCCTGGGCCTGCAGGCCAAACTAAGAAGGGTTTTTGCAATTGCAATCAGTGGATTTCAACCATTTACAATTACGTGATGAAAAAAAATATTATAAACAATATGGGGTTGGCAAGATTAAAATTTTCTGAAAGAAGTCTCTTATGCTCAACAAAGCTGCAATTATTTGATCAAAAATACAGTAATATGGTAAAATATTATTACAATTTAAAATAACATTTTAGACATTATAGAATACATTATGAAATGTCATTTATTCCTGTTATGCAAAGCTGAATTTTCAGCATCATTACTCCAGTCTTCAGTGTCGCATGATCTTTCAGAATTCATTCTAATATGCTGATTTGCTGCTCAACACACATTTCTTCTTATTATCAATGTTGAAACAGTTTGTGCTGCTTAATATTTTTGAGCCTGTTATACATTATTTTCAGAATGCTTTAAAGAATGTAACGTTCAAAAGAACAGCATTTATTTGAAATCTAAATATTTTGTAATATTTTAAATGTCTGTCACTTTGGTCAGTTTACTGCTCCCTGCTTAATAAATGAGAGAGAGAGAGAACAACCCCCTAAACTTAAATACTGAACAAATTCTCAAAATTCTCATTCTTGAACTTTTCACTCAAATTGTTATTTTAATAATATATATTTTGATTTTGTATTACATTTGAAAAGCTCACTAGTGGTCTCCAATTGTTTAACTCACAAAAGGGCAATATTTGCCTGCCTGAAAACTTCTCTTGTTTTATTCATGAACAAAAATTCAAATTTTGCCCTTCATCATCAAAGCATGGACAGATAGTCCAGTGTACTGTCACCAGTACAGTAAAACCATTATTCAGAGCTCCACGTGACTCGTGACAAGCATAAGATTGTGCCATGCAGTGTGTCCACAATGTGCTGTATGAGATGTCTGGATGATAGCAGTCAAATATAATTTCTTCATACAACAGGTCAACTGCAGATTAATCAGGAGATGTTTTATGTGTCATATGCATTTAGTCCACAGCTGTCTACATCAGGAATCTGTGACGCATTTTAGTCCATAAAGCTGTGCAAAAGCTGTACGTTTGTGTGGATGTTTTCTGCAACTTTAGCAGCTTCAGCTGAGAGTTTTAAAATATCCATTCAGTGCTTTGAACAAAGAAAATGCTGTTTGGTTGTTGGTTTGCATCTGTTTCCCTTTTACTGTATGTCATGGAAAAGTTATGAATCACACAGCCAGCCGAGCCTCAGGGGGACTGCTATACCTTAGAAAGACAGGAAGACCCGAAAATATCTCACTGCTGGACAATAGAGACGAAAAACAACAATGGTGTCATTTAGAAGAGAGTTGAGAAGTATAATACAACACAGTTCTGTTTCTGTATGATGTTTGTTGAGTGTTTGCTCTCAAATTGGCACAGCTAGGATCCTGCAAAAACCTGCCCTTCGAGTATGTCTGCTTACTGTGTGGTTTTTTGCTCCGTGATCATCTCCACACATCGCTCATGTAAATGAATCATACAAGTGACATCCTCTGTATTTACCATACAAATAAGGCAGACATGCTTCACAAAAGCAGAACTGCCATATCGGGAGATCACATGATGTCGTTTTTGTCCTAAACACCAGTTACTGTTGTCCAGATTAAAGAACTATAACCAAATGACCCAAACGTCAGTTACTCATCAAGCAGTCGAAAGTATTATTACTGAAATATTAGATTCAAATCAAAATTTTGTAAAACTTACAAATTTTACAAGATACATCATCTTGATTTTGGCCAAGTTATTGATTAACAATCTACAAAAAAAAAATCTACTGTAATTTTAATCTATCTTTGTGTCTTAATATCTTTATCCATCCCACATTGTGATGGGTGCCAAATTGAGTACACTAGAGTGTTTATCTGTTGACACAATTGTTTGAAGCATTGCTTCCTCTGCTTGGTTTTGTGTGGCAAGCCATATTAACATTTATTAACAAGTATCCTTTCTATCTTGTTTAATCCTAACACTGAGACAGGCTTCTGTGATATTTGTATATTTATCTTCATATGCTTGTTTTTTCATTTAATTCTATTATGTTTCGTGCTGTTTTCATTTTGTTTCATTTGTGTATTTGACAAATAATTTTTTTTTAAATAATATTTATTTCATTTTTCATTTCATGTTTTCCTTTGTTTTAGCTTTTATTGTTATTTATGATAATACGCATAATAGTTAATATTTGCAATGTTCATTTTTTACTAATTATGCAAATAAACATTAATGATATTATTTAATTATATTCTAGTTGTGGGACTGTGTTACTGGAATACCTTTAATTTTATTTAAATAATAATAATATAGGTTGGTGATAATATAAGACATGTTTTTCATTGGTTTGTATATTTATAAATAAACGTATTGATTCATATTTCTTTTTTCCGTGTTTTTGTGCTGTGTACTCATATGTTTATTTGTATATTATTTAGCTATAATAATATGTATAATATTTTTATTTTTTTAATAACAATGAGAGTTAATATGAGTGTTCATTATGATATATTCATAAATATATATAAATTATAAATGGATGTATTTTATATATATATAATTTTTTTTTTTTTTTTTTTTTTTTTGCGTTTCCCTTACCGAATGTCTTATCCTGGCTTTGCCATAGGTTTCGTATCACATGACGTCAGAGGAGGGGAGCAGCTGGATGAACAGGGCAGGTGAGCGCGCAGGTGGAGCGCAGCGTTGAGTTTCCCAGCAGCTCACAACAATACTCGGAGAGGCCTCGGGGAATAACGCACTCCAACTACCATGACACAAAACAAGGTCAGCTTTGAAATACACCAGCTTTAATAACCGAATGCTTGCTTGAGCTTTTGTAAAACTCAGATTACTTGGACAAACATCAGTCGTGGACATGATCAGTTCAGAGGTTTTGCGTCCGACCCCGAACCCTGCGCGTAAAATGCTCGGGAAGCTCGCCAACAGGCTGGAGGAGGTGAAGAACCCCTGGAGACAAGGATCAACGCTCGAGCTCAGCCACAATGAAACCGCTCGGCTCGCCACCGACGCGCTCCTGGAGCACGGAGAGAAGGAGTACAAAAAAGTCTTGCAAGACGAAAGAGAAGTGAACTTTCTGTCCCCGCTGGAAATACGCTATATCACCGAGAATGTGGCAAAGGTTGGCGGCGCGGATAGCGGCACTAATGGAGTGGACATGGAGGAAGTGGACACGGTGTCTGAGCTTACTTCAGGGACTTATTTCCCCATGATGTCCGACGAGGAGCCACCAATGTTGGAGCTGGGCTGGCCAGAGGTTTCCAACCGATTGGGACCCACAGAGGCGCATATACACTTCCAGAGAGACAAGTCGAAAAACCTCAAAGATTTCATTCGATCTCTTATTAGTAAAGCCAAGAAGGTAAGAACAACAGAAACCCACTCATATGTGCAAAATATTTGACAAACGCTGTTTCCTTGTAGTTTACAAATATGCTCTCCTTGAACTTTGCATTTCTGTGGCAGCTTTGTACCATTTGGACAGCTTCAGTGCTTTTGTTCAACTATAACTTTTATGCATCGCATAAAAGATTGTGCTTAACAAATAATCAGACCCCCAAAAAGTAATTTTGTCACACACAAACCTGTGTAAATGTTTTTGAAATACAAATATCAAAACAATAAGCAGACTTTTCACAAAATAAAGCTTGTTTAAAACAATGCTGTTCAAATGCGCTCCATAAATCCACTAAAAATAAGCAGTTAAGAAGTTGCCAAAAATGCCTTGTAAAAGTGACGTTTATTCTTAGAAAAACTCACTTAGTTTGGTTTTTTTGTTGTTGTTTTTTAACGTTCAGACATTTTATAAGTGTGACTTAAATGTCCAAATGTTTCACAGTCACTAATTTAGGTGAGATAACTATTGAAGAATTTGAAATTGCATAACAATTGTTACATTAGACATTATGAGCAACTAAATTGCTTGGTTATTATCACTAAATAGTCACCTGGAAGCAATAAAGTAATTAGTGATGTATGTTTAAAGATTGTGGTTTATTTGAATGCATGTCCTAACAATTTTTCTTTATGCCACAGGTTATCGCTATAGTCATGGATATTTTTACAGATGTCGACTTGTTCTGTGACCTAATGGAGGCCTCCAACAAGCGCCGGGTTCCAGTTTATATTCTACTGGATGAGAAGAATCTCAGCTATTTTTTGAACATGTGCTCAGAACAGGACATCCAGAATTCACACTTAAGTGTAAGTCAGACGCTGACGCTCTCTTAGAAGTGGTGTGGTCCAGCTCATGAGTTCTTATCCTTGCACATAATACGTTTTAAGAAAGTGTTCAATAAGAAGGGTGTTCTCAGTTTTAGATATGAATACATCTGTCAGTCAACAGCAAAACATAAGTCTTATGTAAGTTTCCTTAAATAAGTCTATTAGGTCATTCAGATCATAAGGAAATGTCAAGTTGATTGAGCGTACATTTCAAAAGCGTTTTTGTCAAAACAAAACAACTTTTTATTCGGTTACTCTTATTAATATTGGTGTACCAGAACTCAGATTCTAATTGTATTCAAAATTTGTATTCAAATTTTTTTTTAAAACAAGTGATTATTGAACATTTATTTGTTTCAGAATATGCGGGTAAGAAGTGTGTGTGGAGACACATATTGCACCAAAAGTGGAAAGAAATTCACAGGTCAGGTTCAAGAGAAATTCATGATCATTGACGGCGAGGAAGTCATAGCTGGATCATATAGGTATGTTAATAATGTTGTTGATGCATTGTGTAATTAAATGAAAAAATTCCTGTTATATAATCATATTGTTTTGTACCAAAAACAGCATAATTACTGGAGTTATGTAATTAGTAATTTAATGAGATCCTTTAAATGATGGTGCTTCAAGAATCATTTTGTTTAAATGATGACCAAGTTATGCCACAGTGTTAAAATTATTAAAAAGTAAATAAATAAAAAAAATTATTTATCGGCATTATAGTTTTTGTAATCTTTCATTAATGTTTCAAAATAATTAATTAATTATATTTTTTATTGGGGTGTGCTTTTTTTTATGTATATATATATATATATATTTAGTTTAATTGCAGTTAGATTTCGTTACATTTTAATGGTTTATTCCATTTTCAGGTTTAAGGTTTTTAAAAATTTTCTTAAAAAACCCCCCCAACTGGGGTTTTTTTTTAAAAAAAAATATGCCTGGGAAGTTATCCAGTAATTCACGGACCATTTCCATTAGCCTGAAGAAAAACACTGTAAAAAAAAAAAAAAGATTTTTTTTTTTTTTTTTTTTTTTTACATGAGTGCTTCAATGTTATATGTGTTTTGGTTATTTTGAAGACAACATTTCCAATTTCTGTTTACTTTAAGTTGATCTAATATTTATATGCAAGTTTATTTCAATAAACAACACCGTTTTTAATAGTTTTAGTTAGTAATATCAAAACACTGTCAGACATGCTGTAACTGCTAAATAGTATGTTTGTGTAACATGTCACAGCAAGATTTTTCAAAGCCAACTACACTAAAAGCAGCTCACAATGTTCACAGGCGGAATTCAGTTATACCCATCCATCCAGGCTTATCTCATGTCAGTCATATCACTCTGTATTATGTAAATCATTTTAGCGCGTGACAGTGTTGTGGCAAGAAGATGACAGGACATGCACACCTCATGCGCTCCAGCAGACATCGGTAGACTTGAGCAGCTTGGCAATGAAAACATGATGATTCTGCGTTTCTCAGGCACAGTATTGCCCGAGCATTAGCATTAGCCTCAGTGCCATCGTGGCTGTCAGCTTTCAAGCCTCAGTGGCTAATTTGGTCGGGTGGGGTTTAGTTAAACTGATGAATTATACAGACAGCATGTTGATTTTTAACAGTTATGCCTGTTTAGACCCAACAAGCGATCTCAGTCTTGCATGTCTGAAGGCTTGGCTAATCTGCTCCTCAGTTATGATGATTAGGAATTAGTTTGTGAAGGAGTTGTCTTGTTTTTTCAGGGTTAGTGCGACTGATAGCAGCCTGTGGATAAATTCATGCGTGTTGGCACACAGGTGTGTGGATAGTGGGTGAGGCCACACTCATGTGTTGAAGGCTTTGCCCATATATAAGAGACAACAGGGAGTTCTGTTTGACTAGAAGTCCATGCGGTTCAAAGGGAAATTGATTGCAAACATAATACTAACAATTTAGACTTTTTAGATCTTTGTCACCAGAAAGGAAATAATTAACTGAGATTGATGCATAGTTTTTTGTTTTGTTTTTAAATCGAACAGTTTGATGAGCTTTTAGATCAAATTAAAAAAATCTGGGGAAAAAGTTTGCATATGTGTTTTTTGTTGTTGAGTATCATATTTGATACATCAGGCTTTTAGAAGGATATGGAGCACATACTCGAAGAGGAAAAAACACAGGCCCAAACTCTGCAAAAATATGCAATTTTATGCAGTTGCTGATATTTATATGACAAAAAAAGTAAGATAAAATTCTGATAGCTTGTAATGCAAATCAATGAGACCTTTATAACAGTATAGCAGATATTCATAAAATGCATATAAATATCAGTTGTCACTCTATATCTCTCAATAATATGCCTTAATAAAGTGATATTTCATGTTCTGTAGTTTCAAAACATTTCATGCAATGCAATACAATGATTGAGAGAGATGAACAAATAAACTTTCTTCAACGGGCCTGATGCATCATAATCGATACTCACGATTTTGCATGATTTTTCTAAAAATGATGTATGGATTATCAAGTAAACCAAACAGTATAAAATGTATTTATATTTTTTCTTGATTAAAATCATTAGATTTCACAGGAAAAAGACCACAACCTAAAGGTAGAATTTTTTTTAATTATACTAAAGGGTCTTAAAAAGTATGAACTATCAATCGGACGAGAGAAGGCATGTAGTAGATTGTGTACGACAGGTTTATCAGCAAAGTTTTGATCATGTTGTTCATTTACAGGCCTTAGAAGTTCATCTATCAAATATGTTACAGTAGACTTTATAGGGTTAACCTACAAACCGGAAAAGACTGTGATGATCTCATGTAAAGCTTTATGCAAGACATTTGAGTAATGCCATAAACAGATGGTTAGCTTGAACATAGTTAAACACTTGTTAGCATAAGTCACCTGAACTATCCATAAAACTGGTTGGACAGAATCTTTGAACCTCATTTATGAAACACGAGAAGAACAAATTTCTGTGCAACAGTGCAACAATTTATGCAAGAATGGTTTTATAAACAATTTGACAAACTCATTCTGCTCATGTTTCATGAATGAATCACTTTTTATTGATGATTGATAAAATGCTGGGTTAAAAAGGGACAAACCCAGCTATTGGGTTGTTTTGACCCAGTGGTTTGGTTCAAAAACAACCCAATAGCTGGGGTTGTCCCTTTTTAACCCAGCATTTTTTAGAGTGCAGTATTTTTCAATAAATATTTGAGGTTATGCTTTTAAAAAAATTCTCTCTCTCTTCTTTCCTCTAGTTTTACATGGCTTTCAGGCATGGTTCACAGCAACATGCTAATGCACTTCTCCGGCCGCGTTACGGACTGCTTTGATCGTGAATTCCGCTGCATGTATGCAGATTCCCAAATAATAGACCGTTTCCACAATCCAGATGAAGACGGGCTGCCTGGTTACTCTTACCACATGCCAGTACCAAACTTGGGCTTGGATCTTCTTGCAGACTATGGCAGCAGGGAGCAAGTGTATTCGGAGCACTCCAGTAGCCAATCCAGTGGCAGCGTTTCCAGCATCAAAGCAGCTCCTCCAGGCATGAGATCTATTAAAGTCACACCTGACAGGAAGAACCCGGAAAACTCTCAAAAGCCTCCTGACAGGAAGGGAGTCACGAGTCCAGTGCTTCAAAAGCCTTCAGGACCCCACATTGTAAGAGGTTCTCCGAATGGGACCCTGCAAAGTCAGGCGGTTGAGCGCACTTCCTTAGGTCAAATCGCTGGTGTGGAATGGTCCAAAATAGGAACGACAGATTACCTACGCTCAAACATTCCCGGACAGACATCCAAAGTCCAGGCTTTAGGTCTCTACAGTTCTCCAAAACCTCCATCACCAACTCAACAAACTCCAACCGACAAGGTCACCTCCAAATATCGACTTCCCGCACCTTTCATCAGTAAGTTCACTGATTTGTTCAGCTCAAAGGACAAGGATTCCCACTTATTCCAGAAGATGCCTACTCATTCCTCTCCGTTTGGTGGGCCAGATCTTTCTCAGAGCGAACCAGAGAGTAAGCAAGGTCCTGCTCCACCAGGACCCATGCTATCGGACAGGATGCGCCCGGAGAAGGGGATACATCGGCGGGATGAGAAACGCATGACGCTGGGTCACAGCAAATTGGACCTTGTCAACCAGTACAACAAGTTAAATCAAGCCAAACAGGTATACAGTCGCTTTGAGCTAAAGAACAACATACCTCAGTGATGCTGGGCCGTACTGAGCATTCTCTCTGGTCAACTCTTGTACATTGCTGTTATTGTGACTGTGCAAAGAGACGATAGTCTTCTTGGAGAGAGATTGTTGCTCTTTTTATACACCAGAGAAAAAATCAACCAGGATTGAGAGGCGAGGAGTGTTTTTTTGTGCATTTATATTTTTTATGAAAACTAAATGCTTAGTACTAATGTTGCCTTCAGGAAGTTTAGGAAATCATAATTACGACATGATGTGTTCAAGATATAGTGAAAGTTTTTTCAAACTTCATGCAACAAGCATGAAGACGTAAATTAATTACTGTTAATTTAAAACATGTATTAAGATTATATAATATTTAATATATATATATCTATATACTATATCTTATAGATATATATATATAGATATATATATAATATATATATATATAAGTTATAAAACAAATTTCATATAAACCTTACTGTAAAAGATTTTCTATATAATTTGTGTAATGGTAATATCAGTATTTCTTTTTGCCACAGAAAATGGAGAAAGGTCTCGCAGGTATGCTGTGTATAAACCAAATAAATTTATTGGATTTTTAACTTACCATTTTTGATATTATGTACGTTTTGGACAGGTCACATAAAATAACAAATAGTACATAAAATATTTCAAAATCATCATGCTTCTCATTTTTCCCAAACACATTTTCCAAAACCAAGACAAAGTACAAAAATAAGGAGAAATAATAATAATAATAAATACATTTTTTATATATATATATATACATACAGTATATACAATTTTTGTTTGTTTACCTGCATGTTTTTTAATTTTTTTTATTTACATGGCCTTAAATTCAGAAAGTGTGTTTATAAAAAAATCCCATGTTTCCCCACTGGTGATTCCGACATTGTTGTGGCTCATGTTGTAAATATGATCATTCTTGCATGATTTGAAGGCAGCATTAGTACTTTGTACCAGTACATAGTACTTTTAGTAGTGTGTAAAGCCTAGTGTATATACAAACCATTCCTTCATGGGGCATTTTTGTACTTTTGTTGTTTTTTTTCTATCCGCCACTTTAGCTGGCAAAGCAGATGGTGTTGATTTAAGCGTAGCCACTCTGTCTGCCACTGAGTATTATCCTTGGATAGCATGATTGAGGAGGTTACACATGTAGTCTTCCAAATGTTCTCATGTGTTTGTACTAAAATGTGATTCTCGTGTCACTGAAGATATGCATTTAGAGACTCTAAACGCAGTTTGGGTAACGCTGCAATTAGCTGCTTAACTAAAAAGTACTGTATTAACTCATCTCACGATGGACTGTGATGCAATAGAAGCTAATTGCAAGGAATTCATTATTATTATTTTTATTAATCAGGTAAGCTTTTCCATCTTTTGTTATTTACCAGTGCTAATGAAGTGAATTTGTGTGTAGAAGTGTTTACGACATCCTACATTGAATGCTGATTAGCATTTGATGGATTTGTTGTCTCTTTATATGCATGTTTGACTTGACTACAAATCTATAGATGATCTCTACTGCATTCTTAATCTAGAAGCTTTTTTATCTGACAAAGTAGAAGATACTGTGAATAGGTGAAGTTAAAAATAAGATGCACTCTTCAGATGTTGAAGTTTCCTTGTAGGACTGATCCGGAATCAACTTCGGTCACCAAACACCTTCATACAGTTGCTGAGAAAATGGAGATCTGGTGTAAAGCTACAATAAAGTAAAAGTACTGATCAGGTTTTATCTTTCATATCCACATCAACATAAATATCTGCTAGTTAGGAGATCCTTTAGATATCCTTTAATTATATTTGAACATAATTACAGCTTTTTGGTAAATTGCTAACTTTTGTTACACAAGCCAATAACTGCCGATCCACCTGCTGAAAACCTGAAGGTCTTGAACGTACTAGTGCTTTACTAGTAACCCAGTTAGTGCCTACAATAGTTATTCATTCTAAACATTTATTATTTTTGCTCACCTTTTTGTCTTGGTAGTGCTTTTTTGCCTTCCAGTGACTTGCTCTTTGTTGTTTGCTTTTGTATGTAGATATGAAAATCAAAAATTATAAAATGTGATCTATTAGCATAACTGTCTTGGGAGTTCTAGATGTGTAACTTACTTTTACAACTGCACATCTTTACATGTCATGTTTTACATCTGACTTGCATAACATTTCCAACAGTGTTACCAAAGATACCATAAACCAATAAAGTTTCTGTTTCTGTTTTGCAAACCAGATTTTGTAAGCGTAGTAACAAACATATTTTAAATGTTTTGAAAATCATAGGCTAAATCAGTTTTGGGGGAGATGCTGATTAAAAATAGTACCATTACTAACTTTTCAATCATGGCAAGTAATGTGACGGGAAAAAATGGAGGCCTGATTAATTTCAGTAAATTGTTTGGTTGGACATTTTTCTTTAGTGAAGTATAATTTTAGTGCCATTACTAAATAGTGTTTCCAAACTTAATTTTACTGCTGCTTTTTGTTGCAAAATTGATGTTTAGTTAAGTAGTGTTTATAAATGTTTTATTACTTGCATTTAGTGTGAATTTATTTTTAAATTAGATGCTATCACCATAACTGACACCCTTATTATTATTTTTTTTATGGCAGAATAGGTAGATTTAATGTGGTTTGCTGCTTTTTTTGTTAGCGCTTGAATTTCTTAAGTAACTGTTTTTTTCAAAAGAGCTGCTTTACTATCATTTTTAACAGTATATGAACAGTATTTTAACATGTATAACAGTATACGTTACTAATTAATATATTTACTATTTTATATTAAGTACTTAATGTTTTCTTGTAAACTGAAAAAATAGAAAAGTATTTTCTACTAAAATAGAAAAACTTATTTTTTTTTAAATAATAAAGCTATTTATTTTAAAACTCCTATTTTCTTGTAAAGTGTACTCTAATAATCTTTGTTTTATTTACAACTTTTAAAAAAATCGGTAACACTTTAGTTTAGAGACGAGTTCTCACTAATAACTAGTTGCTTATCAGCATGCATACTACTAGCATATTGGCTGTTTATTAGTACTTTTAAAGCACATATTAATGCTTTATTCTGCATGACCATATTTTAGATCTCTTACTTAGTCTTACCCCATACCTAAACTTAACAACTAGCTTACTAACTATTAATACAAGTAAGAGTTTGAGGCAAAAGTAGTTAATAGTGAGAAATGGTCCTCCCAACTAAAGTGCGAGCAAAAAAATCATTTTTTACAGTGTCGGTTGACAAGTAGCTGAGGACAGTCACTGTCAACACCACGTAGGTGAAAGCTCTTGCCCGACCAGAAGGTCCACATTCTTGGTTAACATGTACTGAATACAGAAGTGCAGTTTTCCAAATGAACCTCTATAGAAACGCTTCACGTTTACAGTCCACGTTCTCATCGTGACCGCAGTTAATGTAATCGTCACCTGCCATCAGGCTATATGAATGCTGCTCACCTCTCAGCTGCCGTAGATCATCTTCCTCTGTCACTGTAAACCATTAGACCAAATTACAAGTCATTTCATGCTGGAATGAGGGATTTAGATAATTGCAGGTTCTCATTGCTACAGAACCTGTCTGAAAGATGTCAAGTTTAACGGGAATTCTTGAAAAGTGTGTGTGTTTTCAAAGTGCTTTTTTTTTTTGGTGACACTATGAATGGTTTGTGGGCTCATTTAGCTTGCTGGCTCCAAATGCAAGGCGTTTTTTTTATTAGAAAGTATTTGGACATAATTGTATTATTATTAGGTTTATCTACATACTTTTTTAGGCTGCCGTTGATGTCTTTTTGTAGTATGCAGTGTCTAAATACGTCTTTGTTTCGTACAGAATTTGCAAGATGTACTGCATGCTTCAAACTGCGGACCTGCTTTGTTGTCTGTTAGTGTGCCGGAGAGAGTAACTTTACCCTCATGGTCTTGTTTCAGCTTCGGCTCACAACATTAACCATTCTCAAAGTCAAAGAGACGGAGATGAGAGTGCTCATGTAGCGTTACAGCAAACCTCTAACTGCTAACTTACCTGAGAGGACTTCTGTGCTCCATGTTGTGAATGATGTGGTCAAATTAAATCGGTTTGAACCACATAAATATGATCTCCAAACGCTCTTCATACTGTTATGTATTCTGTGTTGAGTTGGTTTGCATTTTGGACGTCTCCTTGTGAAAGTGTTCCTATTATGAACAGCTTTTCACAGCCTATTATGTGAGGGAACTTATGATCTCCCAGGAACCTGAGCCTATTTACTTTCAAATTCATCTTCCTGCTTTTTATTGTGAGAGATTGGTGCATGTTATTCCAAAGAAAAATATATCTCCATAATCGTCAACCAAAATCATTTACTCTGAAGTCATTTTCCTTTTTCGCTGACCACACATAGGCTATTGGATAATGATCCAATCAATAAAATGAATAATGTTTTTAATGGATGGGTTTAATTGTGTTTTCATTCACCCCAACATTTCTTTTTTCCTGTTAAATACCCTGTTTCTGAAATACGTTATAGTTATGGAAGTAAAATGTGTTGCATACCGCAATTTACATCAACTGATTTTTATCCATTGCAAAGTGAGTCTGCATGAGGATGGGTATTTTTTTCCTAGGAATCAGGCCATGTTTATATAAGTCTCCACTTGTTTGGAACTGAAAAGGTCTTCAGAACATGGAGGCCGAAGATCAAGTTCACCCTTGAGAGCAACTCGACGCATCCCAGTGGTAATGCTTTTTACAAATCTTTTGTTACTTGGTATTATTGCCATAACCTGTATTATATTAGTGTTAACCAGCATTAAAGCTGAAGTGTGTCATTTCCTGGCCCCTACACACTTAAAAATAAAGGTTCTTTATTGGCATTTATGGTTCCATAAAGAGCATTTAACATCCATGGTGTCTTTTCCACTCCACAAAAGGTTCTTTATAGTGGAAAAAGGGTTCTTCAGATTAATAAAATGTTCTTTACACTGATTTTTTTTAGAACTGCTCACTGAAAGGTTCACCAGGGAACCCAAAAATGGTTCTTCTTATGTCATCACTGTAAAAACCAGCTTTGAAACCTTCATTTTTAAGAGTGTTGTGGCAATTGGAAATAAAAAATAAATAGTTAGAACTTTGCTCAAAAACTCTTTCATTGGTTTGACAAACAGATAGTTTTGCCCCAAACTTACACCATCGGTTAAACCAATTCTGCTTAGTAGTCTTTGCACATTAACCATTAAAAAGCAAAGAATAATGAAATGTTCAAGCTTTAAATTACTGTAAACTGTTGAAAGCTTTTAGAAAGTCTGCATTACTTTTAACAGGAGTCTAAAATAATGAAGTAAATAAAGTAAATGGAGGCCATTTCAATTTCTTGTTAACATCCATGAACTTTTCCATGACTTGAGGACTGTGTTTGACCTTTCAGTTTAGTTTGACCTTTAAGATTCGTCCTAAAGGACAAGCCGTATGCAACTTGTATGAATACAGCAAAGACGCATTTTAATTTAGGAGTGTAGATGGACTGGTTTCGATCTTCTGACTGGTTTATGGTTTTGTTGCGTAAATCCATCGCTACATCATACCAAGCCACGTTGGTGTTTTGTTATTTGCTTTCATTGCCAGATCTCCTCCCTTTCTTACTCGGAACACAGAGCATTGCTTTTCAATGGGTCACAACAAATACTTTTACTCTATTTTAGGGTGGAATGATTTCCTTACTAAACACAAAGGTTTCAAATGCAAAGATATTTGACTCGCTCAATAAGAGATTGACACTGGTATTTTCAATATGTTGACTGAATGTTGCTGCCAGTAGTTTAAAGGTAAAAGGAAGGAGTGCTTTTATTTTTACGTCACATTATAAGATTATTAATTATTTTATACTGCATTTAGCTTCATAGTTCCCAAATGAGAATAGATGAACTGTATTAGTTGTCCTCGGAAATGAATGGAGAGCTATTTTACTTTACTTGTAACACTTTACAATAAGGTTCCATTAGTTTTTAGTATAGTATACATTTATTACAGTATTTACATTACAGTATTACAGTATTTATTCATCTTTGTTAATGTTAGTTAATGAAAATACAGTGGTTCATTGTTAGTTTATGTTAATTCACAGAGCATTAAGTAATGTTAACAAGCACAACTTTTGATTTTAATAATGCATTAGTAAATGTTGAAATGAACATTAACTAAGATAAATAAATGCTATAGAAGTATTTTTCATGCTTAGTTCATGTTAACTAAAGTAGAGTTAACTAATGAACCTTATTATAAAGTAATCCCAGTCAAATGATTTTATTTTAATGTCAGTCAAAAGCTTGGACACCTTTGATCTAACTGTGGCCTATATTAAATTAATTCATTTAAAATCAAACTAATGCTTGTTTTCAAATCCATTTGATCTCAATGCTTATATTTTTGAAATGTATAAATATAATATTAATAGTAATGATTAAGTAGGTGCTGCAAAACTCTTGACTTGTAGTGCATATACATGTTTTATTTTCTTAAAGCTCCCTCCCAGCATTGACTAGCATCAATGACAAAGGCCTTTTTTCCCAAGGCTCCTCTTTAACAAACATCAAAGCCAGGAGACCGGGTAAGTCAGAGCTTGCCAATTTTTTTATTCTGACGGCCTCATCCAGTTCCCTATATGTCTGGTTACAGTCTGTGCACTCCAAAAGGTCCTGAGTGCTCTGAAATGTAAAGATTTTTTTGCAGTCTTATACAAAAATGTGATGTGATATCTTCTAGTTAATGTCATTTTAAGGTGTTTTTAGCTGTATGTGGCTGAGCCTGTTGGCTGAAAGAGTGTTTGAACAGTGGGCTGCTGTCTAAGAGAGCGAGAGCTAATCAGCCTCTGGTGCTAATGCACTCTTGTCAGCAAACTGTAGAGTGAGAACTGGTACAGTCTCACAGTACATGAGAGCATTCATTCATTTATGCTTCATATGTGCCAAGATGATTCATTTGTCCTGAGAATAAATGTTCTGTCATGTTCCAACGCTTTTGTATCATTCAAATATTAAACAGTGATATTTGACTCACATTGGGTGGTTACTTAATTGTCCTTCGTCTAATAAATTGCAAATGTTCCGTTTTTTTTTTAATGATTTTATTAGTAGTAGTAGTAGTATTGTTGTTGTTGTTGTTGTTGTATTTTTTAAGTTCAAGTAAAGAAGTGAATCTCACAAAATCTGTAAAGATACTAAAGTATCTTGGCCATTTTTTCAACCTCAAAATAAAAAGAATATGATTTCGATATTGGAGAGAGAGAGATTCTTTTAAGCTAAACTTCATATTTAATTACTGTTTTAAACTTTTTGTTGTAATGTGACAAACAGTGTAAGGTTATTATTAGATAATATACTTATATCATATATATTTATAACATGAAAAAAAGGTCTGTGCTGCCTTCACTTGTTGTTACAAAGCAATATAAGAAATAAATAAAATAAACATTAAATTAAAAATTAACTAAAATCTTATGGTTTAAATCAAAATTAATTATATTGATGTAATATTATTCGATTTATTTTGTCTATATGTTGTATTGTATCATGTTGTTATAATTGTTAGATATACATTATATATGCGATATATAGCTCTAGTATATATAATTATTATATCCTGATACTGTATTGTCTACATCGATACGTTTATATATTTATATATTATCTCTACTATGACTTGTCTAAATCTGTATAGTATTAGTATCGTATATATAGTGTGTGTGTGTGTTGTGTATATATGCTGTTGTGTGTGTGTATATGTGTTTGTGTGGTGTCTATGACAATAATGTGTGTGTGTGTGTGTATAGAATGTTGTGTGTGTGTTTGTGTGGCAATATTATATGTGTGTGTGTGTGTGTGTGTGTGTGTGTGGTGTGTGTGTGTGTGTGTGTGTGTGTGTGTATATGTTGGTGGGTGATGTGTGGTGGGTGTGTGTGTGTGGTGTGTGTGGGTGTGTGTGTGAGTGACTGTGTGTGTGAATGAGTGTGTGAGTGTGTGTGTGTGTGTGTGATGTGTGTGTGTGTGTGTGTTTATATATATATATATATATATAGATATATATAGCACACAAAATACTTCCATTTTATATGTTAAAATTGTTCCATTTCATGTCTTTTCTTTTCTTTTGAGTTTGGGTTTAAATATGAGCCGGATGTGTTTTTATGTGATTCATCTAGAGCGTCAGAGAGATATATAGCAGTTGGTGGTTTACTTTAGATTAATATGCCACAGGCACTGTTTAATCTGTGCTGAAAGCTGCAAACTCTGTCGAGGACGAGGTGGGGCTCCAACTGACTGTGCTGCTCTGGCATGTTTAAGTCTTAAACCTGTATGTCACAGTCAGCGTTAGTTGAGCTGAATCTATGACATCCAGACTGAGAAACACGTTATAGATTAACTTGGTGCTTGAGATGCCATAAAATTCTAAATAGTTTCCACTTAAGAGACTCTATTATGTAGGTTAGCCTATGCTATGACGTTTATAATTTATAATGAACAGAGGTGGCTCTGTTGCCTTATGGAAAGTGAATGATTTTGTCCTGATTCCTGAACATCTTGTCAGGGCTTATTTAGCAATATGAAACAATCAGCATTTACATCAAAAATATTATTTAATATGACTGAATCGTCCCGTCTACATGATCTTACATCATACGTCTCCTTAAAGTATAGCTAACAACTGCTGTTTCTTCAAGGAAAAATGTGTTGAAGTAGTTCATAAAGATGTGTCACTTTATAATCCGATTTTTTTAATGTAATGCTTATAACTGGTCTATACAAAAGCTATATTTGAATGTATTTAACCCACATTTGATATCGCTGCGATTGCATGCATGCTTCACTCAGAACAGCAGTGCAGCGGGTTACACGGACCCCTGGTGGTGAAAGCATTGAATTGCATCCGTGAAACGATGAAACTGAGCTTTGTGAAACACTGTTTAAAGGGTGAAGTTCACCAAAAATGAAACTTCTGTCATCATTTACTCACCCTCAAGTTGTTCCAACTTTCTTTCTTCTGCAGAAGATATTTTGAAGAACGTGGGTAACCAAAGAGTTGCTGGTAGCCATTGAGTACTACTATTTCCTAGTATGGAAAAAAATAGTATGGAAGTCAATGGGAACCAGAAAATGTTTTACAAAGGTGAGTAAATCATGACAGGGTTTTCATTTTTTGGATGAACTATCCCTTTAAGGAATTTTACAAATCAATGCAACAAATGAACAGCTTAATTTGAGTGTCAAACCAAATAATTTTTTCATAAAAAATAGTTAGCATCACAACTGTTTTCAACATTGATAATAATAAGACGTGTTTCTTGAGCAGAAAATCTTCATATTAGAATGATTTCTGAAGGATCATGTGACACTGAAGACTGGAGTAATGATGCTGAAAACTCAGCTTTGAAATATACATACTCTTATGGGAACATACGGGATCAGTGGATAAAGTTAGTTTTCCCAGATCTCCTCTGAAGCTGTTGATGGCTTAGTTTCCTGTAGAAAGGTCCAGTTGTAAAGCAGGATTAGGTCGGATTTGAGCATATGTGCACACCAGCAGTCTTGAGACAACTTAGCGGCCCAGTTCTCAAACTACAGCTTTCAGCATTGCCATGGGAGTGTACTGTAGATTTTCTTCATTCAATGCTGGATTCCAAGCAACCTTTGATTTATCTGCTGAACAATAACCATCATAAGACTGACAGATCTGCTGATGATGGACAGCTTTGTAGCCCCCAACGACCTTTAAGGCCCAAAAGCAAAACAGGAAGAGAAGATGGGCTTGATTAGTTTTCACTCTGAATGTTTTGGAACATGAAATCAGCTTAATGTCTCCCAGACCAAAGATGACTCACCAATATACACACGAAATGTGGTTAACTGCTCAACCAAGGCCAGGTTCGTCATCGCACAAACATTGTTAAGTGTTTGAAGTGCATCTGGACGCAGGGGTCCTGAATCAGTTGATTGAACCCATTTGGCATGTTGAGTCATGCCTCTCATTACATACACATGCCACTGGGCTGGAATATGTGATGAGTGGTAGCGTTTTCATAAAAAGGTAACACACATTTCTGAGTCCCCTCTAGTTGATTCTTTTTGTTTTATGCTTTCATGACTGCTTCTGAATCTATGTTATAAGTTTAACTGCCCTTTCAGCATAATGGTGACCTTTCTTAAATGTCAGCAGTGATACCAGCCCCAACCTTTTGTTTATTTCTGAATGCTTCGGTATCAAGAAAGGCATGCCAATGAGGGATGCTAATAATGCTTTTGTTGCAGAAAGCTTTGCATTTTAAAAAGCATTGTGTCCATTAAATGCATCATCACTTAAGTTGTTCGTGTTGTTAGTTAGGATTTGCGTTTTGGGCATCTGCCTCCTGATCACACCGAACATAACTTAATTAACTTTTCAGTTTTTGAATCTTACAGAATAGCATACATTAATCGAATCTGTAAGGGTCTACTTTTATTTGTATACACACATAATAACAACAGATCTTTGTGCATTTATAAAATAAAGAAATCAAACAGGGTGTGCTGTCTGCCGCCTTGTTCTCCATGATCTTCATTTAGATATGCATTGTTAAAATGAACTGAAACTCAGTGAATACTCGACAAAGAGACATGAGAGATATATCTATAGAAAGCTTGACATGTCTACTTTTAAACTAAGCAAGTCTTATCGAAAGCAAATATTCTGTGATAAAGTAATCCATATGAAACCAACGCGATGTCCAGTTTTTCACATCTACCTTCATTATCTCTGATGTGACCACGCCCACGCGCTGAGCGCTTTTGATATTATAATCATCCACGTGAAGTGCGCTGCGTGTAAACGCCCACATCACAGTAAACAAACAAACAAAGCAGCAAGACCTCTAGTTTTACTGTTCGCGTCGCGCTGAGATGAATAATACAGAATTCACCTCAAGAAGCTTTGGATTACCTCAGGAAAAAAACATGAGTAAGTATTTTTTATTAACCTACTTGTATTAGTTTTCACATAACTTGTACACATTTTACTAGTTAGACTTTCTCCAAACTATAATTCCTGACTAAATGTATAATCAAGTGAAACATTATGAAGTTTCATTCACAGCATCTAAATGTCACGATGCCAGGATGTTTTTTTATGTTCTATAACAGAAAGAAATATGATATAAAAGTAATATGATTTATAATGTTATTAGCCTAATGTCAGTAAGAATGATTAGTCAAATCTTTACTGTGATAGGATATTCTCTGTTCACGAATATAGCCATATATGTTTATAACTATAGTTTTTGGATTGTATAGGCCTACATGCAAAGCATGCTTGTGTTTATGAATGTAACTAAGCTTCTGTTCATGAATATCTGCTCTGGTGTAAATATTTTGAATGTGTTACACCCGTGTCTTATGGCGTAATGACGCTGAAATGTTTGAAACCATTTCAATTTTCGTTTAGGACTGTGGATGCATCACCGGCATCTTGCACAAGAAAAGCACACGCACGTCGTTCAGTTTTGAGCTTGCTGGAAAATCATACTGAGTAAGTGCACAGTATAATAATTGTATTATTCCTAGAATATGTGGTAATATTATTTGTGGTTGATAGTGTTAAAATGTTAGAATAGGCATTGTTTTCTCATGAAGTATGCATACTATACTAAGGTACTGTGGGGAATACACCACTCTTGCATTCACCTGCATCTCTCACAGTAAGGGGGCACTTGTTTTCAACTCCGTTCAGAATCTTAGAGTAATTGTGCATTCACTATTTTACAGATGTTTCTTTCATTTGATTTAGTTACTTCGTGGTAAAATATGTTTGCTATGTGGTAATTGTGTTCTTTGTTTAGATAAATTAGTACTAGTATCAGTGAACATCATAAACTACATTATTAACATTATTGTGTAAACAGCATGCTGGTTTTTTATTTCAGATGTGAGAATAACAGTGCAAAAGAACCTGTTGCAAAGAGAGCCAAAGCAAATAAGCAGCCCACTTGGTCATGGAAACCAGAGACTGACGTTGACATGTTCCACAGGCTCTGAGATTTGTGCCCCGCACAAGAGCCTGGACCACAGATAAGACCATGTGATGCACACACTCCCGAAATGATGTGATAGTTATATATATTCTTAAATAAACTACAAACAAAAAAATAGATACATTTTCTTTTTCCTCATTATTTCTTGTAGCAATGCCCTCTCAGTCCCTCACCTGACAGCTCATTATGCAGCTCATTATGCAGTCCTTTGTCTTCTCAGGTGTGAATCACAGCATTATACATGACCCCTCGCATATACCTTTTCTACACAAAATTGTCTTAGAAAATTTAAATCAATATAGTGTTTTCTGTGAATGAGTGAGTAAACTAAATGTTTTTCACATCATTCTGATGCAAAAACTTTAGACTTCAAGATCAGTTCTCAAAAGTATTGTGATCAAATGTTCTGTATGTGTTTTTATGGCCTTATTTCAGTGACTTTAAAAGTTTAGTTTTTCACTAAGCACGCATAAACGTTGTTTTCTCAAAAGCACAATCACATACATACATGCTGCTCATATATTATTGTAGCCCAGTTTGTGCTGATTATGGTGCTACTAACCTTAGTCATTAAAATGTTTATTACTATATTCTTGTTTACCACAATACATCTGCATAACCGAACATAACATCATAATATAATTTTTCATATTTAATTGTAAAATACTAAAAAAAACTAAAACTTAATAAAAATTATACAGACATACAGTATAAAAATTACAATCAAAAGAAAAAATATATTTAAAAAAATCTTATTCACAGTATTAACAAAAATATTAGTATATCAATTTTGCCAAGGCACTATTTCTCATTTTCGTTTAGTTACTAAAGTTAAGTACAAAAATGACTCAACTAAATAAATGAACTTACGACAATTATACATAATAAAAAAGAAAAGTAGTAACTCTTAAAATATTAACAAGTATTACGATATTCAATTATAGTAAAGACACTGAATCCAAAAAATGTTAACAACTGCCATATTTTTGTGTTTATACTAGGAAGACATGCTCAAGATATCGCGTCCTGATCGTAAAGCATTTGTACAAACAAATGAGAAGATCGCATAGCATGTTTGAGCCCCAATGCATTCGAGCAGAAACTGCATCTGTCGATTTACTGGACACTTGAAGCATAGGAAACAAAAAGTATTTTAAGGCTTTTGTGCTTTAAAGACAAAAAACTAACCACCCTCACTAAAGTGTGTGGTCTGCTTTCACACAGCTCCATATGGAGAGACCTGTTAGAAATCAACCTCCCGCTGCTGCTCATCTTGGATGCTCTGGGCTTCCATCCCAGGCTGTCACGGACAGAGAGGAGCTCTCGCCTGGAAGGTCTGCATGCCTGGGACCCGACATGGAGCCTGTGGTCCCGCCGCAACCTTTCCTATTAAACACCCTGAATACACTTTGATGTTTGGAACTCACATCTGCGGTCGCGCATATTACAATAATAATTTTCACTCAAGAATGACTGTGTCATAAAAATGACCATGACGTAGTGGGTTTAATAGCATTTTCATTGGGGATTTGCATCATATGCCAGTCCAATTTGAACCTTTGCATATTAAATAAAGAAAAAAAAAAAAAACAAAAACCAAAAGGGGGTTTTTTTTTATGATATTTGAATCACTCCCTATCTCCCTAACTCAATGAAACCACCTTTAAGGTGACATATCATGAAAATCTGACTTTTCCAGGTTTTAAGTGCTATAATCAGGTGCATCTACCAACCAAGGAAACGTGAAAACGATTAACCTTGTAACTTTGTTTTGGGAAGCCTTTTTTCTGCAAGCGTCTGAGAAAACTAGCGCGTCTGATTTCGCTCCCTTGGTGACGTGGCAGAGGGATCTCATTATAATATTACTGCCTCTTAATCTGTAAGTTTACACCCACGGAGCATTCATTTTGATTTCGCAAGCGACAACGATGTATCAATTCTAATGCCATGGCGAAAGTTTGAGCAAAACATTCTAACTGTTCTGTTTTTGGCTGCACAGATGAGCACAGAACACTATTTACAGTCCCAGCCTCAGAGGAGACAAGCAGTGGATTTGTTGATTTATTTAATGTATATTGCTGCTGCCACACAGATCTAAAATAAACAAGCTATTTATTTCCAGCTGTTTACCTTCACAGACATAACTGACTGTTTTTGTAACTCGTGTGTTTTAACGTAAACTTGTGTGTGAATGAGAGCTTAGTTTAGTGCTCGCATGCTGTGACAGCCGCTTTCTGTCCGTGTGCTTCGGATGTGTGCGCTCAGAAAACTGTATATCAGAAGTTTAAATTCATATGGTTTAAAATGCATGATTTCAGCGCGATAAACATAATAATAAGAACCAAAACAGATGTTTTTAGCAGATACGAGCAGGGATTGGCGTATCGATCCGAAGTATCGATATATCGGTACTGACGCGAGTATCTAAAGTATCGATACTCAAACAAAAAATATCGATACCAAGGTGTGTTTTATTTAACGGTGATTTTGTTTATTTAAAATAATATTATCATTTCTATTCTGTAATGTTAATAGAAATCACACACTGTTAGAATAAAAAGGTTGCATTTTATGCATGCAATAGCCGGTCACTGGCAGTCCCTTATGATAATGAACCATAGTTTTACTAAAATGACCATAGTTCAACTGTAGCATTTGTAAATTTGAATCATGTGTAAACAAAAAACACATCTGAATCATGTGTAAACAAAAATATAACCTAAAAATTTACAATTAAGGCGTATTGAATGTTAAAATGCATTTTTAAACAAAGTTAAGTGCTTATCATCACCCATTTTACTCTTAGTAATTTAATAAATTCATAAATTTCATCATTTAAAAGTTTAGTTCAAAAGTATCGAATCGTATCGATATCGACGCTATACTGCACTTGAAACATACTGTATCATATCGCCACAAAATAAGTGTATCGCCCATCCTGTCCGAGTCGTAATGGCGCAGCTCTATTCTGGAAAAGGGGCGGGGAGCAGCAGCTTATTTGCATTTAAAGATACATGCACGAAAACAATGTGTTTCTGCTTCCACTCGAAATAGGCATTTTCAAAATGATATTATAAATGACCTGTGGAGTATTTTGAGCTGAAACTTAACAGACACATTCTGGGGACACCAAAGATTTATATGACATATTGTGAAAAGGGCGATAATTGTCTCCTTTAAATACTTTTTTTTTTTTGGAATGTTAACATGAATGCGCATGTGCTTGTGCCTGTTTTGTATATGTACATAAAAGTATTTTACATTTTGGTTACAGTAGTATGTGGTCAGTTGACTCTAATTACTTTAAAGAATCCTTCAAGTGCTTCACCGACTCGTTTTAAACATTTATTGGGGTATTTATTCAACCACAAAGATTGTGTCTAAATTAAGATAAATACTTTTGTGTCACTTATTTTGAACACTTATCGCATATTTAATTTGACTTAAAGTCTATAGTTATAGTGGATTAACTTAACTGCAATAAAATGAAATTACGTGACATATCGAGTACAAAAGCTGATAAATTAGACTTTTTTCTGTATTTTTAAGAACACGCTTAAGAAAACAGTACTTTTACCTGAGTGACACAACTCAAGATATCACAAAGCACACACCACAAGATCCACATTCTAATATGGAATCAAAAACAGACGCATGTGGTTCGATTCCCAACAGTGACTCTCCGGCTCTTTTTAAGTGATCAAAACAACATCGCCACACAATGTAGTTTTGAATCCCGAGCGAAGAACTGTATGAACTGAAATGACTCATATGACTGAGAGTGTTACGAGTAATCTAAACTCAGTACTAATCCTTTTACCTACTTTGTTTTCCGATTCTGAAGACTGTTATTGTTTGACTGTGACTAATTGTCTGAGACTTAATCAGCAGTTCCTGTCGCTAATAACTTATGACAACTATTAATTAGTGTAGATTCACATATGAATGACTGAAATACGACAACCCCCACATGTAATTACAGAGATCATTTTTTGCATTTGATGCCGCCTAAAATGTCTTAGTCAACCCTTGTTGGCTAATTTTTTATTTTTAGTTACTCATATCTGTTTTATATCATTTTTCTAGAAATCAAAACATTTTTCCCTATTTGATTGAGGGCGTAAACTCAAAATAAACCCTTTTCCCTCTCTAAAGCGTTCCTCAAAGTGGTAAACAGTCGTCAATTTTTTTTAAGCTGTCTTTTTTGGGGATGTGGATGTATATTGCCGATTTTTAAAGGGGTCATATGATGCGATTTCAAGTTTTCCTTTCTCTTTGGAGTGTTACAAGCTGATTGTGCATAGATAAGATCCCTGAAGTTGCAAAGACTAAAGTCTCAAAACCAAAGAGATATTCTTTACCAAAGTTAAGACTCTTCACTGCCACGCCCTAAAACTGCTCGTTCTAACACGCCCTCCACATATCTACCTCACTATGTGGAAGTATTTGCATAATGCCGCCCAAATGTGCACGCAAAGAAAGAAGGCTTGGTTTCAGTAACCGCAGTTAGTGTTGGTGCAGCCTTGTCAGGGAGACGCTGTGTTTCAGTGTGAATGCAAAAGCACTTTATTTGGCCTTCCAGAGTAGATGCATTTAGGAATCTTTAAGATTACTTACAACAGAACAGAAATGCATTTTATGGACGACCGTTTCGTGAACCTAGGAGAGGAGGTCATTCTGACTTTGCTATGAGAATCTGGCGCTTCTGAATCAGCTACTGTTTTGATATTAGTTTAAGTATTTCTATTGACTGTTCAAATGCGGAGTTTTTGCACATTGTATGTGTGTGTGTGTGTGTGAGAGAAAGAAAGAGAGAGAGAGAGAAAGAGAGAGAGGGGGGTCACATCACAGTAGAGTCAGCTGTCTTCACCGCGGCTTGTGTACTGCATCATCACTGCATCACTGTGTCTGTCACGCGACTCTGTTCCCCTTTTCGGGCTCTGTCTTTACATTTATTTTTGAAAGATGAAGCTCGGATTATGGTATGGGGCGTTACATTTACGACGAGTGCTTGCGGTGTTCGACCAATCAAAATGCACTGGGTCAGCTGGCCAATCAGAGCAGACTGCGCTTGTGGAAGGAGGGACTTTGTAGAGAATGAAGCTTTGAGAGAGGCGGGGCATAGAGGACCTACAATAATGTACAGTATTTGAAAAATAATGTGTTTTTTGAACATTAAAGCATGTCAACATATTCTGTTACACCAAATATACAAAATAATGATCTTAAAAAAAAGCATCATATGACCCCTTTCACACGATCCTTTGAAACGAACGATTCAAATGAACCGATTCGCTCAAAGAGTCGGACTTCCGCGTGGGTCTGTGCGCGCTGACGATGCTGCATTCGCTCGAGCGCATCAGCGGCGCAGCATCATTTCAACGCAACACCTCAAAGAAGAAGCAACACAAAATGGCTTTGCGAATTTAACGCTCGACTGAGAAGGAACGCTCACAGCACCATCAGGAATATAGGGCGCTCGTCGTTTTTCTGAAATAGTAAAGACCAAACACAAGAAACAAGCCTGGAAATCAACGGCGGACAGTGGGGGGAATTTGGGGACAGTCATGGCGGGGGTGGGAGCCAGGGGGAGAAAGACGGGACTCCCGGGGTTCTGTTGGAAAACATGCTATTTCCACATTCTCTTCTGGGTCGTGTCTGTTTGTGGAGAAGAGAGGACCTTCATTGTTGAGGTACGTGGAGAGAGATGATGTCCACCATCCTCACCTCCGCTGGCTGCGCGTGCAAGCGACCTGTTCCTTTGAGCATCACCAGACGGACGCGTTATAGCGCACAGCGTTTGGTTAGCTGATGACCATTACTATGAATTATATTCAAATGGGTTTATTAGCTGAAGTGGGTCAAACACACTAAATAAATAATGATTTAGGGATGCATAAGTAAGTCAAATGAACAAGCAATGCAATACGTTTATTTAAAAATCGTGTTAAATAATAGCTAATAATCACCATTAAATAAATATACTTGATATTTTAAAATTCGTACAAATTGCTAACATTGTAAATAACCATGACACTACTCGTAAACAATAACAATGCAGCCAAACCAAACACACCTGATAGTAGCATCTAAATATTCGAGAACAGTAGCACTAATTTTGTTTTATTAATTATTATAATTTGTTATTTTTGTGGTGTTAATTCTAGTTTAAAAATTCAACAAAAACAATGCAACCGATGTAGAAATTTACCATATATAAGTATAGTACATTGTTTATCTATAGATATTATATATAGATATATATAATAGATAATATATATATAGAGTGTGACAGGTAAAGCCCATTTGCAACAAAAACATACACCCACACCATCCACAACACATTTACCATGTTTGAAAATAGTACTAATTTCGATATTTATTATTTATGATCTTTTAAATGCATTTGTGATACATGTAGTGCAGCAATGCATCCAAACAATCCACATGTGAATGAATTCTTATATTTCTCTCAGCTCCGTTTTGCCTTATATTCGGCCCCAGACAGACATTAAGTGTTTTATGTTAGCTCTTCCTGGAAATACAGCACACTGAAGCCATTATCAGGTTGCCAGTAATTGGATAATTTCATTGCGCCACTCACTTGCACATGCATTCCCTTATTATACCCTATATATCTTTTGTCTTAGTTGAGGGCAACACGTTTAAGCCTTTATGCTTAGTGCAATGTGAGAACTGAACTGATCCTGTTCAAGAGACCTGCATCTTATTGAGCAAAGATAGGACAAAGACCTTCAGTTAAGATGGCACAATCATTTTCCTTAAGGACACAAGAGCTGCTTTGAATGATTCTGTTATATATAGAGAGGCTGCATTTATAGCCATGCAATGCTTTTGTTTTGATGTGCATCTACTGTTTTCGTGTGTGTTCCAAATATAGGTTCCTCCATAATTGATGGGAAAGGCAGGGATGCTTTTGAGTAGCGAGCCAGAGCTGTTGGATTCAGCTTTGTTGTAGATTACTTGGTGAATAGAGATCTTACCGTTATGTCTGTCACAATTTTTAAAGATGAAGCATCTCTTTATGGTGCGGATTGCTTGATGAGAGGTTGATTTTGCTAAGGCTATTATGTAAGTAAAGTGGATAAATTAGATAAATAGGTTATACAAGGTTTACAAATGTGATATGCAGCTTGTCATTGTTCTATTGTAACCGATTTAAGACTCGAAAGTCATCATGCATGACAGAATAATGATGTATTAAAGAGACAAATGCATTACAATTTAAGCCTATCTTTTAGTTCTTAATGCCAAAAATGACAACATTAAAGATTTATGAGATATTGTTCTTCCAGTCCATGTTCTGTTCCCATGCCAGGAGCGTTTTAACCCTCCGTTTCTTTGTTTCATTCACGTGAGTGACTTACAGCAGGAGCTTTAGTATGACTGCACATAATATGTACCTAATTGTTATGGGTATATTTACACAGTTTAAGCACAATATCATTCTAAATTGATTAATTACCTAAAAAGCAGTGTGATCAAATTTTCTTTGCGCACGATAATCAGGCTGCACGCATTATTCGGCTTCATGACCTAATTTGTAAATTGCAATCATAAGATTTGTGATAGTGCCTGATGTGCATAGACAAATAAACTGATATTTAGGTGAAGGTTCCTGTTAGATTTGGAAAATGGTGGGAAAAGAGGTTTCAATGTCAGTATCCCATCAATATGAGATAATATGATCGTGATGATCCAGTTAACTGCTCATTCTGTTTTCAGATATTAATCTTTTAAGACTCTGATCTCAGATTAGACCATATTACATATAGATTATATCTTCCTATCTCAGGCTACATTCTGCATCACAAGACTAAATAGCTTCAGTCATCACAGCAGGATTGATTTGTATGTGGATTGGGCAGTTTAATTGAGTTGTGCGAACAATTACCAGCAGTAAAAATGCAGTTTGTAGTACTAGTCATATATAGTTCTGGCCAACTGTAAAAAAGCGTCTGTTCCTCTGCTGGAGCATGACAAAGAACCGGGTGGAGCTGCTGTTGAGGGAAATGATAATGGTCATGGCAGTTGCTAAGGATGATAATAATATAGTAAGTCTTGTACTCTTATTTCAGTCTTGTTGTTTTTCGACTCACTACCAAGCGAGTCATGCAGTGAGTAGGCTGCTGTCGATACTAGTTTTGGTTTGTTGCCTTAGACCTGACTTATGCTTTGAGTACTGTAGTGTCCATGCAAAAGGAAAAATGAATATACTTTATAATATTTAATAAGTATTGCAGTTTAGTATTTTCATGCATGTGTTATTGCAGTATTATTTAAAAAAATGTTTTACCTTTATTTATATTGTGCTTTATACATTGTTTCAAAGCAGCTTTACAGTGATAAACAAGAAAATAGTGATTCAATGATGCAAACAAAATTCAATTCTGCTGTAAAGCAGCTCTAAAAAGACAATCTTATATTCAGATTTACATACATGATTTTTATTAGCCATTGTTTTTAGTGACAAGTAAGTTTTAGTTGTAGTAATTTTGCTATGTGCTTGTCATTTACATTATTGTTTTAAACATTTCTATTTAGCTTTAATTTATTTTTTATTTAATTTTTTAGTACCTATTTTATTTCAGTTATTCATCAAAGTAACTTTTCTACTTTTCATTTAAGTTTTTTTTTTTAAGTTTGAGTTTTTCATCTGATATTTCTATTTTGTTTCATTTCCGCTTTATTTTAATAATAAAAAAGTTTTCCTTATCAGGGTTATTGGTTAACTGAACTAAAACCCATTAAAACATTTTTGTTACTTGAAATAAATGTTAACTGAAATCAAATAAAATATATAAAAAACCTATGCCAGTTGCATTTCTATGTACTAAAATAACTAAAATGACTCTAAAATAACGAAACTATATACAATTATATAAAATAGCAAAATATTATAGAAACATTATTTTTAAAAATGCATAAAAATCTCAATCACATCAGAAATTCGAAAACTTTCAAATGTAAAAAAATTTTTAATAAATAAATAAAAGTTAAAAGTTTAATAGTAACTGATAACACCATTTCTTCAAACATCAACAAGTCAGCATTTGTTGATTTTAATTTTATTGTTAAATATCATGTGCCGCATATTGAAGAAAAATGGCTTGCAAATGCTTTTTCATGTTAACTTTAAACAAAGACCTTTACACTTTGAGTTGGCTTGTATCTAGTCTTAAAACGCTGTTATTTGGATGCTGCTTTATTATGTCAGTTCTCTTATATAAATGCAGTTTGACAAGGTGCGAATGACTTGCACTGACAGTGATGTCCTTAGTGTCCGTCTCTATTTGATGCCTGTTTTAATGGATGACAGCTGTATCTGCATAGGACAGAGTTCACAGGGCAAAGAGAAGGCAATGCATGCATCATGCATCATATTGACAATATTCCTCATATTGGCAATAACGTTAAATGTTGAACTTTGCTATTACTTTTTCCTCAGCGATCAGACTTTTATTGCCAGAAAAACATAGCACTTGCATATAAGAATTTTTTTTAGGAAAACACCACTTGCATTTTCAAAAGAAAAAATATCAAAATCTAGTTTGTAGATGCTGTCAGCCTGTGATATTGAACTACTTTGTCTGCACATTAGAGGAATCCCAGTGTCTAATCTAATCAAAAAGGCTTAAAAAAGCAATTTTGAGATTCAAGGACACACCCATTCTACCATTTGCTTTGTTTCTTAGTTTTTTTCATTACTTAATACAGCTTAATATAAGGCATAGTAGCCTAGAGCTTTTTGGTCATTTGGTGGTTTGGCTCTTTATACAGTCGTGTAGGATTTCCAGTCTGATTTAGTTCTGTTCCTGGACTATCAATTGATTTCTCTATTCTGTGTCTAGCCGTGTGGAGATACGAAAACTCTTCACCTTCATGTCACAGAGTCTGAGAAGCTGCAGCCCGGCGAGTTTAGATTGCTGTCTCCATCTGACAGTTTCATTTTAGCCACAGGAGCAGTTAAGCCCCACCAGTTTGTTGGATTTGAATATAAATGCTCAGCGGTTGCTTCCTGTAAGGAACTGCACACATTTACTGTACAATAGGGACTCTGGGAGCATCGTCAGGAAATTCATTCAGATTTTAGAAAAGCTTCATTTTCCGAATGGAGATTTGAAGCTGTTTTGTGCAGTGCTGGTCTAGACCTTTTGTGAAACATGCTGGTAGCTTTATTGTCATTTTGTTTCAATAAATCATTTATAAAGATGTTTGAGAGGAAAATGTTGTGGCTTGGAGTCTGGTCTTGCAGAGCTCAGGAGATTTAATGAGATCTTGTGTCAGATGTCCTAAAAGTAAGGTTATTAATGGTTTTCATATAAGTTGTAAGAAGCACAACAACTATAATATATATATATATATATCTATATATATATATATATATAGTATATAATAGTATATATATAATAATAATGAGGAACAACAAAACAATAACAATTAGAAAAAATCATGGTCTAATATAATAGGTACACTTTACAATAGGTTTTATCTGTAATATTAGATATAACTATTTATAACTAATTAAAAGTTGTATATATATATATCTCCATATATATAAAAATACACAAACCCAATTCCAAAAAAGTTGTGACACTGTACAAATTGTGAGTAAAAAAGGTATGGAATAATTTACAAATCTCATAAACTTTTATTTTATTCACAATAGAATATAGATATATTAAATGTTGAAAGTGAGACATTTTGAATGTCATGCCAAATCACATGTTGGGACAGGTAGCAATAGAGGTGGAAAGGTAATTACATATAAGAGAACCTCTTAGGACCCATTTGCAACTTATTAGGTCCATGGGCAACCATATTGTGTATAAAAGAGCCTTCGCCAGAGTGGCAGTCTCTCGTCAGGAAGTCAAATGGGGCAGAGGAAGCCCCATTCCTCCAATGCGGCGGCGGAAAAATAGGGGAGCATAATCAGAAAGGAGTTTCTACAGAGAAAAAATTGCAAAGGTTTGAAGATATCCTCATCCAGTGCATAATATCATCCAAAGATTCAGAGAATCTGGATCAATCTCTGTGCGTAAGGGTCAAGGCCGGAAAACCATACTGGATGCCCGTGATCTTCGGGCCCTTAGATGGCACTGCATCACATACAGGAATGTAATGGAATGGAAATCACAACATGGGCTCAGGAATACTTCCAGAAAACATTGTCGGTGAACACAATCCACCTTGCCATTCGCCGTTGCCGGCTAAAACTCTATAGGTCAAAAAAGAAGCCATATCTAAACATGTTCCAGAAGCGCAGGCGTTTTCTCTGGTCCAAGGCTCATTTAAAATGGACTGTGTCAAAGTGGAATACTGTTCTGTGGTCAGACGAATCAAATTTGAAGTTCTTTTTGGAAAACTGGAACACCATGTCATCCGGACTAAAGAGGACAAAAACAACCCAAGTTGTTGTCAGCGCTCAGTTCAGAAGCCTGCATCTCTGATGGTATGGGGTTGCATGAGTGCGTGCGGCATGGGCAGCTTACACATCTGAAAAGGCACCATCAATGCTGAAAGGTATATCCAAGTTCTAGAACAACATATGCTCCCATCCAGACGTCGTCTCTTTCAGGGAAGAACTTGCATTTTCCAACATGACAATGTCAGACCACATACTGCATCAATTACAAGATCATGGCTGTGTAGAAGAAGGATCCGGGTACTGAATGGCCAGCCTGCAGTCCAGATCTTACACCCATAGAAAACATTTGGCGCATCAAAAAAGGGGAAGTTGCGACAAAGAAGACCTAAGACAATTGAGCAACTAGAAGCCTGTATTAGACAAGAATGGGACAACATTACTATTCCTAAACTTGAGCAACTTGTCTCCTCAGTCCCAGACGTTTGCAGACTGTTATAAAAAGAAGAGGTGATGCCACACAGTGGTAAACATGGCCTTGGCCCAACTTTTTTGAGACGTGTTTATGTCATGAAATTTAAAATCAACTTTTCCCCTTAAAATGATATATTTTTTTCTCAGTTTAAACATTTGATATGTCATATATGGTGTATTCTGAATAAAATATTGAAATTTGAAACTTCCACATTGCATTCTTTTTTTTATTCACAATTTGTACAGTGTCAACTTTTTTGGAATCAGGGCTATGTAGTATCTAGGATATCTTAGACGTTAAGTGATTTAATTAATTTAATATAGATAAATACAATTAAAATTAGATATACAATTATGTATTGTTAGAGAGTAGATTTGATACGTTATGTGCAACTTAAGATGATGTGACTTTATTTACAAAATAGCTATTATAGATTGTATTCCTTGAATATTGCCTTTATTTATTTTTGGTTTGCTTTAATACGAAAAACTATGAGACCAATCCACGACCAACGCGAGCAAAAAAGGCATTAATACCACAAAAAAAAAAAAACATAAGTACCACATTTCACAGAATATTATTGACAGTATTACACATCTTAAAAACACTTACATCACAATTTCAGTTGTACTTTTTTTGGACATGTATAATGGTTTATTTCCTTGGAGAATCATGTAAATAAGCATGGTAATCATACAATATCATAGCAGGCAATATATTAGAGTGCCATAGCATTATCGTCTGTTATCACCATTGCACCATGGTAACACTACAGTACCTTTTGAAAAGGTAAAAAAAAAGGGGGATTTTTGGATATGGAAGTGTAATATTTACTAGCCCTAATTTTTGTCTGTCTCTGACTGTGAGATATGTATTTCGCCATACCCTCTAAAGGATGTTAAAGCGTGTCAGAACCTCTGAAGTGTGTGAAGTATTTGCTGAAACAAATCCCTAGATGAAACCGGTCCCTAGCGAATCTCATGCGGTGAAAGCTGTGAAAGGAAGCTATTGTTGTGTTTTTTATGTTTGCTTTGTTCTCTCTTGCTGGTATTATGGTATTTTTTCTGTTTATTGTAGGATTAAGACATGGTTTTCTTGATGAAATATTCTGTTTACTGTTGTAGCGCAATAAGAAGCTGTAGAATGTTGTGTTTTTCTTTGTGTTTGTTAGTTATGCTAGTATGTGGTGAGAGAAAGCATGCAGTCCTCGCTCTGACTCTGCAATGGATGCAGGGAACTAAATAAGGATGGCACAGTTTCCTCACATAAAAGTCTAATTCGTCCTGAATATGTCTCTTCAGGAGACCACATGCTGGGTGAAATTAAAAGAAAGAGGGAAAAAAATTCACAAGGCCAGAGAAAAACCTAATTAGTTCACACAAATACTGCACTAGTATCACCACATGAATTGAAATTGAATGGTGCATTGCCTTTGTCATGCTATTTATACCAGTTTTTGGGGTTATGCTGTGTTATGTATAGGGCTGTGCAATATATCGAAATTATGTACATATCGCAATATACATATCACATTCTCTTACAGCTTGCAATATTTGGGGCCATGAACAAAAGACAAATCACTCACTGCTCGTACCTAAATAACTTTTGATAGCTGTAAATAAGAATCAGTGCATATTGAATTCAAAGATTAAATACTACGCAGTGTTTTATTTTTCCTTTTTTATTATTCAGTTCCTAAACTCATGTTAAAATGATTACACTAATGTTAAAATGATATTTTTATGTAATGCTCGAGTATAACACTACCGTTCACTTTCATAAGTTGTTGTAGTGGTGCTTTCTTATTAGAATCAGAATCTGAATGAGCTTTATTCACCACTTAAGTGTGCGCAAACACAAGGATATGAATTGTGGTTTTACAGGAACTCTTGGTACATACATACATACAAATAACCATATATATATATACAGTATATGACACAAGATATTTATAGAAGTTCACAAAACTGACTCCGCAACAGCTGAGTAAAACTGTTTCATCTGAGCATGTGGCACTTTAAGCATTATTGTATCGCATATCGAATATCGCATTTTTTAATAAGGTATCGCATATCGCATTTTTCTTAAATATCGCACAGCCCTAGTTCAATGTTGCATGTTGGTTGACGTTGATCAGCTTCCTGATGAACTAGTGACAAGCATCGGATTTATGCTTATACTTAGGATATGTTAGATTTGAAGACTAAATCTTAATAATTCTTTGCATAAGGCCTGTACACCCAAACCACCTTAGCAACCATATTAAATAGCATGATTTTGCATGGGAATGACCCACACATGGTTTACATTTGTCCATTCTTTAAAAGTCAAATCTAGTTTATTGTGTGTACTGATAAGTCATTATGCATGTAAAATAGCTTGACTGTAAGGTCGCCCTTTTAAAAAGAAGTGTGCTAATTTTTAGTGTGCTGTAATTATATTAAAATGAGCACAAAACGGCACTTCCGATAATATTTATTAAATAAATATAAAAGGTTTAGTTAAGTGACACATTTTATGACCTATGGTTTCTTAACACACTTAAGTACACTTTTAAAAAGCACACTATGCATTAATGTCAAATAAAATTCAGTTTTACTTTAATGTGTTTTAGTAATCTTTTGTCTATGCGGTTAAAAATTAACACTTATTTTGGTGTTGGACAGACTAAAGCAGAAATTTAAGTACTGATTATAATTTTACTTAGTGTGTTTTCAATATGCAGGAAGCCTGTTTTTCTCAGGTTTATTCTTGTTTTTTTTTTGCCCAGATAACAAAGTGATTGTAACTATATAACCGTATATCACCAATTTGGTTTATATCTCATTCTGAATTTGAGCAATTACAGTTAATTTTTTGATCACCTGGCAGAAACAAGCTTCATAACAAGTTAATTGTTTTACAATGACTACTGCAACTCATCATTACAATGTGTAGTTATCATTATATACTGTATATCGAAATACATTAGTATTATTATAGAAACAAGTTTCAATCAACCTTGCATGTTTCAATCACAAAGACAAATACAAATTCCACATGACAAAAAAAGGGGTGTATTTTAGTTTTCTCATAATGCTTGGTCAGTACTTAATCAGTAACATTAAATTAAACATATTTCATAGACAATAGAAAAATTAAATGAAATTACTACAAGATGTCCTTAAGGAATGGTTCAGAATGCACGGCTTATTAAGCTCAACTACACTGGGAAAAAAATGGTGTAGAAACTATTTTAATTCAGAAATTGCTTGTACATTTCACAATTAATTTAAAAGAAACAGTAAGTAATAGGCCTTTTGACCATGGTACGTATTGTAACCAGACTAATAATAATTATTTGTTCAATTTACCACTTCCAAATATAATTTTTACTTGCATTTAATATAAACTTAAACTGTAATACATTTTCATTTAATTGTAAATCACATGCAATTAAGTGTCTGAAAACATTACCATTTATCCGCCAACTTAAGTATATTATTTCCATTATAAGTACTCTTTTTAAAAGTATGCTAAAGTGGACTTCTATTTCACAAGGGTATTGTTTCTGGAATGTGTCTAACTTGGTCGCTCGCATTTGCTGTACAGCTAATGATGGATTTTAGATCATTATGTCTGCCTTACTGTGATAACTGTTAATGCAACTCTAATCATTGTGGTTTTAAATAGTTTGATCTGTATTTTTTCGTTCGGGGGTGTTTGATATGAACACAAATGGCAGCTCTCCTCTCTGTCTTTGTCTCGTTCCCTTCCCCCACGTCTCCATCTACTGTACGCTCTCATCTTCCTCTCTCCATCACTCCACCTCTCCCCTCCCCATCCACATCCTTCGTCTCTCTCCTCTGTCTTGCTCTGTTTGCCTTTGTCTTTTTTGTTCTTCGTCTTCTCCCTCTCTTGTCTGTTTCTCTCTCCAGTACTGCTATTATCGTTATTTTTTTGCCCGCTGTGCCACTTGTGTACATAGAACAGTCACGAAAAGACAGGGAATGATGGGAAAAGAGTTGTAAGAGGATTGGGAAATGATGCGAATCAGACTTGAACTCACGTCACCCACCATGGTTGAGTGTGTTAGCTAACCGCTAGGCCATGGCTCTAGCACTGTTATTATGTTTTACCCAAACCAGACATGTAAGAGCATGTTTGTTAACCGCTAATAGGTCTGCATGTTTTGGAGAAGAATCTTGCTGTGATTTTTCTGATAAAAATTGCGATTGCAATTTAAAATACATTTTTATTATTTAAAAAAAAAAATGTGATTATATATCAATATGACTGCAAAATAGCAATAATAACAATTTCATTATTTAATAAATATTATTATTATTATTAAATGTTATTATGATTACTGTTTTATTAATTAAAATAACAAAACAGAATATAAATAATTTTAGACAACAATTTCACAGTAAAAATTCTGAGTATGTATAAAATAAATAATACTATAATAAATAATTGATATTTTACTTACGCTGTAAAATTGCAGTACTAATGTTCATGGCTGTCTTTTTTCTTTGTAATAGTTCACTGTATTTAAAAACATATAATAATAACATTATAATTATTTTATTTTACAGTAGAACTGTATCTTAATTTAAACTGCTAATTTAAAAATCTTAATTTCTTCATCTTTTATTTTAGCATGAAAACTCCAGTTTATAAACACTTCTCATAACAAGTTTGATGGTTGGCGCATGTTGCATTCCCAAATGCATGCTATAAGTGACCCAAATTTATAACAGATGCATATGTGAGTTTATATGCATTTGTTGTGAACACTGAATCACAAGCTGTGCTGCGATTCACACAGTGCATATATTAATTTAATGAAATCGCTTCCTTTGGGATTTGATAATCACAGTAAATATCACCATATCACGATTACATTTTCATTTTGATTTATCGTGGTGCTATAATTCTAATGCTATTGTTATCTCTTTTGGCCTTTTCTCTGCTTTTATTTATTGATCAAGGCGGAGAGAACAGGAAATTACAGGGATAAGAAAAGGGAAATGACATGAGCCACTATTTTTGCACTAACTTCTCACCCCTCTTCTATTGGTGAGGCAGTCGGGGCACTACTGCGAGGAACTGAACCTATATTGATTCCACTGATGATGTGACATGCGGTTTCTCTCTGAAATACAAGATATCAAAATTCATGAGGCAATGCCACCCCGATCAATGCCCGCAAATCCTCAAACTAAACACACACCGTCCTCTCTATGAAAGGCCCAACTCCTTTTGTGACTCCCTACTCCTTAGCACACACTTATGAGCAGTGTTGAGGAAAGTTACTTTTAAAAGTAATGCATTACAATATTGCGTTACTCCAGTAAAAAGTAACTAATTTCGTTACTTAGTTACTTTTTATGGAAAGTAATGCGTTAAGTTACTTTTGCGTTACTTTTTAAATCTGGACAGGGCTTGCTTGTTTGTTTTTAAAATTAAAAAGTTATATTTTTGGCAAATATACAAGCTTTTTCACACCAAAAGTGAAATGAATAAGCCTCAGGCTGAAGGGAAAGTACATTTACGTCCGTACAGTAGAATGCAGAAGAAGATTTCAACACACTTCAGCAATAAAAAAAGACACAAATGTTCGTCTAGAGTAATTTGTGCTTATTAGTATGGTTAAACTGGATCATCGAAGGTCAGAAGCAAATAGAATGGTATTAAATGCATAAAGCATATTTGTGTTGTTTAACATCTAATTATTGCAGGTTTGTATCATATTCTGAGTTTCATTATTTTTATTCATTTTGAGGAATAATGAACCTGTGTTTTTGTTTTTTTTTGTGAGTGAGATGAATTAATGCATATTCAGATTTATTTTAGAACTACAGTAACATCTTCTGATTTCTGTCACCATGGCAACACCAGAGCTGTCAGTCAATAAATTGGGGAAAAAAAGTAACTTGCGTTACTTATTTGAAAAAGTAACTCAGATATTCTCTTGTAAATTAAAAGTAATGCTTACTTTACTAGTTCTTGAAAAAAGTAATTATATATTACGTAACTTGCGTTACTTGTAATGCGTTACCCTCCTCTTTAAATTCTAAGATGGACTGCTGGTTGATTCTACTTGTAAGCACACAGCAGAGAGTCAGATTGTTTATTTGAGGTAAAACACAATAACTTTACACAGATTACATTACAGCAGATATCATGATGAGGTAATCAGCCGTTATTTGAGCTCTGGATAGTCTCGCAGGCAAACATAGTGCTGTTTCAGCAGAACTATCCAATGTAATTTGACTCAGACGCAGACTTCTTATCCTTGTACTGTTTATCGATGGTAAAGTATTTGATTGTGTGTGCCATAAGAACAGAACAGAACAAAATTAAAAGTAACTGTCATGTGTTTTCAGTTTTTAAATACAGCAAAAACTGCAATACTGTGAAATACTATTACAATTAACTGTTTTCTATTTGAATATACTTTAAAATGTAATTTATTGCTGTGATGCAAAGCTGAATTTTCAGCATCATTACTCCAGTCTCCAGTGTCACATGATCCTTCAGAAATCATTCTAATATGTGACCCTGGACCACAAAACCAGTCATAAGAGTCACATTTTCGAAACTGAGATTTGAATAAATGAGCTTTCCATTGATGCATGGTTTGTTATATTATTGTTACAATATTTGGCCGAGATACAGCTATTTGAAAATCTGGAATCGGAGGGTGCAAAAAAATCTAAATATTGAGAAATCACCATTAAATTATCCAAATGAAGTCCTTAGCAATGCATTATTACTAATCAAAAATTAAGTTTTTTTATATTTACAGTAGGAAATTTACAACATATCTTCATGGAACATGATCTTTGCTTAATGTCCTAATGATTTTTGGCATAATAGAAAAATCTATAATTTTGACCCATACAATGTATTTTTGGCTATTGCTACAAATATACCCCAGCGACTTAAGACTGTTTTTGTGCTCCAGGGTCACATTTGCTGATTTGCTGCTCAAGAAACATTTCTGGTTATTATCATTGTTGAAAACAGTTGTGCAGCTTCATATTTTTGAGGAAACCGTGGATGCATTTTTTCAGGATTCTTTGATGAAAGTTCAAAATAACAGCATTTATTTGAAATATAAAACTCTGAAACATTAGAAATGTCTTTACTTTACTGTCACGATTGATTACTTCTTTGTTGAACTATTACTGCTCAAAGGCACACAATTGTGCAAGGACAATTGATTATAAGTGTTTTACCAAACATATACAAGCTCCACATTTCTGCTTTGAACCCTCCAGAAACTTGTCCCCATTGACTTCCATTATAAGTGCATTACTGTACATGCGATTTTACAAACTGAGTTGGCATTATTTTCTGTGGTAATCGACCGCATGTCACAGATGCTGTACAAAGAACTTGACTTGTTTTGAACCAGTACATTAATTTTAGTCATCATTTTGTACCAAATCCTAAACAAAGTCAGGTGTGTTGCTACTAGAAATTCATCTGATCTGTTTGGGCTGCCTTTGTTTGGCGAGCGCATGAACACTGTTACCTCATGCTGTTCATGAAGGTAGAATATCATCACTCCATGCCACCTGGCAGCAGCGATGAAAGGATTTCAAGTTTCAGGGGCAGCTGTTCAAAGAAAGACTTGGCTGTGTTTGGAATGGAGTACTAGCTTACTGAGTACTCTACATCATGTATAATGTGCTGTGTAATTTGTATATCATACTCTTTTAAAAAACTATGTTGAAAAAGAATGCAATTTCAAACAATAGTTTGCTACATGACCTCATAACATTGCATGTTTAATTTAGCCAATGACATCCAGTTATTGGCTCAGAAATATTTGGAAAATAGGCATTTAAAACTCTTGATTAACAATCCAGTCAAAAGTTTAAAGAAAGAGATGAACATTCGTCACACTAGAATTGTGCTGTTGGGGGCATTGCATTGTGGGATGCAGGATGCTGCAAAGTGTACTCTGTTTGTGCACTTCACTATTTTATGCATAATTGTGCAAAGTATATAAACTATATACCGAAATAGAAAGAGTAGCTAGTGTGCTATTCTGAACATACAGTATAGTCTGGACTATTATTGTCAAATTCCCTGGTAAATGGTTAAGAGGTCAGAACAATGAATAATGTGGTTGTGAATTATTAGTGTGAAGTATCCCTGTTCATTGTGAAAAGGATTACTTTGTTTAACCAGTGTGGTTAGTTCCCACACTTAATTACTACAGAAGGTTACCTCTGAAGATTTAAAGGAATAGTTCACCAAAAAATTAACATTATTGAAAATGTACTCCCCTAAAGACCCGTTCACACCAAGGACGATAACTATAAAGATATAGTTCTAAAAATCGTTCTCAGTATTAAAGAATAGCAGAGTCCACACCACAACTATAACAATAAAGACAAAGAGAAACGATATCGTTGGAATGACTTCAGAGCGATTTTTTTCCAGCTGATGAACGATAAATACATTGACAGCCAATCAGAATCCATCCTACTGTAACGAGCTCAAGAATTTAAAGAGGCAGACGCGCGTGCGCTTAGAATAAACAGACGATATCGTTCTCTGGTGTGGACGCTAATATCGTTATCTTTATAGTTATAGTTATTGGTGTGAACGAACCTTAAGGCTATCCAAGATGTAGATGAGAATGGCACCCATTCACTGCAGAGCAAGTGATGCCATGCTAAATTTCTCCAAATCTGTTCCCATGAAGAAACAAACCCATTAAAACAAACCCAAATTTGTATTTACTTTGAACTATTCCTTTAAGGGCTAGTTGACCAAAAAAATTTACATTCTGTTATCATTTATTCACCCAAGCTTTATGACTTTCTTTCTTCTGTGGAACATAAAAGAAGAAATGTTGAGGAATATATTTTCTACTCCAAAATGGGACATTACAAGTTTTACTTTTATGGTGCTTTTTGTGTCATTTTGGAGCTTGACAATTTGTATCCCCCAAATGTGTTGTTATAATTAACAGGAGTGGCAAGTATATTATCACAGTTTCTCCTTTTATGTTCCACAGAAGAAAGAAGGTCATACAGGTTTGGAAAGACAGTGCAGTTCACAAGAACAATTTATCATTTATATTTCCAGAGAAATGTGGTTTTCTGACTTTGAACTGAATTCCACCGATTCCTGCAAAGTACCGGAACAGAAATAGTCCTGCGGCTTAAATAAGGCTTATTATTCACGGGGCTGAACTGTCACAGTCCTTTTGTGTTCTTCAGATCTCACAGCCTTCATTGATTTATCAAAGTGGATGAGACATGTATTGTTGAGTCTAGTGTTGGTTTCAGACTTTGCTGTATGCCATGCTTATAATGATGGCACCAGTAACAGCGTTGGTGAATTATTTAATGGTTACGATTTCCCAGGGGGCCGTGCTGAGCCTCTGTTACCATGGAGCCGTGTCAAAGAAGGGTGTACTCACTGGTACAATGTGAAGTTTGCGTTTCAGCATTCTTAATATGCAAAATAATGTTATACATCTGTGCATTATATTCATGCATATTTATATAGAGAGATGCTTTATCAATGCATTTCATCAGTAAAGAGTATGATGTTGGTGTTGGTTTAACATTTTATGAAAATTTTAATTATAAATTGCAGAACTAGATTTTTAATTGGTGCAGTTCCATGAAAAACTAGCTACAACACCATAGTTTTTCATAGGGATTCCTGGTTAGTTTTTTGGGAGTTGCTATTGATGGCTGATGGATGTCAAAATGGTTTCAGGAAAATGACAATGATGATTTTTTTCTTATATATATTACCATTATTATCTTGGCATCTGTATTTAATGCCCTTTAGTCAGCGTTATTTTAGTGTCATTGAATGCTATTAGTTTGGCATATTTCATGTTTTGTTTTTTATATATTTCCCATTTCCGTGTTTTTTGTTATTTGTAATCTGTAAATTTTTTTTTTTTTTTTTTTTCAGTTTTAGTTATTTTAGTTAAACTAAATGAAACTGAAAAATATTGCCTTGGCAATTTAAAAAATAATTTTTTTTTTTGTATTTTATTTCAGTTAATGTTTATTTTATTTCCAGTAATGGTTGCTAGGGTATTCTAGGTGGTTGCTAGGTGGTTTATTATTGGCTCAAGTCAAAAGAGTCCACCTTTAGGTCTCTGATGTTCTGGTTTCTAAATACTCAAATCTCAAATAAGTTTCGTCTGTTTTGTGGTGTAATTTTAAATTAAAATGACATTTTTAAATTCTTAGGTTATACAATAGATGTGGTTGATTCTGTTTGCAAACACAAAAAATTGAGAAAATAGAGAGCACTATTTTTAATTATAATGAACTATATGTGGCTCTCTTGGAGCGGCCCAAGGATTGATTTCCATTTGAAGCATTGACTCACTGTTTGTGATGGTCCTGCTTCATGCTGAGAAGGAAAGGACCAGCAACTCCAGCATTAAAATATTCATGCTGAAAATGGACTCTAAGCCATGAGCTCAATTAAAGAGCCCCTCTCCATGTGTGCAGTGCTTTAAAATGAGGGCTTTGCTTACTAGTTCTCCACTCTGCCCGTCCACAGGGAGAGATGAAAGCAGAGAGAGGAGGCTGAGATGAGGGAATGAGAGGATGAGGATGGGGATGCTCTATATAAGTTCAGTTTTATTTTTGTGCTGTTAAATATGTTGAGATCAAGGAGCATGTGAAATGAACCGAGCTTTGAGAACAATTGGAGTTTATTTGAGGTGGCTGATCTAGACAGGGTCTGTTTATTGATACAATTTGTGCTTTCTCCCTTTGTTTCACCATCTTTAGGCGTATTCTGTTCGCGCACATAGCATCAAATCAGAATGGCATAAATAATTACTTACTCTAAAAATAGCACCTCTGTATGAACCTAAAACTTGATAGTGCTCCTACTGTTCCCTTTTTTAGTCAGAATAATTTAAGATATGATTTTAAGTTTTAATTTAGTCTGTATCTCTTACAGTTTCCATTCAAAAAGCTTAAATTTTTTTTTCAGTTCTGATACTGATGATGGTTAGTAAGATAATTTCAGAAAATTACCTTGGCTCTTATTTCAGTTGCTTTTTTCACACTTCTAGATCATATTTTACTTCATGGCATCATATTTAATGCATTTTAGTCAGTGTTATTTTATTACCATTGAAAAATAGTTTTGAGTAATATTTTGAATAATTTTTTTATAGTTATATTTTTTTTCATGTGCAATTTTGTTATTGCGTTTTTATTTTTTCTAATTATCTAGGAAGTTATTTATTACTTAGACTTTTAGGTTTATTTTAGTACATTTAATACATTTAAGTACATGTGACCCTGGACCACAAACCAGTCATAAGGGTCCATTTTTTTTAAATTGAGATTTATACATAATCTGAAAGCTGAATAATACGCTTTCCATTGATGTATAGTTTGTTAGGACAATATTTGGCTGATACTCAATATTTGAAAATCTGGATTCTGAGGGTGCAAAAAAATCAAAATATCGAGAAAATCGTCTTTAAAGTTGTCCAAATTAGGTTCTTAGCAATGCATATTACTTATCAAACATTAAGTTTTGATATATTTTACTGTAGGAAATTTACTAAATATCTTCACAGAACATGATCTTTACTAAATATCCTAAAGATTTTTGGCATAAAAGAAAAATCAATAATGTTGACCCATACAGTGTATTTTTGGCTATTGATACAAATATACCCCAGCAACTTAAGATTTGCTTTTGTGCTCCAGGGTCACAAATCAAACTGAGAAATGTTTCCTTGGCCATTAGCTGAACTATAATAAATTATATATTTATAAAAGTTTATTTTATTTCAAGTAATGATTTTTTATTTTATTTTAGTTCCAGGTTTAGTTTCAGTTTTGTTCACGTTCCAAAAATGAAAATCTGTCATTAATTACTCACCTTCATGTCGTTTCAAACCTGCAAGACCTTCGTTCATCTTCAGAACACAAATTAAGATATTTGGATGAAATCTGATAGCTCTCAGACCCTCCATAGACAGCAACGCAACGTAATGTTCCCAGGTCCAAAACTAGTAAGGACAATCGATAAAAGAGTCCATGTGAACTCGTGTGGCTCAACTACTCAGTTTTGCGAAGCTACGAGAAACATTTTGAGTGCAAAGAAAACAAATACATAATTTTGTCAACAATTCTCTGGTAAATAAATTTTTATTTTTGTTTTGTCTTTGCACCAAAGTATTCTCCTCTGAAGTTTTTTTTTTTTTTTTTTTTTTTTTTGGAAGGGAGCCACAATGTCACATGGACTGTTTTAACCGATGTCCTTACTACTTTCTGACCTGGGAACATTACAGCTGCTTTGTTGTCTAGGAGGTCTTACAGGTTTGGAATGACATGAGGTTGATTAAATGATGACAGAATTTTTCATTTTGGGGTGAACTAACCCTTTTAACTATAATAACCCTGCCTTTAGTTCTTAATGTAATGTCTCTTTCTTTTTTAGACATGGCTGAAGAACTATGGCTATCTGCTCCCCCATGACATCCGGACATCGGACCTGCGATCGGAGAAAGCCATGCAGTCAGCGGTCGCTGCCATGCAGCGGTTTTACGGTATTCCAGTGACGGGAGTGCTTGACCAAACCACCATCGAGTTAGTAACAACCCTCTTTACTGCATCACTTACTCTTTTAAAAAATCACAAACAGGCAATATAGCTGCTAAAGTGCATATGCATTAATTAGATGAACAGTAGTGTTTAAAGTCACCCTCTCATGAGAGCTTCTATATTGAGATCACATAACCAGTTAGATCAAGGTAATATGCTCAAAAACTAAAGTAGAACTTATCTCAGACTCCAAAATTTTCAGAGAACATCAACTTGCGCACCAGATAAACGGCAGTAACTTCATTAAATGTAATGAGTGCTCCAGAGCTGATGGGGGCAACAGAGAGACTAATGGTTGTTTAGGAAGACGAATAAAAGCCACTGGCTGCATTCAAAACCGCATACTCACTGATTAGGTACTTAATTTCAATAAGTACTTCCTTAACGAGTGCTAGAAGAGTACGTACTCTATAGCTTGAATGCATTAAGTAAGAATAAGATCCGGACATCATCCGCCATGTTGACGTTATCATGTGATTTAAGACGCTATAACAAGTGCAACAACTTAAAATATATGAGTGACAGGTTTAATGTATCTATCTGTAAATATTTTGATGTTGATTAAACTTGTTTAAGACACAGCTGCCCATTTATTTTGTGATTGTAGTATAACCAATAAATTTTGGGTTGATTAAATGAGATATTAATATTCTGATTATTCAATTGTCATTGGTTGTTTTTTTTTTCCTGTGTATATAATCTTATCCTAATGATGTACGCAAACCAATTATATTTATGTTTTCAGTTTTTTGTCATTATGATTGTTCATTGTTAAAGATACAACTATTTATAGTTTATGTAATTTCTTAAATTTTAGACCTTATATAAAAATTTCAGTTGCCATATAGTTTATAAAAACATGTTCTTGTGCATATAAACTAAACATGAACATTCATCCTGTTTATTTAACTTAATGCATGTTTTTGGTCTTGTTGGTGTTCCATGTGATTTTAGCATTGCATTTAAAATATTTGATGTACAGTAGTGTGAAGATCATAAACTTACTGTTAGAGTTTTCTCTGACATTTGTGCAGTGTCCTTGGGTGTGATTATTATCTACATGTTTTAAGGTGGATGAGAAAACCTCGGTGTGGCGTTCCAGATCACCCTCACATCAGCCGACGGAGGAGAAATAAACGCTACGCCCTCACTGGTCAGAAATGGAGGGAGAAAAAGATCACATACAGGTAAGGTATACTGTATATTCAGAGACTGTTTAAATGCAAAACTTACATGATGGATGGATAGACTAATTCACTGAATATTGCACCCGAGGAACCTCTAGAGCAGTGATTCTCAAACTGGGGTACGCGTACCCCTGGGGGTATGTGAGGTGATGGAGGGGGGTACGCAAACAAAATTCTGAGTTTTGGCATTCATTTAATTCTACCCCAATTTAAAGTAACATTAAAACCAAACATGTATTTCTGACTTGCATAATGCCGCTTCTAATGTAAAAACAGGAAAATGGGAGTGCCGTAAACGGTCAAATACATGATATCCAATCAGCTTACCCCATCTTTTGCGGTCAAAACTTACTGCATCCACACAAACAGCGTGCATGTGATAGGATGGCCGCTGAATATGCTGCTTTAGCAAATCACGCTGCTGTTCAATGTATCTTAAAAGTAGATCTTCACTTAATAGCATGAAGAACAAATATTGACACGGACTGTACATTGAGATCGATTTAAACTCTCTTCGATACAGACACATACCCTGTGCGAGTTATTGTTTTCATGTTTAAAATACGAGCAAGAATGCAAATTTCCTTGAATATCCAAACGATGGCAAATGTGCCATTAATTTTTATAACAGTTAAAAAAAAGGTAATATTAAGTGAACATTTTACATTTTAAATGTAGCCTACATGTTCTCTAAGGGGTCATTTTCCATCAATGTTCCTGTGCTCAGAACACACCTTTCATTGCGTTAGCAATGCCAAAGTTGTGGGTTCAATTCCCAGGGAGCACACATACTGTTAAAAAAATGTATAGCCTGAATGCACTGTAAGTCGCTTTGGATAAAAGCGTCTGCTAAATGCATACATTTAATTTAATTTAATTTTGTCATGTTTGTTATATTTTGCAATGAAATAATAATAGTTCCAACGAAATCTGTACCATCTGGTCTCCAAGCAACATACAGCGGTGTTTTCATCATTGTGAACAATCTTCGGCCTTTTTTTTTTTTTTTTTTTTTTTTGAACGATTGGAGAGGGTCCAGTTGGAAAAACAGTTATTAATAACCCATTCATAACTACAGCATTTTGCTTCGTTTCTGAATGAATGAATGACGCACGCCTGTCTTCATTAAGAGTGACTTGCCGAATCACCTAATGACGGTTTTTAATGTTTAAGTCGACAATTAATCACTTGATTTGCCGTCATTCATTTGGTGGCTCGTGGGTTTTAAAATAGAGGAGGCACACTAATTGTATTGGTCTGGGATCCCTGCCGATTATTATTATTATTATTATTTAACCACTTTAAAATGACTTTTTGGTTGCTTTTAGTCAGAAAACGTTAAGAAAACGACATGCATACAGCAAGATAATATAACTTCACTTATCTGCCTATCACTTGAAGCAAACATCTATCCCTTCTTAAAAGTCTGTTTAAAGAGAGCTGCCTGTTGCGCCATTTAATTAAGCCGACTGCTGTAGCCTATATCCAGCTTAGGCTGTTTTTCCTAAATTTGTATATATACTGTTTGAATGACAGCTTGGTAAATCTGTTGGCGATCAAATATTCAGTATCGCTACGCATCATAAGTAGACCTACTTGGTACATTATCAGCGCTGCGGCAGACGTTCAAACTAATATCACGTAATTTACGTCTCTATGATGATTGATTGATATCAGAAGGAGGCTAGCCTCCCTTGAGAGTTTCTTTTCTCAACACTCCGCAGCGCTGAAAGTGAACACTCGATGGTGATTGGCAAATTTTTTTTACCAACGGAGGCACGAGAGCTCAGCTCTCCCCCGGCCTCCCCCTCCCCTTCTCTATCATTAGCGGTTGCAATTACATCAGCAGATTCGGCACATTCGCGATAGAAAAGCTGCGCTTTCCAACTTCAGTAGCATGTTATTACAGCTGTGAAATTAACAAAAAAATAAAAAAATACACATTCTGAGACATGAACTGAAATGAATTGTGAATTGGTGTGGTAGCGTGGTGCCTATTAAATCATCCTCTGCCATTTTCACCCTCAAATTTTGGGAATTTGCCTCCCCGCGATCCGCCACTGCCATCATTTATTGCTTTATTTATTATATTAATAGTACACTTAATGGAATGTTAAGAATAAAACATGTATATAAAACATGACATAAGATACAATTAATTAGGATAGAAAATCGTTGCCTCTATACAGGTAAAAAAAAAGCACCTTAAATCAATATTGTCCTTTAATAGAAAAGGAGTAACTGCGGTCTAAGTGGAAGAGAGGGGGTACGCAGAAGAATGTTAAATGCCCCAGGGGGTACACCGCTGTAAAAAGCTTGAGAATCACTGCTCTAGAGGAAACTACAAAAACTGTTTACTCTTTATAGATGAATGACCCTTGTATGCTATTACAGGGAAATGTTCCAAAAACTCCATATGCCTGTTAATAACTGCCCCTCACATGACGTGATGCTCTTTAATGGTGGCCCATTAGGCATCTCGCTGAAGTCAGCCAGTGGAGTATATTTGTACCCTCATCTTTAATTATTTTAGTGCATATCGCATTGACACGTGTGCGTATGTTTTGGAACGCATGCCGCTTACGCAATGTTCCAGACAGACATTGCTGAAATGCTTCCCTCCAACCTTAAAAATGCTTAAAGAAGCTTTTGTTTTCTGCCTGATGGGACAGAGAGAGAGAGAAAGAAAGAGAGAGAGAAAACAAAGAAAGCAAGAAATGTCGCAGGTCAGGATGGAAGACGAATAGTTGATGAAAGCTTAGTACTTTGAGTGGTTTTCTTGCTATTATGCCTCCCAAAACCCACACAACCTATAAATTAAAAAATACATTATTATAAATTAGACTATATATATAAACACACAAATAAAATCACTGTAAACAGAAGAAAGCTATATTTTTGCATGTTGTGGCTTGAAAGCATTTCTGCTGGTTACATGATGCTGACTCGGCTTATATGAGCTGAGCAAAAGGGATTCTGGGACATTTTGTGCTTGTGGTACATTCCTATTGGCGTAAACATGAAATCAGATCGTTTTCAAGCATTTGTCTGCTTTCGTCTGTTTTAAAGCTCTGTTAATTTCATTTAGTCATCTAATGCAGTGTTGAACTTGGTTTGTAATCACTGGTTAATGAAATTCTCACTTGTGTGTGCCTGCAGTTGTGTGCCAGAGACAACCATCTGCTTCTGCCTTAGGTGTCTGGCCTGGTTTAACTTTTGCCCTACATTCAAGGCAATTTTTAATGCAGATTAATTCTTATGTAACAGCACAGCGCTGTGAACTCAAACGGCATTCGCTTCAATTTATTGCAGAGTTGATTCATACTGAAACAACATTTCTATTCTCAAACACACCAGCACACTGATAGAGTAGGTTGGTGGTAGTGCACTGCATACTGTCATGGGAAAGGCGATATGGAAAAATATATATGCAGGCAGTGTTATTTCAATATTAATTATATATTATTTAATAGTTTGGATTCTTTTTTTTTTATTTTTCAATTTAATTTGTTTTAAGTTTTGGTAATTTGGTTAAGTGCTTTTGTCATTTTTATTTATTATTATAATTTTTTTATATTTCTATTTAGCTTTAATTTATTTATTTTATTTCAGATTTACTCATTTTAGTTATTAAACTTATTTCAGTTAGTTGCCAAGGCAACATTTCAAATTTGTTTGTATGTTTTGTTTTTCACACTTTTAATTAGCTTTTTGCACTTATCATTTTATGCATGTAGTAGAGTACAGTGTACAGTATATTCAAAATGTACACTTTGCACCATGTTTTACCATGGTTGAGCTACAGGAGAACTTTAAAAACATTTTAATAGTGCATTATTCCACATAATATTTCATTTGAATGAATTAATATCAGGTCATACAATATAATATTTAGAATGCGTGATCTTTTTTTTCTGTATTCTTCCATCTCTCCCTGTTTCCAGCATACATAATTTCACCCCCAAGGTGGGCGAGAAAGACACCCAGAGGGCCATTCGCCAGGCCTTTGACGTCTGGCAGACAGTGACCCCGCTGACCTTTCAGGAAGTGGCCTACTCTGAGAACAAGAACGAGGGTAAAGAAGCGGACATCATGATCTTCTTTGCCTCTGGTTTCCATGGTGACAGTTCTCCGTTTGATGGAGAGGGAGGTTTTTTAGCTCACGCATATTTCCCTGGTCCCGGAATTGGCGGAGACACACACTTCGACTCAGATGAGCCCTGGACATTAGGAAATGCCAATCACGACGGTAAGTGTGGCGCTGTGGTAATAAACTGTTATTTGGTTATATATACATATATGGTTTTATAGCATTTAGCTTTCAATTGTATTTGATTGTTGCTATTAGCATTACTTATCTAACATTAGGATGTGTTTTGATCAAACCAACATGACAGTGGCTGATATAGAGTGATTGACCTGAGATGTCTGGACTCATAATGGTGAAAAATAGCCTTCTGGCTAATTCTGGCATATTGTATAATTATGTATTATTGATGTGCATTTTCCCTGTCAAATAAACCTGAAATAAATATATAATCTCTTAATGTGTAGACAAGTAATATAAAGAGTTTTTTTTATTTATTTAAATTGTTTTCAATTTTTTGTTTTGAATTTTATTTTACGTTATTTTTTATTTGTAATTGTTTGTGGCTCTATTTCCTGATATTTTAATTCCATCAAGCATAATCCCTGATGTAGTACTCTGTAGAAAATAAGATATATAGTTTTAATACTTTTTATCCATATTTTACTTAGCTCTTTTTAATAATAATTCAATACATAGAAGAATAATGTTAATGTAATAATTACATAATTAATTATTTAATTCTTTGGGGCTCTATTTAATGATCAATTTCATTTTATTATTTTATTTTATTATTTAAAACATTTTTGCATCTGTATAATGATGAATTTTCATTTATTTGAATTTAATTTACTTTAATCAAGCATGGTAATGGCTTAATATATAATAATTGACATTTCTGGTCTCATAATCGCTGACATTTTTTTCCATAGATTTTTTTCAGATTTTATTTTATTACTTTATTTTGTTATTTAATTTTTTCATGTATGTGAATTTATGTACTTTAATCAAGCATGGTAATGGCTTAATATAGAATGATTGACCCTGCTCTCATAATCTCTGACATAGTAATATGTGTAGGATTTTCTAGAATGTTCTGCAGCTATAGATAGATAGATCAGTCAGATGTGTAGAGGCAAATCTTTTGGGAGCAGTGGTAAACTGGAGCAGTGAGCTGAGGAGCATCAGTAGATGTCACAGGGGATACATAAAGACACACTGAGCATTGCGTTCTTTCTTCACTTGCATCAGCCGTGCCTGCGTGCTGCATATTTGCTGTGTTATCTTTGCCTGTGTGCTGCAGTGTCAGCAGTTCAAGTACATGCTTTATAGACCACAGAATCTGTACCTTGTTCACGTCCACACACACACACACACACACATTTCTTTACAGATCTAGTTCTCTATACACCATATCAGCCCTAGTGGATACAGATCAAAGGTAAACGGTTTACAACAAACAGTAGATGTATTTATCTTCAGCGGCTGATGTAGATTTTATATTTCATTTATTCACAATGACACTCTCGACAGAACACAAAATAATTTTTTTTTAAAGAGACGGGGAATGAAATACACAGTTAAATTGGACAGAAAGAGAGCGTGAGGACTGATAATGAAGAAAAGCTTTGGCCAAGAGATCCAGTCTGTAAACAAAATGTACAAGACACTTTATGAGCCATCTGACACTTGTAGCACCCATAGACGCCAACCAACAGATCAGGCTATTTCTGTGATTTGAGTGATATGGTGTCACATCCCTTCTGTGTTTCCAAAAATCTGAACATGTCAGTCTCAACCGAGTCATGTTCTGGTAATAGCGTATAGGGCTGCACGATAAATATTGCACGATATTTAATGTGCATCTCGTCAGTAAAGTCTGTTCTGTAATCAGCGGTATATCTCTACACGTGCGTGCTTTCACGTGGAGCAGCATTTACTACACAGAGCTGTTGTTCGCTGTCGCCTCTGGCTTGCTTAGTTGGGGACACTTCATTTCCGGCGATATCGTTGACATAATTGCAAAGATATTATTTAAACTGAGCTGGATATTGACATCACTGAATTCAATGATGATCAAAAAATGATTTTTCAGTCTTTAATTGAAAAATGAGTGTTTACTATTGTCACTTTGCATTATTGACACTATTTTCCTAATTAATGCTGTTCAGTTGCTTTGACACAATCTGTATTGTTAAAAGCACTATATAATAAAGGTGACTTGACTTGACTTGTTCACAGACAAGCTGCGCAAAACATGCGCAAAATATTGTGCGATATTTATCGTGCAGCCCTAATAGCGTACACATGCAGCCCATGCACAAGATATGTTCCTTTAGGATTCTGGGTACATACAGTGCTTTTTACCTGTCTACATAAGTGAAGAAAAAATAAGGCAAACTGATGTAAACTTGTACAGCAACAAAACATGTATTTTCAGATATATTTTAAAATATGTTCACATAATACATGGAGTGGAAGAAATATATTGCTAATATATACATTTTAAAGTTTATATACATAAATATAGTTTTTTGTGTATTTATGTATTTAGTGTGTTTGGTGCGGCTTATATATATACATATATATAATTATAAATATAAATACATATGTATTATATATATATACACACTGAATGTAATGTTGGAAATGAAAAATATTTTTTCTCAGAATTTCGAGATATAAACTGTATAAAAGATAAAAATATTTCTGACTCCAATATATCTTGTAAACTTATGGAAGCCCGTTTCCGCCACCGTATAAAAAAAAATTAAAAATGTAATTGTGACTTTTTATCTCAGAATTCTGAGTTTTTTTCTCAGAATTATGAGATATAAACTCGTAATTGTAAGAAAATGTCAGAATTGTGTGCTGACTTTTTTCTTTTTCTTTTTTACCTCAGAAATTGACTTTATAACTCTTTATAACAATTCTGAGTTTATATTTCCTGATTCTGAGTAAAAGAAATGTGCAATTATGGGTTATAATGTCAGAATTGTGGGATATAAATAAACTCACAATTGCGAGAAAAAAGTCAGAATTGCAAGATTATAACCTATAATGTCAGAATTGCAGGATACAAGCTCGCAATTGCGAGAAATATGAAGAGTTATAAAATCACAATTCTGACTTTTTTTCTTACAATTTTGAGTATTGGGAAATTCCTGTCAATTAGCTTTCACCTTCTGTTCCTCTCTAAACTAATAACCAAATGAATTGCACCTGGTTTTAGAAAACGTAGAACTGGTTTCCACACCTTTTACAGAAATGTTTAGTTTTACATTGATCATTGACTTCTTATGCATATGCAATTTCCCAGGTGCATTATACAAGGAAAGCGAATGAGTATGGATGCTGTCATGCTCCGAAAGAAACAAAAAACACCATAAAAGTAGCACATTACTTATATTTCCCGAGTGTGCTGAACTACGAATGAACTATTCCTTTAATAATTTTTTTTTTTCTCTGCTGATTCAGCGTTTGATGAATTTCAATGGGAGCTCTTATTATTTCGGACTATTTTTAACAAAATGTACATAAAAAATGCCGAGCCTTAAGCTTTGCATTGGTAATTCTCCTGCTTCCATATTCTTATTCATGCAGTACATGCCATACTGTTACATTTTTCATCCAACATAGAATTCTGAATAGTACTGATTCAAAGATGGTTTGACCTTTAACCATTTCCTTTCAGGCAATGACCTTTTCCTGGTGGCCATACATGAGTTGGGGCACGCATTGGGTCTGGAACATTCCAATGACCCCAGTGCGATCATGGCGCCCTTCTACCAGTACATGGACACGCATAACTTCAAACTGCCTCTAGATGACCTTCAGGGGATCCAGAAAATCTACGGTACAGTTATGATCTCTATCACCTCTATTATCATTTTCAAGGAAATAAGCAGGACTATAGATTATACTTTGGATGCCAGGATGGCTGAATGTATTTTTAGATGAATAAACTTTGTTCTTCTACAGGTGTTCCTACAGCCATGCTGGAGCCCACCCGACCTCTTCCTACTCTACCTGCCCGACGCACACACTCCACCTCTGAGAGGAAACACGAGCGGCATCGCCCCGCTCGCCCACCCTCTGGAAATCGGCCGTCCTCACCTGGTAATGGAAAACCCAACATCTGTGATGGCAACTTCAACACTGTGGCCTTCTTTCGACGAGAGATGTTTGTTTTTAAGGTGGGTTGCATCAGTTCTCTTTCCAATATTTAAAACAGATGGTGTATATAAGCAGATCATAAATCATAGCAGATCATACCATAATTCAGCTAATTTTAGTCAAATTTGGTTGTCTGTGATATCAAGAATTATAATTCCTTGTAATCCCTATATTAAAGGGTTAGTTCACCCAAAAATGAAAATTAGGCTGCGTTTTACTCACCCCCGAGGCATCCTAGGTGTATATGACTTTCTTCTTTCAGACGAATCCAGTCGGAGTTATATTAAAAATGGTCTTTGATCTTTCAAGCTGTTTCATGGCACTCAGCAGGTGTTGCATGCATCCGTCCAAAAGAACTTAAATAAAAATCGCCCATCCGTAAAAAAAAGTGTCTCACACGTCTCCGGGGGTGAACAAAGGCCTTCTGTAGCAAATCGATGTGTTTTTGTAAGAAAAATATCCATATTCAAAACGTAATAATCACTTGAATCTAGCTTGCGCCAGCAGTTGTACACTGGTAGCAGCTCCGGGCGGATGACGTATGAGGTCGGCTTTCGCATGCGCCGCTCAGAAGTTGACGCACACGAAACGCAGCTTAGAGATCAAAACAAAACCCGGTCCAGAATTAGAAGTAGCAAAACGAGGATTTTTAAAGAGATGTCCGAGGATTTCGATATAGCCAAAGTAACTGGTTTTCCTTTGCTAAAGTAAAGAAACTTTGCTTCTTTCCTGTTAACAAATGTTGGTTTTCACGAGACTCAACGGCGCATGCGCAGCACTGACCTCATAAGTCATGCTCCCGGAACTGCTTCTGTGTAGAACTGTTGGCGCAAGCTAGATTAAAGTGATTATTACATTTTGAATATGGATATTTCTCTTACAAAAGAAAAAAGAGAAAAAAATACAGTTTGGTTCAGAAAAAAATACAGTTTGGTTTCCAAAATTCTTCAAAATATCTTCTTTTGTGCTTAACAGAAGAAAGAAATTCATACAGGTTTGATGTGGTTGTTAACATACAATATGTTTTGTTGAAAGAAGGGATGCACGAGATATTGTTAAAGATTTTGGCTTTTTTTTTTGCGTTCATGCAATATTTTTTTTAAAATCCACCATTATTGGATATTTAATTGTGCACATTTATTTCCTATACTTAAAAAATATATATAATAATGCTATTAAATGTAATTTTTTAGCAAATCTCAAAATGTATATCTTTTTTTCATACAAATTATTATAATGGCCTAAATTCACTTTTAGGTGAATTTTTTAGATTTAGGTAGATTCTTTTTTTTTTAATTCACACAGTAGGCCATTTATCAGTTATAATGTGAAAATAATTTTCGGCTAATCGATATTATACATTTTTAATATTGTGTATCCCTACTTGAAAACGACTCAGTTCTACATTATAAAATTGATCTAAATAATCTCTTTTACTAATCACAGGATCGCTGGTTCTGGCGTTTGCGCAACAACAAAGTTCAGGAAGGCTATCCCATGTTGATAGAGCAGTTCTGGAAGGGTCTGCCTCCTCGCATTGACGCTGCTTATGAGAGATCAGATGGCAAATTTGTGTTCTTCAAAGGTATGATTAATTATCTGTACAACAGATGTCATGAGATTAATTGAAAAAATATTCCATAAAAACAAGCATTAACAAAACTACCAAATGTTTATTGCTTGTTATGTAAAGTGCAGCCTCAGGCAAGTTTTAATAACTCTGATTGTTTTGTAACATCTTTTGTCATAACTATAAATTGTGATACCAAATACATCCCGAAGCCCTAAAATTAAGTACCTGAATATGGCCTAGATAATAAAGAGAAGCCATATCCATTAAACGTCTGTTGCCTTTGGATCAGTTTCAACTCAAATCACCATATTCTGTATGTTTGTACTTGTAAGTTTTATGTACCTTTTTAATACAAGCATAGGTACACTAGAGTTAAAGGTTAGAAAAATGCTGTTAGATTGTGGGTTAATCTCGGGAAAGGTCTGTATTTATCCATACTGTTTATCCTCTATTGGGCCTGACAGCCTTAGTTCAGCACTTTATTATTCTGTCTGTTCTTCTTTCAAACGATCTCTCTCTCTATCTCGCCGTCCTCACCCCCTCTCTTTCTCATTGAATTAGCCCGGTGCAGTCTTGCTGCACAAGGAGAGGCTGGGTGAGATATTTATAGCCCGAGTCTCGTGTTCTGTGATGTTTCAGGAGAAAACAAGCTCGCAGGATGCCCTGTGGTTATCTCAGAGAATGCACATCGGTATTAATAGATAAAGGGGTGATGAACTCAAGTCATGATTGCTGGCATTTCGGCATCTTATTCACTAACTACACACAATGCGGTTTACCCAAGTGCTATCTATGCTGAAATAACGCATTTAAAATAAGATTAGGGTCATTATAGGTTGCGTTTTATTCACAAAATCCAGTGCCCAATCACAATTAATGTTGTATGCAATAAAAAAAAACATCTGAATAAAAAGATTTAAATACTGAAAATCACACTTTATAGTGATCATGGTAGATATAATTCATTAAATGATGATACAATCATGGTGAAGACTGGTAAAACCGGACATATCTATGAAAGCTTATTTCTGCCACGGTAAAAAAAAAAATTTGATAAAAAAAAAAGGTAATTGTCTTGTCTTTTAATTCTGAGAAAAAGAACTGAGAATCACAGAACTTCGAGATATAAACTCACAATTCTAACGTCTTTTAAAAGAAATTAGAATTGTGAAATTAAACTCGCAATTACCTTTTTAAATTTTTATTTTAACTCCCTAATTCTCACAATTCTGACTTTTTTCTTGCATTTGTGAGTTTATATATTGCAACGCTGAGTTTATATCGCACTCAAACCACTGACTTTGTACCTCGCAGGACAAAAAAAAAGTGAAGAATTGTGAGAGGTAAACACAGAATTACAAGAAAAATGTGCAATTACCTTTTTTTTTTTTTACTCAACGGAAATAAGATTGTCTAATTCGGACTCCCCTTTTCAGAGTTGTGAGTTTATATCTCAAAATACTGACTTTATATCATGCAATTCTGAGTTTATATCTTGCAGGATAAAGAAGTCAGAATTGTGAGATATAAACTCAGAATTGCAAGGAAAAACTGAATTGTTACATAAAATTTTGCAATACCTTTTTTTATTTTTTATTGGTGGAAATAAGCTTCCATATACAGTATATATCCAAACATGTGGCGTAGATAAGCACATTGTTTCATTATGTGATAGTATAATTCAATATAACCCATTGAATTTGGACCTTATCTACTGCTTTTTTTCTGCCTGTTGTTTTGACTCTAGGGGATAAATACTGGGTCTTCAAGGAGGTTACAGCAGAACCTGGGTATCCTCACAGCTTGGTAGAGTTGGGCAACTGTCTGCCCCGCGATGGCATCGACACAGCCTTACGCTGGGAACCTGTGGGCAAAACCTACTTCTTCAAGGCCGACCAGTACTGGCGTTACAATGAGGAGAAGCGTACGGCTGACCCAGGCTATCCCAAACCCATCAGTGTCTGGAAGGGCATCCCTGATGCCCCGCAAGGAGCCTTCATCAGTCGAGAAGGATGTGAGTCAGTGAGGTTCCAATAACCGATCAATATTTAATGTGGCAATCAGCCATGTGATCGGTGGGCATTTTATCTGACTGCTTCCCTCTGGTTTGAGAAGTTCAAGTTGGTTGAGCTTCGTTCTCGAGTGTGTAGTACTTGTCTAATCTGTTGTGCAATGCAACTCGCATTATAATAAGTGAAGCTTTATAAAATGGATAGTTGTCATTGGATGAACTGCATTCAAAGCAGATTTAAAATGGCAATCAATGCACACCTGAAACCGCACATTTAATATTAATGCGGTGTTGCTTGGGAACGGTAAGCATGATTTGATACTACTTGGAGAAAGAATGGTTTATTCAAATTATTATGAATGCATTTAACTGTTTATTGCATGTTAGTGTATTTTATCATCGTCTGCTGCTGCTATTTTGACACAGTATTCATCTGTCGCAGCATGCTTATGTATTTTATTGAGTAGGTAATGGTAATAAATGCACTGAGGTTTTGTTTTTCGCTCATCCTTGTAGAGTAATTGATTAGTGTTTGTTTGGCACAGCGCTGCAATATTGTTGTTGACACAGTGACTGTTTTGGCTCTGACTCATCCTCAGTGGTGATCTGATAGCAGGTCTGGATTGCCACAGGGTCCGGAGACACAAAAAGACAGACACAACTTTTGGGTGTTAAAATTCACAATAGATGCATGATTACAAATATAGCAAAATGGCAGCTGACTGTAGCAAGATACTTTATTATGTGATGTTATGTTTACGGTAGAGAGCTAATATAATGGATCATATGACCTTCAGTGTTTTAATGCAGGGAACATAATGTCCAAATGATTGGAAATCATTGGAATGTACTATGTGAAGGGGGAATGTAGTTTAATTCTTTTAAAGGCAATGTAGCTAAAAAACAATATTAGATATAAATAGCTTTTGAAGGCATTCAATATGTATGCCAGTGCTAATGTATTTGCTCTGAAATGGCTTTTTTCAGTCAAAAAAGACTGAAACATGGTTGCTAAGTAGCTTGAGAATGCTAGAAAGAAATGAAATACAGGAGAAATCTATGTTGAGCGAGAATTTTATTTTATTTGAACGTTTTTATATGCACTGTTATAGTAATAAACCAAATTTAATAAATGTATATTTTAAACATTTAAAATATTGTTAACTAAAACAATTTTAAAATTCCATTGACGTTAATAAAGATTTATTAAAGATTTGTTAAAAAAATATATATATATTTTTTTATAAAATATTGGATAAAAAACAATATTGTAATCACGGAAGTTATTTTCTAGTAGTTATTATTGAAATATAAAAAAATACTAAAAACATTTTCAATGTAAAAAATTCCATAGGATTTTATAAAACAAATGATCATATTGATTTACGTTAATGATAAAATATATAAAATATTTGCTAAAAACATTCTAATATTCCATATGTTGGTTCATGTTGTATTGTCAACAAAATATTGAATATATAACTAAAATGTGAATAATAGGGGATTTGTATATAATCAGAATCAAAATTACAGTTTAGCGCTATAGAAAATAAAATGGGCTACTGACTATGGATGATGAGCGAGAAACAGTTGTTCTCACTTTTGCTGTGTTGGGTTGATGTTGTTGCTAGTGTCAGTCTGGTTGAATGGTAAATCCTCAAGTGTCATTCACTAGAGTCAAGTATTTTTGCTGTGGCTGCATAGAATTTCAGATTTCTTCTCCTTCTCTCTAGAGTATTATCCAGTGAAGGAATGATCATCTTTTCTGCGAGTCATGTCATAACCTCCGTCTCAACATGGAGCCTAGGGCCAGAACACAAGATGGAGAAGCCAAGAGGGTTTATATGGGCTGTTTGGTTTGCCCGTAGCTCATGATTTTTCTGTCACTCTGATTTTGCAAGAGGGATTCGGTACATCTCGCTCGGCAAGATCACGAGTAAGAGGGAAAGTTAGAGAGGAAGGACGAGCACTTCATCAATCACACTCTCAGGGGTTGCTGTCTAAAGCTTACTCACAGTATTTACGTTTAGTTTTGGGTCTGTGTTCCTATAGGTTTGGTTTGAGTGCCGCGAATGCATCTGCTTATGTGGCATTGGCAATCAGACTGACTGCTCTCTGAGGAAATGTATAACACTGGAACAACTGTTTGAAATATTGTGTCATTGAGTGTTCACAAGGACAGATGTGTTTGTGATCATGAATATGAATTGAGCGTTCTGAAAAGGACGTGCATCTCTGCGTGCATGTAAAGAGAAATATTTGCTTATTGACCTTATGCGCCAGAGAAACAGTGCACTGCCATCTTTAGAATTTTGTCTTTGAACTTCTGGTTTTGCGGCAGCTCTGTAGCATCACTGTTAAATAGTAACTAGCGGGTGAAGTGGATTTACTTATTGTAGAGTTAACAAAAGTTATCATGTGCATTGTAATGTTCGAAGCGGATATCATAAATGTCAGTAGACTGGACGATTTTAAAATGAGTGGTTCATTCATAAATCCGTACGACCTTACCTTCAAGCTGTGGAAATACAAATGGAAGACAGAAAACAAGTGCAGAGCAGAAAAGGTGCGGAGCTACGTAAGGTCTATCCACCTTATTTTTCAGGTTAGAATGGGCGTGGCCATTTATAAAATTAATGTGTCTAGCTTCCGGTGTCATTCGCTTCCAGTTATTTTTAGCTGTACAAAACAGCTTGTTATGCTGCTTGAAACTGCAAACTGGCATATGTTTTGTCTTAATTATAAACACACACTGGTTTGTAGCACATACAGTTCAACCGTTTACTGCACTTTGATATTCTTCTTGTTATTTCCCTATTGCGCCTAATGAATCAGAAGCATCGCAGCTTACTTCTGCGTTGAAAAATAAGGTGGATAATGAATGGCTTTCTGTGATTGGTCTGTTCATGTTTATAACTGTTTGTTTACAAAGCTTAACAGTTAATGATTTAACTTGTTTTTGTAAGTTAACTCATAACTCATTCCGATCAGTGATCAGCAATCAGTTTCCAGTCATAAAATTATGCTAATTAATATACTACTCAAATGATTTCCAGAGAGTGAAGTGTGTAATTTTTTTCAACCAGTGGTGTGATTTTGGGGGCGGGACTATCTGTTTGTTGACCAATAGTAGAATTCTGGTTATGGAAATGAACTGACATCTTATTTTGTCTCTCTTTGATTTTTTTCTAGTTTATACCCTACTTTTACAAGGGAAAGGACTACTGGAAGTTCGATAACCAGAAGTTAACAGTGGAGCCAGGCTACCCAAAATCAATCCTCAAAGACTGGATGGGCTGCGATCAATCGGAAGTAGAAAAGAACAAGGACCGTCACCTCCCTCACGATGACGTCGACATCATGGTCGCCATTAATGACGTACCCAGCACTGTAAACGCAATCGCTGTGGTCATCCCGTGCATCCTCTCACTGTGCATTCTGGTCCTTGTATATACTATCTTCCAGTTCAAGAACAAAAACGTCCAACAGCAAGTGACCTACTACAAACACCCCGTGCAGGAGTGGGTATGACGGACTGGGGGGCGCGATGGACCCCAAACGCTTGAGAACATAAGTGAGGGCTACTATGCTGAGGTTTGACCAGTGCCTGTTTTCTGAACTACCTTGTCCCAGAACGGGAACAAATGGCGAGGCAAGGGAGTATCTTCTTCCTTCCCACTTGAGACAAAACTTATTGCAATTTTTTAGCATGAGCCCAACAGACAAATCTTCTGAGGATTGAACGTTTGAAGTTGTGCCCTGGCCTTATGCTAACCAGATGAAGTCTTAATGGTCAGGAACCATCACTCCAATTTGACCGAGACCACCAATTTCTCTTCTCCAGGAGAGTTAGAGGAACCGCAGATTTGCGAAATGCCAGCAAATCCTTGTCTCGTTCGCAACATAAACTTGTACATGAATTTCAAGTATTATCAAAGAAATGAAACAAGCAAAACAACAAACAATGACTTGAAAACCATGTAGGTAGAAAGGCCATAAAAAAGTCTTCTTGCAGTCAAAGGTTCACCGCTGGCACTCCTGGGAGACGTCAACATGTTTTTTATTGGTGGATAGGAGGCATTTTCAAACTAATTAGCTTCATAACATCATTCGAATGTTTGCATTTTTTCCTTTCCTCACCTGCCTACCCATTTCCACAGAGTAGGAAGAACGATTTATAATAACTAGGGCAGTCTTAACACCTCCTCCCACTCACTACTGTACTCTATTCCTTTTCTTCTTTTGCTGTTTTATCAGTCCGCAACAAAAGAGGATCTCTTTTTGATGGCATTAGGTCTTTATAGGAGAGTAATTTTGTGTCATAATAGGCACAATTTGGTTCTTTGGAATAAGGCCTGATTTCTTGCAATCTCTATATTATATTTTGCTTTTATTAGTCATATTTCCAACCATCTTGCAGTCTCCTGTTACGACCTTACCTTTTCACCAAGTGTAATATTTGAAACACTGGTGCCAGGCAGGAACATGAACAATGAACACATCTGAATATGAAATAGCTTTGTTACCGTTGCCTACAGGAGATGATCTCTCAACGGTTCATCCGTCCTCTTTGAATGAACGTAATATGCTGTATGTCTTACATTGCAGTGACTTCAATTTCATGTGTTCAGTGTGGATCGTCTAACACTTAGCTCAAAAATGTCTGTCGGGTGCTTTTATTGGTTCGACTGTGCTATTTAACGGTGACGTGTGTCTGACGGTACCATATTAACACATCTCTTTGTGCTCATCTGCTGTGGGAATGGATCTGATACATTGCACATTGGAAGGAGCTGAGATGTAATTGATGTTTTCAGAATTTCAAATGGAACTTTTTTGGATTAACCTGACAAGCTTCAGGTGTATATATATATTAGAAAAGGTTTGTAGCATCTTAATCACAATATTAAGATGGTAGATTTGGCGAGACTCGCTATAAGGCTTAATTAAGCACACAGTTTATCATTTGATATTGAGGTTTCACTGATATTTTTGCCTTAACACAGTGGTCACCAAACTCGGTCCTGGAGGGCCGGTGTCCTGCAGAGTTTAGCTGCAACTTGCCTCAACACACCTGCCTGGAAGTTTCAAGTATACCTTGAAAGACCTTTATTTGCTGGTTCAGGTGTGTTTGATTAGGGTTGGAGCTAAACTTTGCAGGACACCGGCCCGCCAAGACCGCGTTTGGTGACCCCTGCCTTAACACATTTAGGTTGCATGTTATAAAATCCATTTTATTTTTCTCTGTGGAAAGAGCATTTTTAGCTACACAAAAAGCAATTTTTTGTTTAGTCCGCAGAGAATCGTGTACATATTGTATTCACAGTTCAGTGGAGCATGGATCTGCAACAGAAACTACCTGGCATCTTCTTTTAGGTTTCTAATGTGTCTCCAATGGTTTGAGCATCTATTCAAGCTTTACCATATTTTTACACTGAGCTGGCTTCATTGGCATGGTGTTTGTGACATTACGTCACTTCTGTAGTTGCCATATGTACATCTGCCCAAAAGATCAACCACTTGGAGATCATAATTTTGTTAATACATTTCAATGAACATAAATGTTTTCTGAATAGTCCTTAATAGTCTGTTGAAGGTTTTGTGGGCATGAGAAATGTTTTCTCTAAACCCTTGTCTTCCGAAGATTTTCACCCTTTTTGCATGGTCTTCTTAAAGCTTTTGGGCCTTCTTAAAAGGGGACCCATCACGTAACCACTGATTCGAAAGACAAAATAGAGCAAACTTTCAGTGCAATGCAACTATGAACTGTAATGTGCGTAGCAAAAAACATTTTTGAGAACTTAATGATTCAAGAAAGGCATACGAGGAATGATTTTTAGCCTGTTGCGCGAACTCTCAATAATTTTTTCACATGCAAGACTGGACAAGTCACCCACACCCTTTACACCCGCCTTTAATGACTTATATGGAAGGCTGGTTTTGTTTCGGCGTAAAAAAAATTATCAATTGCGACATACTGTATATCTCACATTTGTGACTTTATTTCACCTATTTCCAACTTTGTATCTCCCATTTGTGGCTTCATAATTTACAAAGTGACTTTACATCTCACAGTTGCACATTTTTATTTTGCAATTGCACATTTATATTTCACTGACTTTCTCTCTCAAAATGTGACTTCTGAATTAAATCTCACAATAACTTTTATTTTCTACTCTTAAGGCAAAAACAGGCTTCCATAGACTAGTGGCAACTAATTCCATCACAAAAAAGTACTGTGGTACCATGAAACAGTGATAATATCAAATGTGTAGTAGTACATTGATATGTGCCATGTTACTGAATGATTATCCATATTTGCATAGTACTTCATGCCCAGAAGACCACTGTATTACCATTGTACTTTTTGATTGGAAGAATGCTTGGTGTGATGATGATTTTTGACATTGCTTTGCATTGACTATAGAATGTTTTATAACACGGTGGAAAAATGTATAATTAGCATGGTGTTTTGGTCAGATTAGCTCAATGCATTAGTACTGGGGGGGGGGGTGTTACGTGACAGTACCCCTTTAAGACGTCGTGCCTTGTCTTTAAGTCTGCTGTGGCACACTAAACACTGTTCATTTACATTGATTTCCACCTCATTGTTATTTCAACAGTGGATACATGAATACATCCCTTGATATATTATTCAATGCCTTTACTAAGTGAAAACAATGCGTTACCATTCATTTTTGTTGCCCTCCTTCTCATATATCATTTTTTTGGATCCGTTATGTGAGCAGCTTGGTCGTGGGTAGAAAAGTGGCATGAAACTAGAGCAGATTTTACATGTTTGTGCCCACTTGGGAAAGACTCGATGTTATTGTTTCTCAGATAAGCATTTTTATTAGTCAGCTCCGAATCTAGAGCACCTACTTGCAACAACAAGCAATGTTGCTGTGAAGTGATCTAATGTCTCGGGTACAGGAAGGGCTGGGTGGGAGTATTTTTAATGGAACACACTGTGCATCACCAATTGTCTTCCTCAACTTTAAATCTGTCTGAAGAGCAGTTGTTGGTACAAAAGACGGCAAACCACTCGCTCTAATAAGCCATGGATTGAATTTGACAATGTGGCACAATAGTGTGTTCCATACTTAAGAGGTTTTATGTGTTTATTATGTATGTCTGACATCTTATATAGCAGTTCAAATGCTCAGTGTTGCCCAGAGTGTGATAAAGTATATTCTTTATCAATATGACGATGGCTTGTGATGAAGAAAATGCATGTGGCAATGCTGCTGATGTACTCTAACTAGATTGGGATCAAAATGCTAAATTAAAATTTATTTACAGAATAATGGATAACCTTCAAGGTCACGTCATGCATCATGATCAGTCATATTGCTATCCACATAAAGGTGTTTCTGCAAAACGCATATAAATCCAACTATAAACCTACTCCCAAACTATATGCAAACACAACATTGTTTACTTCCATATGTTTCTGTACAGTATATTTGACCGGTTTGACAAATGAACATTATGTGGATTGCATATGCAATCCCAAACATCTGTATGCTGGTGTAATTCCATTTAGGACAACCAACGTTTACAGATGTGACCTGAACAACCAGATGCATTTACACTTGTGATTCAAACCATCTCCAGAATATTAGTCTCAAATGCCTCTTGGAGGGCATTTACACTATTCATACATTACTAAAAATGCATGATGTGACCATTATTTTTTCTTTAAACCTGCACTATTATCACTAAAAGATTATTTTGTTAAAAGCAGAACAATTAAATTCCATACCATGCCATTTCATGAGGAATTCTGAAGCTAACAGAGCACAGCGCAAGCAATTATGTGTATATATTAACACACTGAGCATTCAGCTGTGTCTGAGGTGAAATGTTTAACAGCACTAAAGTGTATTTATCAAAGGTGGATATCTTTAGAAATGTTTGTCGTAGGGTGAAGTGAACAGTTTGTAATGATAGAGGCTTATCATATGAAAAGCTATTTATTTATCATTAATGGAGACATAAGGGTATTCTACACAGTTTAATTTGAAATCAAGGTGAAGCCATGCCTATAACCACATTAGTTGCACAGAAAAAAAAAATACAGAACTGTACAGGGAGATACGTAAATAGGAATTCTCTGGTAATTTGCCTCTTTTTAATGGGTATGATCGTGGCTTTGGACAACAGTCACTTTTAACCCGAGCTGCTGTTGCCTTTTGTTTTTTATGGTCCTTTTATGAGACTAAAAATAGGACAAACATATCAGAGGTAGTCAAGGAACCAACTGTATTTACGCTTTTTAATTACAGAGGGTTCATTTTAATGGAGATTTTATCTGAGATAGCTTTAAAGATTTTTGGTTGGTTTTTTATTATTATTATTTTTCTTGGCTGACCGTGGGGGAATTTCAACTGTATTTGTGTATATAGCTGGTTCTTTTTTTCCCTTTGACAAGAATTTAAGAGTGAACGTCTCACTCTGCAATTTAAATCAATTCAGATTCTGTCCTTGGAATTTTTATATTTTCTGATTTACAGGTCAAATGTCGCTGTCCGCTCAGCCTCGTCCAGGTTTTAATGTTGTGTACATACAAAGATTTACTGAAACTTTTCAGACCTTTTGGATTTTGCTTTCACTCTAACGGTAGCCTATGATTTCACATTGTCATGCATAATGTTGATTTTTAAGAATGTGAGTGATCTTCAAACGGACTGATTTACTAACATTAGATATGATTTAAGTTTTATTTCTTAAATCCTGTTAATTCTATAAACAAGGAGTGATTTTTATTTCGGTTTTCAGTCTACAGTTTTACACTGTGTATCTAATATCACCATGTTCAAAGAAATGTCAATAAAATAAAACTACAGAAATGCCAAGCGTTTGATGCTTTATATAATGATATATTTATACATACATACTTAATTAGTGCAGGTTGATAACTAAATACTACAAGCTTTTGATACCATGCAATCAGCACATAAGTGCACAGCTGTTGAGCAGAGCAGATTGTGTTTGTAAACACAAACATGAGCCATAACTATATTCTCTGTCTTAAAACACATTGCACAAATTATTAACGGCATAAATCTCATCAAACCCATTTAAACAGCACTGCAACTCCGTGTCTTCCGTTGTCCCGTCCTGAATTTGGCACTCATTTGTGGACGAAACGTCCAGTCTAGTCAGTTCTTCCACACTGCTTCTTTGGTTTTTAATACCAGTTAGTGCATGATATCATAAAGCTCATGTCGTCTACCTTTCTGGTGCCCATTCGGCATTGGGGCAGGTCAGTGTCTGGATCCAGACTGTCCCGGGGCTCAGGACCGGTATTGGTTTGGACATTGGATGAAGATACTTCACCTTGCAATGGCAGATTGCCTGAATCCCTCTGCTGCTGGTCAGCAGCCAAACTGGTACTCTGATCGGACCCCATTTCTTTAATAAAAAAAAAAACAGACTTAGATTTGCTTACGTTTTTCATTCACACTTGCAAAAATATATTTAAGTGATATGATATATTTAGTTGCAAATGCACTGTAGTCAGGATAAACTAGTACTGCTTTTGTATTGTATTCTACATATCAACCTTCTACAAAAAAAATACCATGCTACTCAGGGGTACTTATGAAGATAAACAAACATGGTACATGTCTCAGGTAACCTTCCCGAATTCATAAGATGATTATGTTAATGTTCAGCAACTTCCTTTCGCAGATGATTCGGTTTGAGGTAACTTAGTAACTGGAAACAGAGACATCATCATCTCTAACAGGACAGCAATGTATCGAGTACACTGCAAAAACCTACAAACGCAACAAGCACTTAGGGAGAGTTTGTCACCGTGACTGGGACAAAAACAGATCAATAGTGCGTTAACGAGCCGAGGCACGACAAGACTTTACCCCACTCCGGCTCCAGCCGCCGGAATCTTGCGTTTTCGCAGCTCGCGACGCGATGTTTCCAGGCAGAAAACGCGGGGTGGACGTCGAGGGTCACTGAGTGACGTTTCGCGGGGGGCCAGCTAATCGAAGTGTCAACAAAAACGACGTCACGCTGAAACTCAATCGTGATTGGCTCACAAATCCATAGTGCCAGGAGAGGTGTGTCCTGTTGCTACGCAGGTTTGTAGCGGATGACAAAAGCATGTTGTAGCGTGGCTCGAGTCTCAGCCATGCATTGAGAACAGGGGCAAGTTCAAGCTCAAAACGGTGTGCACCGTTTTGCTACGGTTTCCGGTTTGAACGACATGTTTCCTGGAAACGGTGTGCAACGGGGTTTGAGATGCGTTTTCTCTTGTTTGGTGGGTGTGTCAAACATGTCAGCCCAATCAGCTGCAGCATGTATATAAACCAGACAGCTAGCACAATGCAATTAACATCCAAATATATTCAAGTATATTGTTTGCACGTTTATTTACATTAAAGGCAAAATAACTGAAATAATAAGGGCACAAGTATAGATCTGGAACTTCTTTAAGTCTGTCTTAATATCATTTAGTAATTGCAATGTCTTCTGGTCCATATCCTTTTCTTAGGAAGGTGTGCTAGACACTGATCAATGTAAAATAAATATACTATACATATTTATATATTTTTCTATTGTATTATTGAGTGACACTTTCGTAAACTTTTCTATACCCCTCTGATTACATAATAGTAAATATTGCAATATCATAGCACAACAACAGTGATCAGCAATAATGATAAGCCTAATACTAACAATAAAAATAATAAGGTCATATAGATCATAACACAGTCTCGGAGGTAAGAAGTGGATTATCCTTTATCTTTTCATCCTGAAATGCGAGGCAAATGTTGGATCACAATAATTAGGAACCACAGTTTCCACAAATCCCTTCACTCGATTGAGATGTTCTCTTTATTTGGAGGGCAAGGACAGTGACTGTACCATCAAGGGTATGTTTCAGTATTAAACACGTATTTATAACGACCCCCCCGATATCATCAGGCTCCGAAAGTTCTTCAAAAAGAACACAAAGAATGTCCTTCTCAGCTGCCATAGCTGCAACTCTTGCGTCATCAGAACAGTGTGTTCAACGCACCACCGTTTCCGTTTAAAAAACGTTTTGCACTGTTTTTGTCGGGGCTGAACGCAGCCCTGGTTATAGAAATGTAAATATGCTCATTTTAAAAAGATAACAGAATATGTATTTATTTAATACATTTTTATTATGCTATTAAATGGAATAAAGTGCAGCAAAAGTGACACTGAAACGGTTAAGTATTTTCTTTTGATATGTTGTACAGTGTTATTATAAAATTATTATAAAGCACTTTAAATAAAAGTACACAATCTACGCTATACCAACATATATGTATCAGTACACTAACATCTGACAAATTTAAATCTAAATCAAATCAAAATTTAATTTAAAAAATCCAATTAAATTGAATTCTTATATTGCATTATTATTTTTTTTATCATATTTATTATTAAAAACAATCAATAAAAATAACATCTAGCAACTTATCTAGCAAATAATTATTAAATTAATCACCAAATTTTGCTTGAAACTCTTATCTTTAAACAACAAAAATATATCTTTACCAGAGAATCGAATCTTTAATTTTATAAATTTAAATATGATCAACCCAAAACATCTGGGTTAATACACATTCATAAAATAAGTGTTTTATGGTTTTTTCCTCTAAGTGACAAAAGACGCATGCAGTATCAATGTCTCTAAACAAATATTGTGCCTACTTCAAATGAATAACTTTATATGTAACTTCTTTAACTTTATTGGTGAGACAGTATTTACTTGATAAATTCCAGACCTCTTTCCATTCAGTCTGATCATATAACGAATTCCAATGTGGTTCTACATATTTTTTAATATAAAAGTTATTAAATTTATTATCTATAATTTTCACACCATTAATACTTAACTGATTCGTATATAAGGGGATAGACTAAGAAGATAAATTGCCAGGCAAAAGCTGAATAAGGCCACTAAGCATGGCTTCAAATACTAGTGCAAACTCTTTAACAGTTACAGGGATCTTGTAATAATTAAGGAATTCACAGTGATTAAAGAGATGTCCATTATTCTTTAATAACTCTCACCAAGATTATACCATTACTGTACCAGTTTCTATAAAATAAAAGTCTTATTTTTAAACGTAATATATCTGTTGGTCCAAATCACTGTTATGTGGAAAAAAGTTATGAGCATCCATAATAAACAAACCTGTTTGTGAAAAGAATAAAGCTTGTTTACATCAAAAATTACACCTCAAAAAAAAAAAAAAAAAAACTTGTCAAAAAATTAACTCAAGGATGATATTCCACATTTTGCCTTTGGATTTCAGGTAGTTCTTAATCCATTTGTTTTTAAATATTTAAATACATATTTAGCAGTATTAAAGTCAAGTACATGAAGACCTCCTAAACTGTCATGACACAAAGGCTAACGTATCACGTACCGTAACGCTTTGACGTCAGCACGTCGAGGAAGTGACGTGAACACGTGGTTTACGGCCGTCCACGCTTCTGCATAGAGTGACTATCGGTAAATATAAGATTACTGTTGTAATTGCCATGAAATTTATGGTGAAGTTATTACAGTTAGGATGTAATATGTATTGTTAACCGCGTTGCCATTTGAGGACACCGAATTGATAGCGTATAATGAATAGAGAAGTTAAAATAACTTCATTTAGCCGCCTGCTGCTAACTACCTTAACTAGTGCTGTTTAGTGAAAGTTACTTAGAACGAGTTTAACCCTCAGGTTTAGTTGAGAATTACTTTATTTAATCGTGGTGCCCTAGAGTCCCCTAGGTTTCAAAATAATCGTTTCAGAAGTACATTCTCTAACCTAATCAAAACACAATACAAAGATGTGATTGAATCCTAAAATAGTACCATATGTACTATTTAGAAATACGATTGTTATCCTTTATGATCATTTTCCATTGAAATATAAGTGTTTATGTTTCTTTTTGGGATCAAAACCGAATAGTAGAGAAATACATTGAAAGCAATTTTTTTTAAACTCTCTCAACTTACAAGATCATAGTTTTATATATATATGCTGTATACTGTTACTAATGTTTGTTGTATATCATGTTTTTATAACTTCCCTATTTCTTTTTTCTTATTATTATCACTATATCCCTAAGAATGTTGTTTCTCATCAGTTTCAGACAGCTTTGATCCATTCAAAAGCAGAAGAATGGCAGTCCGTGCCTCATTTGAAAAGAATAATGAAATTGGATGCTTTGCCAAGCTCACAAACACATACTGCTTGGTAGCGATTGGTGGTTCAGAAAACTTTTACAGGTAAGTCATAAATGAGATGACTTGCATGTAAACACACACACATATATATATATATACACACACACACACACACACACAATATAGTGGGATGTACAGTTCTGATTGTGATGAATACCTGTTTTTCCACAGTGTCTTTGAAGGTGAACTGTCAGAAACAATGCCCGTCGTTCATGCCTCTATAGCAGGATGTCGAATCATTGGCAGAATGTGTGTGGGTGAGAAAGTATATCCAATCCAATTTATTTTACAAATTTGTGATCGATTGACATAATTTTAGTTTCTTGTATGCTGATTGAAATACAGGTCATCGTAAATAATGTAACAAGACCTTTAATGTGATGAAACTGAGTCGGGTCAGAGTAGGTCTTGGTAGGTTTTATGTCCCCATACGTGATGTATAATAGATGTTGTGTGTCCGTCTTGGGATGCTCTTCTTCTGCAGGAAATCGTCATGGTCTCTTGGTGCCCAACAACACGACAGATCAAGAGTTACAGCACATTAAGAACTGCCTGCCAGATTCAGTGCGGATTCAGAGAGTAGAAGAGCGTCTTTCTGCGCTGGGGAACGTCATCGCTTGTAACGACTATGTTGCTCTAGTTCATCCTGATCTTGACAGAGTAAGAACATCCCTAATGAAAGACTCTCTGAAGTGAGTTTGCTTTCTCCGAACCTTAAATGGGCTTTAATGGGAATTATTGTCCACAGGAAACAGAAGAGATTCTTGCAGACACTCTCAAGGTGGAAGTGTTCAGACAGACGATTGCGGAGCAGGTGCTTGTGGGTAGTTACTGCACCTTCAGTAACCAGGGAGGCCTCGTCCACCCCAAAACCTCCATAGAAGATCAAGATGAACTCTCATCACTCCTGCAAGTACCTTTAGTGGTGAGTGACCGCTCTCTGACAATCCGTTCATTTGGACAAATCAACATGGTTTCTGAAGGATCATGTGACACTGAAGACTGGAGTAATGATGCTGAAAATTCAGATTTGCATCACAGGAATAAATTACATTTTACAATATATTCAAATGGAAAACAGTTATTTTAAATGGTAATAATATTTCATAAAATTACTGTCTTTGCTGTTTTTTAATCAAATAAAAGCTGCCTTGATGAGCTTAAGAGACTTCTTGTAAAATTTTAAAAAATCTTACCGACCTAAACGTTTGAACAGTAGTGTAAATAGTGGTGTTTACTAAGCTAAGAATCACTATTATTATTTGTTATGCAAAATATACATACACAGAGGATGTATTTGATCATTTGTGTAGAAGTTTATCAAAGTTACTCATTTTTTTGTTAAGCTTTTTTCTTTTTAATGTCAGTGATCGTTGATTCTACCAATCCTAATTTTCAGACTATTATATACCTTGAGTATTTATCTATAAATTTATGTGAAATGACTAATAGGGGCAAATGTATTCACTACATCGTCAAACCCTAGACTGAAGTAACTGGTGTTTTGTCAGAAACCTTTATATATTTATGCAAGGAACTACTTGATTTCTTTACACTGATGCTGACTCATTGATAAATGTGACCCTGGAGCACAAAAGCAGTGTTAAGTCGCTGGGGTATATTTGTAGCAATAGCCAAAAATACATTGTATGGGTCAAAATGATCCATTTTTCTTTTATGCCAAAAATCATTAGGATATTAAGTATAAAGATCGTTCCATGAAGATATTTTGTAAATTTCGTACTGTAAATATATCAAAACTTAATTTTTAATTAGTAATATGCATTGCTAAGAACTTCATTTGGACAACTTTAAAGGCGATTTTCTCAATATTTAGATTTTTTTTTGCACCCTCAGATTCCAGATTTTCAAATAGCTGTATCTCGGCCAAATATTGTCCTTTCATAACAAACCATACGCTTATTTATTCAGATGTTATTATAATGTATAAACCTCAATTTAAAAAAATTGACACTTATGACTGGTTTTGTTGGTCCAGGGTCACAATTGTGTTCTGATTGTTTTCTCTGTGAAGGCTGGAACGGTGAATCGTGGGAGTGAGGTGATCGCTGCTGGTATGGTGGTGAACGACTGGTGTGCCTTCTGTGGGCTGGACACCACGAGCACTGAGCTGTCCGTCATCGAGAGCGTCTTCAGATTGAGTGAGACGCAGCCCAGCGCCATCGCAACTACTATGAGAGACTCGCTCATCGATAGGTATGTGATGGAAACTTCACGTGTGCCGCATCTCAGTCTGGAGAAATACATAGTTTATCGAAGTAAAAATGATCTGATTATTATTTCAAAGCCAACTCAACCTCATTATTTCTTCTTTTCCAGTCTCACATAAAACTGAAATGGTTTTGAAGTCTTTGGATATTTGTGGGAAGATGCTTAAATGGACTTGTAAGTCGGTTTGAAGGCTGATTATGTCTCCCTTCAGGGAGAAACACACTCTTGTCTTCGTACCATGAGAAAACGTGTTGTCATTATAATATTCATGTGTGAACTGCTTGTCACACGGCATTTTCGTAAAATACTAAGACAAAAGTATTTATCTATATAATCACTTCACAGCCTACATAAAATAAGACCACATGTCCTTTAAATAGTGGCAAATGTTTGTTCCGCTGCACAATGCAGCATCAATAAAGCTGTGCATGATCAACATAGACTGGTTTCTGAAATAAAAACCAACTTCCACAGAAGGTCTTTTTAGTGATTTTTGAGTTATGTTGTAGTAATGCTTATGTGGTTCGAATATCAAAGGCGTTTGACAATATTCTGATGCCATAACTTTTTTATTGACAGCTGTGAATATGAGACAATACATACAGAAATGTGACACAGTAGTGTAGTTCAGCTGAACACGGTCATCTGTAGCATGGTTTGGTTCTTTGGTGTTTACTAATTTGCACATAAATCTCAACACATTACAGCATGTTTTAATGTGGAATATAAAAATTGTGGAAATAAGTATAACATGCACACAGTGACAGAAAACAAACGGAATGCAAAATATGAACTCCCAACTAGTAAAGTAAAACCTATGACAAGATAAAAAATATTGTGCACTAGTTCAACTCTTTGGGGTCTGTAGGATTTTTTCGTTTCTTTAAGTCTTATTCTCACCAAGGTTCCAATTATTTATTTTAAAAATACAGTAAAATGTGATTATTTTTATGATTCTTTGGTGAGTAGAAAGTTCAAAAGAACAGCATTTATTTGAAATGGAAATGTTTTGCAACATTATAAATGTCGTTAGTGTCAACTTTATCAATTTAATGTGTCCGTGCAGAATAAAAGTATCAGTTTTAAAAAATCTTACTGACCCCAAACTTTTGAATGGTAGTTTGTGTATAGAAGTATATTATAAACATAAAAAAATCATGAAAAAATGAACAAAGCTCAGCAAAAGGCATTTGCTATTGGTCTAGATCTTGCACAGGGCTTTCACCCTTTTAACAAATGAATTTCCATGACATTTACAGTTATTCATTATCACGATATCCAGCTATTAGTGGTTAAGTATCATTAAAATCATTTTAGACATTACTGGCGTTTCATTTGTAACTCGGGTACCAATCCTTGGAATTAAGTGATTTAAACAACCATACATGGTGTACCATACATGGTGTCTCCAAAGAGAAAAAAAGAGAGAACCCGAGCTCTGAATGCAGCGCAAAGCATTTGATTCAATGCATATGACTCTGAAACCCAATGTCAAAACATAACCAGAAATTTACACTCACTACAGACATTTTTGGGACTTTTAACACTTCATGCTCCATGATTTTTGCAAGCCTGGAAATCTATTTAAATTCCCTGATGTTTGAAGGTTTTCACAAGTATGGGAACCCTAAGTATAGACCAGGCAGTTTTTGGCAACATAAATGACTTTTAAAATTGAACACGATGTAACAAGCAAGCTTTAACAACAGTTTTTGCTTAAAAAATGTGAGCTTCTAGATATTTGGCATCACAATGGACTGCAGAAGCTACATAAGACATCAATGTGTAAACAGCAGCTAGTTTTCGAAGCGCAACACTATGATTGTGGAGATCTGCAGTGATAACAGCACATAAGTCATCTTAAATAAAGTTTTAGGCGGTGATATGTAGACTGTCTAAATAAAACCACTTTAGATTTTTGGTGCACCAAGATCTGTCAATTATAATCTTTCATGAATTTGTACATTTAAACAAGATTTCTTATTGTATCCTCACGTTTGATAAAAACAAAACAATTTCTTTGCTTTAAAACCCCATTTTAAAACAATTTTCAGCACAAATGCGACGTCCCTGCAACCTGCACAGAAAGACGACTCTTTCCAGACACCTGCTCAACATTCATCTCTGTAAATACGTACGGTTAACATTCAGTCGTCTGATTACTGACTTTACAGACATCACCAATTTATATATCAGTTCTGATATAATACTCAATGCAGCAATATGTTCAAACCACAATGATCAATCACATTCATCACATGAACTGGTCACTCGAAATCATCTGTTGATAAATAGATGGAGGGAAGAAATGTGTGTTTGTGAAGTTATAAAAAAAAAAAAGAGGGAAGAGAAGCACTGGCAGCGATACACGGCAGCGAAGTTAACCTGATGAACTTCAGGAAGAAGTTTAAGGTTGGCTGTGAAGTGCTCAGGTCAAGAGCATTGTGTTCAGTTAGTTCTGCTCTTCTTTTAGATCAAACCTGACAGAGAAAGAAAACCAATTTAAGGAACAGTTCATCCAAAAATAAAAATTCCGTCGTTGAAGAAGTTAAACAGATATCAGAACAACATAATTCCATGGGAAAATATTTGTGTGTTACCAAAACTAACCATTCTGTGACTCCAGAGATTAAGTCAACATGTCCCAGGTCTATCTGCACCTACAAGAATAAATCAACAATAAATGAAACACTAACATTTTGAAAATGACAATTAAATTTATTAATAAACCGTTTTTATGTAAAAAAAAATAGATATTTTAAAATTATATATTATATAATATATATCTCTATATAATATATATATCTATATATATATATATATATAATAAAATTATATAATAAACATTAAAATATTTAGAAAATGTAACAATGTATATTAAATTTATTTTTAAATAAAAAGTAAATATGAAACATAAATATTCATGAAATTGAATCCAAATAAAATTATATAGTTAATTGTAATCATTTATTCTTAGTTCATTTACATAAATGAAATTCAATAAAAATCTGTTATTTGTTCATGGCACAAATTCATAGGACACATTTTTTTGTCTCGCTTTACAGTAAAAATATCTAAAGATATATATTTAAAAACATCATGTGCACTTTAAATTTCGTACATTTTTATTTAAAACAAAGAATACAAAAAAGTAACTCATAATTCAAGATAAATCCTCTGAAAACAATTCTTATTATCTTAAGAATTATAGAAGAATATTATCTTTAGACATCATAGAGAATGTCTAGATATTTTAAATGGACAAGGAGAGAAAAAAAAATACTGTTTTTGTAATGTTTATTTTTTTCTGTAGAGCTGAAGTGAGCCCAGGCGGACTGACCTGGCCGATCAAGTCTTTGTCTCGATTCATGAAGGACGAGGATGCGTTTTTCACAGAAACGCTGAGCTCTCGTCTCTGAGCATCCTCCACACTCATATCAAACTCAAACCTACAGAACAACATTCCAGTTTATGACACACTCACTGGGTCAAGGTCTGATAAAACCCATTTAAAACCACTTCACATCTAAGACAGAAAATGCAAACACATTTCAGATCATAAAATCAAAAGACAGATTTACACAATGCATTGTTTGAAAATGATCTTTATAGTATTCCGATATGTTACTAAATAATTATATTAACACACCATTGTGTTTAGATGGTGCTCCAACGCAAAAGTAAGGTAATTTACCATAATACGTAGTTCACAGAACTGATAAGACTTAACTTGAATCTCCCTTATTCATGGACACCCACACACACACACACACACACACACACACACACAGTCTCCTAACCTTTCATTGAACTCTGGGTTCAGATTTTTCTTCTTCACACTTGTTTTTCCTTTTGTGGCCTTGCTTTTATCCGGCAGCAGAATGAGGGAGACGTAGGTGTCTAAGCTGTCCTTAGATGATGTAACCAGACCCCTGAAAACACACAACACAGAACGTCCTCACTCGCTTCACCTCAAACTTCAGACTTACGTAGGCAACTTCTGAACTTGAAATGAGTCAAAAGGGTTTCTAATCACACCACACCTGCATGCATGGATGATCACTGTCAACTTCTTCTGGAAGGAAAGGGAGATTTTGATCTGACCAGTGGTGGCCGTCTGCATATTACTCAACACAGGACCTGAACCCATGGCTATTAAGGCGGCCATTTTTGAATCCAAGATCTGGATAAAACAGAAAAAGTAGTTAAACAAAACATCTTGTGTTCAAAAATGATCAAAATGAGTGAAGATAGCTCAAGTTGTCTCACTTTCAGCTGTGCCCCGAGTAGGATCTGGCTCTTTGGTGAAGCTCCATCCAGATCGAGCCACTGGTCCATCAGTAGATCTGGTTTTGAAAGCAGCTCTCTGATTGGTAGAACCAAAGAGCCCATAGGTTGGTCCCAGGCACTTGAGATCTGCTCAGAATGACAATAACTCAAATGAGAGTCTGAAATTATATAATTAATTTATATATGAAATAATTTAAGATGTGAAGCATAACGCAGAAACCCTTTTATTTTAAACACAAATTCTTGTTGTGTTCTCGTGCTGCCACAAGGGGTGCAATAGAGGCATTAGTGTAAACTCTTCTTCTACAATCAGTTTCTCTTTCAGGTCAACTACTGTCATGCGGAGCGAGTTAGTTTAGGTTTGTTGATGTGTACACTGTGTATACAATAATGACAATTTTAAGTAGAGCCCGACCGATATATCGTTTTGCTGATATTATCGGGCCGATATGAGCCTGTCGCCAATATATCGGTATTGATGAATATGCCGCCGATATGAATTTGTTTTACAGAACATATAATGCAGATAAAATGCTTGGAATGGACCAAACGTTTGACTGGTACTGTACTATAATATACACAAAAAATATCGGCCTTTTTTACTCCCTAATATCAGTATCGGCCCCAAAAAACCCATATCGGTCGGGCTCTAATTTTAAGTATATATTGTCATATATTGCAGCTGCTGAATATTAGTTTATTCTTCATTGCATCTAATCTTCACAAAATGATATTAACGGCATTTCAGGCTAAAATATCCTCACCTTAATGACAAGCATGTCCTTTTTGGGGTCGTGAACCAGAAAGTCAAATGCTTCATTCCAGTAAGGAGAAGTTGATCGATCACACACCTTTACATGAGAGAGCACAGAATAAGGAAATTAAATATATTACAAATGAATTAAAATAAATGCCACATAACATTTTATAGTACTGCATGATTGCTATTATAGATCAAATTCTCCTGCCTTGGTTTTATACGATGTTGCTCCAAGTACAAGTTCAGCAGCAGCTTTGGGTTCCTTTCCACTTTTCTTCAACTAGATGCCAAGACAACCATCAAGAGTTATTAACAGGATCTTTTTATTAACAGAACTTTTATTACATTTACAGTCATTGAAATACTTTATAGAGATTGCTTTAATAAAGACAATTTCTAGTAAATATTCATACAGTGATACTCATAATTAATAGAAATACATGCATACATATATGCAGTGTATAGAAGTATATAGACTCACAGGGAGATCATGAGCTCTTTCTAAATAAATAAACAACAAAGCTGCTGACGGCACAGACTTGTTCTGGTAGATCCGAGAGCTTTGCATCTGCATTACCTAGTAAAAAAGACAACTTTTATCACTGAGTCAATCTGATATAAAACAAATAATCAACAGAATCTGTGTGTCTTGATGAAAAACTGACTTGATCCAATCTATCCCGCTGTGTTGAGGTGGGAAGCCATTCCAGGACCAAATGGACTCGACCGTGTTTTATATCATTCAAAGTAAACCACTGGAAAAGAAAAGGCAGCAGGAAATGATTAATGTGCTCACTGTGTTGTGATCTTACAAACCAGAGCCAAATGTGTTGATACTCACTTCATCATCATACTGGGTACTGATGATATGTCCAAGTTTGAGTTTGAACCTGAACACACACGAAGACAAAGTAAAATGTCATTTATTTAATGAATATATTATCTGAAATAAAGTGTTTTTTAAGTTTAGAGTACATTTCATGAAAATTTATCTGGGGCATATTTCACCCCAAAATCAACAGCAAAAATAGTTTGACTTTTTTATATTAAATTTTTTTTTTTTTTTTACATATTACAGAAAATGGTGTACTGTAGTAGGCAGGCCTACAATGTTTTTTCTTTTTTAAAATCATAAACATAAATGGAAAACAAATACTACCATGATACATATGAAATGGTGGGGGAATGTGCCTAGTTGGCCCAAAAAATTATGTAATAATGCAAAAAAATCTGGTTTCTTAAGACTTGCGCTTTAATGAGTAATAGTGGTTGTAAATGTACTAACCTTCCAAGGAAATCATCAGATTCAAAATCCTTATCATAGACCTCAAACTTCACATCTAGATTATTATCAGGACTCAGAACCATCTAGTAAATAAAAATGGGAAACACAACTATTAATCTCTTATAAAGTAATTTCTGTTACACCTTGATTTTTCCAAACTACATTTCCCAGCATTCCCACCTCATACATCTCGTTCCAGGTGGGGTTGAGGTTCTCCTTGATCACATGACTTTTAAAGGTTGTGTCTCTGATATGAATCTTGACATAGGGGTCACTCTTGCCCTTCACCATCCCACCCATCATGTTGTCCTTGGCTACCAGATCCTGAGCTTCCAAAAGATGGATACGCAGCACCCCCTATGGGACAGATATTAAACAATAATAACATTTGCTAATGTGATCTGCCGAGTAGGACATGTTCCAACATCCCAAGACCTATACCAAAAAAAAAAAAGGTATACTGATCACAGAACCTAAACAAAAAGATAACACTCACCTTGGTGCCAAAGCTGGGGTCATGGCTAGTCTTTTGGGGTCGTACGTCTGTAGAGCTAGAGACTTTTGACTCCTCTGCAGGGACACTGGGAGAAACCTTCTTGCCAGACCTGTTTAGCATGAACAAACACACATAAATCAATCTGTATATGATGGCCCGTCATTATTATGATTTTCAATGATATATTACTTTGTTAATTAAAGCTAAATCAGGATTAACAAAACCATCTCAAATCTTTAACTCACTGCTCTTCTGCTTTTTCCATGTGTTTTTGCTCTTCATGGGCTGATCCAAATGTTTTGACTGGTTCCATACATCCACCCTCACTGGTAGTGGAATCAGGAACATTGCTGAGATCCTGTAAACGATAAGCAACAATCAGAGTTATTATAGTTATTAAAGTAAACCTTTACGTTTGTCAAAATATGTGTGAAAATAGAATAAAATTTAAAAAACAAAAAATGGAACTTAATTTATGGTCCGTGTACTTTTGCGCCCATTCGTTTTTTTTTAACCATTACGAAAAAATAAAAAAAGAACGGTTGTTGTATTTTTAAACGCTATGTTAAAAACCAAAACTGAAAGTAGAACCGTACACACAAAATGCTGCTTGAAAAAGTAAAATATTGACGACTTCTCAGACAGTTTTGTTCATGAATTTTTGCACCTTTAATAAACATTTTCAAAAAGCGTCTGTATAGAGACTGTATAGAAATTAAATTGAGCATTTATATACATTAAAAAACAAGCTTTTTAACGTTTTTTAATGAAATACGAATTATTCTATTCATCAGTATTTGAACCATTAGAGAAAAACCGCATGTTCTGTATTTAATTTCTGGGTTAAAAATCGAAAAATGAATGGATGCAAAAGTACACAGACCTTTTATTTCTGTTCATTGCTAAAGCAACATTTCTCATCTTCATTTAGTTTAACTTGAAAACTAAAACTGAAGAAATGAATTAATAAAAACTATGTAGAAAACTAGTATGAACAATGACAAAAACTTAAACTAAAATTAAAATGAAAACAGAAAGTATAAAAATAACATCTAATTCTAAATATTAATAAAAACTATAGTAGTATCTCAATTATACAAAATTAACTCTGGCAACATTGTCTTTAATGAGCAGATAATTTAAAAGGAAGCTTTTTCATCATTCACTTTTAACGTGATTTTTGCCATATTTACATCTTTTTTTTGTTTAATCAAATTTTTCCCCCCAAAACATAGTTTAATGTAATATATATAATGGATCTGAAATACTGTTTAATAAAAAAATTACATTAAATGAAACGAAATTATTTAAGAAAATAAATAATTTATAATATAATGTATTACATTAAAATTAAAATAATGACATTATGATTAAAATACTTAATTTTAAAGTAAAATATTTATTATAAAATTAATTATCAATTCAAATAAAATCTTCAAGTGAGTTATGCTTTTTACACACACAAACTAACCTCAGTGTCAAGCAGTGTTTTCGGGACAGATGGCGAGTGATGGGCGTCTGACGTGGGTTTCTGATGTTCTTCAGGCAGTGTTGCAGGTACTGGTAAAGTAAAGGCTGCTAGTTCACTGACCCTGTTGGTCACAACCAGTCTGGTTTAGTTCTCAAAATAAAGCAATATGACTTTTATGAAATCAGAAATCATAATACAAACGAACCCTTTTGTAAGTGTTTTCTTCTCAGACTCCTTACTGACTGCAGCAGCGACTGGTGCTTTTTCTTCACGCTGTTCACTCACCGAATGCTCTTCTTCAACAACAGGCTTCTTACGATGAAGGACACTTGAATCCAAACTTGAATCCAAAATCTGAAATTAAAGTAGAGTAATTTTGCCATTTATACATTTCAAATGGTCTAGATTTGACACACCAACATGTAACTAATTGGAAGAGATCCATATACAATATACATGTTTCTTTATTTTATGAATTGAAATGACAATTTGAAAAAGGTAATTATTAAAGGTAATTAAAGTAGAATTTAGAAAAAGCAATAAGAATCATTGTTTGACCTTAAGCTGTGCCCTCAGCAGAATCTGAGTGTCAGGACCTGCTCCATCCAGACTCAACCACTGGTCCATCAGTAAATCTGGTTTTGAAAGCAGCTCTCTGATTGGTAGAACCACAGAGCCTAAGGGCTGCTCAAAGGCACTTGAAAGCTACGGTGAAAAACGATAGAAAACGATGAACCAATGTAACAAGGATATATATATATATAATATAGTATATATAATATATATCATAAGTGTTTTTTGTATGCAAATGTGTCCATGGACTATACCAATACTGAAAATCAGTTAAAATTTATATTAATATCATGTGAAAGTGTAAACTTAGGTCCTGTAAACTACTCGCCTTTTTTCTAAATGGTCCAGGCAGTGGTGACAATAATATGATATATTTCTAATATCATTAATAAACATACAACATAATTAGAAAATAATGATATTAAAAGGTACAATATTATCATATATCTCTGAATAATGTGGTATACATAAATTATTTTATTTAAATAATAATAAAAGTATATCATTAGTAGTACAAGTAGGTTGTTATATATTACTATAATTATTATTTTTTATTTAAAATATATTAATTTTTTATTATTACTTTAATGTACATAAATTATTAATACTTAAAGTATTACAAATTTTATATCATCATTCCACCATCTCATAGTTGTTATTATTATGATTACTAGTAGTATATAGTCGTTATATATTAAATTAAATTAATTTAAATTTAAATAAATTGATATTCTAATAATTAATTATTATAATTCATAGATCTATGTATTATATATATATATATATCTAACTTTTATTATACATAAAATACTACTAATAATGATATAGTTAATTACTATATTATACATATTATAAATAGCTCAATGTAATGCATAATACGCATCAGCCTAAATTCCATCTATTTTATCCTTTATAATAAGAATTTCTTCTGTAGGGTTGTGAATGAGGAAGTGAAAAGCTTCACTCCACTCGGGAGACGTGGAGCGGTCACACACCTTTAAACAGACCAGCAAAGAAGTTGCTTATATTAAGGGTCAGAAACTGACACAAAACTTAATCTTTACAAAAGGGCACAAATTCCCACCTTGGTTTTATAGAAATGTCACCCACACACAACTCTGCAGCAGCTTGGGTCTCTTTCCACTCTTCTTCAGCGCACACATGACCAGTATAGGACATTCCGTCCAATATAGTGTACGTCTTTGTGTGTGTGATGATGCTTGTAAGACGTACCGGCAGGTCGTGAGCTCGCTCCAAGAGGATGAAGAACAGAGCAGCTGACGGCACAGATTTGTTCTGGTACGAATGCTCTGACTGTAACTGCAGAGCCTGACATAAAGAAAACAAGAAAAGAAATTCGAACACCAAGTTAAACCATATCAAATGCACATTAAACATACGAAGAAATTAATAATTAATGCATTAAAACAATATTTTTTAATTATTTAATTTTAAAATAATGACATCAAATGTAACAATTTATCCTGATCTAACACTCAAAATGAGTAATTACATTTATTAATCATTAATGCAAAATGACTCTTTAAATATATTCATTATTTTTACTGAAAGGTAAACTAATCTTGACCCTGTGTATACATACATCACAAGTAAAATTAAAAAGCAAACTCCAAAAATAGCAAATTAAATTATATAAATATGTAATATATATTCCAAATGTCATAAATGTTAAGTTAATATTTTTTAAATTAAATAATTTTATATTAAAATTAAACCATCAAATATAACCCTTTACTCTGATCATACAAAATTAGTCATTAAATTTATTATTTTTATATTAGAGAATCACTTAAAATTTCAGGAGGTACTTGAAATAAATCCATTAAATAAAAAAAAATGTCTAGATGGATCGCATACAGATCAAACTACTTTTAAAACTCAAAAAACATAAGTCTGCATAACATAACATAACATAACATAAAACATATCAGATTTATGATTGACCTTTTGTATTCTGTCAGGTTGTGGTGACTGTGGCATCATTGCCAGAATCATAGAACCCGGCCCATGTTTGAACGTCACTCAGGAGCAAACCACTGACACAGAGAAAGAAAACCAATTCAATTTGCAAAACTAAAAATGATTAATCATTACATAAAAACATTATCTACTCCGAAATGAATAATCAAAAAACAGTAATAGCCCACTAAATTGCTAACATGACACTTTCTCACCTTACCAGTAAACTTATTAAGAAATCCTCTGTAAATCCAATTTAATTCAATCAATCTCTAATTGCTCAAAATAGAATACTTAAAGAGAATGATGAAAGATATCAGTGATGAATCACTCACTTTGTCAGTCAGCTGGGACTGAATGATCTCCTGTAAGCTGATTTTTATCCTGTGGCCAAGCAAAATTAATATGCAAATATGCATTACTGACATGGACCCCCCCCCCCCCGAGTAATACATGCTTTAAATTAACTTTATATATTATTTTTCCATCTTTTGATTTTAGTTTGCATTTTCATTGCTTAGATACTGAATATACGTATATATATATATATATATTAGTTATATATATATATATATATTATATATAATAGTGCTGTCAAATGATTAATCGCGATTAATTGCATCCAAAATAAATGTTTTTGTTTACTTAATATATGTGTGTATACTGTGTATATTTATTGTGTATATATAAATACACACACATATAGTTTATATTTTGAAAATATTTACATGTTTTTACATGTATATATTTATATTCATATATAAATATATTTAATATATAAACCTAACATATTTTTAAATAAACATGCATGTGTGTGTATTTATATATACATACTAAATATACACAGTACACACACATACATATATTATGTAAACAAAAAACTTTTATTAATCGCGATTAATCGTTTGACAGAACTAATATACATGTATAGAGTATAGTTATATATAAATATTTTATATTTCATTTTAAAGTAATTTTGAAGCATGTTCAACTAGCATTTCAATTTTTTTTTACTTTTTCATTTAATATTTATATTTTATTTCAATTAACGCACAGTTTTTTTTTATAGCTTTAGTTAGCAATAAAAACATGGCCACATACCTCCCTAAAAGGTCATCTTTGTCCACATCCTTGTCGAAAATCTCCACAAGGACATCAGAGGTCGACCTGGAGGTCATAACCAGCTGGAAAAAGCATTGATCACAGGATATTATTTTGAAAACCATGTTTAATATCAACTAAAACAACATCTGAGGACCTAAACGCACCTCATACATCTCGTTCCAGGTGGGGTTGAGGTTCTCCTTGATCACATGACTCTTAAAGACTGCATCTCCGATATGAATCTTGACATACGGGTCGCTCTTCCCCTTCACCATCCTACCCATCATGTTGTCCTTTGCAATCAGATCTTCAGCTTCCAGCAGGTGGAGGCGGAGCACGCCCTAAAAAACATAAGATCACCCCATTATGTTGGTATGTTTGCTTTTATAAGCCATATCAACAGTCCACCATCCATCTTAACATTTCTCACCTCAGCACCAAAGCTGGGGTCAGGGATGGTGTGCAAGGGTCGAAGGTCATCTGAACTGGAAACTTCTGGGTCCTCTGTGACCTCTGGGACTTCTTCCTCTTCTGGGACTGACACAGAGGAAGTCCTGCTGACAGGAGATGGTGGGACCTCTTCAAAGCTAGACCTAAGACCCCCCCAAACAAACAGACACACACGTCAAAGTCAAAAAAAGTTTATTTCTTAAGTCTTTTCACTTTACGTGGCCAAAGAAGTTACATAACATGCAACAATATGAACAGAAAACATTGTTCCTCTTAAACATCAATCAATAAATATCCATAAATACACTTAACAGTCAACTATAATCAATAAACAAACACTTACTTAAATACATCTGTTTATGATAAAATTATTACTGATTATTTCTATTGTTATTAACTAGTCGATGGATTTCATCATGCTGGTTTTATAAAGAGAAGTGATTTTTAAATTTGAAGAGAAATTACGAGCGAAATATCAGTTGGTAGTTCTGCAGATCTATCGTAAATAGGAATTTCAGTTTAATGGGATAGTTCACCCAAAAATCCGAAACAATTTGATGTTTATCTGCTTACCACCCCAGGTCATCCATATGTAGGTGACTTTGTTTTTTTTCTTCATAGAACACAACGAGATTTTTAACTCAAAAACCGTGCAGTCTGTCCGTTCTTTATTAATGGAGGTGATAGGAACACACGGCTGAGAGTAAAAAAAAACATACCAACAAACCAATTAACGCTGAGGCTCGTGACGATACCTTGGGAATGTGTAGACACGAAACGATCGGTCTGTGCCAAACACTGAAGGTAATTTAATAGTTTGTTTTACCTCTGAGCACGCAGTGGTCTGAACTGTCCTGAACGCATCATGAGCTTGTCCTCGACAGCCGGCGCGTGACGTGTTTTCTTCTTCTTCTTCTTGCTTTACGGCGGATCGCAGACTTATAAGTGAATTACCGCCACCTATCTCTCAAATGGTTCTTTGACACTCCTAATTGAGATTGTAGATGGTGTCAATGGTCCATTTGAGAGATAGGTGGCGGTAATGCACATTTTTTTTTTTTTTTTTTTTAGTTTTGTTTTCTAAGTCTGCGATCTGCCGTAAAGCAAGAAGATGATGACGCATCATGCGCTGGCTGTTGAGGATGCGCTCAGGACAGTTCAGACATTATGGTGAATCAGAGGTCAAAAACAATATAAATACTGTTCAGTTTCTTACACAGACCGATCGTTTCGTGTCTTTACACATCAATGTATCGTCACGAGCCGCAGGGTTTAATTTGGTTTGGTTTGAGTTAAAAATCTTTGTGTTCTACTGAAGAAACAAAGTCACCCACAACTTGGATGTCCTGGGGGTAAGCAGGAAACACAGCCTAATTTTCCATTTTTGGGTGAACTATCCCTTTAAAAGAGGCCCGCGAAACACATGGATTCTCCTCCTCTCACATCTGTATTAATTCCTCCTCCTGTTTTCTTCTAATGCTGGATACTTCAGGACGTTTAGGTTCCTCATGGTCTTCAGAGCTCTCTGTCTCTTTAGAGCAAAGAATCTACAACATAAAGAAAACATCACATCAATACCAAATACTCTAATGGGACAGTTCAAGCAGACAGGACAATTCTGCCATCATATACCACTGAATGAACCAGATTATTTTCTTCTTGAAACTTTTACATGATATTCTGCAGAATGTATAGGCTACTCTTTCATTCTACAATTCAAAAGTTTGGGGTCAGAAAGATAAATTTTTTTGAAACCAGACTTGAAAAGACCCAAGTAAAACAATTTAATGAAATAATTTGAAGGTATAATATAAGGAATAATTTGATTCTTAAATCAGATGCCTTTACTTAAGCAAACTGACAGACAAAATAAGTATTTTTTTTCATTAAACTGCTCAAAATGAACGAGTTTTTTATAAAAAAGGAACACATGTGACCCTGGAGCACAAAAGCAGTCTTAAGTCGCTGGGGTATATTTATAGCAATAGCCAAAAATACATTGTATGGGTCAAAATTATAGATTTTTTTTTATGCCAAAAATCATTCGGATATAAAGTAAAGATCATGTTCCAAGAAGATATTTATTAAATTTCCTACAGTAAATATATCAAAAATTCATTTTTGATTAGTAATATGCATTGCTAAGAACTTTATTTGGACAACTTTAAAGGCGATTTTTTTTTCTCAATATTTTGATTTTTTTTTTCACCCTCATATTCCAGATTTTCAAATTGTTGTATCTCTCGGCCAAATATTGTCCTACTATCGCTTCCTAACAAACCTACCTGCATGGAAGCTTATTTATTCAGTGTATATGTATAATCTCAATTCCGCAAAATTGACCCTTATGACTGGTTTTGTGGTCCAGGGTCCCTATCTGCCAATGTGCTCAGAAAAACCCAACTTATTCAAATGGAAAGTAATTTTCAAATCCAACTGACAGATATTTCGTTTTTGTTTAAGCAGTTATTTCAATTTATCAGAAACACAGAATTCATTTCTTAATTTGTCCTCTCAAAATTAAGGTGTCTTGAGCCAGACGTATGTTTAATATTTGTAATGGAATTCAAAAATATGGAAATATTCATTTTTTGCAGTGCATGCAAGATTTAATGCCATGATTTCATGAATTTAAGAGTTTCAGCTCTGATTTAAGACCTTCCATTTAATAAAATGTTTGTGTCCTTTGAATTTCCTATCATGTCCCAAAATTATGAAAATAAATGCACCATGGTTTCCACAAAAAAATATTAAGCGCCAATGAAGAGAAATGAGTATAGTATGCTGCTGATAATTCAGCTTTGCATCACAGGAATGAATAACATTTTCAAATACATTAAAATCGAAAACAGTTATTTTGAATTGTAATAATATTTCACAATTTGTACTGTATTTCTGATTTTTTTATAAAATAAATGCAGCCTGGGTTCTTTCAAAAACATTTAAAATAATAGAATATGTCTGCGTGTGTGTTCTACCTTCAGCTGAGCTCTGAGCAGAATCTGACTCTGGGGTGACGCTCCATCCAGATCGAGCCACTGGTCCAGCATCAGATCTGGCTCAGAGAGAAGCTCTTTGACGAGAATCACCACAGATCCCAGAGAGAAGTCCCAGTTGTGGGTCAACTGCAGAGACAAAGTGAGGTAGAAAGGTTCAAGTCAGGTGGGAGGGTGCGTTGCAAGCCAAACACTACAGTTGTATAACAAAAATGTGTTGTTTGCATTCTCTAACCTTCACAACAAGGTCTTCGTTCAATGGATCTTGAACCAGGAAGTGGAATGCCTCGTCCCACCGGGGAGAGCTGGTGCGATCGCATACCTTCATCACACCGTATCAAGTAAAAGAAAAAAATAATGAATTGTAGCCACACATCATTAATGAATTAATTCAGTATTTGTGCAAAAACAGTTTCTCACCGTGGTTCTATGAGAAGTTCTTCTCAAAATCAGCTCAGCTCCAACTTTAGGCTCCTTTCCACTCTTCTTCAACTAAACACAGAAAAAAATAAGCCTTATGAGAACATCTCAGACAGCAAATGTGACCCTGGAGCACAAAAGCAGTCTTAAGTTGCTGGGGTATATTTATAGCAATAGCCAAAAATACATTGTATGGGTCAAAATTATTGATTTTTCTTTTATGCCAAAAATCATTAGGACATTAAGTAAAGATCATGTTCCATGAAGATATTTTGTAAATTTCCTACTGTAAATATATCAAAACTTAATTTTTGATTAGTAATATGCATTACTAAGAACTTCATTTGGACGACTTTAAAAGGCGATTTTCTCAATATTTAGATTTTTTTGCATCCTCAGATTCCAGATTTTCAAATAGCTGTATATCAGCCAAATATTTTGAATGCACACTGTTTCTTGACAAATACTAGCACAGTTAAACTTTAGAGGAGATACATGCAAAATTGCGAAAGTCTTCTTCTCAGAAGAAAAATCAAACAGGAGGATCCCAGTCTCCTTTTCCTCTAAACAACAGAGATATTAATATATTAAAGAGATGTCATGTGTGTCATACTCACAGGAAGCTCATGTGCGCGCTCCACATACACAAACAGGAGAGCGGCAGTCGGCACTGTCTTATTCAGGTATGAGCTCTTTGACTGGTACTGCAACACCTGACGAATAAATCGCCCAGTTAACCAGTTAGTTTTATCAATGCATTGTCAACACAGATTGGTTTTGCTCACCTGCTGTAGTTTCTCTGGCTGTGTTACAGCAGGCAGCCATTCCAGAGTGAGACGAACACGGCCACGCTTAACGTCGCTCAGAGTAAACCACTGACACACAAACACAAAAGCACACATGTATCAGTATATTCATACAGCTTATTTTTTAGACTTATTACAACTGATGCGCATATACTCACGTCATTAATGTATTGAGAGCTGATTATGTCACTCAGATTCATCTTCAGCCTAAAAGAAAAACAATATATGCCTAAATAATGCTAAAACAAAACCATGCTTAGAGTTCTTATGGATTATATTTCTTATGACAGCAGTCCTCATACCTGCCCATAAAGTCATCTTTCATGTCCATGTCCTTATCAAAAACTTCCAGTGTCAACTCTTGACCAGGAAGCTGCGTCAAAACCACCTTTAAAATAATAATGGGAAATAAAAAAAGTTACAAATACTTTGTCATGCTGTCAAACAATCATTTGGTAAAGATTCTGCAGCTTAAATAAGAAAAAAAAGTCCAACAGATAAATGTTTTGAACACCTGCGTAACGCATAATTTACAGTACCTACTGTATACGGACTTATATTTTTATTAAAAATAGCATGTAAACAGTATGTAATTATTGACATAAAACAGTTATTTTTATTATATTATAAGTGTATTTTTATATTATATATTTCATTTAGATAATATGTTTTCCTTTTTTTTTATTGTTTTGGTGTAGACTAGTTATACACATGCTCAAGCGTTATAATGGTATTTAGCATTATTAATTTAATAAGGCAAATAGTCCCACAAATAATGTTTTGAACACCTACATTGGGCTTAATTGCAAGATGCTATAAAGAACTACTATTTTTTTTTTTAAATCATTTTTTAATTATTATTTAAAGAATCGTATGTAAACCGTACATATCCGCTGACATGCAATAGTTACTTTTATAGTTAATTATAAACTACTTTAGTATTATTTTTAATTACATCTTTATGCTTGTAAAGCCTTTCGAATTGCATTGTGAACAGCATGCAACATGTAAAAATACACATTTTAAACACTGTTGCATGACCATATTACATTTTTAAAACAAATAAATATAAATATATACAATATATTATGTACAGTTAATTTAATGTGTCATATCCAGTTATGTTTGGAAATAAAATATGGATTATTTTGTATTAAGAATTCAAGTTTTTAAGAAAATAACTTTAGCAGTCTAATAAAAAAAATAACATTAGTTAAAATTGTGGTTTAAATCGATTTCAGTTTGGGATTCTGGAAATGAAAGGTCAAGTAGAGCGCAATGCATCATGGGATAAAGTATTCCATGCAGTCAGCTCTAATTGTATACAGCACATTTTAAGCAAAAGCCTACATGCCTAATAAAAATGTAGAATATACATACTACAAACTGCATAAATTGCATGAGTAGTACCGTAGCATACCATTCCCGACATAGTGTCTAGAGTTGATTTCTAAATGTGTTTCCCAGCATTCCCACCTCATACATCTCGTTCCAAGTGGGGTTGAGGTTCTCCTTGATCACTTGACTCTTAAAGGTTTCACCTCCAATTTGGATCTTGACATACGGGTCGCTCTTGCCCTTCACCATCCCACCCATCATGTTGTCCTTCGCCACCAGATTTTGACCCTCCACGAGGTGGATACGCAGCATCCCCTACAGGAACAAAGAGCAGATGATTTTAGAGGCTGGTTATGATCGACTGGACCATTAAAGGATGCTGATTTCAGAACATATCGTACTCTTTTGGCTAATGCGATACATTATTAATAGTATAGAGATATTGACAGTGCTGACTCATGGACACCTCAGTGGCGAAGCTGGAATGGGGCGTCGTCTTCTGTGGACGTGATGCAGAACTCTTTGAAAGAGGGTCACTGGAGAGGAGAGAGGAAGTTACGGCGGCTTCATCCAACCAGAGCACCTGCAGGAAATAACATCAACAAAGAATGAGACTCTTTTTCCAAATATAATGCATTTGACATCATCAACTCCTGTTTAAAGGTTTGGGATGAGTACGATTTTTGTGTTTTTGAAATAAATGAATACTTTTATACAGCAAAGCCAAAGATGCATTAAAGGGGTCATATGATGCTTTTTTAAAGATCATTATTTTGTGTATTTGGTGTAACAGAATATGTTGACATGCTTTAATGTTCAAAAAACACATTATTTTTCAAATATCGTACATTATTGTAGGTCCTCTATGCCCCGCCTCTCTCAAAACGCTTCGTTTTCTACAAAGTCCCTCTCTTCCGACAAGCGCAGTCTGCTCTGATTGCCAGCTGACCCAGTGCATGTGATTGGCTGAACACCACAAGCACACGTCAGAAATGTAACACCCCTTACCATAATTGCGAGCTTCATCTTTCAAAATAAATGTAAAGTCAGTAATTAATGTCATTAGTTTTACCATCAGTTTAAGCCCGAAAGGGGAACAGACACAGTAATGATGCAGTACACAAGCCGGGGTTAAGACAGCTGACTCTACTGTGATGTGACGCTGTCTCTCTTTCTCTCACACACACACACACACACACGATGCGGAAAACTCCGCATTTGAACAGTCAATAGCAAATACTAAAACTAATAACAAAACAGTAGCTGTTTCAGAAGTGCCAGATTGTCATAGCAAGTCAGAATTACCTCCTCTCCTAGGTTCCATAAAATGCATTGCTGTTCTGTTATAAGTAATCTTAAAGATTCCTAAATGCATCTACTTTCTGAAGGCCAAATAAAGGGCTTTTGCTTTCGCCTAGAAACACACAGCGTCTCCCTGACATGCTGCTTCAACACTAACTGCGGTTACTGAAACCACACCTTCTTTCTTTGCGTGCACATTTGGGCGCATTATGCAAATATATCCACATAGTGAGGTAGATATGTGGGGAAATGTTAGAACGAGTCGTTTTAGGGGGGCATGGCAGAGTCTTAAATTTGATAAAGAATAACTCTTTGGTTTTGAGACTTTAGTCTTTGCAACTTCAGGGATCTTATCTATGCACAATCAGCTTGTAACACTCCAAAGAGAAAGGAAAACTTGAAATTGCATCATATGACCCCTTTAAAATTGATCTAAAGTGACAGGAAAGACATGTGTAATGTTACAAAGGATTTCTATTTTAAATAAATGCTTTTTTTAAAACTTTCTATTCATCCAAAAATCATAATTTTGGTTTCCACAAAAATAGCAGCACACATTGATAATAATAAGAAAATAATATTTATTGTGTATTGTGTGTCAGATGAATTTACCCTGAGCACTGTGTTGATGTGGATGCGGCTTTCTGGACCAGAATTCTCCAGATTAAACCACTCGTCCAAATTCAGATCTTGACAAGAGAGAAGACGGGAAACAGGAATGGACAGACTTCCCAAATCCTGAACACGGTCATTATCCTTCACCTGAAAGAGATGGAAAAATGGCTTAAGTAACATGAATGTGAACTAGCAAAATTCACGTGTGGAAAAAATACTGCAAGCATTCACATAAGAGCCCCGTTTACAGCAGCCTTTAGAGCTGTGGGTTTATAAACAGATCAGACCAGACGAATGTTAGTTCCAGGCAGATGATGTTAGCATACCTGTACGCTAATGTCCTGTTTGCTTGGATCTCTGATGAAGAAAGTGAAAGCGTCCTCCCACTGGGGGTTCACGGTATTCCAGCAAATCTAAGAGGAAGGGAAATGAGTGAGCGAGAAGAGCGAGTCACATGGGACGGATGGTAGGTGTGCATCTTACCCGGCTGTCACGAGTAACATCTTGCACTGAGATTTGAACGATCGGATTGGGATCCTTATTGCCTTTCTTCATCTGAACACAGACACAAATACACTTAAAAACAAACACACCCCAGCAAATGCATTGTAGTTCTTTTATCATTTTGTCATTAATATGATTAGATTTCCTGTTTTAACTGTTTAACTAATTTATAAAACTTTACAGAAATACAGTTAGCAAGCGACTTCATCAAGGGGGTGGGGGGGGGGGGGGGGGCGGGCGGGAACTGCAGTTTTTTTAATAAAAAATACAGTAAAAACAGTAATATTGTAGAATATGATTACAATTTCAAATAACTGTTTTCTATTTTAATATATTTTAAAATGTAATTTATTTCTGTGATGTAAAGCTGAATTTTCAGCATCATTACTCCAGTCTTCAGTGTCACATGATCCTTCAGAAATCATTCTAATATGCTGATTTGCTGCTTAAGAAACATTTCTTATTATAATCAATGTTAAAAACCGATGCGCTGCTTCGTGTATTTGAGGAAACAGGATTCTTTGCTGAAAAGAACAGAATTCATTTGAAATAGAAATCTTTTCTTACATTGCCACTGGATTTAATGTCACTTTTGAACAACTGAATGCATCTTTGCTGCATAAAAGTATTAATTTCTTTTATAAATAAATCTTACACCAAACTTTTGAATATTACATCCATCTTATGGTTACATACTCAAAATACTGTACACCTTCATCTGAACATCATGAGAAAAGCAGTATGCCAAATGAGTAGCATGTGTAAATATCCAGTATTCATGAAACACTATGTGTCTTATTTTGATATACTACTATATTCATACTACATGAATGCATATATGATAAACCGCACTTTACTGATGGCCAAGAATTAAGTTCTTTGTCAAATGCAGAACATTTACTGACAGTACATGATTTCAGGTGCAGCTTTTTACTTTTCTCACAAGTAAGTGCATTATTGTAAAACCATTTTTTGCTTGAGAACCGAAGAACGAGTCTAAATTATTATGTGTGATCACCGACAGCATACAGCAGCAAAGCCTAGCTCACAATGAAGCCAGAACATTGATTTGAAATCCTCCAGACCACAGCACTGGAAGCGTGAGTGCTCTGGGATGTTCACTCGATACAAGTGTGGACTTATTTCAAGAGTTTTAAGTATCAGTGTGTTCCTCTCAGCAAACTCTTTTGCCCTTGCACTTCTGGGAAAATATTCTGGATGTGGGAAACGGTGCAAGTGCTTTCACAAAGTGCTCTATCAAGGCCATGAGCTGAATAGGTGAAGATATATAATCTAGAGTTACACTTAATAGTTTCTGTAGACATGGCTGCAGTCCTTATTTTACTCTGGCGTCTGCCAGTCTGCTGCCAAACATAAAAGGGAAATGGCAGGTTATGGGTAACCAGAGGTATTCACACACACACACACACACACACACACACACACACACACACGCGCGCGCACGCGCACACCCGCGCACACACACACACACCTGGTTTACTATCCATGTGGTGACTCTCCATAGGCATAATGGTTTTTATACTGTGCAAACTGTATTTTCTATCACCCTACACCTAAACCTACCCCTCACAGAAAACTTCCTGCATTTTTACATTCTCAAAAAAACTAATTCTGTATGATTTATAAGCTTGTTTGCCCATGGGGACCTCAATTGAGGTCCCCACGGTGACACAAGTCCCCATGAGTCTGTGTGTATTCAGGTTTATGTCCCCACCGGGATAGAAAAACATGTACACACACACATATTTGTTTTTCCAATAATGGTGGGGCTTTCCTTTGACTTCTGTTGTATCCTAACTCCACACAGAAACCTTTCTGCATTTTCTGACATTCATCGAGACATTATTTAGTATGTATATATTAAGCAATTTTCCCTAAAGGGACCGTTAACTCGTCCCCACAGTAGGGTAAGTTCAGATTTCACTTCCTTTTCATGTACAAAGCCGGGAAAATCAGACCCACATACACTACCAATCTTTTTTTTTTTTAATTAATACTTTTATTTGGCAAGGACACATTAAATTGATCAAAAGTGGCATTTATGATGTTAAAACACATTATTTTTCACATATTTTACATTATTACAACACCTCTCTCCCCAGTCTGGCATGAACGGCTCGAATAGTTCCTGTATCAAATGAAGGCCCGCCTTCTGAAATACGAAATGTGCTGTGATTGGTTAGCTGGGCCAGTGTGTGTTGTGATTGGCAGCCCTCGGCACCTGGTCGGGAAATGTCATGCCCCTTACCATAGCCGCGTGCGAGCTTCAGTGTAAATATTGCGTCAAAATCAAATCAATTTGAGCGCAATTTAAACCCGGATGATTGTAACCACTCTAAGTTTGTCTGCCTTGGGAAAGCTAGCGTGTCTCCGGCACAGTGATAACACTCGTTGCCTTCTCTAGTGCAGCTCAACCAGGTCTCATCCCATTCTTCGGTATTTGTGATATCACAAATCCCAGAAAATATGCGTTGTAGTCCAAACTAGTTGTTCGTTGTAGTTTTTGAAAAGTGATTTCTGTTAAATAAAAGATCTCCTTTTGAAGTGGAAAATTCTAAATTTTCTTTGAAGAGCTTTGTAACTTTGCAGATCTTTTTTATGCTCAAACAGCAACATTACAGACTAACTAAAGTTGAAAAAGTGAAAAAGCATAATAGCACCCCTTTAAATAAATGCTGTTCTTTTGAACTTTCTAGTCAGCAAAAAAATCCTGAAAAAAAAAAAATTAATCACAGTATCCATAAAAATATGAAGCAGCACATGAGATGTATTTAGCATTGATAATAATAAGAAATGTTTCTCGAGTAGTAAATCAGCATATTAGCAAGATTTCTGAAGGATCATGTGACACTGAAGACTGGAGTAATGATGCTGAAAATTCAGCTTTGCATCACAGCAATAAATGACAGATTAACTTACATTAAAATACAAAATGGTTATTTGAAATTGTACAGATATTTCATCATATTTTTTTTTTAGCAAATAAATGCAGTCTTAAACTTCTTTTGTTGTCATATAAAGCTAATTATAAGAGCATTATATAATTTTATTTTTTCAAAAAAGCAAAATTTAGTTTAAGAATAATTTTTCCAATCGATGAAATGCCCAGATGTCACCAAAAGCAAGCCAGATTTAGGACACCTGTGAGGAGAATTTTGTGCCCAAATTATAGTGTGGTGTGTGTGTGTGTGTTAGAACAAAGAGTGCAGCAGGAAGAGGATGTAAGAGTATTACTCACAGGAAGTGCCTCAGCCTTGTCCAGATACCATCCAGAGGGCTGAATGAGGGAGGCTTGCTGTTTGACTCACCCCATTTTCATTCTCTCAGAACCTGAGCGAGAGAGAGAGAGAGAGAGAGAGAGAGAGAGAGAGAGCGAGAGAGGGAGAGAGAGAGAGAGAGAAATGGAGGGCAATCAAGGGAGGGAGGGGCGAACCAACTGCAAGAAATCCTGTTTGAAATCACTCTGTTTGCCAAGTGTGCAAAGTAAGCTTTTGATCTCTAAACTGGGATTGGTTAACGGGTGGAGTAGGAGGAACACGGTTGCATGTGCGTTGAACAGAGCACCACCCTTTTCCATTCAAAACCCTCTATGCTCTGTGTATGTACGGTGTTACCTCTTCCAGTCTTTCTGTGTCTGTTTCTAGTGTCAGCCCATCAAAGGCGGAGATGACCCCGTCCGTAGGGTTGTCCTTCAGGTGAACCACTAAGAGGGCTTATTCTCTTGATATTAAGAACACGCAAACTACACCGCAGCCCAAGGTTAAGTATCCGGCTGATACTAGAACGATGGACAGACAACGTCGAAATTGATACGACCATACTAGACAAAAAGACACACCCAAGTCATTTTCAGATTCCTCATCAATAGTTTTTCCCTGCCCTTTTTCACTTGTAAAATCACACCCCTCGGTGCTGGATAAAAGATACCGAATCGCTCTTTTAATCGGGGTTTTATTAATAATGAAGCAGCTTATCACACTTTACACCTTACTTACAGAAAATTAAATAAATAAAATGAAATTTAAATATTTCAGATGAAATTATTTTATTATGCAAGAAAAGTGGACATAGATCAGTGCTTAGTATTTATGATTTATTTTTATACTTAGTTTTTTTTCCGTAATTTTGTATTTTTTTATATATATTTAAATTATTATAATGAATTATTTTATAATTACTTTTATTTCAGATTTATTCTTTGTAATACAAGTACTTAACCTTATTTTAGTTAGTTACCATGGCAAACATTTTTAAGTTTTTCAGCTAATATTTCAATGTTATCTTTCAGCTTATATCTCAGCTTTTTATCGATTTTCAATATTCAATTTATCAATTGAAAACAAGTAATTTTTGTTTTAGTTATTTATAACACTGCAAGAGATTTGAAAAGCAGTAAATGAAAGTTCCTCATCTTTAAAATATTTGACTGGAGAATGCCATGATGGACCAATCAGAATTAAGCATTCATCCATGTGATAATTACATTCATAAAAATAACTGCAATATACAAAACATGGTTTACATATTTTAATGGTTTATAACAAACTGGTTCTTCAATGTAGACTTCATGTCTTGTGGTGAAAGTTATGTAAGGATTTGCAAACCAAACAAAGTTTGGTGCACACACACGCACGCACGCACGCACAGGAATATTAATTAAGGTTCTCACCTCATCCACTATTTTAGATTTCTTCACAATCCCCAAATCTAATTTTGTCCTGAGCACAGGTGGAATAAAGAGAATCAACGCAAGGATAAGAATAGTGTAATATCAGCAAACAGCAAAAAACACCTTTTAAAGAATAAATGAGAGATGGATGGACAGAGAAGAAATGCGGTGATATGGTACCTGCCCAGGAAATCATCATGATCAGGATCTTTATCAAACACTTCCACCTCTAGCTCCTGACCAGGCACCTCATGAGCGATGACCTGACGGACACACACGCATGCATGAAACACCAAACACACACCTACAGTAACAGCATGGGTAATCAATGACAAAATGTAGCGTAAATGGTTCTACATTTGAACTGAAAGACAGATACACATGATATTACGATGTTTATCACATTTACATCACACATTGATATTATAATAATAAATGGCTTATAGCTTTTTTGTTGTTATTATAATGTGGTGTCACTTTAACACCCACCTCATACATTTCATCCCATTTGGGATTGAGTGTGTTGTCCAGATGGCGGGATTTGAAGGTTTGCGGCCCGACTCTGAGCAGGGCGTATGGGTCAGACATGCTCACCATCACACCCTTCACATAGTTATCCTTCGAAGCCAGCCCATCAGCCTCCAGCAGGTGAATCCGCACAACTCCCTTTATGAAAGAAAGATGCACAGAATGAGACTGCAGTGCAGAGAACGGTTTCATTACTGCATTACTCCTAAACGAAAACAAATTATAGTGTACCATTTTTTAAAGCAACGTTATCCTTTAGATGCTTTTATGCTACTTCTGCATTAAAAAATGTGGTTAACTATTTCTAATTGGACTGCAAATGTGGCACAGAGGCTACAATGATCAAAAGTAACAGAAAAGGCATTTATAATGGTACACAAGACTTCTATTTCAAATAACTCTGTCTTTGGACCTTCACATGCAAAGACTCTTGTGGGGGGGGGGGGGGGGGGGGGGATTCAACCATGAGAATAGAAATGTGTTTAAGTATCAAATCAGCATATTAGAATGATTTCTGAAGGATCATGTGACAAATGATGCTGAAAATTCAGCTTTACCATCACTAAATCAAATGTAATATATATTCAAACAAATATATAAACAGAACAGAAACCGAAAACAGTTATTTTAAATTGTAATAATATTTCACAATCTCACTGTTTTTACTATATTCGAAAAAATAAATGCAGCCTTGGTGGGCCCAAACTATTGGTATGGTAGTTTAAATTTCAATTGCAAAAACCAAAGTATTATGTTTTTGAGTGTTGTTGCTTTAATGTTGATTGTAATGTGTATATTGGCATTTGTAAAGGCCTGTTTGTGTGTTTGTGTGTGTGTTACCCTGGGTAAAGGACACCGCAGCTGCGCAACATGCAGGTCTGCCACTAGAGGAACAGTGAGACGATTGGGCAGAACCAGGAATGAAGCGATCGCGTCCATGATCATAGTATCTGACATCACACTGAGAGACAGAATCAGAGATAGAAAGTGTTAAATGGATTCAGAGAGAAACACACCACAAATGAAGGCAGCTCAGGACAGTGAGTGTACTGAGCCGAATAAAATGTTATTGTGTATCTCTAATGACTGAAACTCACTTGAGCCCTGGAACGTCCAGCAGGTTGGTCAAACCAGTCCAGTTAATGGTCAGTTTCTAACAAATACAGGGCAAAGGAGAAGATCACATGATTCCAACAAAACTAATATTCTGACTTGAGTACTAATGAAATAATAAACACTTAAGAGGTTCCAGAAATGCTTAAAAATGAAGAAACCAGATGAACCTTGTAAAGCTCAATGTTTTTTTTTTAGAAAATCATGTACTGATGCTTCAAAAACCCCAGGAGAGCTTCAATTTTCTTCAGTTAAAGAATGATACTATATACTACTGCAGCGATTCCCAAAATATTTTGTCAGCCGATCCACTTCTAAAATACTCCTAAAATATTTATATTTCAATTATTTCACAACATATTTGCATGTTCACTGTTCTTTTATGTCGGTTAATGGTCACGTGATATGTAGACAAAAAATATATTTAACCTATTTTAGTAATTGATTTATTTTATTTTACATTTCGAAAACCTTTAATGTCTTGCAGCAACTTTTTAATCTCTGAAGAACTATCTAGGCAACTCAATAACCATATACAGCCAAAAACTGTTTTGTTTGTTGGTTTTGTTTAACAGGGGACCAATCCTCACTATTAACTAACTATTAACTATGACTTTTGCATCAAGAAGCTCCTCACGGAAGCAGCTCCGGGAGGATGACGTAAGATATCGGACTTTTTATTATGGATGGATGCGCTTTATTTCACTTCTTTTGGACTGATGAACTGCAACACCCGCTGACTGCCATTAAACAGCTTGGAAGATCAAAGACAATTTTTAATATAACTCCGACTGGATTCGTCTGAAAGAAGAAAGTCATATACACCTAGGATGTCTCAATGGTGAGTAACTCATGGGCTAATTTTCATTTTTGGGTGAACTAACCCTTTAAGTTTAGGTATGAGCTAGAATAACTTACACTCATACTACGAATTTGACATCCCCTCCAGAAGTCTGAGATCTGCTAGTGAGCGACGCCTAGTGGTACCATCACAGAGAGGCTCAAAATAACTTTCCAGAACATTCTCGTTTACCATTCCTGGTTGGTGGAATGATCTTCCGACCCATATCCAGAATGTTGAATCCTTGACATTTTTCAAGCGACAGCTGAAAACTCATCTCGTTCGAAGCTACTTGACTTCATCATAAAAAAAAAAAAAAAAAAAAAAAAAAAAAACTTTTTTCCCTCTTTCGATGCTTGTACTTATTTGAACAAAGTCTAAGAACTTGGTATTACAACCACTTTTTGTGTCTGTTTGCCTCTCTTAAGAAGAATCGCTTTATGTATCCCCAATTGTAAGTCGCTTTGGATAAAAGCGTCTGCTAATGACTAAATGTAAAATGTAATGTAAATAAGGGACTAAAATATGATCATGCAGAATAAGGCATTAATATGTGCTTTACAAGTCCTAATAAACAGCCAATATGCTAGTAATTAATATGCATGCTAATAAGCAACTAGTTAATAGTGAGAATTGCTCACTAAACTAAAGTGTTACCGATTTATTTCATAGTGTAGATTAAGTTTATAGAAACTCACAGGTCTTTGAATGAAGAACATGGTTACAGCGCCCACGATTGGGACATCACCGATCAGAGGCTCCAAAATCACACGCATCATTCCATGAAGCTGACAGAACAAACGCAAGTGGAATAAACTCTCATTCATTTATTTATTGGGAGTGTGCATCAAATCTACCGTCACAACGAATAATCTCACCTGTATTCCCTTCACACCAGCCTTGCAGAAATACCTCTTCACCTCCACATTTATCTCGACGTCCCCCACATAACTGGAAAAAGATGCGTTGAGGATACATTAGATGCTTTTTAATCTTAACCCTCTACTGCATGGTGTGGCCATATGGCAACATACTCATAGTGTTCATTTCCTTGCCACTGTCTCTTTAAGAGAACATCCTCATTTTGTTTTGGAAAGAGAAGACCTTAGTTTAGCCAGTGATGTGCTTTGGTTAAGTCACATGGCATGCAATGTTTTTCTGTGGCGAGATTTCTGATAGACTGCCGTCTCTTGTCGGTAGTTGCTTAAAGCAAACCAAAACGTCAGTAACAAACAAAGACCAGTCCGTGTCACTTTCGACAAAAATCGGAAACATCACTGTTATGATGTTATGATGACATATTCACCTCTCAAAAAAGTTTTTATGAAATTAGTTTTTGGTAAATCATTCAAATGTATGTGTTGCCAAACGGCAACACTGTGCAATAGTGGAATGACATTATTACAATAGTTTAGCTAGCTAGCAAGGTCAGCTGCAATCTGTTAAACTGTAACAATAATAACATTAATAATTACTAGTGATATAATGTTGATTAGTCGTATGTTAATGCAATTTGTATTATGGATATAATCAAATTGAAATGGCAATTTTACTTTTGATTAAATATGAATACAGGTAACATTACATCAGTGAGCACGGCCATATTCTATGACAAGGTAAAGAAGAAAAAGGCAGAACTGGCTGTTCCTGCAGATGAAAAAAACTGCTTTGTGAAGTTTCATACATAAAAAAGGTGATCTTTCAAGGATTATTGGGGGGATGTGGGGGCTCATGTTCATAGTCTTCCTCTCATAAGATTGCGTAATGCTAAATTTTCATGAACTGCAATGTTTTTGATTTTATGTCAGTATTTTATGATACATTATATACAGTATTATATTCGTCTTAACTGTATAAATTTGCAATTTAAATAATAATCATGAAAAATGTAATGAAATAAAAAAATTATAAATCATTATTCAGCTAAAAAGAATGGAATAAATAAAAGCACAAGTTGTTGGAAAGTATGTATAAGGTGTCGATTATAAGTACCGTGTTAAAGCTTATAACAGCACCAATTGAATCAACACAAACAACATTTCTGACGAAAAATATTAACTATAAGTAAACTTACACATATTCTAAGATAGATCCACTATTGTATGCTGTTGCCATATGGCAACATATCATAAAGTACCATAAAATAATATTTTTTGCCAAAATTATTTTTACAGCACTTCAAGTTATCCAATTGTAGAAAAGAAAAAGATTCAACTATTTTTTTCTATAGGTCCATCATAATGCGTGCGGTAGAGGGTTTTAAGGAATTTTGCTGAATTTGTCCAAAACAACTAAAACTAATATAATTAATTGAAACTAAGAAATTGAAATGCCTTTCAGTCTTTCAATAGGATTGAAATATCCTCTCACTTATTTCTCTGAATAAACTCAATCAGGCAGAACAAATCTGAGTTGGCTGCGGTTTGACAATCTTGTTTTGTCAACCTGTGAAATACAGACTCAATATCGAGTACACAAGGCTTTGAAATCACTCCCTGAGAGACAATAGACAATTCCCTCATTATAGGACCTCATGTTTGCAGGGAATCTCAGATGCATGCGTCACCTGATGTAAACGTCAAGCAGAATTTGACCTTTCTCATTTTCTGTATGAGCCTTCACTCCAACCACCTTCATCGGCTGTAAAATAAAAGACAGTTCTGTTGTAGAAGATAAAATATGCAGGCAAGACAACTGGGCAAATCAGTTGTTTCTTTATGAATGTTATTCAATAATGCTAAAAGCCGTATAATAGTTCAGGGATTCCAAAACCCCTTTGACCTAAAATATGTACTTGAAGTACCATCTATGATTTTAAGCTAATATTTTAATAATTTAACAACACACTTGTATGTTTAGGGTTCTCTGATTTCGGCTAATGGTCACATGACATACAGGTAATCAAATGAAATATTTTTAGTAAGGGTTTCATATTTCATAATGATCTATTTACTTTATTTTACTTTTTTATGATTTAATAGCTTTTCATTGACTCACAACCTTCCTGCAGTATTAGCAAAAATATTTGCAACAAAATATACAATTTCAGTCTTGCAATATTTTTTAAATGACTTCAACATCTAAATTTCACTACTGCCTCAACAGGAATGTTTGCCATGAGACATCAGATGTTGATACTGTTCTCTAGAGCATTTATTTAAACAGAACGCTTGTTCTGACACGTTTCAGTGGCACTGGAGCCTCTTTTAATCTCTTGCACTGCGGTGGATTGAGATGTGTGGGAATGTTTCATAGGAATATTATTTATTGTGTAGCTGTAAGTGAATGAGCATGTATGACCTTGCCACCAAAGTCGACCTTCGTAAAGCAGAGCGTCTGCAGATGAGTGCTGGAGCCGCGGATGGATGGAGCAATGGTTTCCGTCAGCAGCTTCTCCAAATACTGACCAATAAATGGCCAGGCCTGCTGGATAACCTTGAAAAACAGACAGGAAGAGAAAGAGTGTGTCATATTTTATGTCAGAGTGTGTCTTTTTTTTTTTTTTAGATTATTTATGCATCGTTCATGGAACGCTTTTTTTATGAAACGTTTTAGTTGGACGTTCATTTAACATTTTTTAAATGTTACTACCCGTTTCAGAAGGTTTAGGGAACATTTAAAAGCAACATTCTCATAATGTTTGAAAAATGATCAAATGGAATGTTCCCTTAACGCTCGTTTAACTCATGCCTGTTCTCTGCTCTGCTTGCAGCTGTTTACACCGTGCCAGTTGTGTTTGCCTTGTTACTATAGCGAGGTGAAAAGCTGATAACAGAAGCTAACGCACCAGTTGCCGGGGTATTTTTCAGATCGTTTCGTTGCATGTGCAAACCACAGATATTAGAAATAGCATTGTGACTCATGCAAAAAACACATGACCATGGGGTACAACAAGGGTAGAGTCTAGGCTGGGATAAATTTCCAAGAGTAAAATGTCTGCCTCGTGAATCACTGATAAAGAACGTCAGGCCTAAATATTTGTGCTCTAACGACACGCTGCAGCACTTTTACACATATTATTTACTATTATATAATAAGACTATTACTGAAATGGGATGAGCTTCATCGCAAAGAAGGACAAATGCTATAAAGACGTCAGGAAGGGATATATCTCTATATGCTCCTCCTTTTTCTGTCTCTCAGTAGAGTAAATCTCAAGAAGAAAAGTTAATTTCAACCCCAAAACTAATTTTTAAAAATATATATTTGGAAAAATATACCATTAATACTAAATAAGAAAACAAAAAAAGTATCTTTTAACTTTAGCGTATAAATAGCCATTTTTTTTCTGAAGCCTTTTATGTATTATGTTGTCTTTTATTATTAGCATTTGGTTTCAATTTCCATTTTTTGTTATGCATTAATTTGAGCTTTTATTATCATTATAAAGTGGCTTTTATCTTTAATTGTATGTGATATTTACTATGGTATTTTGGCAACTATCGTAATGATTTTTATTGTAAATGTTTTAGAGATGCAAAAGGACATTAAACATTTAATTTCTTGGAAAAACATGCATTGCAACTCATCTACTAATTCAAAGGCAGGAACATATGTTGGTTGAATTAGTGTTTGGTTAAGAATGAATGTGTAATAATAGCATATGCAGCTTTTTGTTCACCAGGCATGCGCATGTTGTGTGTGTGTGTGTGTGTGTGTGTGTGGTCACAGACAGCTATTGTGACATAAGGGAGGGTCATATGGACTGGTTGGGTGGGGTTTAAAGGCACGGCTCAGGAATACATGGGATTACAGGCTTGATTTTACATGTGGCATCTCAATGAACAAATGTAAACCAAAATGTTTGCAGAATTACCTTGTTGAGCCATTCCACCTTCTCCACATCTGGAAAATTTACCTGAAGTTATGAAGAAAAAATAATAACACATTTTTAAATGCAAAGACTGCCAATGCATACGAGCTTTAAAGTGTCAGTACAACCATCTTTAACAGAGGATGTGATTATAAAGATGGAAAAATAAAACAGCACATACAACCACCTCAGTCTAGCATGAACATTCTTCCTCCAATTTCATCATTTCTTTCTTAAAAAACAATAACATATATTATTTGCAGTGTATAATTAGATTTCTCTTGGAAAAAAATATCCCCATTAAAATGGAATAAATAAATAAATGTTGTTTTATTTAATTTAAATGCATTTTAAATGTATTTTATATATACTTTTTTCACCACATGACAGCCATGAGACATGACCAAATATAGAATAAACTCTTTTATGGACTCTCTCACTCTGTGCAAATGTGGAAGGGATGACAAAGCAACAATGTGTTCAGAATGATTTGGGCGATGGGAATTTTGCCAACTATGCAGCACATAGTATGCAGTATACCACCAAAACAGCGCCACCATCAGCTCGAAAAATGTCCTCTAAATCTGCAGACCACACCTACACTTCAGCAGCACTGGGGAATCAGATTAATTTCAGCGAATCGATTCCCTCAGACGGGTTTTTTTCAATGAACTGGTTCAAAAAACGATTCACCGTGACTGATTGTTTTGAGTCACTACATTTTTTTTTTTTGGTGGTAAAAGATGTTGTTCTGTTGAACACGACTGTTTCCACTATGTTCTCGAGAAGGTTGCGTCAAATATTAGAGTTGTTCATGTCATCCTCCTCAGTTGTACGTCTATGCTTATCCTTAACAGCGAAGTGATTTCAAAAGCCGTGCGAATCTGAATCATTCGAAGGAACCGATTCATAAGAACAAATCATTCGCGATTCGGACATCGCCACTCTTTTTAGTTGTTTGTGGCTATGCAAATCTTTTACATTAACACATTGTCTTTTTCACTTGTAGTATACGTGTGGGTTTATTCGGACGTTATACATCAATAACACATTTTTTTTTCAAGAATAACAAAAGACACACTTTTGTGCATTCTTACCCAAGAAGGCAGGTCTCTTCTACTTCTAAATGATTTGGAGGATATGTATTCGTGTTCGTCGCTGACTAACTCTATAGCGGATTTCAGTCTCGCCTCCTTCGCCTCACGAGTGTGTTTCCATCCTGCGTAAACCATCATCCCAAACACCACTAAACTAGTGCTCATCCGATAGTAACCAGCCAGGTAAACGGGCAACAAGGCAGTAAGACATTTGCCAAAAGTCCATAAGATTGCCTTGGCATCAAAGAGTTTAGTTTTAGGGACGTCCATTTCTCCCGTTGAACTGTCCTGGGCCGGTTCGGTCTTCTTTTCCGAGTCCGAGTCATTTTTCGGCCCTGCATCAACGTGAGACATTGTTGGTGTGTACGCAATTTTTTCCAAAGTCGAGATAGGATTACAAAGCGATTGCGCGCAGCTATTTGCAACTCAAATTCAACATATGCTGTTGAGTTCAAGTCGAGCGTTTCTGTCGCGCATGGACTGCAGATGAGTCGGATTTGCCTGATCACTGCGGATCAATAATTCAACCCGAGAAAGCGAAATATAGTGGCAATATCTCTGTCTGAAAACCCCGAAGTGTGGCCCACACCGTTACTTAGGCAGATCCACGCCCACGAGAAACGACGCAGCTGTGTAAAAAGGGAGAAAACGTTGTTGGAGGCTACAGGGATGGGCTATACCACTTACTCTGTTTTCGATACGATACCGATATTTTTCAAGGCAGTATCGTCCATATCGATACCGATACGATACATCTGAACTAAACTTTTAAATGATGACATTTATTAAATTACTAAGAGTGATTAAATGGGTATTGATAACTTTGTTTAAAACATATTTTAACATTCAATATGCCTTAACTGTAATTTATTAGGTTATATTTTTTGGTACACATGAGTCAAATGTGTGTTTTTGGTTACACCGATTCAAACCAGAAACTACTCAGTGAACTAAGGTCATTAGTAAAACCCTGTTATTATCATAATAGGCATGCCAGTTAACGGGGGGCATGCATAAAATGCAACCTTTTTATTCTGACAGTGTATGATTTACATTAACATTACAGAATATAACATGAATCAATCTATCTTCAAGTTCAAACTTTAAGTGTACAAACTATGTAGGCTACGATTTCAATTTATTTATTGTGAAATAACTCAAACATATGTTTTTTTCTGTCCTCTGATAAGCATTGTTCAGGGCTGCTGTTCCCAAAAAGCGGACGCTTTCTTATGATTACTTTTTAGAAACGCACGCCCTGTGAATGCACGTTAGAAGTGAGGGGAACGCGGCTCTTGATGGATGGTTTTCTGTCTTGAAACATTTGCGGTTTTTCAGATGAGCAGGAAAATAGTTCTATCCTACACAATTACTCGCTAACAAAGGTTATTCAATGCATTTGTACGCATTATTATTATTTTTTTTTAAATAAACAAAATCACTGGTAAATAAAACACACCTTAGTATCGATACTTTCGATACTCGCGTCAGTATCGATATATCGATACTTAGGATCGATACGCCCATCCCTATTGGAGGCTGCAGTAGGCAGTTTCTTCTTTTAAAGCATCTACCTTTACGTCTCCTGAGTCAGTTCTGACTTGACACAATTTGATTTAAAGTACATGTAAAGCAATTCTGACTAAATACGTGATAATGGAACGATAATAGTCCGTTTTTATTCATTTTTGACTAGGCAAAACTAATGCAAGATATATGGAATACATCTTTCATTATGTATTCATTTGCATATAAGGTATCTAATGAAATAACGATATTTTAAGGTGTAGATATCTTTGATTACATTTTTATTAGTTAGAATCATTTAAAAACAAATCCTAAAGGAATGCTAATAAAACGTCCATCATAATAGTAAAACCCATTCCTAATGGGAGAGAGTGCTGGACTCGGGGAGAACAGGTCAGATAACGCTAAAAGGACTGTGTTATGGTGTGAGTGGTGGAAAAGTCCGCTGGCGCAGTTTAGCACAGTTAGCATGTTTGCTAGCTTCGTAAACGTTCACTCTGTTTATTTTCTGCTTCTATAGTTCACGCGTGACCAGAAACGAATGGGAAGCAAAGTTATACGGTTAACAATAGCACACTAATCAATAAAATGTTAATATTTCCCATTAGCAACTAATGGCTTGTTAGCTGACGTTGTTAGCTGTGCCTGGGCTTGTTTACGACATTTAATCTTTTTTTATGGACAAGGGATGTTTTCATATGCCATGTTTATTGTGTATTTTTGCTTAGCTTGCGTTTAAAACAGTTTAAATAAGCACTGAAAAGAAAAAGAAAACAGTAGAGATTTTGCTGAGATTTTTGTATTTATTTATTGGTCATATCGCTGCAAAAAGAAATACTGGGATGTCTAATGTAGGTTAAAAGTTAAGCAATTATTGAACACAAGTGTGAACGAAGCATGCATTGATTTTTTTTAAATCAAATCTACGAGAATTGTTTAGTCAAGTGCAGAAATTGAATTACTTTTATTTTTTATTTTCCTGCTGTCACTATATGGATGGAAGCGGATCCAATGGAGGGGTTCAATATATTGCCACGCATCCGATTCCGATCTCCCCTCAAATGTTTACGTTCAATTAGGACATAAACTGGTTGCGAAAAAAATCTTTTTGACAGCTTACATATTTGGACATAAACCGTCCAGACGCAGTAATTACGCTGCAAAAAGGAAGTGAATTCTTTACTCGTGCAATTAAAATCCACAACTTTAAATTAATGTGAGCTTTTATGTGTGACATTCGTTAAAATTAAAATGTATTTTTCTATAAATTGTAGGACTTTGACTCAAAATCATCCTAATTTTGTTTATCCGTTTATGACGCACTGCATGTCACGTGATGTCCTATTATGACGTAGCTGTGACGTCATCGGAATTTAGAACGTTCGGAGCCTAAAAGGAGCAAAGGTGTTAGATGATTAACTTGATCTGACTGAGGCATCCATTTGCAGATACATCAGTTGTGACTTGTACACAGCATTTGTGAGCTTTATATAGTAATTGCAAAATGCCAGTATCCTTTAAGTGGTCTTCTAGTGAGGATAACATGCAACAAAGAGACCTCAGCTGGCCGTTGCTTGTAAGCAATTTGCACCCACTTGTGGACAAACTAATGTTGCATGTAGTATTCGACCCATTTGGACCCATTTGTTCTCTGCAAGTGTTCAGAAGTAGAAATAACTTCTGTCGCGGGTATGCTTTGGTTACTTTTGAACATCGCAGTGATGCAAAAAATGCTCTAGAGGCTCTGGATTTTTCAGAGCTCTTGGACAAACGACCAATGCGTGTCATTTGGGCCGATCACTTATTGTTTCCCGGGCACTCTGAAATTTCTGATCTATGTGAAGACATCTCATTCTTTGGGCAATTCCAGACGTGCAGAGTGCACAAAAACAACAGCTTCGACCCCAAGGACAGCAGCTCTCATGCACCGAGGTCATTGCTTGTAAGTAACTTGATGACATGTGTGAGCGAAGAAGAGTTGCTGGAAGTATTCATCCCATTCGGCCCTATCTCCACTGTGCATGTGTGCAGAAATGAATTAACCAAGGTCTCTCGCGGATTTGGTTTTGTTACCTTTAAACAACGACGTGATGCAGAAAGTGCTCTAGAGGCTCTGAATTTTTCAGAGCTCTTTGGCAAAAAGGTGTGTATCTCGTGGGTCCAAGACGCGACCGTTGAGGCCCTATTGAGGAGCAGCAGCCCTCAAGACAATTGGGATGTTCCAGAAGCAAGCCATCCTAAGCCTGTCAAGCAATCACTGGGGAGAAAGCTTGTAAATACTGCGAAAAATGCATTAACAGCAGTTTTGACAAGCCCTGAAGGCTGGGTTGTCATTGGTCTTTTGGCCACAGCATGGGCGATGAGGAAAAATTAATTCCCATTCAGCCTACAGCCCTGCTGATGGTGGACAAAAATCCTCCCCAAACATAAACATGGTGCAAAAAAAAAAGCCATAGAAAATATTTTCACAATAGTTTTGAGCAGCGCAGAAGATTAGTTTGGAGAAAAGTAGGCCTAGTAGTCAGCGCCAACCCATACAAACTATGGGGGCATTTGCGTTTTTAGAGGGTTTTAAGTTTTAATTGCATTCCAGGGAGTGGTGGTGGTAGGGACGTCCCTCTCAGTAGAAATTGTTAAAGTGGTGGGCGGGGGACTGAAGTGGCCGGACCAGAGTGCACGAAAAGAACAGCTTCAGCTTGGATGACCCCAAGGAGAGCAGCTCTCATGCACCGAGGTCATTGCTTGCAAGTAATTTGCTGACACATGTGAGCAAACAAGAGTTGGAAAAAGTTTTCTCATTCGGCCCTATCTCCACTGTGCATGTGAAAATCAACAAGGTCTCCCGCGGATATGGTTTTATTACCTTTAAACATCGATGCGATGCAGAAAGTGCTCTAGAGGCTCTGAATTTTTCAGAATTCTTGGGCAAATCAGTGTGTATCTCATGGGCCCATGACACGGCCGGTCGAGGCCCTATTGAGGAGCAGCAGCCCTCAAGACAATTGGGATATTACAGAAGTAAGCCATCCCTAAGCCTGTCAAGCAATCACTGGGGAGAAAGCTTGTAAATACTGCGAAAAATGCATTAATGACAGTTTTGACCAGCCCTGAAGCCTCGTTTGGCATTGGTCTTTTGGCCACAGCATGGGCGATGAGGAAAAAATAATTCCCATTCAGTCTACAGCCCTGCTGATGATATCCCAAACCTAAACACGGTGCAAAAAATGGCAAGAAAATATTTTCACAATAGTTTTGAGCAACTCAGAAGATTGGTTTGGAGAAAAGTAGACCTAGTAGTCGGAAGTGGCCTGGCCAGCCTGCCCACCTGCTCATGGCACCGACACTGTATTAATGACATAACCAGAAACAGAAGAAATAGATCAAATATCAAATTGTGCCGCTGACACTGCGTTCTAAAGATGGTCATACAGCAGAGAAATGTCCCCTTAACCCCAAAGATATCAAGAAAAGAAAAATTACAAAAACTAACCCACCCACCCACGGTGCAAACAAAGGCCTAGAAAACAAGCAGCATTGACGGCAACCATGGCCTACAGTCCTGTGCCCCCTTGATATCCAAAAAGATAAATAAAAAAAGTAATACAATAATAGTGCAAAATCTCTTTGTGTGTGCAACTATTCATTCTGTGCATTATTTTGAATGTAGCCTAGATCTGAAGTTGTCTACAATGTCATTATGAAAAGTAATAATGCTGAGAAAAACTAAAATCAATCACTGCTCTTGATATTATTGCTTGTAATGTGTTTCTTTCACAAGGTCCTTAAAGTGGTTTAAATTTAAGGTCTGAAATAATTGAAAAGTTCTTAAAAGTGCTTATCTTGAAGGTGTGTGTGGCTTGCACACACGAGAAACAAATGTGTTTTGAAAAAGGTATTACAAATATGTTATGATATTCACACACTCTATAGTGCCATGCAATGCAACCAATGTCTAAAATACAAAAAACAAAAACAAGCCTGTGGAAGAAAAAAGGCTTGAAAAAGGGCTTAAGTCCTGGATTTTCAAGAAGTGGTGCCTGTATTAAGTGTATAGTGGCTGTGTCATATATATATATTTATATAATGTAACGGTACACAAATATGACGTTCGGTAAGTACCTCGGTTTTAACGTCACAGTTATAAGTTATAAATACACACTGAACAAAATTATAAACGCAAAACTTTTGTTTTTGCCCCCATTTTTCATGAACTCAAAAATCTAAAACTTTTTCTATGTATACAAAAGGCCTATTTATCTCAAATATTGTTCAAAAATCTGTCTAAATATGTGTTAGTGAGAACTTCTCCTTTGCCGATATAATCCATCCACCTCACAGGTGTGGCATAGCAAGATGCTGATTAGACAGCATGATTATTGCACAGGTGTGTCTTAGGCTGGCCACAATAAAAGGCCACTCTAAAATGTGCAGTTTTATCACACAGCACAATGCCACAGATGTCGCAAGTTTTGAGGGAGCGTGCAATTGGCATGCTGACTGCAGGAATGTCCACCAGAGCTGTTGCCTGTGAATTGAATGTTAATTTCTCTACAATAAGCCGTCTCCAAAAGCATTTCAGAAAATTTGGCAGTACATCCAAACGGCCTCACAACCGCAGACCACGTGTAACCACACCAGCCCAGGACCTCAACATCCAGCATCTTCAACTCCAAGATCTTCTGAGACCAGCCACACGGACAGCTGCTGCAACAATCGGTTTACATAACCAAAGAATTTCTACACAAACAGTCAGAAACCATCTCAGGGAAGCTAATCTGCATGCTCATCGTCCTCATCGGGGTCTCAACCTGACTGCAGTTCATCGTCGTAACCAACTTAAGTGGGCAAATGCTCACATTCGATGGTGTCTGGCACTTTGGAGTGGTGTTCTCTTCACGGATGAATCCCGTTTTTTCACTGTACAGGGCAGATGGCAGACGGCATGTATGGCGTCGTGTGGGTGAGCTTTTTGCTGATGTCAACGTTGTGGATCGAGTTGCCCATGGTGGCAGTGGGGTTATGGTAGGGGCAGGCATATGTTATGGACAACGAACACAGGTGACGAGATCCTGAGGCCCATTGTTGTGCATAATCCACGACCATCACCTCATGTTGCAGCATGATAATGCATGGCATTATGTTGCAAGGATCTGTACACAATTCATGGAAGCTGAAAACATCCCAGTTCTTGAATGGCCAGCTTACTCACCGGACATGTCACCCATTGAGTATTTTTGGGATGCTCTGGATCGGCGTATACAAGAGCGTTTTCCAGTTCCTGCCAATATCCAGCAACTCGCACAGCCATTGAAGAGGAGTGGACCACATGCCACAGGCCACAATCAACAACCTGATCAAATCTATGCGAAGGAGATGTGTTGCACTGCGTCAGGCAAATGGTGGTCACACCAGATACTAACTGGTTTTCGGACCCCCCACTACAGTTTTTTTTTTTTTTTAATTAATATGTTTTATGTTTTTTTTTTGTATTGATGAATTTTTTTTATAAAAGTTATTTAAAAACTGCTATTGGTAGAGTGGCCTTTTATTGTGGCCAGCCTAAGGCAAACCTGTGCAATAATCATGCTGTCTATAATCTGCATCTTGATATGCCACACCTGGGAGGTGGATGGATTATCTCAGCAAAGAAGAAGTGCTCACTAACACATTTAGATTTGTGAACAATATTTGAGAGAAATAGGCCTTTTGTGTTCAGCTCATGAAAAATGGGGGCCCCCCCCACAAACGTGTTGCGTTTATAATTTGGTCAGTGTTTGCGTTCTATTTGTGTTTAAGTTATTTATAATAAGTGAAGTTTACTGTTAAGTGCACTGATGTCGGACTCATTTTGGATAATAAAGTTTATGGTTAAATTGTTAAATGCCCTGCCTCCACTACATAGGCCTATGTATGTCACATCATTATAAGTGTTTGATCAACACATTTGAGTTATCATTGCAAAAAAAATGTTTATGTATATATATATTCTGTTTATACTGTATTCTATATACAGTACCAATCAAAAGTTTGGACACAAGAATGGGAAGTGTCCAAACTTTTGACTATACTGTACTATAATATAGACTACACAAAGAATATCGGCCGATATATATATATTTTTTTACTCCCTAATATCAGTATCGCCCCCCCCAAAAAAACCATATCGCTCGGGCTGTAGTCAAAACTAACAAAGAGCAACAATACGTAAGTGCAAAATTGACAAGTCCGGTTAGCCTAAACGCAGGTACGACGTAGCAAGGGAGATCTATGAATACATGAACGATATACAGTGGGGAAAAAAAGTATTTCGTCAGCCACCAATTGTGCAAGTTCTCCCACTTAAAAGGATGAGAGAGGCCTGTAATTTTCATCAAAAGTATACCTCAACTATGAGAGACAAAAAAAGAAAAAAAAATCCAGAAAATCACATTGTAGGATTTTAAAGAATTTATTGGTAAATTCCTCTGTAAAATAAGTATTTGGTCAATAACAAAATTAAAAAAATCTCAATACTTTGTTATATACCCTATGTTGGCAATGACAGAGGTCAAACGTATTCTGTAAGTCTTCACAAGGTTTTCAAACACTGTTGCTGGTATTTTGGCCCATTCATCCATGCAGATCTCCTCTAGAGCAGTAATGTTTGGGGCTGTCGCTGGGCAACACGGATTTTCAACTGCCTCCAAAGATTTTCTATGGGGTTGAGTTCTGGAGACTGGCTAGGCCACTCCAGTACCTTGAAATGCTTCTTACGAAGCCATTCCTTCTTTGCCCGGGTGGTGTGTTTGGGATCATTTTCATGCTGAAAGACCCAGCCACATTTTCATCTTCAATGCCCTTGCTGATGGTAGGAGGTTTTCACTCAAAATCTCACGGTACATGGCTCCATTCATTCTTTCGTTTACACTGATAAGTTGTCCTGGTCCCTTTGCAGAAAAACAGACCCAAAGCATGATGTTTCCACCCCCATGCTTCTCAGTAGTTATGGTGTTCTTTGGATGCAACTCAGCTTTCTTTCTCCTCCAAACACGACAAGTTTGAGTTTTTACCAAAAAGTTCTATTTTTTTTTCATCTGACCATATGACATTCTCCCATTCCTCTTCTGGATCATCCAAATGCTCTTTAGCAAACTTCAGATGGGCCTGGACATTTACTGGCTTAAGCAGGGGGACACGTCTTGCACTGCAGGATTTGAGTCCCTGCGGCGCAGTGTGTTACTGATGGTAGCCTTTGTTACTTGGTCCCAGCTCTCTGCAGGTCATTAACTAGGTCCCCCCGTGTGGTTCTGGGATTTTTGCTCACAGTTCTTGTGATCATTTTTGACCCCACGGGGTGAGATCTTGAGTGGAGCCCCAGATCGAGGGAGATTATCAGTGGGTCTTGTATGTCTTCCATTTTCTAAAAATTCCTCCCACAGTTGATTTCTTCACACCAAACTGCTAACCTATTGCAGATTCAGTCTTCACAGCCTGCTGCAGGTCTACAATTTTGTTTCTGATGTCCTTTGACATCTCTTTGGTCTTGGCCATAGTGGAGTTTGAAGTGTGACTGTTTGAGGTTGTGGACAGGTGTCTTGTATACTGATAACGAGTTCAAACAGATGACATTAATACAGGTAACCAGTGGAGGACAGAGGAGCCTCTAAAATAAGAAGTTACAGGTCTGTGAGAGCCAGAATCTTGCTTGTTTGTAGGTGACCAACTACTTATTTTACAGAGGAATTTACCAATAAATTATTTAAAAATCCTACAATGTGATTTTCTGGAGTTTTTTTTCTAATTTTGTCTCTCATAGTTTAGGTATAACTATGATGAAAATTACAGGCCTATCTCATCTTTTTAAGTGGGAGAACTTGCACAATTGGTGGCTGAATAAATACTTTTTTCCCCACTGTATATATGACCCCACACACGATAACTATATTATATACATATATATATTATATATATTATTATAACATATATTAAAATATATATATATATATTTTATAAACCACAATATAAACAAAGGAAAAACAAGTAGATAGAATAGAAAAAAAATAGAAAGCTGTGAAAATGAAAGTTTTTTGCAAGCAAACACTAAAGGATGACACTGATTATGAGCAATAAAGTGATCGGGTTTCAAAAATCTGGGGTTTTCCAGATATAAAACTTAAAAAAATGCTATGAAATTCCTATCTAACTTTAAAGTAAAACAGTCTACTCTATATTAATGGAAATATTTTTAAACATAAGAAGTGAAACAGTGATTTCTACTATAATATTTACACATCCCATTACACCCATATCCATCTGGTGATCTAATCATAAGTGAACAGGCCTGAGAGTGCAAACAATGGACGTTGTTCTCAGCAGAACATGAGAAAGTGATCAAGCTCATGAAAGAAGTTTGGTTTGATAAGAAATATACTTTTTCATCCACATTTCAGAAAGATACTCACCAAAGATGGAGGAAACATGGACAATATTCAAACAGATAAATGCAGTTATTTAGTTTGCAAAAGAATTAAGTAAAACATTTTTATGCCCACATATGATTTTTTTTCTTGTATGTAAAACATGACAAGAATTAATAATGGTGCTTAATGGGTCAGATTCATTAATTTTGTGCAAAAGACCAATAATCAGTTCACACAAAAGCAATTCACAAAACAAACTATTAAAAAAAGAATCAAACTAAAACTGATGGCTAACAAGTAAATTCACAATCCTTTTGTAGTGATTAGCTGAATAGTTACATCTGTAAATGTCCACAATCTCGAAGGAGTCTTTCCGGCTCTCTTAAAGGCTATCACCCAGTAAAGCGTGGCAAGAAAACTGAAATGTTTTTCATATACTCACAAGATACCTTGTTTTGTCTATACAGAAATCTGTAAGTTCCTTCAGTCAAAACAGACCCTTCACCTGAGAAACTTACCGTGTTATTGGCAAGTTAAACAAAGGGGTGTTAGCAGAGGTGCCTGATTTTAAAATGTATGTATACATTGCTGAAAACATCTGCTCATACTAATGAGGCAAGGTTGTGATCCTCATACTCTGACTGGCGATGGGATACGTCACCATCGGGGTAGTTGCATGGCTCATCGTGATGCCTGGCAAAGGTTGTGCCATCGACACAGCGACCGGTGCCACCGAAACTGCAACAGAGGCCATGGAAACAGGCGGAGCCATTCCCTGGGCGATAGTCTGAGCGAGGGCGGCAGAGATGGGGTCGGGGTTCAGATGCGGAAGCGGTGCGGTAGGGGGCGCTGCATTGGCTGGAGGGGCGGTTGGAGCACCGGCCGGGGACACCAGATCCTGTTGCGTGACAGGACGGGGCTGCAGACCAGCGCTGCTCAGAGTGGTGTGAGTCTGGGCGATGCCATGGTTGTAGGAGCTGATAGAACCAATAGGGGGCACCAGACTCTGTTCAGACGGCACGGGGGTGGAGGACAGCGTCATCACTTTAGCCTGGCTTCGGAACTGAGCATTCTGCTCCAGGAGCACCTCGTTGGTGGCTATGAGATTGGACACCTCGAGAAAAAAAGGAAATATGTGAGTTTTGAGAACTTAACTTGAAACTTCACCCTAAAGACAGTTAGGGACCGCTCAGGTCTACATTAAAACAAAAATGATTCTGTCACTGATCTTAACATAAAGTACAATTTAGAGATGATTTGCATGTTTTGATCGCAGGATTTATAATGCAAACGACAAGTCTCAATTGTATAATGCTTCTAAAATACTTATAATAGAAAGAGGCCATCCAAAAATATGCTCTGTCATAGGGCTGGGCGATATAGCTAAAAAAATGTATCAACGATATAATGTTTCATATCATTCGGTATCGATAATTATTGACATTTTTATAACCTTTTTTAAAACAAAGAACAACAGAAAAATGTTTTAAATTTAACCACTGTATTTTTAAATAAACCCAATTTATTGAGACAAACAACAAATATTTTTTTTAACAATCAAACACAATAAAAATTAAACACATATCTAATTTCTAATGTTTTATATGCAGATTAAATAGGTCTTAAGGAAACTTTTGGCTTGTCTCCCGAGACCACAGGAGGGCGAAATTAGCAAAATAATGCAGCAATGTCTATAAAAAAACTGCATTACGTCTACATAACTCAAATCAAATATAATTTCGTAAATTGCAAAAACAATTATGAACAAAACAGCATCAAATATTTATGCATTGCTTAATACAAAGAGCCGAACTCGCCCGTCCCGCAGGTTGCATTTAAAAACCTATGAGACGGAGTGAAAAGGAATAAACCTCTACAAATTCGCGACGTGTTTTCTAAAAGGTTAAACTGTTTTAACTTTGCATGGCTACATCTCTTGTGTGATACGAGTGCAGCAGTCATATTTGTCTGTCTAAAAAATGCGCTGAATATGCGTTCTGTGTGAATGGCTTGGTTTCGGTTTTCACCTAATAAAGATCTTCTCCGCATTGAGCTTCTATATTTCTCTAATATTTTGAATGAATAACACAGCAGCAACGCATCTTGTAAGCTAGACTAACAAAACATTAAAATGCAACAACGTCACTTACATCATTATCACCGCATCTCATGCGCTACTGATGATGCTCCCTGATGCACTCCTAACATTCAAATGCAAATGTTTATTTGAAATTCTAATATACATTTTTTTATTCACAATCTCCTCATCACAGGCAGGCACAGCACTCAATTCAGCGTGTGTTCGTGTTTGTGTGTGCTGTCTGCGTCACTCATAGCACGTGCCTATATCGTGCACTATATCGAACATTTTTTATATCGTTATCGAAGGTGTACCGTCGATAAATATTGATACCGTTTTATCGCCCAGGCCTACTCTGTCATCATTTATTCATGCTCAAATCATTCAAAATCTGTATTATTTTCTGTCATCTGTGGAACATAAAAGACGATCTATTGCAGAATGTCCAGAATTTAAAAAGTAAAGTCAAAGATGGGACTGTCAATCTCCAAAAAAAAACTAAATAAAACAGGGATGCATTATATATCAGAGATTTTTAAGTATATTAGAATAAGTCAATATTGAATATTTAATCATGCATGCCTGATTTTTACATACAGATTACTTTACATCATTCTAACATCATCAAAAAGATTCACCTTAAATGTAATCTGTAGCAAATCTCAAACAGATTTTATTATGCCCACATGCACAGTTTGTTATGATGTCTAAATTCAACCGTAGCATTTAAAACTGATATCAGTTTTAGTTATTTTAGGTATTTTAGACAAAATAGTACAGAATTGGAATATGGGTTCTTCCCTACAAAAGCTGTGTGTTAGTAATAAATCATAAACCAAACTATTAAAATCATTTCATTTAGAATGAAAAAATAACATAATAAAAATATAGTTGAAGTACAAAAATAATTACAAACACGAAATTAAAATAACTGAAAAATATTAAATTAAAAGCTCTCAAAAATAAAAGATTATAATAATATATAATAATTTGAATATAAACAATGCCAAAAAGCACAATGAGAAGAGGTATTGCTAAAATATTCTCCTCTGCTGTATTCCTCAAAACTCATTCACACTAGGTTTGATGCCATGTGAAATGTCTTGTGATGATCTGGTCTGTGTCTGGCTTTCCAAAACAAATCAGGCACAATGCATCTTGAAGCGCTATATTTGAAAAGAACAAGACTGGAGAGCTATGGCAAAGTTTTTTAGTGCTTTAGGACTATATCATTTTGTAGCCCCAAACCCAGCAGAGACAGAGATATATCTTCCTTTGTATTCCATTGAAGAAAGGAAGGTTTGGAACAACATGAGGGTGAGTAAATGAGTACATTTAACATCTGTTCACCTGTTTCTTAAGCTCCTCCACTCTTTTCCTCAGTAGGGCGTTCTCCTCTTCTAGTAAGTGGTACTCTAACGGTCGGGTCGGCAGGGTGGTCTGAACCCCGAGGTCATAATGTCCACCGATGGTCACATCAGTCAACCGCAGCCCCTCCAAACGCCGTCTCTTCAGCTGGAAGGTCGTGTGGTCGATGGGCGCCTCCACCGGCCCCACTTCAAACATGCCATTCTCAAACAGAGGGTCATAGACGGAGCAAGGGCCCCTGTCGTAACGCCGATGACCCGCCGTTCCCATCGACATGCAGCCACTCATCGAGGCCCCACCTCCACCCGACATGCCCTGGTCTCTGCAGCTGCCCATATTGGGACATCCCATTCCCAGGTAGTTACCGACGCCACCACCAACGAGGCCAGACATCCCGCCACAGGCACTGCCAACACCTCCTGCTCCACCACCAGCGGTGTTCACCATCCCACTAACTCCACTGGTGACACCCATCATGCATCCGACTACACCCCGGGACGGGGCCTCATAGTCATAATCCTTCCTGACATGCCGGAACTTGCACTTGTTGCCCCGTTGACACTCTCCTTTCAGGTAGTCCCTGCAAATGGGCACCTCGCCGCGGCTCAACGGGAGGTCGGTTGGAGACAATCCCAATCCGGCCGCCACCTTGCCCCTGAGCCGAAGAGGAAGCTCTCCAGTTTTCTTATAATAATCCTCGTCCTCCTTCGAGCCGTGCACAAATCTGCAATTGGTGCGCACGCACTCTTTGTTCTGATGGTCGTGACAGAAGATGAACTCGTTCTTTTGCACGCCCAAATCGGGAACCTCGTTGAAGTCCGGATGGCGGAAGCGGCAGCGTTTTCCACGCTTGCACACGTTCCGCAAAAAGTCCCGGCAAACACCATCCAGTCCCAAACCGGAGTTGAAAGCACCGTTTCCTAAAGCCCCGCCACCTCCCATGGCCCCAGGACCTCCGTTACCCCCTGCTGATCCGATCACCCTCGTCGCTCTACCCTCTCCACCCGCCCAGAACCTCCATCGTCCCCGTTAGGGCCACCCCGTCCGTGCCACCCCACCACCACCTGCCATGGTAGGCGCTATACGGTCAGGCATGGCGCTCGAGCCAGGGAATAGAAATGCTCGCTCATGTGGGTGACCGAGCGATCGGCGGTCTTACAAGTTTCAGGTTATTAGTGGCAAAGAAGGAGAAGAGCTTAGACGAAGACGGATGCAGATCACGATCCACCCGTGCGCCGTGACTATAATACAAATAGGGAATTTAAAACAAGCATAAACTATTCTCCGCTATTAGATTAGTATTCTTGTTTCAATTAAATATAATCAGCACACCTGTTTACAACGTTATAAGCAGAATGTTTCTTGCCATCCGAATTACAGCATTGACGGCTCATGTGATGCTGACGACTGGAGTAATGATGCTAAAACTTCAGCTTTGCATCACAGGAATAATACAATTTTAAAACATATTCAAATAGACATTGTATAACAAAATAAAATATATAACATCTTATTGTGTTTTATTTGAATTTTAATATATTTATTTTCATTAAATGTTATTATTTAATATATCTTTAGCTTTTCATCAACTTACGAAACACTACTCAAAATATAAGTATCTGCATTGGTCATTACAGGAAAAACTGACCATCACCAACAACAAATTTCAGATGCATCATTGCAGTGTTTGTGGGGCAGCAGTTGAATGTCTATTAAACTTTTCTGCATTTAATTAAGCCCAAATTGCATCACATAAGGAGGCAACTTCCATTGTGTAGACCATTTCAGACTTAGGCATGCCATACATATTTAGTTTTTGAAACTTGTACTTTAAAAATTAGGCTAAATCTTGAAAAGTCTCATTCACACCAAAATAAATAGTTTAAGGCTACCATTTTCAATTTCTTCAAAGCAGTATAATTCTTCCTGGAAATGCAACTCTTGTTAATCAACATATTATGCAGTTTAACTCAATATTGTTATGGTTTTATGTGGTAACACCATGTTTTGCATAGTAACAGTATTCATTTAGGCAACATGGTACATGATGAGTACATAATAATACATCAAAAGTACTGAAATAGCACCATGGTAAAATGATAGCATTATAGGCAATTAACCTGGGAATTAAAATGTATGTACATTAGAATTTACATCAAATAAACGAGTGGCAAAAAAACACACGTAAAACACTATTTTTGATTTATATTATATAGTATATATATAGATATATATATATATATATAATCATTATCAAGAAGTGCAATCTTCAGCTGTATATATAATATTTTAGAAGATGATATAGTTATATTGCAATAATTGTAATAATTTCTTTACTAATACAGCAAATCTAAATATAAAAACAACACATTACAGCATATGCTACCTACAGAGTCTTAAAGAAGTAATCATATCTTGTTGACTTGTTCGTTTGTACATTATCTAGACTAAATATACAATATTCAATACTTAATCCATATCACACAAACATGCTGTCCACTCTCAGGCACAAAGGCCTGCTAAAGGCACATGCACAGAACGCAGATTAACCTAAACCAGCAACACTACTAAACAACTCACCCAGAGTACACAAGCAGTCGTATCGGTGAGATTAAAGAAACTGTATTTGTACATTACCGATCATACGCATTAAGTATAAATTGGCCGTGAGAATGCTTACATTAGAACATAAATTGGTCCATCAACAACTTCCGCTTTCCTTGTTCGAAGCACTTCCTGTGCGGTAGAACACTGGGAAAACGCACGTCAAAATAAAAGACCTCACAACGCAAAAATGCTGTGGAGATCTCATGGTACAATCTGGCACACCAATGTGATTTCAAAATTACTGTGGTATTAGAAAGATAAATATTTAAAAAACGCGCCATTATAGTGGTATCATTCCATTAATAAAATGCATTTAAAATAAAAGGTATACAGCAAACGTGAGCATGTGGTATCTCTTAAAGATCAAAAGTACAAACATTTTGTTTAAGCAACATTAGATTTAAAAAAAAAAAAAGTTTTAAAGGTAAACATTAACACACAAAAAATATTTTTCTTTAAAAATGCCTTGGAAAAAACTATTCTAGACACGACTATGGCAACATTACTGCTATATATTGGGATTAGATTCAGAGATTTTAATTGATCATTTATGTAATTAACACATAGTTAAACATCCAATCTGATCAATGATGTGAGTCTCTAACTCAGTGTATATTTTCATGTTGAACAACATATGAGAGACATGTTGACGAGAACAGGTTTCAACATTTATTTTCATACACGAGTATCAATAAATCACTACAGCATGATGGCGGTCAATAGTTTATTTGTATATTAATAAGAACATCAGACATCCATGTTCATATCTGATAATCTTATAAAGATTCAGTTGTAGAGCAGGAATGCAGGGGGGACATGACCTGTAAAGAAAGAAGTAAGTAAGTCAGTGACACCACAGGTAAATTCAGTATAAAGGATAAGTAACATCACCAGCTGATCAATCACTGCACATTAACAATTTCTGCATAGCAAGCTTTCTGAAACGTTGTTTAAACACGCAAATAATGCATCATCTCATCATGTGTGCACTAATTTGTACATTTCCTGAACAGAAATCTGAACTTTGGATAAAGCCAGGGTCAAAATTCTCATTTCATTTTGTTGACTGATTAGAGCTAACGGTTTTTACTGAGTGATAAAGGTTTTATCATTCCATAAATCAGAAAATACTGTCGTCAAACAAAAAAACAAATTCATCCATTTTTTTAACAAATAAAATGATATAAATCTGGTGAATGATCCATGAACAAACCAGTCTGTAAAACCTTCAGAATATAGATGGGAATAAAACTATAAAGTATGGCGTAATAAGTGCCGCTGAAGTGGAGACTTGGACATTGAGAAAATGGCCTTTGCAGATATGTAATGAAATTTAAATCTACAAATGCAAATATATAACAACAAAAACACTTTAATGTGCATTCTGAATGTTTTCTATACACTTCAGAAAGAATATGTTATGCAAGCCAAACAGCCCAAAAATGGCATATTTTTTCCATTATAGTCAGGGACAAAACTCTAGTGTTTTCAGGTGAACGTTACATGAACAACTCTCATTTTTGGACCATTCAAAGCTTGTATTTTAGCCAGAGCTGGTTAATATGTATTATTATTATTATTATTATTGTGTACTGAAATTATGTATTAAGAGCTGCAAAGTGATGCATATATTATTACTGCATGAAAAGTATTACAAATAAAAAATAATATATGCAATTGAAGGGCCCCTCACAAGACAGTGGTTTATTTTCCAGTGGGTCTGACGCTTTCAAAAACACCAGCTTCCCTCATGGCATTGAACTCCTTCGTTGAATCGTAATGTTTGTAGAAGTCAGCATAAGCCTGTTTCCTGGGCTCTGTTACTGTGAACTGCAGAAAGACACAAAAACGGTTTCTCAAATTCAAGGAAAACTGTCCATGGTAGTTTGCAAAAAAATCATTTAACTCCATCGCCCCAAGATGAAACAAATTAAAGATGGGGATGCAACCAAATATCCAAGACTACAAATTAAGGATCATCTAATGCAAACTAATTTGAACGACTATTGAGGTAACATGACAAAAAGTGCTCTTAAAATTTTTTCTCTTTAATTAACTTAAAGAACCCTTTTGACCAGAGGAAGAGATGAAGTACCAATCATAATTCTGAACAGCCATGAAGACCACAAAGGTCAACTACAGTGCACATAATCATAAAAAAAAATAGCATAATCTGTAATCAGCACATTTTCACTGACCTTGAAGGCGGCTGCTGCCACCAGGGAAAGACCGAATGCGATGGGCAAGTGGAACCTCAAACGCTTGGCAAGGAGGCCTCTCATCGCTGGCTTTGCAAGTGACATTGTTGACCTCTAGAAAGATAAGACAATAACGGGCATTAATAAAAGAAGCTTCATCATACACTGATATAGTACTGCTACGTGCTGTTCTGACCATCACAAATGGATGTCTGTCTGACTTTCAAGACAACCAAACGATGAGCCACAATTGCATTATCTACTAACATTCAGATATATGAATCTCCATGTTTGCTATATATACGTGTTCTTCTGTTCAGGTCTAGATTTGAGCGCTTTAGCTAATATGCAATTTGCATATTATTTCTGTAGACGTGATAAAAGCGCGTGCAAACGCAAAGCAGCGCTTTCTTTTATTTTAAACATGACATTTAAGATACAAACCAGCTTCATATCAGCAGGTGAGTGTCTTTTGAGACACACAACTACCTGTCTAGCTAACACTAAGTTAAGCTAGCTAACACTAAGTTAGCTAGCAATGACAAGCGGCAAGACGTACTTCAAAAACGAGGCTCTTATCGTATATATATAGTGTTAAAAACATAACAGTGGTATTGTTATAGTTTATACAGATTTCAGCATAGAAGTTTTGATGTAAGCGTATAGCAAGCTCGGTATTTACCGTTTAATTCACGACCTTCAGCAATCACGTCCGGTTACTCGGAGAGGAAGGAAGGCGTTTATGAAGGCCAAACTACGGAAACAGGCGACGGACAAATACAGCGGTGCCGATTCAGACCAACAGGTCCCCACCAGGGACAGCATTGTGATAAACAAAGGAAACAAACAGGACATTTTTAAAAAACAGGATAATTAATGATTTTATTTGCTGGAAGCATTATGCGTCATAGAGCAAAGCATTACATTTGATAAAACATCTCTACTTATTTGCTACATAGCAACCACGTATTAAATTCATAGTAGTATTAATAATAATAAAACTGAAAATAGACTTTACAGTGGTTAACTTGAATAAAGACAAAACTTTTTTTTTACATTTTTGAAATGTAAAATGTACATTTTAAAAATCAGATATAATATTGCCTTTTTATAGACTTGTACGTTTATTAAAAATTGTTTTACTTGACTGTATTATCTATATAAATTGCACTTGCAGTTCATATTATTCAAGAAGAAAAATGAAACGAAAAGACAACTGATGCGTTTTAAAATAATGAATGATTCGGGTTTCTGGAACATCTGGCAACCAACAGCTTGGCTTTCCATAGACAGTCGTTTGGGACTGGGTTGCCATATCCCTGTCATTTTACGCGACTCTTCACTCGTTGCCTTGTCAGTACAGGTTGCTTGCCTTTCTCGCTGGACCTGGCAACACTGGATTGGGTTACAATCACCCATCCTGATCTTCAAATAGCAGCAGCGGAGATCAACAGCCGCTTCAGTCCGGAGAATTGAAACCGAAATTCAACACCCGCCCGTTTCTGTAGAGCCTCAGCCGGTAAAGCGTGGTGCTCACCCCGGCTCGCGCGTGTGTAGTGGGACGAGAAGCGGATCTTCTAGCTTCAGTAGCTTGTTCTAGAACGAGGACTGACTAGTTATCGCATGTAACGATAACGTTAACGTTAGTTCACAGTACAACAACTGGTAACTTTAAACAAGCGGAGCTAAGCGAGCACCAAAGCCCTTCCTTCAACATTTACTTTCCGGGTTTTCCACTTCAGACGGCGAGTCTACCGCGGTAGCTTTCTTATATTGCAAGTTTATACCTATCAACAATTTTGCTGGCAGAGTGTAATATTGATGTAACACTGCTAAACTAAGTTAACAGCACTTAAGGGTCACACTGCCTTTGATCGTTCCAGTATCATCATGCCTCAGAAGCGGCGCTCGCAGTCGTGGACGGAGCTCAAACAAGCCGGTAACGAGTGCTTCAGAGCCGGTCAGTACGGAGAAGCCGTGAACCTCTACAGCCGGTCCATCCAGCTGCTGGAGAAGTCTGGTAAGCGCGGTCAGATATAGTCATATTACAAATATCACCATGGTAAACACCATCGTTACAGTATTACCACTTAGCCAATTACATGTTTCGTATTTCTTACCCGGAATGTTGCATGGTATTCTTGTAATACCATACCAGTACCATTGTTTTGCTGAATAGATTTCAGTACCATGTGTGTACTGTTTCAGGGGGTTTCAAATGAGGACTAGGGGGTCAGTGGAAAGTTTAGAGCTTAAAAATGTAAAAATAAATTAAAAAACGTACTTCCATACATGCACAATAAATAATACATCTAATAATACTAGTAATAGTGTAGTGAGTAAAAAAAAAAAAGTTGTATTACATCATAGAAAATATCTTCAAATATTATTTTACAAATATTCTGACTGCTTAGGCAGCTTAGCTATATAACTACCACATATTAAAGTCATAGTAATATTAATAACAAAACTGAGTAGCAAAAATGTCATATTACATAATAGAAAATATTTTCCAAATCAAAAATTACATGTTTAAATTAGATTTCATGAATACAAATATATTACCGCCTTTTAAATTTTAGGATGGGGGGGTCCCTTGCATGATTATGATCATATTATCCTTTATTATCTGACAGAACCGTGATAGAATCTGATGGTACTGCCATATGCTAAGAATACCATGGAGATTCCATATTAATATGTTTTTAAATGAGTAGCAATAGGGTAATCATACCAAACAGGAAGATATGAATGTTACAGAGCAACTATTTTTAAAATGGTTCCTCAGACTATAATAGATGTAAAGGAAGCAGTGGTGCTATTGTAAATAAAGACACATCTCTGTATCTGTATCTGTTGTGTTCGCAGGTCAGAAGAACAAGGAAGATCTGGGCATTCTGTACTCCAACAGGGCCGCCAGTTACCTGAAAGATGGAAACTGCAGTGAATGCATCAAAGACTGCACAAGGTAAGTGCAACAAACAGCGGGTGCAAAAATGGTTAAAGTGATTATGTTCAGTGTTAATAATCTTAATACTTACCTTTCAGGTCTCTTGAATTGGTTCCGTTTGGATTGAAAGCTCTGCTTCGCCGGGCATCGGCTTATGAAGCCTTGGAGAGATACAGACAGGCGTATGTGGACTACAAAACTGTTTTACAGATAGACTGGAACATACCGGCTGCTCACGATGGCGTCAACAGGTAATTCTGCATAAACAGGATCCAAAATGATGCATGTTCATTCATAGAGAATGCACTGATCAACTGTATAATGAGGTAATACACAAAATATAATACAAACCCAAAGAATAAAAATGTTCATTTGTGAGCATAAGGATACAAAAGTGTACCATAGAACACGTCTCTCCTTGCCTTCAGAATGACCAAGGCTTTGACAGACATAGACGGATCATCTTGGAGAGAGAAACTGCCTCCGATTCCCACCGTTCCGATGTCTGTGAAAGAAAGCCTGGCACAAGCCGCCAGCCCGGCCTCCAGCCCACAACAAAACAGCGAGATCGACAACAAGAAAAAAGGTATTTAAAGTGAAAAGTGTTTAAAGTGACATGTGGCCAAGTATGGGGTGACCCATACTCGGAATTAGTGCTCTGGATTTATCCCATCCAAAGTGCACACGCACAGCAGTGAACACACACCCGGAGCAGTGGGCAGCCATTTGTTTTTGCTGCGGCGCCCGGGGAGCAGTTGGGGGTTCGGTATTGAAGGTGGAAGAGAGCGCTGTACATTCACTCCACCCACCTACAATCCCTGCCGGTACGAGACTCGAACCCGCAACCTATGGGTTACGAGTCTGACTCTCTAACCATTAGGCCACGACTTCCCTGTGCCGTACTGAGCGGAGCCATCATGCTTTGCTTGTACTTGTTTTATTCTAAGCACCAGGACCTGAAGCTGCTAAAAAAGCCAAGGCTCTAAAGGAAGAAGGCAATGCGTTTGTGAAGAAAGGCGAACACAAGAAAGCCGTGGAGAAGTACACGCAGTCACTCGGTCAGGACCCCAAAGAAGTCACAACCTACACAAATCGGTAAGAAATGGTACCGGTAATTATGCTGCCAAATGTCAGGGTCCCTATGGTTATTCAGTTCAAAACTGATTTTGAATATCTACTTGTAAAAGTCATGGACTTTAGGTTTGATAATGTGTGTAAATCAATACTGCTTGTAGGGCTCTCTGCTACCTGTCATTAAAGATGTATAAAGAAGCTATTAGCGACTGTGATGAGGCTCTTCGATTGGATTCTGTCAACATTAAGGCTTTTTACCGACGTGCCCAGGCAAACAAGGAACTCAAGGTAAGTTTATTTCTGAACCATTGTCTTCATTTAAAGGGGTCATGAACTGAGAGATCCAAATTCCCTTGATCTTTTGACATATAAAAGTCATGACAACAAGAAAAAATATATTTTCAAAGTGAAAAGTGAAAGTGTTTAAAGTGATGTGACATGTGGCCAAGTATGGTGACCCATACTCGGAATTAGTGCTCTGCATTTATCCCATCCAAAGTGCACACACACACAGCAGTGAACACACACCCGGAGCAGTGGGCAGCCATTTTTTCTATTTGACACATAAAATGTCATTGCAGTATAAAAACATCAGGTAAGTTTCAGAACTCAAAACTTTCTCGTTAGTCTGAAAACAGCTTATATGGAAGCAAATATGCCAATAGGACATCATGAGGTAATAGTATGGCTAAACCCCACCTCCGCAGAAGATCAACACCTACTTCTACATCAGTGCCTGTTTAGCCCCGACACAATCAAAATGTAGTGTAAACGAGAGAGGCAAACGCAGTCTATGCAGAAACCAAACGATAAAGATGCTCTGAAAACAAAGCTGTGCAGTGCCAACCTGTGGAAAAATCGATCTTTGCATTGCCTTTCTTCTGATCTCAATATTGTTTTTTTTTAAAATAAAAGAGTGGATGAACTTTATTTTTAATGAAGATCTAGACCGTGTCAGTAAGAATTCAGTCCATTGTTCACTACATTTTATCATGGATTCGTTTGCAAACAAGGCACAATTCAATGCTGGATTTTCAGAAAGATTGAAACTAAAAGAAAATGCTGTGCGAATACATTGGATCCGACAGTAATGTCGCATCACACAAGTGGGAGTGACTGTTATTATGTGGTCACTATTGCTTTGTCTGTTATTAGAGATCAGTTGATATGATCTGAGTATTTATGCGTTTTTAACATAAATCACAGCAGCGTCCATCTGTATGAAGGCTGTGTAGGCTGTCAAACATTCACAACTGTTAGCCAGTCATAGCAGTGGGCGTTTACTTCCGAGTCTACAATCCACCACGTCCATTCAAACTAAAGGGGTGCGTTAAAAAAAAGGACGAACTCGCATAATTACTTCTAAAGATGTTTTTTGATGTAAAAATCTTGATAATATTATAAGTGGACCTCAGAGAACAGTACAAAAATAATAAAAAATGTAAAAAAAAAAAAAAAGGCAGTTCATGACGTCTTTAGTAAAAATTGGTGGATTGTTTTATAAATTGTAATACATTTCTTTCTCTTAGAACAAGAAATCTTGTATTGAAGATCTCAACAGTGTGCTCAAACTCGAGCCAAACAACGCGGTGGCGCAGAAACTACTGCAGGAAGTACAGCAGATGAAATAACCGTGATTATAAAGTGAACATGAGGAAACTTTCCCCAAGTGCCTCGAATTGATTTGCCTCTGCAATGTTTGCTACAGACTTTAGATATGCACATCATAATGTTATTTTAAAACTAGGAAAAAATTTGAGTGTTGATGTTCATATAGACACATTTGACCGGGTGTATTGCCATTAATAAGGTAATCAAGTTTCTTTTCTGAAACTCCGTGTGTCTGAGATCAAACTTGTTCTGGTAATTACATTTGTCCATGTAATCAGTAATGAATCATATGTGAGGTTGATTTAGCATGTGATTTTAATGTCTTTTTCATTGCACACTGAACTGAATGGCTCTTTTTCAGACAAAAATGTAATTCCTACTTCACTTTAGATTGACAACTCAGAAAGGCAGATAGTATTTGGGCTGCGTTTTCTACTAAATGTGTTTATTTTTTGGCAAAGATGTTGTATTGTTGTGGGTTAGTTACTGTCAAAACCAATTAGTGTTTATATACATTTGTAAAGACTTGGCACCTGTATTTATTGATGTTTCATATGCCATTTTGCATCAAGACAATGTAAACGGGTCTTTATTTTATTTAAAGTAATGTGCTGTTATGCATCTGATAATAAAGGAGAATGTTCGGGAATATTGTATTTTTTTCATCCTGTAAACTGGCAGATGTAATGCTACGATCAGCGATGACTTTTTGTAGGAATTAGCAATGCTATGTATACAGGTAGTATAACTGAATGAAAGCAAAAATACATGCTGTCAATTACCAATTTCAAATTGTTCCTCAGCTTGTAAGAAACAAGTTATCTGAACTGTAAACATGCCTTAAATTGAATATAAAGTCACAGTAGTCAACTTCAAATATTACTGTGTAAATGTTTTTTGTACAAAATCAACAGAATGCCGCAGATGATTGAACTTGAATGATTCAACCAAAAATGAAAATATGCTGAAAATTCTGTCACCATCAGGCCATCCAAGATGTAGTTGAGTGTTTCTTTATCTGAACAGAATCAGAGAAATGTAGCATTATATCACTTGCTCACCAGTGGATCCTCTGCAGTGAATGGGTGCCGTCAGAATGAGAGTCCAAACAGCTGAGAAAAACATCAAAATAATCCACAAGTAATTCACACCACTCCAGTCCATCAATTAATGTCTTATGAAGCCAAAAGCGGAGTCCTTGTAATAAATCCATCAAGACATTTTTAACCTCAAACCATTACTTCTGGTTAGAATCTGCTATTAATATTGCTTTCTCCAATTAAAACATCATCTTGAAATATGCACAGATCAAGCACTGTTAACAAGCAAAAAGTCCAAAACAGGTTCTAGGCAAATGTCAGTAGGTTTTGAAGGACTTATAATACTCCTATTTTGACCAGAAGCAACTGTTTAAAACACCTTGATGGATTTGTTTCTTACAAACACGCAGCTTTTTGCTTCACAAGATGTTAACTGATGGACTGGAGCGGTGTGGATTACTTGTAGTTTACAGTGATGTTTTTATCAGCCGTTTAGACTCATTCTGACGGCACCCATTCACTGCAGAGGATCCGTTGGTGAGCGAGTAATGTAATGCTACATTTCTCCAAATCTGTTCCTATGAACAAACAAACTCATCTACATCTTGGATGGCCTGAGGATAAGTACGTTTTCAACAAATTTGGTAAACCATTCCTTTAACTGGTATTGAACCTGGAACATTCCCTTAAATGCTTATTTAAATAGGCATAAAAATGTACATACCATTTAAATCTTTCTAGGAGAGTGAGAAGACCGTGCTGCTTGTGTCTTCTGAATTGAATGTACACCACTACAAAAACACAATACAGCGCAATTTGGAACTGATAAAACTTTTATTTCACTTTAAATTGTCTTTTACACTTTCCTGATTATAACATGTAAGGTGAAACTAGAACTGTTTTAAAAGACATACACAAATCTAGTATTACGTCAATAACCAGGTTTTATATTGTTTTTTGTCATTTTATAATATTTTTTTTTTCCCTTAAGCTAGTCTAAATTTTCACAACCACGTGCGCGCTAAGCAATGAAACCGTCACAGAAGCTAACTTTAGGCAGAATACTGGTCAGTAAAAACAAAGCAATTGGAGATACCAGATATACAGACAGGCTCGGCTCCACATTCACTACTGTATTTTTTGTAATCAAGCGTAGAATAACTGCCATTTGTTCAGCTAAGGGGGGAGAGAGAGAGAGATTTCGTCTTCAGTGCATGAACTTTGTCTTCAGCACGAGACAGATGAGTTCTACACCTAAGTGGAATGTTATAGTGATGTGACAAGGTATTGTGACACTGAGTGAGTGACTAACCCTATAAAAATGTTTGAGGTCTCGGCTTGTGTTTCACAGACTTTGGGCCAAGACTTCAAAGCCTCCACTGGATTGCAGCACTTCCCTGCACCATAATTCAAGTTAAATCCAGAATTTCTCAGTTGAACTGCTAAGGTCTTACAGAAATTCCTCTCTTAGCAGGAATGAAGAGTAGAGAAGTTCAAAGTCAGTCTAAGGCCCCAAAATTCCTTCTGATTTACAAGAAGAGGGAAACATCAAGCATCGACTTCTGTTCGTGAGAGGGTTGAATAACTTTATAAAAAATAAAAAAGTGTTTTTGCAAGTATTTAGTTTGAAGACAAATTATATTTACCTCTAAAATGTGTACTATTTTACATCTTTATTAAATGGAAGTGCGTGTGGGCAATATTACGTCAAAGGGTGAAAAAAAAAAAAATGTACAGAACAAACCAGGAAAATCGTTTACTGATGTCAAACAGCACCTTTATGTTGACTGCCTCATTGACAGCACATTAGGAAACTCTCCAGTTTGTTCACGAAAGGTCTGTAATCATCACACACTAATGGAATGTCTTTAACTTAAAACTGAATAGACATGGAATTGCAAATCTCGGGTCCCTTTTGTCGTCAGCCGTGTATGCAAAATTACGCACATGACAGCAATAATAGTAATGCATGTTAGTCAGTGTCACAATACAGCCTGTTTTCATCCCTTCTGTATGAGATCGCAACAGAATTGTACTGCTATTTGTATCGAAACCATTCCGATTTCCATTAAGCACAAGCTATCCAGAAGGAAAAACTAAACGTCACAGTGTTTGTTAAATTAATGGACAGTTTAATAACCTTTTGAATAAAACCAGCAATCGCCAGTACACTATTGGAGAGAAGCGACAGAAGGGAAAAATGGTTGGGGGGGGGGTGGACACTATAATGTATTAAATCCTGCTAGACCAGAGAGATATACTTTATAAATATTAGGAGGGATTTTAGGAAGGGAAAAAAAAAAAAAAAAAAAAGGAAATCGTTTCCACTATTCAACCATTTTCCCTCGTCTGGGGGGAAAATACACAATCAGACATGTTTGAAACAAGTCAGCCTTGGAAAAACCAAACTTTTCCCTGCCGCTCGTGGCTTCAGGGGTACAACCTTGTAGGTCAGGTACAATTCATGCGGCTCGTCATACAGAAAGGTGGATAAAGGTGAGGTGGATTGGATGGAGCAGGGAATTATGGGCTGTATATGTGTAAGATAAAGAGTGTAGGTGGATTTAACAGTGAAGTGCAACGCCTTTAGTTCTCGCCCTCGCCAGCATCCCCCTCATCACCCTGGTTTTCTGATGTCCACAGCTGCAGAACGAAAGGAAAAAATTAAAATGTTAAAACGATACAATGATCAGGCTTCCAAGGGTCCAAAATTAACTTTATACCACCAATTTCATGACCAATGGCGTAATATTAAATATTTCTTATTGGCAAAAGTTTGCATTATTCATATTAAAACTACACTGCCACTAAGACAGGGTTTCTGCAGGTTTTATGAAGGTAAAGGTATGATTTAAGATATCAAAAGTTGAAAAATTCAACTTCCCACACATCTCCATTACTTTGTAATTCATTTTACACTATTTCTGTAATTCATCTTGAATATTTATTCTCCTAACCACTAGAATATGGAAATAACTTTCTGTACCTCTGATCACATCGCAAAAAAAAAAAAAAAAAAAAAAAAAGTGTTGCTCATCAATATTTGTCTGGTTTTCCAGTGCAAATATCTAAGATTCTTAAATCAAGATGACACAAGAAGTCTTGTTTTAAGAAAAAATAAAGTGAGCTATCAACAACAAATATCTGCCAAATATCATACCACACTGACAGATGTGTTCTTTTAAGCAAAACCTCATTTAATTTTGTGTCATGACAAAAACATGACATTATATTTTCAATTTGAATCTCAAGTAAATGCATCTTGATTTAAGAATGTTGGATATTTGTTTTGGAACGCCTAACAAATATACTGATTAAGATATTTATTTTTCCACCTTTAATGCCATGAATTTAAGACGGCCTGCTGTGATTTAAGACTTTGTGATAAGACCTGAATTTGTGAAAGGGTGAGTTAAGACTAAGACCTGCAATTCATAAACTCAAATTGTTATGGTAATAATATAACTTGTAAATGACAAAACTAGCATGGCTCAAACTATCATTTTTAAAGTTTGATTTAATGATGAGTAATCTAAATAGTTTACATTAATTTTGCATTGTTCATTTTAAGCAAAGATTAATTTTGGGGTCGGTCTACACCCATAAAAGCCAAAGTTGGCACTTACAGTGAGGTTGTCCCTTAGTAACTGCATGATCAGGGTGCTGTCTTTGTAAGAGTCCTCGTTTAAGGTGTCCAGCTCAGCAATTGCCTCATCGAAAGCCTAAGGTGAAAGCAAACATGAGGGTAACTGGAATTGCACACTATTTTTCAGTATAAATTCATTTAGTTTCACATTCCAAACTGCTTTCTGAAAGTATTCACTGAATGTTGCACATTAATAAGATGGGATGAAAGAGGAAAGTGTACATTGTGTGTACCCAACACAGAAAAAGTCCAACTCTAACAAGTTGTAGATGAACAGATGATTGTCTAACCGTTTTTGCCAAACTGCAGGCCTGCTCTGGGGTGTTGAGGATTTCATAGTAAAACACGGAGAAGTTCAATGCTAGTCCCAGCCTGATGGGGTGTGTTGGCTGCATTTCCTTTTTGCTGATCTCAAATGCATCCTGGTAAGCCTTCTGAGAGTTGTCCACTGTGGCTGCAATTTGAGAGGAAACAAAATCAAATTAATGACCATCACATCTATTCACTCTTAGGACTGGACCTTAAACTTCAGCATTATCAGTTCCAATCATTTTCTATTAGTCCATCTTCTCCCTAATGAATAGATTTAACATTAATATTTAGGCAACAAACTTCTTGCTTTAAAGAAAATGAGCTCACTTTTCTTTGCTTCTCCAGATGCCACCTCGGACAGGTATCTGTAGTAGTCTCCTTTCATTTTCAGGTAGAAGACTTTGCTCTCTGCCTGGCTAGCGTTGGGAATGAGGTACTTCTCCAGGAGACCCTGAGAGAACAGAGGTAAGACTGACATTAAGCTATGACCATTAATATTACAAATAAATGAAAAGCACTGACCTTCAGAAAGAGGAAAAAGCAACTCTCTTAAAGGTAAAGTGTGCATTTTTGATCCATCCTAATTGCAATTTTCATGTGAGCAGTTTCATGTTACAAATAAAATGTATTTATTTTGCTCTAACTGTAAAGTGACCTGCCTTGCTGCCTACTTAAACGTAAAATTAATTGCAAATTAAATCAGGTGGAACTTCTAGAACTCAAATGTTTTCTTCACACGTCACGTCTCTCACCAACACATCGTTGCAGATCTCCTGAAGCTCGGCCTCGATCTTCTCACGGTATTCGCGCGCCATCTGCTGTTTCTTCTCATTGCCCTCTGTTTTCTGCTCGATGCTGGAGATCACGCGCCAGGACGAGCGGCGGGCGCCCACCACGTTCTTGTAAGCCACGGAGAGCAGGTTGCGCTCTTCGTTGGAAAGCTCAACGCCGCCCTCTGTGACGGCCTTCATGGAAGCAGCCATGTCATCATAGCGCTCGGCCTGCTCAGCGAGCTTTGCCTTCTGCACTAGGTCACTCTTGTCCATGATGCAACTACAAAAGTAGGAGAAAATGTATAGTTAGATAACAAAATGCACGTTGGAGAGTTAATTTTCCTTTGCCTATAGTCTGTATGAATATAATAAAATTAAGTCAAGTTTGGTGTCGCTTAGTGAGCTTGGCTGACCTCCTTTTGTTGTAAAGAGGTCAATTTTCAAGTTGGTGCCAATTTTGACCTGCACCAGATACTATTATTAAATTTGGGACTTATGGAGATTTAAGTCATACTGAAGGCTACCCATGAACGATTATGTAAGAGGACCAATGCTAAGGCACAGCTATGAAGTTGCAGTCATTCAGCGACTGTCTCAGAGACTTTATCTCAATGCATTCATCACTGAATCAGAGTGAAAAACATCAGTAAAATCCCATTTGAGGTTATAACACTAACTGATGAAGAGCATTACCTGAAACCAGCCTAGTTAAACAGAGCTTCCTTAAGACTGATTAGTAGACTAGTTGGTTTTGAAAACAGGCAGGTTTGCACACTAAAACGGCATTCAGACTATTCTTCAAGTAAAATTACTTCAGATCCCACACAAAGGGGCTGTCTCTTGTTGGTTTTTATTTTTTTTTTTTTTCAAAATAAAGCCAGGTTTGTGTTTTTCTTTTCTATAACTTTTTCGGTAACACTTTACAATAAGGTTCCATTAGTTAATGTATTAACTAACATGAACAAACAATGAACAATACATTTATTACAGTATTTATTAATCTTTGTTAATGTTAGTTAGTGAAAATACAGTGGTTCATTGTTAGTTCATGTCAATTCAGAGAGCATTAACTAAGGTTAACAAGCACAACTTTTGATTTTAATAATGAATGAGTATATGTTGAAATTAACATTAAGATTAATGCTGTAGAAGTATTGTTCATATTAACTAAAGTAGTTAACTAATGAACATTATTGTAAAAGTGTAATATTTTTACCTCTTTGAACTCATTTAAATTAAGATTCTCTACTGATCAATCATCATTTTGCTGACTAAAATTCATCAAACTTGAACTCTGGTAAAACGTTTTTAAAATTTGAAATGCTCTGAAACACTTTGGTAAACACTTTAATAATAACTTTCCTTTATAAATAATTAAACATTACATAAATGCTTGCAGATTAGTTAAGATATATTCACATAGCTAGAAATATGAGAATGTTTTTGTTAATGTTTACTAATGAACTTACTAAACATTACCTAATTATTAATATATGGTTATTTCATGTAAATTGAAATGCTTATAAATGTTAGTAAACTTTCAGTTCATATGATCTTATTTTGTTGGTCTTTGTTTGTTGTGTAGATATACCTCTATTTACACATCTTAAATAATCTATTAATGATCTGTTCATGTTTTTGCAGTATCTCAAGTGGAAACTCTTCATCATTTGTTTATAAATGTTTACTAATCATTAATAACTTTATGAACAGTCATCTCAATGGCAAAAAAGTGTCCAGAAAGACCTGAATTTACCCTATTCACAAATATTTACTAATCATTTCTTAATCATTTGTTCATGTGTTTTGCAGTAGCCAATCTAAAGTTGAAACTATTCATCATTTGTAAATGTTTATGAACGATTACTAATCTTTTAGTATCGTTATGGGCATTGGACTTTTAGCTAATGGAACAAGGTTTGTGTAAAGGGTGGCTGGTTAAGTTTAGCTAAATGCTTGCTAAAGACATAACAGATTGTAATTTTGGTGCAAAAAAAATGTTTTATTGCCTCAACACGCACATGTAACTATTCATCAGTATTAAACAGGATATTCTTGAATCATAAATAAACAGAAGAAAACAACTCATTTTAAATACAATTCTTGTTAATTGATCAAAACAATATAATATAAACAGATTGAACCGTGTTTCCTTATCAAATTGACCCCTGTACACCGTTGACCCTTTAACCGACCCTTAAACCTACCCATGCCACCAGACCTGTCCCTAACCTTTCCCGTATCACACCTCAACAGCAGCAAAAGTGTCATGTATTAACACAAGCTTTTAATCATTTTATATCATCTGTTAAAATCATTTGTAGATTTTCAATAAGTGCTTGATCATATGGAATTGAAAGTTTAATGTCATTTGTAAGCATTTTAACTTGCATGAAATAATGATTTGTTTGAACTAATCTTTAATAAGTTTATTAGCAAACATTAACAAGCGCATTATCTCACGTTTCTAACTCTTTGAATATATATTAACTAATTATCCATCAAGCATTACATAATGTTTGTTAATGATGTACTAATGAAAGTTATTATAAAGTGTTACCAACACTTTAAACAGAAACTAAGTTTGGGGATTTTAATTTGCCATATAATGCTTTATAATTGAAATTTTTTTTGTTTACATGCATTTCGCACACTGAATCAGGTTTATCTATAGATAATGGTATTAGTAGTGCTTAACCTCAAAGACTTTATTTTTTGGTAGAATAAGAAATACATGCACAATGTTTGTTTTACCTTGACAGTAACAGTTTCTGAGAAACTTATAAACACTTTTAATAGAGAAATTGTTTTATTTTGCCATATAATGTGTTTTTTATATATATAAATAAGATTACCATGCATTTTATGTATTATTATAACCCAGGTTTCCCAAAGATAACGGTGCAAGCTGTGGTTAACCTAAAAGACTAGTTTTAGGTCAATAAATATATGACCACCATAACATTAGTTATACTATGATTTTACATTGACAATTGTTCTCCGCACCAAATTGACAAATAATCAGGTCATATTTGTAGCTCATACTGCACTGATGCACTGGTTTCAGGATTTCTGAAATATATAACCCAATTAAAAAGTAGGTCAAAATCCTTATTTCTAAAACACACAATGGCTTATCCACCTCTGCGTATTATAACTGGTCAAAGTCTAAACCAAACCCACTAAGTTAGATCACCTGTTCTAAATCACATATAACCCCAGGTTTCTGGCTGCTGCTTAATATTACATTTATCCAATTGTCCGTCTACCTTTGTGCAAGGTCATGGAATCCGACATGGAATCGGGATTCCAGCAGGCCACGGTGGGAATTTCAACTCTGTCAGCTATCAATACGTGTGTAAGTGCCAACGCCCAGGGCGTTGATGTCTCCGCCTGAACCCGAACCACAGGTAACGGTGTCAGGCGAGAAAACACGGCCCGTCCAGCTCCTAGAGACCAACACACACGTGTGAGCTTGCTGATCGGTTGCCTAATGAGACCGAGGAGGGCTGGAGTACTAGTTAAAATGCGTAGTTTGAACGGTTAGTAGATGACATAAGGGCTGGTGTCGAACTAGACTTATTTACATAGGCCCTCGCGACACGTCCTGTCGACAAGTCCGCCATCCTTTGAGGCGATTGTTTCGCGATTTAAACGATCCAACCCACTAAATAATTTCAATACATTAACTTGAACGCATTTAGAAATAGTGAAACTATAAACGGGAGCCGTTTTAAGCGCCTAACCTCACTAATACTGCACTGCAGCATATTCAGGCTCTTCGCTCGAGCTAACAGCGTTAGCCACCAATGCAACGCCCTCTCACTCGCATTCCCGTGTGGAATTTAATCGGACGCGCCGATTATTCGCGCCAAATGAAATTTAACCGTTACTAACTGCCTTTCATAAGAACGCGCTTTGCTCCTCTGGTGTATTATACCATTACCGTGTTAGCCGGTTAGCTTTCACGACGACCGGGTGTTGAATAGACGCGGGAGCCGCTGGCCATTGCTCCCGTTCGGATGAGGGTTGTTCCGCACGACGATACTTTGATAGCGCTCTTACATAATGATTGTGCGGGAACCGCGCGCTTCTAATAGAAATCGGACGTAATCGGAAAAAATCGGCAATAATCGTTATTCATCGCCCGCCTCGGCCTAAGTCCTTGTACCCAGCCCCAAACCACAATAGACACCTTCCGCCATTGACAATGATGAGGGGGGCTTACATGTGCAACAATACAGCAAAATGCATCTCTAACATTCATAATATCACACGAGCGGCCTTACTGGGCAATGTAACTCACATTGAAATATATTTCGAGTCCTGATTTGTGTCTGTTAACGATGGGAGTATCAAGCTGTCCTCCGTTTTTTTTTTCTTTTTTTACTGTCGGGGGTATTCAGGCAGTACCACTTACGCTGCGCGACACTTCCGCTTCCCTAACTCCCCACCTCCCCCCCCCCCCCCCCCCCCCACCCCCCCCCCCCACCCCCCCCCCCCCCCCCCCCCCCCCCCCCCCCCCCCCCCGCCAGTATCCATGGTAACCGCTATCCGGGGTTTCCTACACTGTTTTACACGGTCCCTTACGTCACAAGGACCATGGTAACCAAAGCCCTGCGTGACGTAGTTAGTCGCCATAGCAACCGTTGCCAGGAGGCGCTCGACAGCTTGCTGAATTCGAAATGGAAGCTTGTGAGATTAATAATAATTGGAACAACAGAAGATGATGGTTACTCGATCTCAGACTATGATCTATATTTTCTCCGATGCACCTGACCATTACAAGCATCTCTCGTTTCTGTTTTTGTTCATAGTAATATTAGTCATTTGTATTTGTGTTGTAGCTATCACTTTTTCACACTAAAAATGCAGCTGAAAAAAAAACAAGTTTTAAATGAATCATTCAAATAAAAAGAAGTGAAAATTGTGTAAAATAATTAATAATAACAATAAATAAATACATTTGTTTGTACTAAAAGATGCATGGTCAATGTCACAAACCTGCTTATTTGATTAATAGCGCAGAATGTTAAATATCTGGTTTTCCTAATTTTATGTCATAACTTTTTCTTTTTTTACTAGCCTATATCTGCCCATGAAAACACTTGCGTAGCCTATCATCAACAAACATCAACAAATTCTCTTGAATTATTTGTTAAGTAAGATTTAGCCTTATGCATTTGTTAATGTACAGTGATAACACATATGAATGAACCATAATTAATTTTTTTTAATAGGCCAAAAATACAAGACAACCCATTTAAACAGGGTTTTATAACGCTGAAACTCATCGCTTGTAATACACAGAAGTCACCAGTAGGGTGTAGTGTAGATCTCTACAGTGACTCAAAGAGGTCAGTCTGGTAGTTGCTTTAGTTTAAATAAAATGTTTCATTTTACATTGGCTTGTATGACACAGACATAATAAAGCCTGCCGTTTTAACCAAAACGGGAGCATTACTAAGATTACAGTCTACACAAACAGCAATTTGTTGCAGAAGTTGCTCCATGCAGGTGCAATCTCATTGGAGTTTGTATTGCTTAAAGTCAAATGACATTTGTTAGTATCTAGGCCATTTTTATAAATGGTATGACGTCAAGTCACAACGATGACCTAACCAGGTTTTCATTTGTTAAACAAAAATGCATAGCATTGCAACTTTGCATTCATACGGCAGGTTTACTCATGTAGGCATCATCAAGTGTTGAAGATGTTTTCCCTCAGTTTGTAGGTTCCCAGGTATTATGCTCCTTTAATACTAAAGCTTTAAAAGAAAAAGATGTCAGACCGAGAATGTTTAAGGCAATCAAAATAAGCATGCATAGACCTTTTGAAGGTGATGTTTCTGCGTGCATTGTGCCACAAACATAGCTGGAATTTTGCATTGAACTGATTTTTTAATATTTTTGCATGCCCACCTCCTCACATAAAAAGCTTTTCAGTGTCAGAGTCTTCACGCTCTTTCATTTTAAAGCACATGACTTGATGCAAGACCTGGAATTAAAAGCATAGCATATTTTCTGATTATCTGCAGCAATAAAATCAATGGTTCTATCAATTAAGCATCCACTTGATTAATTTAGAATTGAAATGATCAGCATGACCTTTAAACTTTAAAAGCCAGGTAACACAGAGGTAAATCCGATGCACTCAAGCACACCTTGCTTGCTGGTGTGAATAATGTCCTTTTTGTAATTTCATTCATGCATGTGAGAAATTACCACATTCTACTCAATCATCCACTTGTACAACAAAGTAGAGCAACCAAATTTGGTGCACGAAGAATTTGAAAAAGAATACTTATTGTTCAATTAAACAGATAATGAGTAAGACCAATTTCATAAACCAATTCAAATATTTTTAGAGGTGCTATATCATATATGACTCCGACCCAAAATGAGGCTGGGTTATTTTGGGACAGCAACACAGATGACTGAACATGGTTGTTATTATTATGAATGCTCATTAATAATCTAAGCTTATCTTTCGAATAAAAGAAGCTAAATACATTCTGAAGCCTAATGTCAATAATAGATACATGTAGATATAAATGATACAAGTGAGAAAAAACTGTTATTTTGAGTGCCTGATAGAAATGTCTGAAATAAACCTTAAAAAAAATGGCATAAAAGAGGCTGCCATACAGTGACGAGTCTATGTTCCCTAAAGGGACTTGAGAATAAAATCTATAGCTGCGGTTCTCCAGGGAAATCTGTACAGACCTGCTTGAACATGCCTTATTAATTTGTTAAGCAATAGAAGCATGTATTGATGTTGACTTTGTCACCAATTCATAAATCAAAGACATACAGGACACCGCTGTATGTGTTGTTGTTCTTGTTAATGAAAGCTCTGAACAAAAGCTATATGACCGAGGCAAGCATCATTATTATTTATATTATGTATTGTAGAAGATACTGGTGATCTAAACCTCAGAACCTTTTCACTTCAGTCTTTTTTTCCCTCTTGGTTGAAATACAGGCCTGTTAAATATGTATTCAAGAAATGAACTGCCTCACAAGACACTGTATGCCTCTCATGTTGGAGAGTGAACGTAATAGTCTTGGACAAAAGCACACATTGATTGTTCAGCTGTATAATGGAGATAGGTGGAGATTCTTTACCATGCATGGAGAGAAAGGAAATAACTATACTACCACACAATATAGTCTTTATGCTAGCATGCCATTTTTAGTACCTAATCATTCCCTGGATAGAAATGAACTCGCATTACTGACAGCCAAGCAACTGAAAGGAAGGAGCAAAGCACGGCAGAGTGCCATATATCATCCCAGCATGAAACATGAATGAGAAACTAGATTTGTACATTTTCTGAAGGAAAGATGAATGGTGCCTGCTAATGCAAAACTCACTTACTGTGGTTGTCAGTACATTGCTATGCAGTTGCTTGAGTGTTCTGGGTGGTTGCTAGGTGGTTGCTATGGTGTTACTGCATTCTGAGTGGTCGTTTCATGTGAATTAATGGCTACATCAGGTAAACGCATGCATTTAAACAGAGGTTCCAGTTATATTTCTTTTTCTGAGCCATTTCTCATAATCATTTACACCTGCAGCTGCAACCAATGAATGCAAGTAATAATCACTTCACAAAAAAGAATGAAAAACAGCGGTTGTTTCTGATTTTACACTTGAGAAATATTTGGGGTGTAACCAGATTACTTTGAAACAATTTTCACCTTTTGTTAAATGTATGCTTATAAATTGTATCATGTTTAATTAAGTCCTAGTACAAAGTGTTGAAGGTGTTTTTAAGGGCAAGTAAGTAACACATTGAATAAACATTTTTGAAGTAGAAAGACTGAAATAGTATATTCTTATAAAACGTACTTCAATAATCAGTTTTAATGAGCTAGCAGTTGAAATTCAAAATATTGAAGAGAGTTGTTTCTCCCGCTCCCCCCTCCTCAGACGTGACGCTCCAGTGGGTTGTCAGATTGAGGACATACAACAGGAACAAGCACAATTGACAATGGAAGGTGACGAGTCTTACACTGTAAGTTGATGAATTGATTTATCTGAGTTTTCAAGCTTATAGAGTTTTTTTAGATGGACGGCGAGGCTTTTTAGGTCAGGTAGAATCTGCGATCTCTAACCCAGTTCATTTTGCTGGCTTCCATGTCTGTAATACGCTGTGTTTTCTACCAACTGGCAACCTGTGGTGTCAAAATCCAATTGGGTCAACTTGAAGTGGGCGGAATCACACAGACCAAAACAAAAACAGACATTCTGACACTGAACACACATTTCAAAGCAGAATAACTGGCTGTAGCAGGGTTTTTTTTCTCTCGGAGAAACAAGCATGTGAAGTTAGCATGTTTCCCAAATATCTGCAAACATATTATAGTGTCTTATACAATAAATGACATACAGCACATTTAAGTGATACGTGCATTTTGAAAAATGTTCATATTCACGTTTTAATTTTTTGTTGCATTCGTTGCACTCCAGGATTTTCCTGGGAAAAAGGTGAGCAAGAAATGCTAAATGGATGAACTGACTTAAAAACAATTAAAGTTGATTGATAAGTGCCAAGGAGTATTGAAAAACAGGTGTTTGTCTGAAAAAATCTCCTTAGTACAAATGAAATCATTATCTCCTCTACACTCTTAAAAATAAAGGTGCTTCAAAAGGTTCTTCAAGCGATACCATTTTTGGTTCCACAAAGAACCATTCAGTCAAAGGTTCTTTAAAGAACCATCTCTTGCTTACCTTTTTATAATCTGAAGAACCTTCTTTTGCCACAAAGAACCTTTTGTGAAACGGAAAGGTTCTTCAGATGTTAAAGGTTCTTTATAGAACTGTTTAGACAAAAAGGTTCTTCTATGGCATCGTGAAGCACCTTTATTTTTAAGAGTGTAGTGCTTCTTTACAGTCTAAACATTTGATTGACTTCAATTAAGTAATGGGACTGTACTTCAGCTTCAGTCCAGTAACTGCCTCTCTGTTTAATACTGTCTCAGGACGTGAACCGATGCTTGACACACTTAGCCTGTCCTTCATCCTCCACGTTTTAATGATTACTCGAGGATATCAGATATGAAAGACACAGCATCGTCCTCGGAGCCCCAATTTCTATATTAACTGGCAGCAGGTTGCTCCATTTTCAGCAATCTAGGTTGATGTGTACTGGAGGAAACCGATGGCACTCTTAAAATGAGTGCCAAGAACTTGTGGTTGGCAAATGAAGCGAGAAACAGAGAGTTTCTGCACAAGTCATCACATAATACGTCTATACACTTGCACATGTCAGATACAAGAATCAGATTACTTAAAAATACACAACATTAATTCAAAATGAACACCATTTCCTTTCCTAATGCAAGTTCTTGGTCTTATTGTAAAGAATTCATCGGTGCATGTTATTCCAAAAAAACAAAAATCAAAACAATAATCAAAAATACCTATCAAAACAGGCATTTAAAGGGATAGTGCACCCAAAAAAGAAAATTGTCATAATTTACTCACCCACAAGGTGTTCCAAACCTGTATGACTTTTGTTTTTCTCTGGAACACAAAATACGATTTTGAAGAATGTTGGTAACCAAACAGTTTCTGTTTTCCCATTGGGAATCCCATTGTAGTTTGGCTATACTATGGAAGCATGCTCCGGCTCCATCCACCTATGTTTATGCACATTTTGGGATATCACATTAAAAACTGTGGAATGGAAATGCGAAGATACACAGAAATTCAAAAAATGCGCATAAAAAACTGAGTGCACATTTTTTATCGATAAGAAAACATGTGCATAAACTACGATAGAAACATATTTACCGAATAAATTCCTCAAAGCGCATCAAAAAAGTAATGTGACTTTGCGCGATGGGATGGCGTAACTGGACTAACCAGCGGACCAGTCTCGCTGCACAATATCTGAAATGTTGTTTTGGTCATTCTTAAATGCCTGAGCCAAAGTCTGTCGTCAAAGTGGTTCTGTATAATTATCTCCCAGAACTGTCTTACACAACTGTTCATGTTTATTGCATTTCTGCTGATGATATAATTTATTATATATGAAAAAAGACCAAAGTGGCTTCTCCTACTGCAGCAAATTACCTTTTTCTTAGTGATATTTGGCACCAGTTTATCAGGAAGTGACGATGTTGTTCTCTTCATCTCGCTGGATGGAAATGGAGCTTTGTTTGCAATTTTTTTATATGATATTAAATTCAAGTTAAATTTGCAGCTTTGGATAGAAAAATAGCTAATGGGAACTAAAATTATTTGGTTACCAACATTCATCGAAACAGGTGGACTATCCCTTTTACAACCAAACATTTTACAACCAAGTCAAGTCAATATGTTATGAAGTTCTTTCAATTCAATTTTAGAACCTGCCGCATGTCATCAATAAATGCTGGAGCGTTTTAGTTTATAACTAAAGCATTTAGACTATAAACCTACATTAAACACATAGGGAGGATAGTACAGTATCTTATATCATTTGTCATCAAAACCACAATTTTGATTCCGCAGTGCAAAGAATAATAGATACAAAATGAAATATTCAGCAGCCCCTAAAGGCAATATGGAGAATTTATTTACACATATCCATCTTTGATCTAAATCGTCAATGCTTATCCCATAAGACATGCCTGCCCCACAGCCCTCCCAGAGAAATATAGTGGTGGGACGTCATCTGTAAATTGCTTTCTGACTCAGCATGTCCTGGTAAAATGAATTCACACTACAGCAGGTAGTGGGCCCGCGGTGGGAAACAGCTGGCTGCGTTATTTGCTTCTCTCACTCTGGTTGTCGCTGGTAAATAGAGACAGCCTGCATGCATCGCTGTCCTTGGATGTGCTCAAACCAACTCAGTAGGTGAGCAGGCACCAACAAATGAGGTTACCACGGGAGCAAGAGAGGGTGGCCTTAGCAGGTGTTTGTGAGACATATAGCATCTGCTGTGAATCAGGTTAAAGCTTGTACTGCAACGCATCTATCTATCTATCTATCTATCTATCTATCTATCTATCTATCTATCTATCTATCTATCTATCTATCTATCTATCTATCTATCATTTTCAAAGAATAAGTTTAAGTGAGTGTTAGATGATGGCAAAGTAAATCTAACTGTAAAAATAGGGGAAATGAGCAAGCTTAATTAAACAATAAATAAATAAATAAATAAACCTACGTTACAGGTATATCATTCAGAAATATGTATATAATATTATAATATCATAATATATGGACATGCAATATGTAAATAAATATATGATGGCATTATATATATTTATAATTTTTGTTTTGTAATGCTAATATATCTTTGAATAACACAAAACATTATGATATCACATGGTTTGTAAACAAACTGTCAAAATTCATGCTTCAGTTTATTATTAGTCTGAACTGAAGACATATCTTGCATGGGAAATACAAACAATAATTCCAGCTGTCATATCTACAGTAGAAGCATGTGAGGGAGTGTGTATTATATCAGGATGGAGTGACAGAACTAATGGAGCTCTATGATCACAATGTTCTTTGCTTATGTCAAGGGCAGGTGGCTGCTATATTCCTGTGAGCTCTTTGTAGAGGCGGCAGAGGATGATGAGGGCTTTCCAGTTTTCTAGGTCAGTCTGATGCATGATTCTGCTGTGTCTGTGAATAATATGCATTTTGTGTGTGTGTGTGCGCAAACCAGCTGTTCCAATTCGGTCATTATTTTAAACGTGGCCGTTTGGTGAAGACAGATTTCCTGTACGTCCAAACAAACTAGGAAACTATATTATCAATAGCTGCACAAAGCTCATGTTAATCAAATGGTTTGCACTGGTTTCTACTTCTAAACCAAAACAAAGTCACAATATACTGAAATACACATATGCAAACTCTTCTTACACATATGCAAGCTTGTTTCCATACTCATGCATTCTGAAATCTAACAGAACGTAACTCATAACTCAAAGCAAATACACTACGCATTCTCAGCGTCACCTCAAGGGACGCTACAGCAGGCTTTATAGTGTAAATGTCAGTTTTTCTTTGATTGATAAAACGATAGAGTGATAGAACGACAGATTGAATGATACATAGAACGTTGGATGGATTGATGATTCATGGATGGACTGATAGAACGATAGATAGAACAATAGAATGATGGAACGATAGATAGAATGATGGATGGATGATAGATAGATAGATAGATAGATAGATAGATAGATAGATGGATGGATGGATGGATGGATGGATGGATGATACAACGATAGAATGATAGACAGAATGATAAATATAAAGAGAATTATAGAACGATAGATAGATAGATAGAAAGATAGATAGATAGATAAATAGAAAGATAGATAGATAGATAGATAGATAAATGAAGATAGAACGATAGATAGATAGATGGATGGATGGTTGGATGATTATACAACGATAGAATGATAGACAGAATGATAGATAGATAGTGATAGATAGATGATAGATAGATAGATAGATAGATAGAATGATAAATGGATGGATGGATGGATGGATGATTGATACAATGATAGAATGATAGACAGAATGATAAATAGATAGATAGAATGATAAATGGATGGATGGATGGATGATAGATAGATGATAGATGGATAGATAGACGGATAGATGATAGATTGATAGGTAGATAGATAGATAGATAGAATGATAAATGGATGGATGGATGGATGGATTGATACAACGCATTAGGAAGTATAGACAGAATGATAATAGAAAGAAGAATGATAGATATATAGATAGATAGATATATAGATAGACGATAGATAGATAGATAGATAGCAAGATAGATAGATAGAAGATAGATAGATAGCATAAGATAGATAGATAGATAGGATAGATAGATAGATAGAACGACAGAAAGATAGATAGATAGATAGAAATAGATAGATAGATAGATAGATAGATAGACAGATGATAGATAGATAGATAGATAGATAGATAGATAGATAGATAGATAGATAGATAGATAGATAGATAGATAGATAGATAGATAGATAGATAGAAAAACGATGGATGGATGGATGCAGATACAACGATGTAGAAGTATAGATAGAAAGAATGATAAATAGAAAGAGAATTGAATAGGAACGATTTAGAACGATAGATAGATAGATAGATAGAAGATAGATAGATAGATAGATAGATAGAGTCAGATTATAGATATATAGATAGATAGATAGATAGATAGATAGATAGATAGATAGATAGAATTAGATAGATGTGATGGAGGATGATTGATACAAGATAGAATGATGACAAATGATAGATAGATAGATAGTTTTTAAAGATAGATAGAAGCTAGATAGATAGATAGATAGATAGATAGATAGATCGCTAAATAGATAGATAGATAGATAGATGATAGAGGGATGGATGGATGGATGATAGATAGAAAGATAGATAGATAGACAGCTGTACAACAGGAAAGAGAATAGATAGATAGATAGATAGATAGATAGATTAGTTACCTAGCTGTTAGTAGTTAATGTGTTAACTAACATGAACAATCAATGAACAACACATTTATTACAGTATTGATTAATTTTTGTTAGAGATGTTAATAAACATACAGCTGTTCATTGTTAGTTGATGTTAGTTCACAGAGCATTAACTAATGTTAACAGATATAACTTTTGATTTTAATAATGCATTGGTAAATGTTGAAATTAACATTAACTAAGATTAATAAATGCTGTAGAAGTATTGTTCATTCTTAGTTCATGTTAACTAAAGTAGTTAACTAATGTTAACTAATGAACCTTACTGTAAAGCGTTACCCACTGATCTTATATATATTATAGATCAGTGGTTTTACCCAAATTTTGTAAATAAAAAAAAGAAAGAGCAGCTTCGGTTTGAAGAGGTTTCTGATGTGAAGGTAAAGACGGAGCTGTTGAGAGCGGCTCTCAAAGACAAACCAATGCCAAATGAGAGCAGACTAGAACATCTGCACCTCAGACAGCAACTAATGAAAGCACAGTTTCTTCTCCCTACTTTGCTTTGCACTATCACCAACATGGAGAGCGAGACAGAGAGAGAGTGCTCGACCTTTACTGTAGACAGCCAGAGTAAGTGCAAATTATAGCGGAATGATTTATGTTAGCTCCTCTCCCAAATCCCACAACATCAGCAAGTGTTCAACGTCCAGATGCAACCGTACCTCTCGCTCGCTTCCTTCCACCGTTCCACAAGATGTCACATCGGCAGAGACATCCTCATTTCGTTCTGCTGGAGAATTGGGTCTCCTGTGTACCTATTTAATTACTTTGTGCTGTTTGATGACAAGAAACACGCACACACACCCACTACCTGATTGCAAGGTGATGACCTCTGTAAATGTTGAAGGTAATGGCAGAGACGGAGGGGAAACAGATTTTAAAAAAATGATGCTCATGTAATTTATCCATCCTCAACCCCTTATTAATTCATTATTATAAGGCTAGACACAACTATTTTCTCTATTTTTGTGGGTGTTGTGCTTGGGTACACACTATGAGGTGTTCAGTGTACTTTCCCAAAGGCTACTCCTTCTCAGTGTTATTTATTTATTTATTATTTTCACATTTTATGTTTTTAATCTTCGTTTTAATTTTAAATGTAAGTTTTAGAAATTATAATTTTTACGTTTGTCACTTTTATTATTCTTTAACGATTTTATTATTTATTTTAATGTTTCTGTATAACTAGATTTTTTTTATTTTAGTATTTTAGTTTAAACTTATTTCAATTAGTAGCTTAGTCATTTCTAACCTTTGTTTTTAAGTTTTCTACGTTTTTAAGTTAAGGTTTGTTAAAATTTTATTTCAACTTTATGATTTTAGTTAACAATAACATTGCAAATTCTGTATTTGTAAATATACTCAATAACCAAATTGTTGTCTATATTTTTAATATTTACTACAATGTGCAGTTTGTAACATGCAGACGTGAAATAATGTATCCCTTCTTACAATATGCTCGACATGACCTGTGACCAATAATATCTACAATTTTAAAAATCTCTTCCTAGTCTAATTACTTGAAGTCTTTTACACAAGATCAGACCAAAAATTTAAAATAACTATTTTAAATACCATTTGCTGGATTATAATGCATGTAATGATGAGGTCATGTGACAGCAATGTACTATGCTAATATTAATACGTTGCATAATGCATTCTGTTTTACATACCATTTTTGAAAATTATTAAGAAGTATTTAATTTATGTTATGCAATATTTTGTAAGCAATAGGCAATTTAATTTTGAACATATTATTACTCTGTTACCGTATATGCTATTCTGAATTCATGAAAGCACTGAAATTCAATACATTTCTTTTGGTATTTTCTTGGGTCCAACTTCTTGGGTTAAAAGTCTTGAAACTAAATTTGCATATCCAAAGTTCAAAAGCAACATGAGAGTAAAGTTATTTTTTTAACCTGGTTTCACAAATGTGTTATCCACAGGAAGTGAGTAGCTGCTGCTGTCCTGCGGCGCAGTGGATCTCAGCTAGAGGCGCACTGATTGCTCATGTAAACACGCACAGGTGGTCTGAGCCTATTTTGGAGCAGCTCACATCAGAACTTGACTGAAAAGACTGATTTTGTTTTCCATTATGGCAGAACACTTCTGAACATTTCTGCACAGATCCACTCACATTACTACTGCATTCCCAAAAATGAAACCTCAACCTCTAAACCTTTATGACTATGTTTTTTTGTGTAGATGCAAAGTCTTGTTTTTGTCCATCCATACAGTGAAAGTCAATGGGGTTCAGTGTTGTTTGCATCGTCTGGCTTTACAATCAGCTAATATAGCAGCTGAATTAAATCCAATACTTGTTTCTTATTGATTTAGGGGAGCTGATTGCTAAAATAGTGCTTGTTTTGCTCAAGCATGTCACCTTTTCTCACAAAATATGATGCATTCATAGCATTTTTGCATAAGCATTTGGTAAGGTGACAAAGTCTTTTTTTATCCCTTAATCACCAGAAAAACTGACACAAAGACAGGTTTCCTGGCTATTTGTTCAATTCTCAGCCCATTTTTACATGGATAAATGATTCTGAATCCTGATTTCATGGTTAGAGTTATTATTATTATTACTACAGATTTTGGGAAAAACTTATTTATTTATAAACTTGTCTTAAAGGGGTCATATGATGCGATTTAAATTTTTCCTTTCTCTTTAGAGTGTTACAAGCTCTTGTGCATAAAGAATATCTGTAAAGTTGCAAAGACTAAAGTCTCAAATCGAAAGAGATATTCTTTATCAAAGTTAAGACTCTGCCTCGCCTACCTAAAACGGCTCGTTTTAAAACACGCCCCCACATGTCTACATCACTATGTGGGAAGATTGCATAACGCCGCCCAAATGTTCACACTTGCAAAGAAAGAAGGCTAACTTTTATTCTCACTGTAGTATTGTTGACGCTGCAGCCATGTCGTGAAGAGCTGTGTGTTTCGTTGTGAAAGCGAAACTACTTTGTTTGGCCTTCCAAAAGAGGACGATATCCGCTTCGTCATGCCTAGAGCTGATCTGTGCTGGTCGCTGAGGGAATACATCAACTTTCACCGTGGACGAAGCGGAGTTCAGCCCGGGGTCGTCACATGTGGTTGCCGCTCATTCGTCACATCCGCCGAGCACGCCGTTCTCGACTCCGCCGCCTCAACTCACTCTATCCCGGCCTCAACTCACTCTATCCCGGCCTCAGCGCACGCTAAGCCGGTGCTTTCGCTCACGCTAGGCCGCTGTGTTTTTTGTGAAAGCGAAACTACTTTGTTTTTTTCCAAAAGAGGACACGACTAGAAATCTTTGGTTAAGTTGTATTTACAACACTGTACCAGAACATTTCAACCCAAGTACCAGATGTGTGTGCAGCACATTTTATGGAGGACTGTTTACTGATCCTGGGAGAGTAACGTTAGACTAAAATGCCGGCAGTTCTGACTCACGCAAGTACGTTTTCATTTAAAGGATTTGCCACTGATGATTCAAACGCGAGTTTTGAGCAGTGTAGAGTAGCAATTGTTGTTTGTCGTTTTTCTGATCACAAATGCAGACATGATTTTGTTTACGTGGTGCGATGCAACGCAACTTGTAAAAAGACTGTATAAGTCATTATAATTTGTAATTATGTCCCCACTGGACGCAACAAATGCCTCGTTTGTAATGGGTTTTAATGTTTTTGTCTCGTCGCTCCGGCCGGGACACGGCATCTACAGTATGGTGAGGGGCGTAACATTTTCATCTCACGCTTGAGGTACTCGGCCAATCACAGCACACCTCGCTTTTTCAGACCGATGAGCACCAACAGGAACGAATGCACTTGACGATGAATGGAATGAAATACGCTGTGTTTTCTGCTAACTGGCAACCCGGGGTCCCGAAATACAATTGGGTAAACTGGCAGTGGGCGGGTTTCACAAACCAAAACAGTGACCGACATTCCGGCCCGGTACTCACATTTTCTAAAGAGAATAACTGAGTGTAGCATTGTTTTTCAGATAAACAAGTATGTTAACTAAGCATGTTTCTTAAATAGGTCTATCTGCAAACATATTATGGTATTTTTATGCTTTAGTAGAGTCAAAAACTTACATACAGCACCTTTAAAGTTCTTTGACATTAAATGCAGTATTTGAAAAAAAAAATGTTCACCCCATTGCAGATTTTTAAGTTAAATGATACATTTTGAAATATTTGACATTTGATAGCTTTGGTTATTTTGATAAGTGCATTAAAGCTCTTGCATACTGAATATATAATTTGATGTTATTGTTATTATTTTGTAAAAAAAAAACTTTAAGAGATAGAACGTTTTTTATTGATATATTTGAACTCAAAGGCAACATTAGGCCCTTTTTGCGAATCGGCATAATTTGTTTTCAAGATGCGTGGCTGAGCAGTTATCAGTTTTGTTACAAATATAAACACACTCTCCGTCTAACTTCCAGATGTGTTGTGTAACCCAGTCTTGAGTTTAGTGTAGGACGTGTTTAAATAGGCCGACTCGAAGGGGACTCTCTTGTGTGTCTCTCATGTGCCAACCAAAGCTAGTGTCCTAAAAGTGGGACTGTTTTTAGAGCAGGAGCTGCTACAAATCTACATCGACTAGATCAGTGTGCGGCTGTGCAATGCTTTTTATGAGACGCCCAGCATTCAGACCATCAGTACGCTTGGAAACAACACAATAGCAGACAGCAGAAGTAAACAGGTGAGATTACATCTGTGCATGGTGCTCAACTCACACAGCCATCAACATAACAAGATTCGAGAATTACCGTAAAAAATCAGGGTGAAGCCAACAGGATTGAGGATTAAGCAATGTTTCAATAACTGAAATGATGCGGGTCTAAACAAAAAGCTGTTACATAACAAGCATTTGGAAAATATCAGGAAGAAAAGCAAAGGATTTGATGGAATAACTAAAAAGAACTATAAAGAACAATCTGTTTTTATTTGAAACGAATTTCAACTTGAAGTTACATTTAACAATTTTTTTTTAACAAGCACTCATTATTTAAATTAGCTAATTTTTAAAATATATTTACTCTTGACCCAGACCCTTTCAATCTTAAACTTAAAATCCATAATAAAAATATTAATGCATGTTTAAAAATATGATTATCTAAACCAAGAATGAAATCAACATTTACAATTTGACCATTTATTTGCATTATTTGTAATTAGTCATACAATATTTTCCTAAAATTAAAACTGTCCCCCCGTCCTCCCTTTTATATATATAGAACTAGAACTATGAAATGGCTTTCAACTACTGGTATATATATATTATAATAATATAATAGTCTTCTTTTTAGTTTTTATATTACTTAGTATTTTACTTTAACTTAAGTTTTTCAAACATTTTACATTTTTGTTTAAAGTTTTTCATCTAATATTTATATTTATATTTTGTCAGCTTTATTTTAAGTAACAAAATGTTTTTAATAGTTTAAGTTATCAATAACAACACCAGTAGTTTCCAGCATAACAACAACAAAAAAATTGTCCACAATAAAGGTTAAAAAAATTACCTTGCGTATTTACCAAAAAGTCAGCATATATCAACAATTTCAGTAAATACCTTGAGATGAAACATACAAAAAGAAAAGATCCTGAACTGACAGCTTAAGAGGGTTTTATCTGTTGAGACATTGGGACGCTGACAGCATGAAGAGGATTTTTATTTTAATGCCAGTCACAAAAGAGTAGGTCATTTAAATGGAAGCTGTCTAAATGTATCAGATTTGGTTTGATTTGGATCTTAGGGTAATCAGAAAAACATCTTGACATTTGGAAACGTTTGTATTAAAAAAACAAGACCTGGAGCTGCCATATGTCCAGTAGGCAGACTGGCTAAAAATAGCTGGACATTTGGAAAATTTAGAAACCACAAACAGAGTTAATTCAGTTTAGCATCTTGAATGAGAAGATCTGTGACATTACACCTCCTGTCGAGTGCATATACATTAAACACCTGAAATTACCCGTGACTCATTGAACTAAGCTCTAAATGCCACACAGCCTGAGGCGGTCTATCGAGGTTAGCCTCTTGCATTCACTTCCTGTGAAGAGCGCCTGTCTGTTTCATGTTTACGGGCATCAGTCAGCCATGGTCGTGATGGTGGGTTTATGTCAAATCAACAGTTTCAGTTCATCAAAGTCTTTTTTTAGATAGACATGACTAATGCAAGTTTGGCTCACAAATATTTGGATAAAATCAATATGATGTTTTGGCAGTTATGATTTAGATAATAAAGTGATTCTATGTTATATGGGACATGAATAAATGACAACAAAAATGTCATTTTTGGCGAACTATCCCTTTAAGATGCCAAAAGCTGGCTCGCCATGCAGGGAATAACATAAATCTGTGGAATTAAACCCAGATCTTTCCTTGGTAGGTGCATTTGTAAATCCGAAATTTTATGGCGACCCACATGACATTACAACAAACATGCTCCAATTGAAGTTAAACACCAAAACGAAGGGCTTAAGTAAGGGGAAGTTAGCATATATTAGGAAAACAAGAGAGATAAACGTGTAGCACTATGTTGATATTAAAAGCTGTTAGAAGGACTGGTCTGTGGACACGGTGCTTTGTAAATCCGATAAGTGGATTTTGCAATACTGTGATAGACTGAGCGCTTTTGCTTGGTTGGTAAAATGATGTGATCAAGCAAAGTTTCAATACAACACCCCCCGAAAAAGAACCAGACAATCACTTGGGTTTGCTTGTGTGGCACTTTTAACAGCGAGGGCCTCTGTTTTTAATCAAATAACCATATATTTACTGTAATTACCTTTATTGAAGCACTATTAAGTAATTAAAGTATGAAAAGCTTTGGCAAACCGTGGGCCGCCGGTCTGAACGGAGATGCTGGTGGCTGAAAATGAGTCTGCAAAATTTAAAAGTGTTTCCTGGCCCACATCAGCTCGACCTGGATGTCAGTTGAGCTCCACTTTTACAAGTTGCTTTCAGAATAAGACAGTATGTTAATGAAAAATGCAGACAATTGGACCAGAAAATATAGGCCATCCACACTGTGCTGCTCCACAGAGAAGAAATATCACAAATGAGATCTCTTTCATATCCATTTGTCGCCTAGGCAGCAATGATGGAGGTCAACGTTTCTGTATATGGCCTGATTTTCAGATTTTTTTCCCTGAGAGAAAAAACAAACACTCTCCTTATCTAAACCATGTCTCAACAATTAAAAAAAACCCAACCCCTCAACACTCAACATGCTCTTAAGTTTACAGATAGACAGTCTGCAATTACAAGCTTATGGAAAGGCATTCCGCCACGGATAAAAATATAAAAGTAATTGCAACTTTTATCTCACAATTCTGACTTTTTTCTCCACAATAGCAAGTTATAAACTAATAATTTTGAGTTTACATATTGTAATTCTGACTTTTCTCACAATTCTGAGTTTATATCCTGCAATTCTGACCTTTTTCTAGCAATTTTGAGTTTATATCTCACAATTCTGAATTTATATCTCTCAATTCTGAGTTTATACCTCAATACTGAGTTTATATCTCTCAATTCTGACTTTATATCTCACAATTCTGAGTTTATATCTTGCAATTCTGAGTTTATATCCTGCAATTTTGACTTTTTTTCTTGCAATTCTAAGTTTATATCTCATATTCTGAGTTTCATATCTCACAATTAAAACGTTTTTAGCTCAGAATTGTAAGAAAAAAGTCAGAATTCTGAGATATAAACAAAATTGTGAAAAATGACTGAATTGTGAGATAAAAATACATATTACCTTTTTTTCCCCCTTATTTTTGGCTTAAAGCTTCCATAAAAGTCAGATCTCAATAGGAACTCAAATATTTCTCATTAAATTCTTCCAAGACCAAATGATCTGAGATGCTATCTATGTTCACATATCACAAAGAAATGCTTGAAGCTTCTCCTTTCTGTTCCACAGAAAAATTAGAGAATACAGGTTTGGAAATACATGATAGTGAGTACAGAGTTTGGGGGGTTACTATTGCCTTTACTGCATCAAACATCTTTCTAAAGCCGTCACAATTACACTAAAACCTAAAAGTGTTGCCCTCTCATCCTTCCATCATGCAACCCAGAATTTCAATGCAGCTCATGAACGCGGAGCAACACATCCGTGTTCAAACATCTCCCTGATGCAATGCAGTCACCTAAAATGATCCGTTCTGCAGCCTGACATCAAAGTTACTGCTGCTATAAATCCAAGGGCTTGCAAATGTAAGATTATTTTGATTGTGCATGTCATTTCCTTCTAGATTATATATATCATTCACTAATTTGCTTTGATTCACCTATTATTTATTACTTTTGAGATAAAAAATGTAAAAGTTCTGTTTCAGATATACATTTCTATTTGTACAGACAGGATAATAGTGGAGCATGTGTTTGTACAGGAAGCCGCCGAACTGAAAAAAAGAAACCTGCTGTTGTCACCTGCTGTTATGTCTCTAATCCCATAGTATGCCCAAACTTCCACTTGGATTGTGCAGGCAGGCATCAGCTGAAAGAAATAAAAACAGCGAAATATAATATATTATGATCATTGCATGATTCTGAATCATTCAGAAACATGTTTTGTTCTGGTCAGTAATATTGTTTAAGAACAAATGAATGATTTTTGATGCAATGATCATAATATATTATATTTCGCTGTTTTTATTTCTTTCAGCTGATGCCTGCCTGCACAATCCAAGTGGAAGCTTGGGCATACTATGGGATTAGAGACATAACAGCAGGTGACAACAGCAGGTTTCTTTTTTTCAGTTCGGCGGCTTCCTGTACAAACACATGCTCCACTATTATCCTGTCTGTACAAATAGAAATGTATATCTGAAACAGAACTTTTACATTTTTTATCTCAAAAGTAATAAATAATAGGTGAATCAAAGCAAATTAGTGAATGATATATATAATCTAGAAGGAAATGACATGCACAATCAAAATAATCTTACATTTGCAAGCCCTTGGATTTATAGCAGCAGCTATCATAGCAAAAATCACCTAGCCTACAGAGGCACCCTTACGAAACTTAACCATGGTTTTACTACAAATAAAAAAAACATGGTTACTATAGTTAAACCATGGTAACTACAAAAAAAAACAATTTAACCATGGTTTTGCTACACTAACCATAGTTTACCCATGGTATTTGTAGTAAAACTGTAGTTATACAAATGGTAATCATGCCCAAAAAACATGTTACTACACTTTTACTATAATAAAAACATGGTTAATATGCAGCTATGAAGTCACACGAAAATCAAATCAAATACGAAATCAAAATGGGCACAATTGTTTTACGTTCTGTACTTTATAATCAACATTCCAAAAATCTACCTATATAAGTTATATTCCATCGCTAGAAACAAAGACATCTTAAAGGTGTAATAGGTGATTGTCTTCAGTAATTTTTTTTGTTATGCTGGTTGAAAGTCTCTTCACATCCCGATAGCAATCATTAAGTGGTCTTAATGTATTTATCTGTATTTATATATTTTGTGGAAGGCGTAGGATCAAGAAATGTTCATCCGATCAAAATGCTCGGTCCGAGCGTTTTAGTATGCTTTCCTACCTGCCTGTCAATTTATGTATCTGCATACCTCTGCGCACCTTGTTCGCGCAGACAGGATACGTCATCATCGCGTTCACGCACGCTGTGCAGACAGAGCGAGGATGGCAGACAAACATCAACAAGCCAATCTTCCTTCATGGTATTGTAGTACTTTTACTAACTGTACTATAAAGTTTTCTCACCGGGTGAATGACACATGATGTAGCCCAGCGGTTCCCAAATCCAGTCCTCGCACAGGTAGCAGGGGAATCTGTTGAAGTTTACTTCACTTCGGAACATTCATTCACGGATTTGCGCTGCGCAGCGTCTTCACACACAGACGAAACTTACTAGAGAAGTGTGACATAATATACCTCTGTAAATAAATACTATTTAAATTCACGTCTCGCACACTTTAATGCCCTTTTTTATGGAACATATATGGCGGAATATCCGGTGATGTACACTTCCCAGGGCACTCACGGTCGAATAGAACAAACGTCGCACGTGATAAGAGATACATATGAAATCTGCAGAGCAGGAGGGTGCGAGGATTGGAATTGGGAACCGCTGATGTAGCCTATTGTAATGTTGTCTCTGGTGTTCTGGTCTGTGAGCGTAAATGCATTCAGAGGGCGTGGCTTTGGACGGTGATTGCAGGGAGGGTGGGACGTCCGCTATCAGTGCTATCAGGCTAAAGTTAGCGTTTTCCATGATCTCCTACTACACCTTTAATTCAGCTCACAGACTGATTCAAACGGTAATTCCTGAGTTCGTGAATCATTCAAATAGCCGGTTCATTAGAGTCGTTTGTTATTGAATCAAAGTCAAATCAATTGAACAAATAGATTCGCAAAATGATTCACTCACTATTTTGAAGCACTCGAAATATGTAAACACCTGTTGGATAAAGCCGTGAAAATGCAACGAGAACACCGCGAACATGTTCATGGTCTACAAACAGTTTTCAATAAACAGCAATTTTTTTGTCTAATGTATAATGTCAATAAATCGTGTTCAATTAACGTTCTTTTTACAATATTTAGTCTTTACGCGCTACGTTCTTCACTTGTAAAAGGTCAATCTTGTTTTTGTTTTTTTTTTGTTTTTTTATAATCTATATCGAGAATATTCAACTGAAGTTTTACATTTATAATTTAAGTGTATTATTTGGAACAGCCTAATTTAATTAAATTATATAGTCTAAATTTAAATGAAATGGGGAAAAGGCCACATTTGAAGGCTTTGATGAACTACTGATCTTAAACAATGTCTATCATGTAATAGTGTAAGTGGGCTTCTGGGCATCACAGAAAAAACATTACAATGGTCTTAACCTCTTTTGGAATATTTACAGCATGATCATGGGTTTCTGCCATGGGCTTCGAACAGAAGGGGTGTCAACTGTCAACAAGTACATGTTGTTTCTGGAAGGGAGAGAAAAATCCTGCCCTAATTTGACCGTCTGTCTTCGTCCTGTATGTTCTCTGTTTTACACACACACAATAACTTGTGTTCACTTTTACTCTCTGCATCTGTCAGGTTTCATTGGTGTCTCGCACTTAAGATGTCATCACCGTGAGACGGCCCCTTCCCCAGGGTCTCACTGGTAGATGCAACAACATGGTAAAAGGTCAGTGAAGCAATGAACAAGAACCAGCACGACTGCCATTGGCTACAATACAACGAACAAGCCAACTCTAATAAACACACACACACTATTTAAAGACACTTTGATTGTTTTACTGTTATAAATACTAAAACCTAATCATAATCCACATCCTAATAGAAAACTTGCATTTTTACATAACATTTTTTATTTCGGTGTTAGTCATTTTTGTGCTTTTTTTGTACTGACATTTATTTTATTTCAGTTAGATGCCAATACAACATATACAATTTTTCATCTAATATTTATAATTGATTTTATTTTAACTGTATTTCAATGAATGAAAACAATTCTTATTGTTAATTTTAGCTAAAAATAAAAACAATGCTCCAAGGTACGTCCAAAAACAAAAAAACCAAAAAAAAAAAAACCCCACCCCGGGGGTTTTGGTTAAAACACCCCCCCAGATCAAAGCTAATGGCAATATCATGTTACTTTTTGATACTTTTTTTTGAAGTGACTGAATGATGGTACATGGTATCAGATAATGCTGTGAAATACTTACTGAAATGCACAGATTTTAGTAATCTGTGGTATTTAGATGGCAGTTATCACAAGCACTTGGCAAACAAGCCATCAAACCAACCTTAGCAACCCACTATGCAAGGGGTGCGCGATAATCTATGAAAATGTAAAAATATCCTTCAAAAGCATGTATACAGCCAAAAAGAGGGTTAGCATACAATCAGATGAACTCTGCTAAACCTGCTGAGGTTAAGCCATATAAAGACTAAATCTATACAAAAACTGACAGGATGCACTTTGAAAGAGACCGAGATCGTCAGCATCGGTTATGAGGCGTTCATAACTATGAGTGATGCTGCTTTTGTTATTTGCAGTAGAGTTGTGATTGTTCATTGAGGTGGCACAGGTGACATTTTCAGCCCTCTCAGCAAACACACAACACACACACACACCACACACACCACCACATAAACCATTTCTCATGAAAGACACACAGAAGACAAAATGCATCTTTAACAGAACGGCGACGTTTCAGCAGGCAGTGTCTTCTTTTATGCCGCTTTTCTTAAAGAAATATTGGGGGTTAAATCAGCTGAAACCGCAGGTATTGTCAAATGTGGTAGTTTTAGTGTTCATTTGTTGATATTACTTGTACGTTAATGCACAACTACTAGGTTAAAGTCACGTCGCAATAGGCCTGTTTATTGATGCTGTTTCCTATTCTCATTTACCAGTTTGACAAACACTATAATGTACATATAAAACAGGTACACCTGGTAACTTCCAGAGGGTATCATATATCAAGATACTAGGAGTGCATTACATATCTGTAGTAATCCATTTTTATATTTTCAGTTTTCATTTTTTTTTATTTTCAATTACATTTTTTATGCACTTTTTTATGATATTATTTCTTTAAAATATTTTTATTTGGCTTTTAATATTTTTATTTCATTTTTAGTCTGTTTGTACTTCAACTAATTTTATTTCAGTTCATTGTCACACGTCAGACAGCATTTTTTATTTTTTGATCAAATTATTTTAATTTTACTTTGTTTTAGCGTTCAGTTTCAGTAAAAAAAACAAATTTTGTGAATAGTTTTAGTTAACATAACAACAATACAAATAAACATTTTTTTGAATTTAAAGAATTAAAAACAAAAATACAAGTTTCAACATTTTCATTTCAACTTTCACAGAATTTTATTTCTATTTTCATTGTTTTTATATAATCTTATATATATAATATATATACTATTATATATATATATATATATATATATTATTTCATATTTAATCAAGTCAAGTTCAAGATTTATTATCTATATATTATTTTACAAACTAATGTGAGATTACTTTTCTTCATGGTTGAATTGATTAAACTTATTTGATATTAATATTCACAACATTATTGATTTGATAGGTCTTAATATATAGCCAACTGTTGCAGTTTCTGGTGAATGTGTTTGATTTACTCTTAAAACAATCAAGTTTGACTGGAAAGAGAGAGGCAAAAACATACTGCAATCAAACCATGTCTGAAATCTATCAGCTTTCCAATGTTTCAAGATTTCCACTTCACCGTGTCAGCGGAGAGAGAGCGAGACGGTCGATGTCTGTGAAGGATGAAAGATATTCACAGCTATTGTGTCTGTAGACGGTGGCCACGCCCACATCCTGACATCCAGCCTGTGATTGGCCAGTATCCTGAATCCCAGCAACAGCTCTCGGGTGCCTCCTCCCACTTTTTGTCTCCACAAAGAGCTCAGCGCTGAATGAAGTGAATCAGCCTCAGACTGTTAGAACAGTGAGAACCTTTTCTCCCCGTCTCTCTCTCTCTCTCCGTCTGTCTCTTCAATCCCATCTCTCCTTCTCTCTCTCCATTTCTCCTCTTCTCTCTCTCACACACACAGAGACAAACGGCATTATATACTATCCGTCCATCCATCCATCCGTCCATCCCATTCATCCACTGCACAGCCCAGTGAGGGATCAGCTAGACAGGGAAAAGCAACAGATCATGTTCTCTGAAGAAGATCCAGCACAGCTCTGAGACATCAGCCTCTGAGATGAGACTCCATCCCTCCTAATTCTCTGAAGTCCTGAAGACCTGGACAAAAACAAAACAAAACAAGGACATTGCAGACACCAAAAACTCTGGACATCACATCTGGACAGGATTCTTGAACCCAAACCAGGTCCACAGGGACTTAAGAGGGTGCTTTGGTGTTTGTTTTTCTGTCTTGTACGGGGCTGGCGAAGGGGCCAGTGAAAGTTAGCCAAGACGCCGCGTGCTGTGCTCCGCGTGAAGAATGCCCAGGCGCGCTTGCCCAAGCCGGCGGACACGGCGCCGGCACCTACGCCGGGCCTTTACATGGAGCGCTCGCAGAGTCGCATCAGCTTGTCTGCGTCCTTTGAGGCCCTGGCCATCTACTTCCCCTGCATGAACTCCTTTGATGAGGACGATGGCGGTGAGTGGACTTATATGTGTGTCTAAGGGAGGTTTGGATTGCTTTTGACAAACTGTGACACCTGGAAGTTAGAGCAGAAGTAAGGCTTAGGGTTGAGATTTTGAGGTTATCGGTACTGCTTGCAAAAATGTAGCGATCTGGGCTGGAACCCAAAAGGTTAGGGGTTCGAATCCCACAAGACGTATATGAGTGTTCACCAATGTGTCCTTAAATGGATAGTTCCAAAACATAACAATGGCAATTTCGGATGAATTTGTACAATGTGATTTGTATAAAAACATATAAGCTGTCTCATTTCATAGGCTGCACCCTCCAGAGGTTGCGTGTCGGTCACAAACAAAGATCAAGGATGTGCCATTTGAGAAACCATTATAAAATGTACTTACTTCTTGTGAGGTGTAAATTATTGTAATTTCTTTCTTTTTTTAATTTAATGGTTACTTTTCTGAAATGAGGCCGTTTTAATGACACACATGGTCGATAAGTGTGACCTGCAGAGGGCGCAGCCTTTGAAAAGAGATACAGCAACAGTTTTTAGCAAAAAAGTAAGCATGAGGGTCCATCCCTAAACATAACCGTCAGTGGGATGTAAGCAGATAGTATGAAAAAATATTAATTCGCAAAAATGTATAATAGTTACGAATTGCCATGAGATTCGTACGATGAAAAAAAAATGCCCAATTATGTATCATTCCCACCCTCTATGTCATTTCAAGCCTGGATGACTTAAAATAAACTATTTTTTAAAGAATGCTGCAACTGTCTTTCTCTATACAATCAAAGTCAATGGAGTCCAAAGCAACATTGGATTCATTGACTTTCAATGTATTGACAAATGTGTGTCAAACAGTCATACAGGTCTGAATTAACACGACACTGAATTAAGTTGAGTACATGATGACGGAATTTGCAATTTTAGGTGAACTATCTCTTTAACCAAGACACCCCAGGTTAATCCAGGAATATAATTTGGGATAAAAGGCCTTCTAAAAAAAAAAAAAAAAAAAAAAAAAAAAATGACAAGTTTGCTTTCACTCAGCTATATAATAATAACCATAATATTGGTTTTGGGACTCATTTGGGTCAGCAGCATTTAATTGGTGGAAAATGATGCTCAGTTTCTTTCCCAGTTTTGGGTTTTTTGCAAGCCCCCAACTCTTAAAAATGGTGCCACGTGCGTGGTTTGGATGGAAAGGCCATTTCATACTGTTCATTTTGATATGCAATAAAGAAAATGGGGTGGTTACTCACTTAAGTGGCGTTTGAAGTCCATATCTGCAATCTGAAATGGTAAAACAATTGATCTTTATGATGTATACGTGCATATGCACACACAAAACGCTTCCTTCAGCCGGCATTCTAATCAGACAGACGCTTTTATTAATAAAGGCATATTTAATCACAGTGTTGACACTCAAATACTAATATAGATGTGATTTTCTCCAGGTACGGCTGTGGCTCATTTCAAACGTCTGATTGCAGGTTAATGTCTGTCTCAAATCCATCAGCAGACATCATGGCGTTAATTTAGTGCTCATTAGAAATATTCCAACTGCTCGGTGCACTACTTGCTGAGTGTTTTTGAGCTGCAATTTTGCATAATTTCCCAAGTGCTTTTAGTCTAGGCATGCTATAAATCTCTCTCTCTGTCCCTGTGTGCTCTCGTCCTTTCTTGATCGCCCTCGTTTCCTTTTTTTCCTGTCCACTCACCCAAAAAAACGTTTACACAGCCACATCTATCCGAAACATCCACACCCACCCACGTTCACACACATACACACACACACTCTCTACCCTTGGTAGAGACTCCTCATATGCATCTACAATTTTCGCTTTATGCTTTAGTCTATAAAATTTTGCATACATTTGCATGATCATGTAATATTGCGTGACAATGAAGAATATGGCCGTGTTCATTCGTGTGCTATGTTGTGCTTGAATTTATAACGTATTGGTTATAGGCCTGTCATTTAACTAATCAGCTCACCGCATCTTCTTTTTTTGCTGATACATACTTGCATAATTCAACTTAATCAATGCAAATCGCACTAATGAATATTCTAATTACTGGAACACAAACGAACACATTGCAAGTGCTTTATAACACCTATTGCTGACTGGTAGATGACTGCAAATGCATTGGTGATTTAATAGCAAATAAGACTCAAAACAATGATATATTGTGCAAATTACAATTTGCTTTCTGGTTTTTGATATTTGACATACTATTTGGGATGGTTTGCAGCCATTTAAAGCCGTCGTTTATGAACATGAAAACATTCTCTACAAAGGAAGGCGAAAATGCTGAACAAATGCAGTAATAAATGAACTTGCCAGTGATTCTGTAATAACACCCATTACTCACCGCTCAAACCCCGGGACATTTCTGACCACAAATACAGAAACAAAATTATCTTGTGAAAAAACAAGACTCCCGCATGATATTAATGCGTTTCGGATGGATCCATTAATCAGAAGAACGATTGGAGTTAATGATGTCTTTGTCAGTTCATTTCTGACAAAGAAACTGCTGAATGTGAAGGTCCTTTGGTTGTGCTATATGCACATCTCAAGACACCTGCAACTGATGTAATATTTTATTAGAGATGCATAGGTGATATTGCAATACATAAACCTTATGTTATCAAAAGGCTCATACTGAAACTGAGATGTACGAAACTGAAGCTATCAGAGAGGCGACTGCAGCAGTCTGCAGGCTAATAGATCTTTCAAATAATGAGCCATTAATTACTACAATTCACTTTTTAACAAGACAGCTGTGTTCTCAACTTTGTTCAAACATTATCTACCCAGATAACAATGGCAATTTCGGATGAGTTTATACATTGTGATTTGTACAGAAACATACAAGCTATGGCCACATACACAGATCAAGGATGTGTCATTTGAGAAAAGTAACCTTTATAAAATTGACTGTTATTTCTTGTAAGGCGTAAGGTATTGTCATTTCTTTCTTACTTTGGAATTTAATGGTTACTTTTTTTAAATGAGGCCGTTTCAATGACATATGCGGTCGGTAAGTGCAACCTGCAGAGGGTGCACCCTTTGAAAAGAGATACAGCAACAGTTTTTAGGAAAAATGTAAGCATGAAGGTCCATCCCTAAACATAACCATCAGTAGGGTGTAAGCAGATGGATAATAGTTACGAATTGCCATGAGATTCGATAGTTGACCCAAAAATGAAAATTCTGTCCCTCGTGTCTTTCGTGTAACCAGACGCAACACAACACAAATATTTTTTGCAATGTAGTAATTTTCTAATCTTAATGAAAGTGATTATGAAATGTATTATTTATGTTTATTTTATATTTTTTTCTTAATTTTTATTTATATATTTATTTTATTGTTTTTTTATTAAAGCCCTTTCTGGTATTTGTACAGTTGAATTTTGTGGTATTCTATTTTATTGTAATTCACTTCAATGCCAATAAAATAATAGACCACTATTGAATGCAGTTCAATACGTGGCACATAGGTGGCGCTTTTGAGTTATAAAGTGGTTGCCCTACAGTTTCTGGACTTCATGTTGTCATTTTGCAGCATTTCCGTTTTCATTCAGGGCAGAAAAACTGGCTGGAAACTTGCTGCATCACATCTGGTTAGGAAATGGCGTCAAACTGCATTCATCTTGAAGAAATGATGCCGAAAAACCAGCATAAGCGAAAAAAAGTTTAATTTTTTAGCTATATTCTTAATGCACTAAAAAATTCGACAACATCTAAGTTAACTGGTTTTATTCAAGTCAAAATGATTATTTAATATCGCTGAATAAACCTAAATACATTAATTTATACCAACAAATCTAGCTCTTAAATAGCTCTTAAATGTAACAATTGCAGGTTAGTTTGGAAAATACAAAATGAAGGCTAGAAAGACACATTTTCAGGACTTTTCCAAGTACAAATATGAGTGCTGTGTGATCACAGAAATAATTGAGAAACGACTTATTCCGGTACGTTTATTTTGGATATAAACATTTGATTAGTGTCCTCTCAAGCTTTAACAACTGAGTTAAAGTTTCTCTGTTCAGACTGCTTTCACCATTGCTTTTTTCTTCATTCTGTGTTAAGATTTAATCTAACAGCCCAACAAGGAGGTTCAACACCTATATAACACACTCGCTCCCCAGCCACGTTGACATGAAGGGCCCGAAGCCTTTGCGACGCGCATCAGATCCAACGTTGCCTCCCACCGCTTGTCTTGGCGCATTCAGACTTCATCTTTCATATCCTGTTTGCTGTTAGCGCTGTTTGATGCAATGTGTACTAAGAATCCCAAAGCACAACATGTCTCGACTCCCCCCTCCACCGGCACAGGAACGAATCTCTGCCGAAGAAAAGCGAACGCTCTGAAGTCTCGAGGCTTATTAACCCTCCTACACTGACAGGCCCTGCATTGATGCTGCTGCTCAAAATAACCTGCAAACAAACACACGCATGGCATCAGTGAGATGTCATATGGCGGCAGGCGCACATTCTGTGTTGCATAAGAGCGTAGTGAATCAAGGACAGAGGAAAAGATAGAAGGAGGTCAGGATGATTGATACTTGTAGCATCCGTACAGTGCATTTGTGCGAGTGTATGTGTGTCTGTGTGCATGAGATTTAATGCTGACACTGATTATCAGCATGTGTTTATGGCTCGGGTTTTAAAAAGCTGGCGAAGGATGATGGGTGATAATATTTATATTTTAAAATCAGGGTTAGGTTGGGAAAAAAAAAACTGTTTTGAAGAATCTTTGTGTTGGCGTTCACACATTCAAAAATTACATTTGATTCAGATCTTTGTTATGAAACAAAATTAAAAATAGCTTAAAAAATTATTTCAAAGGAAAGTGTTGCCAAATACTGTGCCTTACATTTTATATACTTCTTTTATTTCACATTAAATTAGCTTTTTAGTTTTAAATTAGAAAACAAAAACATGAACTACAATTTAAATAGTAATGATAAATAAATAATAATAAATGCATGCTTATTTCAAGAATGACTTGTTGCTAGTACTATACATTAAAACTGCTCCAAAACCTTTAATACAAAGTTCTGTCGTGAAACTCTAGATGGTGTAGGCCAGTAAGTTGTAACTCAATTTGATGTAAACATTATTACTCACATGGTGCAGCTGATTGGTTTCTTTTCATATCAGCAGCCAATGAGCTTGCTCAATCATTCTAATCTAAGTCACGTCTAGTGTGTTTTAACAAGAATTGGAGTATGTCTATAGGTGACCATATGTGCCATTTTCCCCCAGACACATCCTGGCCAGGAATTCTATATTGTCTAAAATATCCAGGTTTTGACTTTGCTTTCCTGTTTTCATACTTGATGAAGGTAATGATCGAAAAAGTAGTTTGACCAATAACATGCAGGCATTGTACATAATCGACCAATCGTGGCATGTGAGAAGGTGGGATCTACAGGAAACGGTCAAAGCGATGTAAATACATGTACATAACAGGTGTGTTTGACTTGAAGCAGCGCTGCGCAGACTGATCACCATTTGACATCAAAGTACTGTGAGAGCGGTTGCAGCACGCTTCAGAAAACCCTCCACCCATCTTCCCCAGTTCCACCTGTATAGATCTGCTACGATGTGATTCATGTATGCTATATGGGGTTTATTTCATGTATGTTATATTTGCAGCAATATTTCTTACATTTTCACAGCAGCATGTTGTGGATGTATTGCCAGTAGCAAGTCTCGGCAGCAGCGTAGCAGATCTATTCCACCAAGACCAAACACATTAACGTTGCCATGTATATTACCATGCTAAACTCTCTGAGAGTTGTCGTGACAGAACTACAAATTGCACAGCTTATTAAAAAGAGTTGTGCTATTACTAGCATGGGCGTCGCTAGGCCATTTTTAGGGGGGCTAAAGCCAATAAAATGACTACTCAGTCCCTTTTAAATTTCATATGAAAACGGTTGGCAGACTTCGACTCCTCCCGTCTTTCAGCGCGTTCTTTTTCAATCCGCAGACCGCGGCTGCTCAGAGCGAGAAACAGAGGACAAGGTGTGTTTTTATTGATAGATTGTTATAATATCTGTATCTATGCAGTTCTTTGTCATAAATACAGTTTACAAAATATCATGGGGGAGCAATCGGTTCCCCATCTAGGCCTATTGTAGCCTAAGTTTTCCCTGCGTTCACCCCTCATCACACCACAGCTGTTTCCTCCAGCGAAAATGAAGCACATATGAATGCATATATTTTATAAAACGATGTTGCCATTTTCATTTGAATATACTGTATATATATATATATATACAATAATACATAATAGTAATACTCTCATTAGCCCCCCTAAAAGGAAAGTCCTGGAATCGCCTCTGATTATTAGTATTTCAACATATTTTCTGACAATTTAAGAATTTAAGGAAACTTACTGCTGCATCCAGAAACCATAAAATCACAGAGACTTGTGTTAGAGCTGTTTTTTTCTCTTTTCTAACTCGATCAAGTAAGCAACATCCTAGCTAAGCATTACAAACAACCCTGAATGCCTTGGCATCATGATCAGGCAAAATGTAAAAATCTAGTTTTATTTCTTATTTTTGAACAGCCGTTTTTGGCAAACGTATCATCAGACTCAGTCGGGACTCATTCAAGTAGGTCTGGTTGTGAAGTCATATCAAAAGACAATCTGAAGTGGCATCACTTTATCAAATGTTACACTCTTTTGAAATGTCATGAAACCATTTTTTTTTTAATCGTAGAGATGTCTGTTTCCATTGCACAAGTTCAATTATTTAGAAAATGTCAGTGTGATAAGTGTGCAGTGGTCGATTCTCATCGGCCCATAAGAGTGTGTACTGATCCTGAATCAATGGCCGCTGAAATGCTGTTTGTGCCCAGCCATCAGGCACAGGTGAGAAAGTGATCTGTCGTTTTCTTCACCAAGTGGAAAAGAGAAAAAGTCGGCCAGGGTGAGAAATCTATCACATGATGCCAGTGTGAAGACAACAGTCTGTCCGATCAGATAATGAAATTTCCTGTTTCACATCGATGCATAGTCTGACTCATAATATCATTCATTGTTCCTGTTAGAAGCATCTCTAAAATACAAAATTCTTTGTTCTAATACTACACCTACATGTTGAAATGCTCAATAACACTTTATATATAATGCTATATAAAATGCATGAATTATGTATTGTAGTGAACATTATAATGCACTGTATGATCTCATGAATATTTGTAACCTCAGTTATTACACATAACAATACTTAACTATTTATTTTTATCAACTGGGCGTTGAAGTATACTGCATTAAAACACACTACAAACAATTTCTGATTAACACGGAATCTTCAATATTTGCTTTGAACACTTTGGCTACAATTTATTTATGAAAAGAGATATTTATATATATATAGATATATATTTAATCTAATCTATATAGATTATAATATAGATCTATATCTATAGCTATATATTATAATGCATTAACGTGCATTAAAATACCTTGATGATGCATCAGGCTTTAAGTTTCATAAAGTGTAACCCAATATTTTATATATATAATAAAAAAAAATATATTATATATAAACATATATATAAACATAACATCTTAGTAATTAATAGTTTGACATTACAAACATCTGAAACAAGGTGATACATACTCTGTAAAAAAATATTTTTAAACAAAGTTTTACAAGAAAATACTATTTCATACTTCAACATTTTATGTTTAATTACTTTAATTTAATTGTTACTTGCCATTCCTCTGTAATTGTTTGTAAAATTGACTAGCAATTTCTGCATCACCACCCCACACTTCAGCTTTAAATCGAGCAAATAAATCTGCAAATGGAACAAGACCAAATACACATACTCTTCATTCTTTGAAAACATAATAAATGATGCAGACATAAAGAGGACAGACAAAATGATACTGACAAAGAATAGTGATTTTATCGCAATGTAAAAGTATTTTGTAAAAATGTGTCTTGTGCCTCAGATTTATGCGCACACAAGCCTGGCAAATGCAGCACTGATTGATCTCTCTTTTCTGTCCCAGCATGACCTCTGGTAGTGTAGCGTGCAGGTGCATTTGGTCTGCACCCTTTGTGTTGGCATATGCAGTCGGAAAGCACAGCGAAACAGTGACGCGCGGGAGCAAGAACAGATGGTTGTGCACAAATGCTCAGATTTACCTGCTGTCATGTCCTTTACTACAGTCTAGAAGTGAAATTAATGTTCTGAACTTTTATGTTCTCATTACTGTAATACAGTATTTTTAGGCTTAATTTTCTTCATGCAAAACAAACAAATATTTTAAATATAATGTTTCATATTATATAGTGCAATACAAATATAAAACATAACTTATATGTTTTATTTCTTTAAAGTTTGACATTAAGTTTTAAGTTTTGAAGTAGAAAGACTGAAATATTATTTCCTTGTAAAACATACTCCAAAAACAGTGGAGTGCATTAAGATTTTCTTTTTGCATTGTGACATTATTTTCTTGACATTTTAACTATTCTGAATAATAAATATAATTCAAATCTGCAATACTGTATTTTTAGGCTTAATTTACTTTATGCAAAATATAACTAAACATACTTTTTAAATACAATATGTAATACAAATATAATATAAAACATAACTTAATTTGTTTCTTTTAAGTCTGAAATGAAATTTTCAGTTTTGAAGTAGAAGAGAGAAAAAAATAGTATTTTTTTGTAAAACAACTCCATGAATCTTTTTTATTTACAACATTGAAAAATTATTGTATTACAGTGCATTGTTTCTGCTTTGTAACATTATTTTCTTGACATTTGAACTATTCTGAATTCTAAATATAATTAAAATCGTATTACTGTGTACAGTATTTTGACGCTTAATTTCCTTTGTATATAACAAAAAAAAACAAGATTTTTACACGTACTAATTCATATATAAATATAATATAAAACATAACATATATACTTTTTTATTTAAGTTAGGGGTGAAATATGATCCAGTTCTTGGCAGGTTTTTGTGAGATTCACCATCTTCGATCACTGGAAATACACAAAATGATCACGCCATGATTTCGTACTAGCAGGGAGTACATCCAATAACTAAGCTTTCATAATTAATTCATTCATTTAGAAGTGTAGTTAAATTGAAGAGTCAGTATAATATTGCAATGACAATTATATCTGTAAAATGATGGAATAATGAAATAACAGGTGTGCACTAATTCTAATCACCCATTGTAACAAATGAAGATCATAATTGAAAATCCTAACCAAACATGAATTTGTTTTTAATATGCCGCTTGGCAGAAGCGTTGAGTGAGCACATCAGTTTAAGTAGCAGTTGACTTGTGGAGTAAATCACAGCGCGGTTCATCTGTTTTATATAAGCCACTCTGAGCAGATCTGCAGAACGAAACTGTTGAAGCTTCACACAATGTCGACACTCATGCGCTCAATTATTGCCACCCACACGTTATGACTGAAGTATCTCAAACAGCATCCGGTGGCCCACATTTTGAATAGACACATTGTTCTGAAAGGAAATGTATTCAAGGCTGTGACTTAGTGGTATAGTGGTGATCATGCAGGAAATATGAGTTTGAGTATGGCTTGTGTGTTGCTTTCTGATCTCGTTTACTTCTCGGCTACTCTCATATTTTCAATGTACTTTATTGTCATGATCGCTTTATATATATTTTTGCCAGATAATCAAAACTAAAGCAGTACAACAACAACAAAACAGATGCAACAGATACTAATAAAGGGTAATTAAAATGTTATATTCTACACAAATGTTTTTTTTTTTAAGAAATATACTTTATTTAAAAAAAAAAGCAAGACACATCAGGTTGATCAAAAGTGTTTCGAGAGATTTATTTCAAATAAATGCTGTAGTTTTGAACTTTCTATTCATCAAAGAATACTGTTTCCATAAAAATATTAAGCAGCATATTAGAATGATTTCTGAAGGATCATGTGACAATAAAGAGTAACTGCTGCTAAAAATACAGCTTTACATCACAGGAAATTTCAAATGAAAACAGTACATTGAAATTGTAATAATATTTCACAATATTACTGTTTTACTGTATTTATTTATTTTTTTTTTAAAACAGCCTTGGTGAGCATAAGAGACGTCTTTCATAGACATTGCAAAACCGTCACGTGAACGTGAAATCAAAATGTACCTCGTTTACTTTCTTAATACACATTTCTGATCTCGTAAATGATTTTTAGTGAACATTACAAAAAAAATGGTTCATGGAAATGGATATGTCTGATCTAAGGTGGTTGCATAGTACTAGTTTAATACTAATATTACTCTGAGGGAAAGATGATAATTGATGGACTGGAGTGGTGTGGATTACTTGTGGATTATTGTGATGTATTTATCAGCTGTTTGGACTCTCATTCTGACGGCACCCATTCACTGCATGTGAATTTCAATTTGAATTTAAAATTGTCAGTTGACTGCTAATCAAATAAGGAAAATATAGAAATGATATTAATACAGATCTATTTAAATGAACAACAATGATAAAATACTCAAAACACAAGACAAATGTTTTAATCTAAAGTCTGTTGTGAACAGACTCTTGTCTCTGGTCTGCAGCTACTGAAGTTCCAGTATGAAAAATCAAACTCATAAAATCCCAGAAATATCTCAGGTATATTAATATAACTCTCATATATTAGCTTCTGATAAATGACCTTCTGAGGTCATTTTCTCCCTTGCATCCACTTATAGCTCAGATCAAAGCTCTTACGCTCACCGGCTCCTGATTCCTGAACTCACTGCTCATTTAGCCTGTAGGCAAAACATGGAAGCTGAATTAGGGCAGTATATGAATAAATATTTGGCATGACTTTTGGCTGAGAAGGACGCATCTGTGTATCAGATCCTCCACTGTGATTAAACAGATGTGCTCACATCTAACAACCAGCACATACTAAATACTTCTGTATTTGGGGCTTTTAAAAGGATTTTAACACATTCATATGTGAGCCTATTTATTAATTTTAGTTTGATTATGATCTTTGAATTGGTTATTTATTTTTCTTCGATTTGAATTCAATTGAGCATCAAACCTCAAAATGTGGACTTTACAGGATAAAAACAATATCCAGGTTATTAAAAAAAACATCAAAATAAAGAAATATATATTTTGAAGCATATTTATCCATTTTGATTTAACTTTTTGCCTTGTGATTGCAAAATAATGCCCCATTTTCCATAATATTTGTTTAAAAATGCATCTGTAAGTTCTAGTTTGAAAGGTTTTTAAATATTTTTTTTAAATTACATTTTTATTTTTTAAATCATTTTTAAAATTCCCATTATTTTCAGTGATGGTTCTCATTACTGAGAACATATTATAAAGGACCTGACAGAGAATTGAGATCAAACCACAAATCTTACAGGACAAAAATATATCCGTTATAAAAATAAAATAAAATATAATAATTTACAAAAAGTATTGTTATACAATGAAGGAAATATTATAATGATGTACAAATTCAAAAAAAATATGTAATGTTTTGCATTACAGTAATGAGAATGAAATACAGTAAGACATTTACATGTTTTTATGAGAATCAACCACTTCCATTAATAAATAGTTATAGTAAAAGTAGTTATAAAAACTAAAGAAAGGTCCGGATTTCCCTCTTTGCTTCAAAAGCAGTATTGGTGTTTGGTTTCGCATCTGATTAGGGAGCGCAGAGGTTATAGCCTCCAACCAGGCATCTATCAACATCACTGTAGATCAATAGGCCTCTAGTCCTACTGATTTATCAAAGAGTTAATAGATAATTAAGGCAGGCTGGGGTAATGAGAGGTAATGGCATGATCGATAGCATGAACTAACCAGAAAACTGACATGCTCATTTAGATTACAATCAATGTGTGGCCTAATGATCTTCGGCAAGCTACGTTTCAATCAGACCCAAGTTAAGAGCATCCTATTCCTGTTAACCTGCGCATGCACAGTCCATTAGCGACACGTAAAAACATTGGGCTTTTAAAGAGACAGTTCAAACAAAAATTTTAATTATGTTGTTCATTTCTGCTGTGCAACACAAAAGATAATGTGCTCTGTGTTCTTTTACAACTCTAAGCTGCAAAAAGGACAAAAAAAAAGGTTACCCATAAATAGCACATATTTGCCCTTTTTGGAACTAGAAAGCTCTTGTTGGAAAATAATTTCAAATGAAATGATATAGGTTTAGAACAACATGATGGATAGTAAATGACAAAAACAATTATTTATGGATGAACCATTTAATTAAGTGACTGACGCACCTATTTGCATTTAAATTCGCATATCAATCTTTAACAATATGTCTTTTCTGAAGATGTAGTCTTAAGTTTTATAATAGGTTTTCTTGTAAGCCTCTTTGTTCTTGTAATCAAATTTAAAGGAAATAAAACTGAACGCCCTGACAAGTGACAAGCGTGGGGCATAAACCACAAGCCAGATGAGATAACAACTAAAAGCGCTTGTTAGAAAAGCCTCTTATTTCTTTCTTGTTCGTGGTAAATTCATGAATGTCACTTTGATTAATGAGTGTTGGCCATTCTGATAAAATGAGATACTTTATCTGTTGTCAAGGGATCTGGTCGGTGAGACCTACTTGTGGTTGCACAATATTTTACAGCACAGAAAACTCTGGTGAGACTCTAGGGAACAAAAATATCACACTTACACAAAATACAGAGTTCTGGCATGAAACTCTAGATGGGCGCAGTCCGATAGGTCTAACTCAATCTGACCTAATGACATCATTATTACATGGCACAGCTGATTGGTTTTCTCCTGTATCGGTAGCCAATGAGCTCACTGCTCAACATTCAAATGTATGACTAGTGCTTGCCGTAGCAGTTGCAGCTTGCTTCAGAAACCCTCCACCTTCCCTAGCTCCACCTGTATAGATCTGCTATGAGGTAATTAATTTATGCTATATGGGGGTTATTTCATGTATGCTATATTTGCAGCAGCAATATTTCTTACATGCTCACAGCAGCATGTCTGTGGATGTATTAAGCAGTAGCAGTCCTCCTGACTGCCTGCCTGGCACAGCAGCGGTAGCAGTCTATTATTTCCGCCAAGACCAAATACATTAACACTGTCATGTACATTACCATGCCAATCCCTCCGAGAGTTGTCATGACAGAAATATAATTAATGTCAAAATTGAGTATTTATAGAGTGAATTCATTATTGCTCATACTTGTTTTGAAAAAATACCCAACACAGTGAAGTAAAAGTTTCTCAAAATAGAAATACTCAGATAAAGTACAGATACTTAATAAATACTTAAGCACACAAAGTAACAAAGTAAAAATACTTAGTAACACCATTGCTCATAATACCCTGGAAACCACCAGACAACTCCCAAGCAGCCACATAGCAGCATGTCGACAACCAATCGGAACATCTTAGCAACCACATGACAACACCCTGGAGACACCCAAATGCACATGTAAAAATCAAGTTTTGCTAGGACTTGACAGATTTTTTGTGAAAAGGTGAAATCACTTTTTCAGGCATGTTCACCAAACATAAAAAGGCCAAAGAGAGAGAGAGAGAGATGCAGTGAAGCACACTGCTTGTCTCCCATAGCAACCCTGGCATTTCTAGTGCATTTCCTGATACATGATGTTCTGATTTGGAAGGTTACATTGACATGCTAGTTAGCATGTGCCAAGCTCACCAGAAACACAGGAACAGACAAAAGAGGACTGTATTTTTAGGAATGGCCTAACTAGGTCATGTGCTTCACGGCCAAGAGAAAGCTGTGAAAATGGCTGCTTTCCCATCACTGCAGAGATCGAACGCATTTCAGTAGATAACATTCAGCTTTCAGAATTTACTAAATGAAATTATATGTATCAATCTTACTTTCTGTTGCATTATAAAAAAAACTGAATTTGAAATCAAGATATGTATTAATTAGTCATTGGAAAATAGAAATCATTTGATGATTAAAAATGTTTTTCTCCAATGAAGATTTAAAATCAACATGAAATCAATGACTTTAAAATATTAATAATCATTTTGATTAAAAACAAAAAGAAATGTTTCTTGAGCAGCAAATCAGCATATTAGAATGATTTCTGAAAGATCATGTGACACTGAAGACTGGAGTAATGAGCTGAAAATTCAGCTTTGCATCACAGGAATAAATTACATTTTAAAATATATTCATATAGAAAACAGTCATTTTAAATTGTAACAATAATTCATTATTCATGATTTTTGATCAAATAACTGCAGCCTTGGTGAGCATAGAGACTTCTATAAAAATAATCTTATCCTAGCTAAGATTTTAAAAATCTTATCTACCCCAAACATTTGAATGGTAGTAAATATATAAAGTATATTTTCCTCTTAGAAAAAGTAAAATTGGTTGTGAACATTGTTTTATGTTGATTTTACAAAAATAAGTAACAAAACCATTATGAGATGACATCCAGCTTTGAAATGACTCTGAAAGTCATTCTCTGAATAGGAATATATTCATGAGGTCATGGGCTTGTAAAGCGATCAGTCTGCGGCTGATCCCCTTCACCTTTACTAGGAAAAGTCCAGGCTTTGTGAATCTGATCCCTAAGCCTTCAGAGTTCAATAAGGCACCACTACCTACTTGAATTATACAAGAAGATTATATTTTTCAAAGGATTTATTTTTAATACAACCAGTGCTCTACCTGGCGGCAACGTTATCACAACATTTTTATTCAGTCTGATATGGAGAGGATTTGATATAACTTGCTTTTTCCAGTGCCTTGCCGCTCAGACAGATATACAAGAATAACATGGATATTTCACAATAACTTGTCCCACAAAGTTTGTGCTACAGACATGAATGATATCTTAAATCATGCGACCTATAAAGAGATGTGTGATCATGAAACACAATTTTTATGTGCTGGACAATAAACATTCCCACAAAATTACACTGAAGGAGTGACTAAAATCAGAGACTTGGCTCCAATAAGAACCACATAGCAACAAGCTAAAAATTCATAGTAAATCATCTAAATGAGTTGGTTTGGTGAACTTACCTTTCTTTCTTTGTTTCAGACCCAGAGGGCCGCAGGTTAAAGGGCATTCAGAGGAGTACAGAGACAGGGCTGGCCGTAGAGATGCCCAGCCGTACGGTCCGGCAGGCGAGCCACGAGTCCATAGAGGACAGCATGAACAGCTATGGCTCGGAGGGAAAGTGAGTATTATAAATCAGGACTTCTCAAAATACTACATTTCTTTTAAAGAAATAGTTCACACAAAAATGAAAATTTGCAGAAAATTACTCATCGTCAGGCCATCCGAAATATAATGTTTTTTGCTGCACATACCGATTGTAAAATGTATCATTACATCACTTGCTCACCAATGGATGCTCTGCAGTGAATGGGTGCCGTCAGAATGAGAGTCCAAACAGCTGAGAAAAACATCACAATAATCCACAAGTAATCCAAACGACTTCCATCCCATCAACTGACTTCTTGTGAAGCAAAAAGAAACTAATCTATCATTAAGACGTTTTTAACTTTAAACGGTCGCTTCTGACTTCTAAGTCCATAATCAATAATAACGCTTCCTCAAGTGAAAATGCCATCAAAATCCACTTAATAGTTTAGAACTGTTTTGGATTGTAAACTGTGCTTGATCTGTGTATATTTCACTTCTGATTCAGATGAGACTACTTTTTCACTAGAAAAAAAGCAATATTATGGATATTATGGACTGGTATTTTAGCTGGAAGTGATGGTTTGAAGTGAATGGAACATCTTAATACTGGATTTTGTTTCTTATACCGACAAAGCTTTCAACCTCATAAAAATGTTATGGTGATGGACTGATTTTTGGATTACTTGTGGATTATTGTGATGTTTTTATCAGCTGTTTGGACTCTCATTCTGATGGCACCCATTCACTAATATTATAAAAAATAGCCATCATCAGTTTGTAATCAGTTTGATCGGGTGATACATTTGATGGGATAAATATAGGAAAGAGTGTTGCATGACATTGTGGAAAAGTGCAGGTGAGATGAGAAAAGAGCTTCAGAAATCTACCTCTGTATGCACAGCCTTTGGATATATTCAGCTACAAGTTTCATCCAGACAAATCTTCCCTTTTCTTTTTCTTCCTTTCCAACAAATCTACAAAAAACAAGAAATGTTTTTTTTTTCTGTCTTTTGACAGCCTTAGTATTTTTATTTAAAAATCAGTTTCGTTATGATCAGTATTACAAAACAAAATTAAAATCTGGAATCACAGATCTCACATTCCGGTTTTATTGGTTTGGGACATTGCATATGCTATTGCATTACATTTCTCTAGAAACAGGGATGTTCATCCAGTAACTCTCAGGAGCTTATATCTTATATCGAGCAATAAATATAAAGTGTTTGAGGTATCCCTATAAGTTACATAACCAACAATATAACCCCCTCTTCTCAGTAATAAACCTTTTCTCTGCCGGCTCCATTTCTGAATGAAATCCAGAGTTCAGACCTTCTGTGTAGATGAACTGTAAACTCATTTCAGATCTGGACTTTGTCTGGAGTGTCACATCAAAGCCGCACGTCTTATTTTAGCTCTGTGGAGGACAAAAGCTGTTTAACTTCAATTCCAATGTGCCAGAAAGTTTTGCACAAGTTTGGATATATAAATGGAGAAGATATTTGCTGGTTTGGTCTATTTTGAATCATCCTATTATCATTATCTAAAACTAAAACCATAAAAAAAAAACATTCCTGTTACTTGAAAATAGCATATAACATATGAAAAAAAACTTAACATATAAAAAAAATACACTTATTTTATTTCAGCTAGTTGCCAAGTCAACAGTTCTCATTTTCAATAAGTTTTAAGTTGAAGTAATATTTACTTTAACTCAATGTTAATAATGCACTTTTTTCATTGAACAAACTAATATTCTAAATGAATTATCAACCATTACTGGTAACACTTTACAATAAGGTTCATTTTCATTAACTAACATTAACAAAGATGAATAAATACTGTAATAAATTTAATAAAACTGCACTGTTCATTGTTCGTTCATGTTAGTTAATACGTTAACTCACATTAATTAATGGAACCTTATTGTAAAGTGTTACCCAATAGATAATAAAATATCTAATATTTAAAGAAAGCTTGCACAAGTACACTTTTCATGCAAAACATGATAAAATGAACAATATATATTTGGTTCAAAATTAAGACAAAACATATTGAGACACTTTGCAGTTGCCAAAAGCTAAATAGAAAGATGATATAAACTTTAAATAGATTCATGAAGATTTTTCAGGCAAAACCATTAAAATAAGAGCCACTCATTAATGACAAAAACTTCTGAAATGCGCTTGCAGACAGTTCACTTCAAAACAATATGTTCAGTTATATAACTATAACGATATGTTGTGCTCAACTGACGGTCTATTCTGCATAAATTTCCCCTCAAACTCTTTGTCCAATACCCAGAGCTCCATTAGAAATTCACAAACAGACAAAAACTCCCCACAAACCTTATGTAATGTAGTTGGATGCTCTTCCTGTGCAGCTCCATCATGGGAGTAAAATCCAGCCCAGTTCAGCGGGATTACTGCGCAGTTTATGGAGCATGGGGATTACAGTTTTGGCTGCCACCACTGAGGATATTTTACCATATTACATAGCATCGTATGCATCATGAATACGTAACAGAGTAAAACATATTTTACATAAACACTCACTGTCAGTCTGGGCTTTGCAACCGTGATGGAAACTTCTACAGAAGTTTCTGTAATATTTATTCAGTATCTAGTGTTTCTTTTTTATCTGTTTCCATTGTGTGTAACTTGCCTCTTATGCAAGATAAAGTTGGGCTTTTTGCCTTTAAATACTTTAAATGTTATGAAACAGTATATAAAAATGTATAAAACATTACAACTTAAAAACAAAATCTGAAAAAGCTTTTCAAAGCATTACAAGGAGCATTATTAAAACATTAAACTAAGCATTGTATAAAAAGTTGTAAAACATTATGAAGAGTATATGTATAAAGAATAAAAATGATAACTTTACTGAACATTACACCAAAAATAATACAAATTTCTTTAGTTTCTACTGCAAAACCTTACATTTAAATTGAGCTTATAGTCTGTTGACTCCAAAAGAAATTGCGAGCATCATCTTGCTGCAGCTGTTAAACAGCTATAGAATGTTTTTTAGTTGTTTTATAGGTGCTTTTGCTTTATTAAAACACAAATAGTATGAATCTACATTAAAGACTGATGCACGTTCTGAGTTACACTTACAAAGATCTGAATCTCTTGCATGTCTGACTTGAACAACTCCCACTTTTGTCAGTAAAAATGTCTTATTTGGGGAGCAAGAAGTGCAAAAGAGGTCACTTTAGTGACATTTATGTAATGGACCTGTCAAGATGCCCTAGAAAGCGGCAAGCACCGATCTAATGCCCTAATTATAACTCCAAAAGCAAAACTGCTCATGGTGCATGGACCAAAAATATAATCATATTAGATGTCCTAAATAAAAATCATATTTGATAAATTTTTGTAAGCTAAACTGAAATGCAGTGAATTAAATATGAGTGCAAAAGTGAATGCCCTCAAGTTCACACAGGAAAAAAATAACCATGGGTTTGACATTTGACATCCAAGAAGTGTCCAAATACTTAATTACAAACAAACTTCTTTTTTTGTGAAATGTGCATGTTATATCCTTCTTTAAAATCAATGCCATTTCATACGCAATGAAATTCATACATTTTTAAGTGTTCAAATACTTTTTGGGGCCTCTGTAGCAAATTAAGACTGGGATGTTGAGATCTATATTCAATAAATTCTCAAATTGTAGGTTAAAAGTCTAGCTAAATTGAGAGATAAAAATATAATTAAACAGCAGATCATCTTCATTTAGGGTTATTATAGTTAACTAAAATTAAAATCATAAAAAGTGTTTTCATTGCTTCAAATTAAATATATAAATCAAATAAAATATACAAACCCTTAAACTAATTTATTTCAGCTAGCTGCCGAGACATCTCTCATTTTCACTGCTGAACTTGATACAGTAACATAAAATAAAAATGAATAAAAACTATATAGACATATTTAAAAACAACAAAAACTAATAAAAAAGACAAAAACACACAACAAAATTATTAAAACTTAAATTAAAATTAAAACTGAAAATATAAAACATAAATAAAAAGTAATTCCAAATATTGATAAAACTATACTATACTATACTAAAACTATACTATAACTGACCTCTGAACTGATCTCACTGACACTCAAATAATGTGTCTCCACCACATTTAAAAAATAAGTCTCTATTTCAGATGTATAAACACTTCCCACATACCTTTCACTTTTTCTCCAGAAAACAATAACTCCTGTACTTGCATGCAGGAACGGAGCATCCGTCTAAAAAAGTTTGCATGCAAAGAATACCAGAGCACCAGAAGAGCAGCACAGAGACAGTGATATATAAAGCAATTGAGAGCAGTGCGCTGAGATGCCATGATTAACACATAACACAGACAAATGTTTATTCTAGTGACATCAAGAATGTGGCGTGTAATATGTGGAGCAGAGATAGGTGTATTTGTCACTCTCCGAAGCGTTTGTAGTTATGCATGTGTGTTTACTGATGACTGCTGCTGACGCCAGTGCACGCAGGGGCCAGTGACTAATAATGACTCTCCGTTTTGCCAGATAGAATGATGAAATGTCACATGCAAGAGAGGAAGAGGGTGAAAGGAATAGTTTGTCCAAAAATGAATGTTCTGTCATCATCTACTCACCCTCAAACCCCAAACCCCCCAAAGCTTTCGTCTAACAAATATTGTTCCCGAATAATGAAACACACCCACACACACACGCGAGGTTTGTTTTTGTGAAAAGTGGGGACATCCCATAGGCGTAATGGTTTATATACTGTACAGACCATATATTCTACTGCCCTACACCAACACTACCCCTAAACCTACCCCTTACAGGAAACTTTGTGCTATTTCAGATTTTCAATACACTCCATTCTGTGTGATTTATAAGCGTTTAGAAAAGTGGGGACATGAGGTAATGTCCTGAAAAGTCACCTTCTCCTTGTAATAACTATGTCATACCTTTGTCATTATAAAAATTTATGTCCTCATTTGTCACAAAAACGCGCGCGCACACCACACCCACACACACACACCACACACACAAAACCCTTAAAATTAGTCCCACTTTATTTATATATCTACAGTAATATATATATTAGTCTTTATATTTGTCTCAATTTTCCAGTAAATACCCTAACCATCATAATAGGGTTTTGAATTGAAAATACAATACCAGAATATATTATTATTATACAATTTAAAATTCCTTTTTTTTTCTATTTTTTATATTTACTATACATATTTTTTCAGGATTACTATGAAAAATGTTTAAAAAACATTACCTTTTTTAACTTTATAAATGACTTTACTGTCATTTTTGATCATTTTAATGCACCCTTGCTAAATAAAAGTATTAATTTCTTAGATAAAATAAAATCTTATTGTAGTGTTCTGTATATCTAGAAATATTCAAAACAAGCTAAATTTACTAAAGATGCAACACTGCATAGAATATTAAGGCTTCTTTTCAACATTGTTATTCAAATCATGTGAAAAAAACTTGTTTTAAAGGTACTTAATATCTTATGCAGTTTTGTTTATAAAGTAAAATTATTTGTTCAGATTTTAATTGGAGATTTTTGAAAAGACACAAATAAGTTGTATGGACCACTTTTCTGATTCTTTTGTCGTGATGTGGTTATATCGACTGTGTGACAATTCTCCGTTTGTATTCCAAAAGGAAACAAAACCAAGGGGTGTAAATGATGACGATTCCTTCAAGAACAGAGAGACAAGCAGATAGAGACACCAGACGAGAGACTAAATGATGAACTAGATATTGACTTGGGCCAAAGAGACAAGATGGAGTGAAAAATGAGCAAAAGAACGAGGAGGCGATGAAAATGGCATCTCTCGGGATGCCCAGTCTGAGTATTAGGCATCAGGATTGTCTGGACCCTCCCAAAAGCATTTTAAAAATAGACCTGTGCGGAGACGGCAAGCGAAAGAGACAGAACCAGGACCATGGGTGGAGGGGCGCTGGAGGGAATCAAGGTCAAACCGCAGAAAGAAAATTAATTATGAATCCGTCCACATATGGAGGATTATTGAGAACAAACACAGAGGAATGGGAATGGAGAAAGGAGGGAGAGATGGGTTTGAAAGGAGGACTGAAGGAGGAGAATGACAGTGATATAGGAGCGCCTATACATTTAAAAAATATATTATTAAAGACGAAATGTGTAATTTTTGTGCAGAAAGGCAAAAATAAGGACTATTTTCGAACAGGTTTCTTTAATACTCACCCCATCTGCAATTGGTCGATCAAAACAAATAATAACAAGCTCATGCCATTCGTTCAGCCAATGTTGCTGTATTAGACTGGCCGGGATGCTCAAATAAAATTTGTAGCATGTCTTTTAAAAACAAGATCTGCCTGCAACTTTTACATCTTCACACAGGATGTAAAAACACCTTATGTTGGGGTGGTTATGTTTGCTCAAACAAGCACCCTTTTGCCATCTTTGGTCCCCCCCTTTTTTTTTTTTTTGCTTGCAGAAGGAAAACAAAACTGTTGCCATCACCATCTGTTTCTGTATCTAAAATGGATCTTGTTACAAAAAAATCAGACCTAATTAATCTCATCCAAACGCAAGTGGCTGCTTTCTGTTTGCTAATAAAAATGTGTAAAAGCTATGATAAGCAATATGCGATTCTTCACCTGTGTAGATAGCTGAAATTACATCAATTTCCTTAAGAGGATCTTCCTTAAGATTAAAAAAAAGATATCATGTATAAAAAGAAAAAATAAGACGTTGCTAATGGAGCATTACTTCATAAGTGAGGCAAGCAGGTAAATGGCTATTTTAATTAAAATATAATATACACTCTAAAAATGCGGGTTACAAAGAGACAAACCCAGCTGTTGGGTTGTATTGAACACAACCGCTGGGTCAAAACAACCCAATAGCTGGGTTTGGCCCTTTTAAACCCAGCACTGGGTTATATTTAACCCAGCAATTTTTGGAGTGTAATATAATAGAATGGCATAGATTAATATAATAGTAATACTTAAAAAGATATTACTATTAAATAAATTTATATTAATTATATATATGACCTATTTTAATGTAATAAGTTATTTTATATATACTGTCAAAATATATTTTATAGGCTAATATGTAATACTTTGACAGTATACATTAAAATCAATGGTTCTTAAGTAATTCGTTTATTTAATCATAAAATACATCAAGTATGCATTATTCATGTAGGCTACCTTTGTCTTTTTGCTTTAAATATTGTTTATAATTTTGCGAATAGAATTGGGGCTTGTTGGTTTAGCTTAAGGCTTAGAATTCTTTATCGAAGATGTTTTAGGGGGAGAAATAAATCTGAAGAATAATTTTGGAAGGCTGATGAACAAATGGGCAGTCACTGTTGTGCTATTAGATGAAGGCCAGACCTCCTGTTTCAAGAGGTTGTGAGGGTGAATATGACATCTTCTAGAGACACATATACTAAAGTAATGAATTTTTGGCTGCATACATCTCAAATCTGCCTATAGGAACAGGAAAGCAGTGTGATTATATGCAGGAGCGCTGGCTTTGCTCCAGCAGAGCACTCGGCACTATCAAAGCAGAGCTTCACTGTCAGGCTTAAAGGCTGTCTATCTTCATTACATAAAAGAGAAGTGCCTTCCACTCATCGATCCCGTCCCATCACAGAGCTAAGCTGTTGTCAGTTCAGCCATCGCAGAATAAAGGAAAACTTGTAATGTCCTTCATACATGCTCATCTAATGTGAATCTTCAAAGCCATCACAAGCAACACACATAGCAACATCAATCTGCAAAATAAAAGAGTTTGTCGAATCCTGAAAGCTAGAGATGGTGAGCTGAATATGAAATAAACAAATTGATTGGAAATAAACTCAGTGCACACAAAATGTTCTGATCATTATTTTAATGAAGCATTATATATATTCTATCCAGCAAAATATGTGGCGGACAAAATAGAGCACTCATGAATAAAATCAATGCAAACTTTCACAGTAACACTGCCCTGTTTTCTTCCCTTTAGTCTGAACTACAGTGGAATGTGTTTAGCATCAGACGCCCAGTTTAGTGACTTTCTGGATGGGATGGGACCTGCTCAGTTTGTGGGCAGACAGACACTAGCCACAACTTCAATGGGTGAGTGCACTTACAGTATATACATCAAACAGTTAATGCTGTCTCACATCGTACTGTAGTACAAGTGAACTCTTTTTCATGCAAATAAGTTAAAGTTAGCCATACTCTATAAGAGTCTGTCCAATCGTTTGTCCTCTCGATCGCATACAAGAATTTCCACCAACAGACGGTTAGGTACGCACCTTGATGTTGTGGCCATCATATTAAGGATCCCTTTAGGTTTATGTGATTGTTTTTATCCGCGCACTGGGTAGCCCGTGCTTTTCGTCGCGTGTATCAATACCTGCTACTTATTATTGATCACCCTTTGACCGCACCACTTTCTGCCGTGTGTGCTCCGAACATCGACATCTTTTTAATGCACATAATTTGGTGGTATTGTCAGAGATGCTGCAAACGGCGTTGTATGACAATGTAATATTCAATAAATAGATATAGATTTAGTATGCGTGTGTGATAAGAGACCCCCCTATGGTGTGTCTATTTTGATGCTTTCTCAAAACATCAGTATTAATGAAGTATAGTTTCAAAAGCCAACTGTGAACTATTGATTGATATTTAAGAAGCAAAATCTGAAATATAGGTTAATGAAACAACATATTGTGCAGAATGTAATTTCAAGAAAAGCTTACCAATACTTATTTAATTCTCAAATGTTGTTGGAGTATGTTTCTGTAATATGAAAGATATAGTCCCTGAGATATAAACAATAACAGAACATGTTTATGGCCTGTGTGTGTCAGCCAAACTCACTACCCCTATGAGCAGTGACTCAAAACTATGTTATAATCAATAAAATTGTGTGAAATAATGACAGTGTAAAACAGGCATTGTTTAATATAGTGAACATTCACACACCACCGCCGTCTTCTAGGTTAGTATGCATTTCACCTTAACATAACAACAAGGTGCCACACATACATTTGCTGTGTTATTTATATTTGTGAACGTTAGTAATAAACATAGAACCACTCTATTTCTATCTAGTTCCACCACTGTTTTATTTAGGTCCATTAATAAATTAACAGCTACAACTTTGCTTTCAATAAGGCATAGAAAACTGTGTATTTAGTTTTCACACCACCATTTCTATGGCTAATAATGTAGTTATCGCCAATGTTAACAAAGTAAACCTTACAAAACTTTAGCTCAAATATCAACAATGTCTCTGTTGAAAAATGCTACTCCCCCATGCATTGACACTCACAACGTGCATACTATGTTTGCAGGGATTGTGTGTTCGGTTTATGCGAGTGTATATGTACAGTGGAGGTGGAGCTATTTCTAGGCCGAGTATGAGATTCATCATGAAGCCTGGATTAAGGTTCCAGGTCGACTTCCTCTAGATAGAGGATGAGCTGATAGCTGTATGTGTAGATTATCCCCCAGCCTCCAGCGAACTTAAACTGACGCAGTGTTATAGGATCGCGACACAAAACATAAGCATGGCCTCTCTGTGTGTGATGTTTCCTTTTACACGCAAATCATTACCCCAAAGTGTTTGCAGTTTTGAACCAACAGAGAGGTAATTCGACAAAAATTGCATGCCCCCGCCTAAATCTGTGTGTGTCCCCACACCTGTGTGAGTTCCTTTATATCTGTGTATTCACTGTGACGCCATGTTGACCCTGTGTACCGTTGTGTGTCCCCACTGTTCGGGTTGTTCACCATAGTTCTTTAGCTTTGGAAGCAAACGGCCATCTGGTATCGCCAAAAGTAAGATGCGACTTACAGTTCATGGAAATCGCACGAGTCCCCTCCTACATATAGTCCTTTGTATGTTCAGCAGAGGCTTCGTAGGGTCACGCGTCGTTACCTGTGTGAAACTTGATTTTTTTTTTTACTTTCGGTATATGAAACTGCCGCGATAATTGTGCACGCACTTGCCACTGTGTTTTGGAATGCATGGTTTTTGGTCCATCATAGGGATGTTACACAACCCGCTGGGTGTCATGTGTGTGCAAAGAAGTGTGGGGTGTGGTTCTGATGTATTCTCGCAGTGTGTGTGACCGATGTTTTTACAGTATGTCCACCACTAGACACAAATATGTGTTGTCACGTACACCACATGTTAGTGGTAGGCGGTGTGTGTGTTTATAAGTTGCATGTGGTAGTTATCCCAGCATTAGACATAGCTCAGATAGTGTTGTTGTTATAAAATGTATTATTGTTGAATGTGCGTCGCCCAGGTGGTCATATGTTTTTTCAGGAAGGCATGACGGTGGGTGTGCGCTGGGTTTTAAATGACACGTAGGAAAACCCCTACTGGCTTAATTGGAGCCAGTGGTCCAAGTCTTTGTTATTATTTTGTTTGTAAGGTCCTGTCGGTGATGTGTGGTCCAGTGCATGGATCATGTCTTGACGCATGTTACACGGGCCCGTCTTGGGAGCAGCGCACTGTATATTTGGGAGATCGTTACGGGCGAATGGCGAAGACCTGCCCTCCCTGCTCCCATCACAGCAATGCAGTGAACACTTTATTTTTAGCAGCGGTGAAGGAATAGAGGGAAACATTTCATTTCTCTCTGAATTAGACATTTTTCTAAGGACAACGTCTATGAAAGTCTGTCACAACAAACATTAAAGGTTAGAACAGACTGCAGGATGTTCAGGAATATCGGGTGGTGGGAAAAACATCATTTGCATGTTTATTCACTGGTTTACGGTGTCCTCCATCCAAACATCTGTCATTATTATGTAATCTAAGGGAACTTTTAGATTGTTCATTATCATATTTGGAAATTCAAGTTATTCAATTTGTACTGCAAGATGGATGAATCGCACAAAAGCTGTCAAGAACATGTTCACGTCATATTACGTCAAAAATAAAAAATACATTTCAAATAAAAACAGAGAGAGGAATTTGATTTGCTTAAAGAAAATGTAGCTATTTAAGGATCTTTTGCATTGTAACATTATTTTCATGACAATAACGCACATTTCCACCCAATTCTCTTGACTGCAATGCAAAAACATTGAATTTCTATTACTTTAATGCAGAAAAAATATGATGTACTCTTTTTCATTTTAAAAGAATTATGTACCTTGAAAGAATTTGGTGATTTAATCAGCATCTGGATTTGTGCTGGATTTAAAGAGTTTTCAAAAATGTTCATGAAAAAAAAAGAAAAACTCCTAAAAAAGCTCTTTAATGTCACAGATACTCTGTATTAAACACACGAAGACGAAGAAGAAGGTTTATAAAGTCTTTAATTCAACACACGTGCTTCGTCTCAATGTGCCTACTTATACTACGCCCTTAAAGTATGTACTCTTTTCGTGAAGAAAAAGTATGTGTAGTAGAAGAGTAGGCAAGCTTTGGCACATACTATCACGTCACACAACTGCGTCTCTGTCGCACCTGTTACACGCACCTTGTCAAACTGGCCTGTCAATCATCTTGTCACAGTTTATCCTCCACATTGCATTTCATTTAACTTACTACCGTACTGGAGAGAAAAGTAGCAGCACATTGATCTGCTAGTCGCGGGTCTTTCATGCTGAGAACTCTTCTCATATTTTCTGCACAATGATGCATTTAAAAGTTAACGACCAAATGGATGTTTATAAAAGTTCACATTGATTATTAGTAACTCGAACCCCTTTTTGTAAACCTCTACCTAACCGTCGATCATGCGCATCCGCCACGTTTGTAGTTTTTCTAACTCGTTTTATTCGTGTTTGTAGTTCTTGACCGAATCCTTCACCAAAGCGCAATGGATTGTGGGCAATTTTAGCCATTAGAGTGTGCACGGATCCACACTTCAAAAATCGACCTGAAATAGTAGACCACTTTTGGCATACTCTTTTCAACATACTATGCTTTGGGATACACTTATTCTAATCTCACATACTATTTAGGATGGATAGTATGAACATTGAGACGCAGGGACGGGGTAGCATAAACGCAGACGAGACCGGACAAACTAGAACTGAACACTACGGAACCAAACAAGGATAATTAACTACACACACCTGAACAAAATGACACAATTAACTCAATGACTCAAGTCCAAACTGAGTGACACGTGACACTTAACGCTTCTAAAATAAGCTTTATTTTCTTTCTTTATTCACCCAGAATGATAGAATTGACAAAAAATGACCATGGATTATGGTATAATTTTTTTTTGAGAATTCTGATATGAACTACGGGGATTATATACACATTAAAAAATGTAGAATATTATGGTCAAAAGTACTTTTCATTGTTCCTTATGATAAAATAATACTTCCATTTCTCATGAACAGGTCATCGTTTGGGGAAACTATGGCCGGATGGATCGTAAATGCTTCATGGGCGTGGCCCGCATCCTATTGGAGGAGCTGGATTTGACAAACATGGTGATTGGCTGGTACAAGCTTTTCCCCACCTCTTCTATGGTGGACCCCACGATGGCGCCGCTGATCCGCCACTCCTCACAGCTCTCTCTGGAGAGCACCGTCGGGCCGTGCTGTGAACGCTCATAAGACTAACAACTCCACTAGATTTATTTTTCTCTGGAAGGGCTCTCACAGCTCCCCCGATCCTAAGAGTGCTGGTTGTGCATGACTGCGGCACCTGAAACCTCTGGAATGCTCTAGAATTTCTTCGGAAACAAATGACCTTTCTGCAATATTCCAGAATTGACCAGAGAGGAAATGCTCTTTTTCAGCCTCTGAGAAAAAGGCAAAGAATGCAGACCAGACGTCTGGGCTTTATTTTAGCTTTCAACACATTAGCTTGTGATGGTCTGTATGAGGAAGCATCCTCCATTTAGAGCTGATTTCCAGAAAGCAGGTAAATGTTTGTGCATTCGTCACAGTGGGTGCTGCAACGGATTGGATGAAACAGATGGGTTCGTGCAATATGACATACAATAGAGAGAAGAATGCATCAGTAATAAAAGTGCGGGTTTGCATTCATTTTCTTGTGTAATTAACAATACAAGAATAGATATATGTCTTAAAAAGATTCAATGTGTGTAGTTTGAAAAGAGTCGATGTTTGTAGCTCATGATTTCGTTTGCACACGGATCTTTTTCTGTTTGTGTCTCTTCCGTTTCGTCTTTCTCATTACTGAACAGTGCCAATGCTGCCAGCAAGTGGCTTTATTTGTGGTTAGTGTCTATATTCAGTGACTACAGGCGTTATGAATCAGTAGTCTAAGCAGACACATATTTAAAAAGACTAATTTTCCACAATCTTTTCCCGAATGGTGACATATTCCAGATGAGGAATTTTTAATGTCATTGTACGTTTTCCCCCACTAATATTATATGGGAAAATTAAAATGGATGCAAGATGCTGAAGTAACATAGTGATTATGAAATAAATGTGAGTAAATTATATACTTAGAGTTATAACTACAGTAGTGGTCGACAGATATGAGGTTTTTAATAGCTGAAACCAATATCTAGAGAGCAGAGTGGCATAAACAGACATGATATATACATATATAATACAATTTTATGATGACATGAACATGAAATGAATTAATTTAAATGAACACATTTTCAGAAAAATATTGAAAAAGGAAAATTTGTTCCATTCATAAGGCTGTGATTTTTAAAACGAACATTAGGCAGAATGACCACTTCTGTAAAAAAAAAAAAGAAAAAAGTCAAACATTGGTCAAATTAATCGCCATGGCCGATATTGAAGAGTCTATTACTAATTATTAAAAGATCATTTAGTTTTGCACTTTATAATCTTAAATGTCTTTCTTATAAGTAACCGCTAGTTTGGGATAAGCCAAAGTTCATTTTCTTCTTTATATTATGATATTATTTGTGACTACGGGATGCAGAATCTTTAGTAGCAATGATAAGGTTGTAGCATTAGATAGTAGCATACGCATGAAAGGCATCTTAGTTTGCCACCATCTAATGAGATTTTGCATGGAATTGATTGATACCGGATTATAGAGTGTTTTCGCTGGCAGTCGAGCAAACATGTAGCAGCGGACGATCAAACGAAAATACTGTTACATTGCACTGAGATGTACTGTGTGCCGTCCTGATGCAAGATCAGCGTCAGGGATTAATAAATACTGATACAAATGTTTTCATACATCCTGAAATGATGAAAAGCAAAACATTTCTACACTCTAGCACAGAAAGGGAAGAAAACGGCATTCTGCATAGCCAAGAATTTTTACGTCCAGCATAAAATATATGACTATTTGTGAAGAAAATACGCTATTTACCACTAGACAAAATAATTTTTTAAAAATATGTATTCCTCTCTGAGAAGTTCAGGAGTGATGATTTCAATTAAAACTGAAAAATGCAAATACCCTCAACATAATCATGCTATAAAGGCCATATAAAGCACTGCCACATTTAAAAAAAAAACTTTAACGTTTATTGTCTTAAAAAGCAATAACTAAATGATTTTTTTGCTCACTTTATTTGTTACAGGGATTAAAGCCAGATTGTCTCTGCATTACATTAGAAACTTCTGCATTCATGTAGCAATATATACTTGATTTTAGAGGAAGCACTGAATGTCTGAGATCCTCAAGACTTTAGTGCCATTTCAAACATGTGTTGATGGGCTAAAAGAAATTCATGATTTGGAAAAACCTTTTCGAGCAATGTAGTGATTAGCATTGTATATTAATATAGACGATATATATTAATATACAGGAATTTAATATAGCATCATTTCATTGTTCATATACATCAATGCCAATCAGTGTCTGAAAAACTACATATGAAACTACATCTTTTTTGGTCTGTTTATTGTAAATAGACATCTTAGTGGGCAAAACAACAATAAATCATTAAGGTCTGACTTGGGATGTCAATATTGGCATTAAGGTTTTAGGCTCTAAGCAACACAGTTCTCTGTTTACATCAGCATGATGTTATTGCTGATATTTTTAAATCTGGATTGGATATAAAATTGCTTTTAAACTCCAAATACACTCCAGATGGTATGAAAGAATGTGATTTATAGAATTTAAAATGAAATATCTCCATTCCACAGTAGTTTTTGTAAAGCCTTAACTTGTAAACCAGAGGTCTTAACACAATTCCAGTTGTATGGCGGAGAAACGAGCATGCAAGAATGTCATTCTGCTTTTATTTCTAGTAGTTTTCTGTCTTTCTCTTTCTTTTTGTATTTACTGTTACTTTAATATGGTAAATAGTCATGGCCTTTTGTCATCGCATTTTTCACCACACAATTTTATAACTAATTAATCTACCATATCAACTAAACTTGTTGAAGTTGATAGGGCAAAATGATCAACATATTCCTAAAAAATGGATGCTGTGATATTTTTCTTTGTGGAGATACTTGTTTAATTCCTTATTACTATTCATTATATGTACATTTGAATTCGTAAAATAATGTCACTGTTGATTAATGCACAATTTAGTGTATTGTTACTCTGCTGAAAATGGTTATGCAGAATAAAATAGCTCACTCTGATTTACAAAACACATTTTTGGCTGATGATTGCCTGATGCTTAGGAGGAGATTTACCCTGAAACCATCTGATAACCTTTGACAACTAACATATGACGTTAAGCTTATTGTGCACGGCAGAGAGAATCAGATATTAAGTGTTATAGTTAGCCTGTCTGTCTGCTGCACTCAAGCCTTTATCAGGAGATGAAATGGCTTTTTAAGAGTTAGATCAAGGAAAATTAGATCAAGCACTCTTGATTTGGGAATTGAGCTGGATGTTGGTATTTGGGGGATATGGCTGAGTTTTATTATTGTGTGTGTGTGTGTGTGTAACCACTGCCACTAACAAAAAGAGACAGATGAATAATTTTGTCCCTGTTTGATGTAACTACAAAGAATAAAGATTGCTTTTATACACATCATATGCATCCCACACACATATATTATAGAATATAGCTTCTTGCATTAAAAAACATTAATAATAATAATAATCTTTTATTAAGGATGGATAATATAAAAAACATAATGTATTTAGTAATATGATATATATATATTATAATATATATCATATTATATATATAAAATCATGTTTACTATATTATATCATATACAAAATATATTATAATTTCTAAAATGTATTTATTATCTATACCATGTAACATATGATAGTATTAAATAAGGTTATATTATATTTATTACTTCTTTTGTATTTTTATTTAATAAAATAATATTAACAATTATATAATATGTCATATATAAGTAAATGACTAATATTAATACAATAATAAAATTTGCCCCAACACAAACATATGTAAAAAATAACAGAAAAAATATTAAAGTTAAAATCAAACCTTTTATCTTCAAATGATCAAATAATTGATGGATAACCATACAAAAAAAAGAAAAAAAAGGAGACATCCTCTCATTAGGACAATGTTGTATTTTCTGTAACACAAAAGTGGTTTTATTACATCCTTTACTGACAGGAAAATAATTCCACATCAAATAAATACATTTGTTGTTTTATTTACAACAAATCCTTCTGTAAGAAGACTATCATGCTTTCATTTTGAAAGAGGTTATTAAAAAGAGCTACAAACATTGAACAATAAAACAACAGCAAATGTCTGAAAGTAGACGTAAATTAACAAAATGTTCAGATGGGAAATAATGATCGCAAAGCAAAAAAAAAAAAAAACAGACCCTACTCCTATATTCTCACAAGACTAAACTGATTTGTCATTGAATTACAAGCATGAAACATGAGATGATTTCCAAAACATGTCTAGACATCAAAGCTGGTGTGCAAAGCATTCAGATGATGCCTGATGTTTGATGTGTGAGGAGACAAACACGAGATCCGTATATTCCCTGAGGAATAGCGAGGAGTCACCCTTTCACCATCTCAAATATGAAGCTGCTCACTACTAAAACAAAAATCCGCTTTCAGAACATGTCATGCACCAGAATGGACACAGAAGAGAACATGTTCATCTCAGAAAGTTCAGCAGTTTTCTGGGACGTTCTCAAAGTTCTAACATTTCATCCTGCTAGAAAAAATTATAAATAGAGGGCTAATTTGAAACTAGATATCTAGGACCTAACTTAAAGTCGTTTAACTATACTCAAGTTGAAAGTAGTTTATAACTACTCATCTGGTGCAAAAAGCATCAACACAATCATTTTTCGAATTTGCACAAATGCGTAAAAAAGTTTCGCGTAAACATTTTTGACATGCTACACCGCTAGCCTGCTTGTCGGAAAAAAGTAGGTTTTTAGTGCAAAAACAACAGTATTTTGAGCTGAGATACTGTGAAAAATGAAGTTAAAGAAATAAGTTAGTTACTTTTTTACACTGCAACTTATGGTGCATTCAAGTCATGTCGGATAGAACATATTTACGAGTCGTTATTACGAGTGGGAAACTCTGAATTTTCTTTAAGCCCTGAGTTTGGGGCGTGTCAGTGAGAAAAACACATCGGATGCAATGGATGCAGCCAAAGACTATAGATATGCAGCGTCTGTATTGACGGTAAATTTGTTGAAATTAAGATAATTAAGTTGTTTTTTTTTTGCCATGTACAATAAAAGTACATAAGCTACATATACAAAATATTATATTATTGTATAATTACCATATACACTCTAAAAAATGCTGGGTTAAATACAACCCAGTGCTGGGTAAAATAGGGACAAACCCAGCAATTGGGTTGTGTTGACTCAGCGGTTGGGTACTACCCAGAAGGTTGGGTTAAACATTTAAACCAACCGCTGGGTAAAAACAACCCATTGCTGGGTTTGTACTATTTTACCAGCACTGGGTTGATTAAACCAAGCATTTGTTAGAGTGTAATTTATAATAATTACATCACCTTCATAATGACTAAAACTGGAAGGAAAAAAAAAAAGCAAAAAACACAAGATGCACATTATTATTCTCATTTGTAGATGTAGAGAAAAAATTATTGTGTGAATTTTACACTCTAAATAATGCTGGGTTAAATACAACCCAGTGATGGGTAAAATAGGTACAAACCCAGCAATTGGGCTGTTTTGACCCAGCGGTGGGGTTATACCCAGAAGGCTGGGTTAAACATTTAAACATTTAACCCAACCGCTGGGTCAAAACAACCCAATTGCTGGGTTTGTCCCTATTTTACCCAGCACTGGGTTGTATTTAACCCAGCATTTTTTAGAGTGTATCTAGAAAAGTTAAATCGCCATCTTGTTCTGACCAAAGTGACTTGAACGCACCTGACGTTGTAATTACGACTTGTCAACTCGTAAATACAAACTTCCCAGGAGGACTTGAATGCAGCATTAGCAACTTTCTGGCACATTATTCTAGTAATGTGATTATAACGTCATCATCCTGGCCCTTCCAGAGCATCTCGCCCTCAAAGTCCACCATCTTGTGTTTGCGACAGCGCAATAAAATTCCCACAACTTTATCGGAGATTTTGACGTAGCGGTCAAACAGGCGGCCGAAGGTGACATAGATACACCCCTCTTTATCCCGCTGGCCCATGCTGCGTATGATAAAACACATCTCCTCCATCTCACGGTGGATGTGTTTTTGAGCCCGATCGGCACGTTGGGCAGTTTTGGATCCCTCTTTGGGCCGTCCGTATCCCGCGTCGCCCTTTTGGAGTCGAATAGCCATGGCATGTTCATAGTCAAACTCTTCGCTGAAAGGGTTGAGCTTCTGACCTTCAATGTGGTCTTCAGCGAACCGCTGCCACGTGCTCCTCAAGTCGTTCATCGTGGTTATTTTAATCTGAGAGGACAAGATTCATGTGTTATTCAGGACCACATAATCACATCACAAAGTGTATGTTTTAAAGAATTAGATGCAAAAAAGAAAGGTGAATAATAATAAGAATATAAGATAAGGTAATATACGGTGAAAAGATGAATTTGCTTGGTTCGTGGATTTTGTTGCATGTACAAAAGTCAATACAGAAATTTATAAACAAAATATAAATATTTTAGAATTAATATGAAAATATTTATCTATAAATATAGTTAACAAAGATTTTTAGTCAGAAAATAATATTGAAAAATGTATCGTTTCTTTTTATATCAGCGTTGCACAATTATTATTTATTGATTTTACTGCAATGCAACAAGAAAGAAATTTAGTTAATGTATCACATGGCCTAGGACATCATCTACAAAGATTCAGAGGGTCTTATATTAAAGCATGTAGTCAGTAGTAGTCGTAGTAGTATGCAAGAACACGTTCGACAAAGGAAGAGCAGATTGTTGAGTAGAACTCAGGGAGCTGACGATGACGGGAGTACAGCCCAGCCTTGTCTAGAAGGACACGCAGCTTTTCCCTTCGCTAGTCCCCTACACACAGCGCAAGACGAGGCGGAATCGACTACATGCAGGGTATCAGCGGAAAGTAAATACTGCAAATTTGGATTTCAGTGACTTTAAAACTTTTTTTTTTTTAACAGATACATTTGATTCGATCTATTGTGTAAGGGTAGACAACCTGGCTTGTCACCAGACAGTCAAATACATACTGGCGTCGGACATGCCTGAGCATTACTGTTAAATATTTCTCAGGATGTCTTCAAGGGGCACTAATTTCACATGGGTGCCATCTGAACCCGTGAAATGAGTCAGTGTGAAGCAGCTGGTGATATACAAATACCACGGTGTCCCCAGTGTGATGGTCTGACACTCATATACAGAGTAAACGAGTGCGCACGTATGAGCATGCTGCTTTTTGGATCGAGATGTGAAATGCATCCATCACTGTTTTATTTCATATATTCCCTTGCGGCGAACATGCCGAGTCTCTGAGTGCGAACACACACACAGCAGAGGACTAAGGTGGAGTTGATTTACATATATTCCATTGCGGCAGAACATGCCTGAGTCTATGATGGAACATTATGCGGCCGTGATGATACAGTTGGACTTTGACTTTATCTAAGGCTCTAAAGCCCAGCTTGCATCTATAAATTGAAAGATTTTTTTATTTTTTATTAAAGCCTTGAATGAATAGTCAGTTCAGTTGCAGTTAGCGGTAATTCTCATCTTTTCAACCAAGAAACTCGTGTTCAACTATTTAAAGAGACATTCAAAAACATCAAAAGATTCACTATCAAAACAATTTTACTATAGATTTTGTGAGTATTTTGAGAGAGACAACCACATTTAAATTAATCTTGCCTCCATCCAATCAACAACTGATGACTAGAACCAAGTCCCCACCCGATTTTTATTTTTTCTACTTATTATTTTTTTTATTTTATAATCCCTTGTACGTCACAATATGGAAGAAAATATGTGTGACTTTAATGTAAATGTGGCTTTCACTACCTGAACTTTTCAAGAGTGAATTTAGTTTTCACTCCCATAACAACTGAATTCAATGTGAACTCTCATTAAAGGAGCGACAACCGAATTACATTCAAGATAACAAAACAAATGACAGTGCCTATTTACACTGGTGTAAAAAAGGTACTGTATTTTCCGGAATATGTCGCAGATTTTTTGTCATCTGAAATGTGCTATGAATTATATTCCAAAGCAACTTATATAATTTTTATAGCGTATTTGCCATACACCGGTAGTATCAGTTTTGCTTTAATTTTGTTCCATTTATAATAAATGTTTTTTTATTATATGCCACTATAATTTATGTTTGTTTTAAACTTATATTTTCATTTTTGTTCTGTTCTGAATAACATTACATTAAATGAGTTGTTGTGGAGAACTAAAATACATGTTGTTCACACTAAGTACTAATAGTCTTGGATGCTATTCACACAAAGTGTGAACAGAAGTAATACGCTATTTAAACTAAAGCTATAATATCTAAGCAATTGTGGGCGGAGTTAGTGAAAATAGCTTTTGCTAATAAGCTTTGTGCACTCAGAACAAATAAAAACTGCCAGAACATAGCTTGAATTGAACAGATAAACACACCTTTTGTCTGTTGACATGTTTCTTCGGTTCACTCTCATTCTGATCGCTGTTGTCGCTCAGAGATGCTTCCTCCCCAAGACCACTGTCCTCAGCATCTGAACCGCTACTTCGGGATCTTAGCGCCTTCACCAAAGTTCCTGCTTTCCCGCCACAGTAGCGTCTCCTGGTGGGAGATTCGTTGCCAAGAAAGTTTTTGGTGTCCTCTGATGTTAGCTGATTGGTGTTGATCTTCTCCTTGATGATGTTCACTAGGTCTTTTCCGTATTCGTTACATTTTGGCGTGATGGCTTTAGTCACGGTCACCGTCTTGATCTGGTCGTCCGCACCATCTTCGCTATTCACCGAAACCACACGAGGAGTAACCAAGAGTTTCATCTCACTCTTCTCCTTCTGCTTTTCTTTCGTGTCCTCAATGATGGTGTCGGGCATCCATCCGCTCGGGATCATGTCTTGCTTGTCGGTGTGTTTGTTCGCCCAGCTTTGCCAGCTTTTGGCGAGGCTGTTCACCGTCGAAGCCACCTTGATCTTTCTGACGGCTCTGCTAAAAGGCCGGTTTTGCTGGACGGCAGCTGTACTCATGGCTCTTATTGTGTTTTCCTTGTTGGTGAGGTTCAAATCTCAAGGTTTGTGATCTGTTTGGATGCTGCTGGTGGTCACCAGAGTCTTTTATAAGAATGGAAAGAGGAAGTGTCCTCTGAGGTGGGCGGTGTTATATTCCTCTGGATGCACATGGTGTCCACTGTGACCCCAAACATGCTAATGGAATTTCCCCAGTGGAATAACAGGTGGCCATGTTATGACCAACCAAAAACACTTCTGTCTAACTGTGCAACCATGCAAGAAACTTTTCTGACATCACACCTGACTGCGTCTCTTGTTTTAGATGCACCCATGATCTCACCAAACCCTAAAACCGCTCAAGGACGCCTATAGATCCTGATGAAACGACTACAAATGCATGCGCGTCTCCACTGCCATGGCATATTTTTGTACAACATGCCAGAACTCAGTGTGGTGATCTATTTTTGCAGACTGGGTGTTGAATTGTGCATGTGCGCGCTTCTGTTGATTGATACACAGGCCTGTTCTCAAAGCGCAAGCCAAGCTATTTTAAGCAGGAGTCGTGCTGAAGTAAAACTTAGGATGAGCCTTGGATTTGCACATCCCTTCTGTTTCATTTATACAACTTTGCTGATAAAATGGTGATTAGGATTATTAGAGTATTAATCTTCTAGACATTTTCATAAGGCTAACCATTAAGCAATAGGTTACTGCAGAGATAATGCGTAAAGCAACTGTTGTGTGCCAACCGCAAAAAATGGGCTGCAGACCTGTTCTGATAAGAACAGTGACGCACAGCTATGCTAAATTAAAATAATAAAATGTAACTAGCCATATAATATTTCCCATATTTTTTATGTTATTTGCTGCGCGTTCAATCAAACACCGCAATATTTTCTAGGCAAAGTGCTGCAATGTTCATGTTTAAAAGATAAATAATGTTTCTAAAATCGATACTGGAGAGACATTTACAATTTTCTTATGCAGCCTTGATCATGATAAACATTTTTTAGATTTTAAATGTCTGACGTTGTCCTTTGTACGATAATTTTGGTACTTTGTTTGGTCACCAGTTGTAAAATGTAATGCAAACATCTGCATTGTGATGCAAACCCAGTTAAGAACAAGTTTGCACTGCATGATACATGATGTTACATTATAACTGATAAGGTCACACACAAAAATGCTAAATTTAAATACAGTAATAAAATGCAATTTGAGAGACATTTACAAACCAAAAGTGACAATTTTCTTATTCAGCCATAGCTATTAAAATAATTATGCATAGTAATATCAATACATTTCAATGTCTAATTTCTAATGATAGCCTTATTTACTTTAGCACTTGGGTCACCATTTGTAAAAATGTAATGTCAAATCTAGGTTGTGATGCAAAACCAGTCAAAACCCAGTTTGCACTGACTTATACAACTTGCTAACGTGAATCCTGCCCTAGATAACTCAAAGTGATGCTACCTTGATTGTTCAAGGTTTATCCGAAATCTGTGTGCATATAAATATATTTCCGCCTCTTAAATGTCTTTGCTTGTTTTTAGCTCCCACACAAGATCCCTGAATGTTTGGGGACAAAAATAAAACGACTGTCATTTTGGATGTTGCTCTCGTCTCTTCCTGCTTCCTCTGGCTTTTGGTGACTCACATACGGAGGAGTGTACAGAGGAAAGAAACCGTCTCTTATATCACCGCTAACACCACCAGCTGGATGCACTTACCAGCTCACAATGCAGCTCAACACACTCACATTAATGCTTATTAAAAGCTTCACTGACTGGCCAGAGTAGCATCTCCTATTTGTAAAAGCAAAACATTCACAACCTCAGACAATTCACATTTAACTCATTCAGAGACGTAAATGGCTTTTGTAGGAACAAAATAACAAAGGAGATATATTGATCTCTCAATAATAACTTTAATATTGCAAACATTAATCTCAAAAATACAATTATAGGAGAACAAATCAAGACTTTTGCCTGCCTACTGTTTCAGAAGAGATTTCAACATCACATCAAATGTGTGTTCAGATTTTCCAAGTCTCACTATGAACTCATTTCTCATCAGACTCTTCCAAGGCCAAATGATCAACAACTGTTCTGAAATTTCTGCAATGTATTCGTATTAAAAATGTTTGCCTTCCACTCAAAACTCATTTGGACCTTTGCATATTTACATATTCAGTAGTACTGGCTGAACCGAATCAGACGTCTCTGCACACACTGCGATCGGGCTAACCCGAGAAGGCAGGAGGAGACCCAACACACCATTGAAGCGCCAAGTGACGAAAGAGTTGGGCTTTATAATCACCTGCACTGCGCCTACCTTTCCACTCTCTTTTCCACTCCTCACCCTGAAGCATGGTCTATCTCACTTGGGCATTAGTGCAAAGATTGAACTGCATATAGAATAATTTATTCTTTCACGCAGTCGTCTCATGAACAGACCATGAGTCATGGGCTAATCAACACTGTGCTAGGCTATGGCGTTAGCTCTGCCCCGGATCGTCGTTTCATGACAGCGCTACTGTCAGCCCCCATTCGCTTTCGCGCCCCCCGCCGTCTTTTTTTGCCCGCTGGTTATCATTATAATCCAGCTTGGATGAGACAATTAGTGTCCTCGTAAACAAGCCAACCCTGCATTTTAGCCTACAGTTGTATCGCTCCTTGTCTCGCTTTGCTCCCCCGCCACCCCCTGGTGCTTTTGTCGTCTTTCTACTTCCCTTCTGTGTAGCCCCGTCGTCCTGCAGCTTTCCCCGTTCCTTCTCTCTCGCCGGCCGTTCCGCAGCCCGCCCGCCGCTGTCCCCGTCCTTCTGTCTCTCCTCCCCTTCCCCCCTGCCTCGCAGCTGGTCTGACCAGTTTCCCCTTCGTTTCCCATGTCTTTCGTGCGTCTCGCCCACTCCTTGTTGTGAGCAGTACCCTTTTTTTGCCCAGCCACCGCGGGCAGCACACACAGCGTTCTTACAACTCGGCCACGCTTGGTCACATACCGTACCCGCACACTAGTGGACGCACCACCCCTGTCAACACAATCGGGCGGCCGGTCTCGTTTCGATAGGCTGGACCCAGATACCCTGGCCCAGAGAGAAAGAGAGTAGGGGAGTTCAGAGCCACACCGCGCTACAAGACACAGAAGAGGGTGAATAGAGGTTAAGAATGGACATAAAGTTACGTCACTGTGGTATTTCTGTCTTTGTTCATTATCGATGAAGAACGGAGAACCCAAGCCACCGATACCCGGATGAAACTATTATAAAAGGTATCCGAAGACCACCCGAGCGATAATTGTCACAAAAAAAACCTGCGATGGGACATCGTCAGTCGTAGATACAAAGGTGGTATAGTCGTCTTAGATTTAGCATAAGACTATCTTTATTCGGAATGTCTCTAGTAAGGCGCGCAAACTATAGCTTTTTTGCATATGAACATGCACTGAAAAATATCAATGGACAAGCTACAGAACTGTAATTTTCACTAAACGAACACCTGTATATAAAAGTACCATGGGAAATATTGGCCAGGTAAAATGATAAAAAATGCACCGCCAAAATAAAAATAAACAAGTTAATAATAATAATAATTGTTATTATTAATACAGTACTCCAAGGTACTTCCAAGAAGTGACGAAGAAGATTCCGGAGGAAGGATGGGGATGGTGTATGACTAATCATTCTGTAGCATGGTATATTAAAGTATTGTGCGTTGATATATGTATTTTGATTTTGTTCCCAAAAATACATTCTGATATATGTAGTGTTTTTTATTTTGATGGCCATGCCAGGCCTATAAGGTACTTCATGGCGAAACTATACTGAGTTAATAACAATGTTAAGTTGAAGATATGAAGACCTATTTGTGCTAAAATTCTAAAACTAAATTTGGATTAATTAAAACCATTTCAAGGTATCAACGGAACAGACTTTTTTTTTGAAGTACACTAAAAATAAAAATAAATAAATTATAATAATAAATGGTGTAGAAACAGTTGTCACTCTAAATGGATAGCAAATTTCACAATTAATTACAAAGAAACAGAAAGTAACACATTGAATTAAACATGAAATTTGAAAGTAGAAAGACCTAAACAATTTTCTCGTAAAATGTACTGCATTTATGTGTTTTATTTACAACTTTAAAAATATTTTTTTAGTGTTAAATATTACATAGAGAGTCCCATCTGATACTGTGAATTTCAGTTATATTTTTAAAACAGAACTTCATTCTCAGAGCACTCAAGAAGCAGATGCTATTTTACCACACGAACCACCTAATTTAGCCATCCAATGAGTCTGAATGAACAAACCAGAAATACAAAGCTTACACAAGAGTCACCAGGTACTGCGAAAGGTGTTATAAGACACCAAGGCGTCCCTCCTCTCTCTCACTCTCTTTCTATGTATGTTGATGAGGACTGGTGTGGTTTGTGAGTCATTTCTGTGCATGACTCAGATCAGATACTCAAACTGTCCTCAGACACTCTCAGCACACAGCCAGCACCTGCTCAAGACGCACATGCTCTAAAATAAACCCTCCCTCTCCATTTTTCCTTCACACATCCCCATCTTCCCCCCCTCTTGTTCTGAATCTTGAATCTGTTTTGTCTACTGCGTTCCTGATTTTCTTTCTCATATCAATAGATGCAATCAGGTCTGAATCGCGAGCGTGTCGCGACCCACGACCGCATGCAGACTGAAGTCACTGATTGTGCTTTGTTGAATAAGTCTGATGAGATCTGACAAATTATCACGCATGCCATTTTTCTTTTTCACAAACAGATTTGTCCTTTCGCAGCCATTTCTGAAGAAATTCTCTTCTGTAAAATCTGTCAAAGTGTGCTGATCAAAAGCAATTTGTAGGACAGTAAAAGCAGGAAAACGCTACAAATAATTTGTCTTTTTTATATACCACATCTTATGTCACTCTATATTTTACTTACCTGAAGATTATCAATATCACATCCAGTTTAATGGGCGCAGCCATGTAATGGAAACTCTATCACCCCCATGAGGACGGAGGACGGAGGTTTGTTACCGCCACACTTCCAATGCATTGGATTAAATATTACCAGTTCACAAGTCAGATTTTAGTTTCACTAAATTTCACTGAAAAAAAAAAATCAAAGAGTACCATTGTACAATGATAATAATGCAATGCAATGCAAAATAAATAAATAAAAGGTTTAATTTAACCATGCTATTCTTTTAAGTGCCTTTTAAATACAAAAAAATATTAAGTACACACTTATGACCCCAGAGTGTTCCAGAAATTACCATTGTAGTACTACGGTAAAACTACCATACTAAAACTAAAAAATATTGGCAATTATGTGGCTTTGTATTGTTATTTTAGCATTAATGACATAATACTATTTTTATGAATAATTTTAATCAGTTTTTCTTTTTATATTTTCCGTTTTCCTTTTAATTTTAGTCAAAATTTTTGTAATTTTATTGTGTGATTTTGTAATTTTGTAGAAGTTATTGTTTTTATATATCTGTATAGTTTTTATAAATTTTAGTTTTAGTTTTAGTTATTTTAGTACACCAAAATAAACTAAATGAAATTGAGAAATGTTGCCTTGCAAATATTATTTAAATATTTTTGTATTCAGTTAATATTTATTTATTTGAATCATGAAAATTGTTTAATTTATATATAATATAAATTACATCATACCAACATACAGACACAAACCACACACATTGCACAACACACACACACAAACACACAACACACCACACACACAGCCACATAATTGCAAATTATTAAATAAATAAATACATAAACAGATCTCATACAGTAATACAGTAATGACTATGACTTTTTTAGTAAGGTAATGAGAATTTCACATTGCAAAAAACATAACTGTCTTAAAAATAGGCTTCATTTTCTGCAAAAAAACAATTTCTTAATACTTTCTTTTGCTCGAACATGTTCTTGACAGATGTGAGAGTCACCCGCGTGTGAGATCGCAGGATCTGTGTTTGTATGACACACTGTGAGTCTGTCAAGCCGCTCTACACAGGCCCCCGCATGATCTGAATGATTTATTGATTTGCCTGTAATAGCCCCTGCATATATTTACTTTATAACCTCTTGGACAGCAGATTGGAAACATGTAATGAAAGGTGAGGGGGACAAATGCTAAATTTATAAATAGTGTCATGTCTAGTATTACCTCAGAATATGCACAGACACTATTAGAAAAATACAGCACAGCGTGAAATAATTAAAAAAATCATATAATGTTATCCATAACATGTGTTTAATTAATCATGTTTAACTATATGTGTGCTCTATTGCGCTATTTTCATTATCAAACAGTATGTGCCAAGGTTATTAACATTACCAAGAACACTGTGGTTCAAATAAACACAGCCTTTATGCTGATCCATGTAAAAACATAGAAAATGTGCATGCACATGCCCCATTTTGACTGCAGTTAACAAAGGTCATATATATTATATTCATTGGCAAACAATTTAGATTTCCTATTCAGATCTGAAGAAATCTGAAGAAATGATACAGAGATACTGCCAAAAAATGTATACTGAAATATCAATGAGATATCCAACATTTTCATACTGACATTCATGTATAATTTAACCCTAATGAATCAGTTTGACAGTAGTGAAGCACTAATAAGTTATTGATGACAGACTGGAGTGACATACAGTCTGATATGTCACTATCATTCATTTATAAGAAAAAGTACTATAGTATCATGATATATTTGGTATGTACACAAGGATTTCCAATATACACTGGCAAAAAAAAAGTACCATAATTCTACCATCTTATTTATACAGGATAATGTGGTAATGCCATGGTATTATTTGAAGTGAAAAGAGTTTACACACTTTTTTTTAAGCATATACATAAATACATATGTATATGTATGTATTTTTTAATATAATGTTTGTGTGTGTGTGTTTTATTCTTATATAGCCTTGATATTACATTGCAAGCAAGATGAAAAAATTAATGCACATAAGCAGACTGTCACGAATCCTGTCCATGAACTTCCGTCTGCTTGCCACCAGAGGTCACCCTTCCACTACTATGGAATCTTGCACCACACCACAAAGACTGTACACATACCCGGGAACTCATTCCCATGCTCAATTGGCAATAATCTACAAGCGCACTTTTAACCAATCACACACAGCTGCTACCAATAACACACACTATATAAATCAGTCTCACACCACCATTCAACGCAGAGTATTGTATAGCGTTTATCACTGATAGCGATAGCTACTCTACGGAGCCATTTCTAGTCTTAGTCCCAAGTCATAGTCTTGCCCTGCCTGCTTTCCCGTGTTCAGATTCTTGCCTGTGTATTTTGTATTATCCTTTCGTCTTGCCATTCGGACTATGTTTGCACCTTGCCTGGACTATTGCTCATATTGTTGGATTTCCCCTCTTGTCAAGCCCTCTGGATATTGTTAGCCGCTGATCGACCACGCCTGTTTTGGATTACTCTTCTGTCTTGCCTCAATATACCTGTTTGCAATTGTCTGACCCATGCATGTTATGACCCCGTCTCTTAATTAAGCCTTGCATATGGATCCGCATGCCTCTCGTCTCGTCGCCTCCATCACACAGACAGTATAAAAGACTCCATTATCCAGTTCTAAAATTATGCTTCAGCATGGACATATGAATGCATAAAAACAGACTAACATCAAAGCAGCCATGATACATTAAAACACACAGAAATAGATCCAAACAGCCACATAGTCTCGGTATCCTCAGGCTCTCCTGAGCTAGAATGTTTACGATCAATCTAGAATAGCTAAAGCTGAGTGCATACAGACCCCCTGCGTTAAGAATGATGGGACGGGACAGCTGCATTACCAACCACTGTTTTGGAAAAGTGTTTAGCATGCCAACATTGCAGACAGTTTTCCATGTTAATTGCACATCAGTGACAAGGTGCCCAGGGTGAATTGTGTTTACATTAATTTACTAGTTGCTACCTGACTAAATTAAGGTTAAAGAAATGTTCCCCAGTCTATACCAGTTAGCTCTATTGACGGCAGAAAATCATTTGACTCGCTTCTCAGTATGTAAACAAACAAACAAGATTCACATTTACAGTATTGCACTTAAAACGGAAGTTTATGGAAAAAGATATTGAACCATATCAAAAGTGTAGTCACAAACCATATGTAGGCCTGACACAGGACTAAAGGGTAAAATCACTATTAACCTTTTAACACACACACACACAATAGCAAGAAAAAATGTAAATTAATTTTGAAACTATCAACATGATTTCTGTAATTTTATCAAACAACATGGGATGTAATAGAGTGAAACAAAATAACTAACAACACAAAACATCACAGAACTCATCAAATCAATCGCTAATACTCCCTAATGTGTGATGTCACTTCCTGGAAGATGATGCCATTGGGAAATAGCTTTTACTATTTAAAGGGATATTTCAAAAGACCATCAGGATGTAAAGTCATGTTGAGAATACAGGAAAAAAAAATTAGCAATTAAAACTACTGTATATGTTTTTGAAACATGCTTTAACCAATCAGAAACAAATGATCAAACCTGTTATATTGTAAATATTGGAATATTTCTTAATAAACTGCCAGCTTTTCATCTTAGTAGTTCAGCCTTTAGGGATATAACAAAAATGACAATATCTGCTCAATATCTGCTCAAAATTATTTAACGTTCGCCTCTCACTTAAAGGCACAATATGTAAGATTTTTTTTATTAAAATATCCAAAAACCACTAGAACAGTGTTATATATTTTGCTGACATGTGTACTTACATTATCCCAAAAGTTTCGAAGAATGTTTAAATCCAGAGAAATAAGTAATTTTAACGAGTGACACGGACCGTGTCCATAGTGTCATTCTGTCGCCTGCCAATGACGTCATATCCCCTCGATTTCCGGTTTTGTTTTGTAGAATACATGGAAACACCAAAGACGCTTTAATATGTTGTGCGTTTTATTAGACCGGTGAGTCTACACAGAGTAGCATTATAACAGAACTTTCAAAAGTATCTAGTGTGATAAAACAGAGCTGCTTTACCCCACATACTCACGACCGGAAGGAGCAGAAGCGGTCGACTGTGGCATAATAAAAGCTCTGCTGCTTTCGAACCGTGTGTCACGCTCGTTCAGCGGCCTCGTTTCGCTTCTACTACGTTGATAAATCATTAGCTCATCCATGAACATGATTTCTGCCCGAGTCCCGTCGGTGGGGATGAAGACTACAACTCCCATGATTCCTCACTCAGTCATGGCAGTCATCAAAACTACCCTTTGCTTCTTTGTTTATTTTGAATACGCGCCCTCTAGCGGCGAAAATTACATATTGTGCCTTTAATTGTGATTAAAAACCTAACTAATATGATATCCATCTTTAATATTTGCATGTTTATGCATCTTTTATACAGTTTATTACGACATATGATGGGCAAATGAAAACATAGGCCTACCTCATAACACCAGTGTGACCCTCTTTGGTCATTTCACCTTTACTAATTACCACTGTCACCATTTGCCCCCTACTGGTGAAAACTGACCATCTGAACATCATGGAATATTGTTCTTGGAATTTGGTATCTTGTTAAATATATTAATTTTAAAGATAATTATAAGTCCAGTACAAATGAACTGTGACCGTCTGCAATAATCTAAGATAAGTTTCTTTTGGTTAGACATCATAACCTAGATTTCCCTCTAGCTTCTCCAGAGAACAAGAGCCGGAGGGGCAGAGCCAATAAAAAAAATAAACCCGGAATCGAGGTCTGAGGAGGAAGGGAGGGCGAGAAGAATAGAGAAAAGGAACAAGAGAGAGTGAATGATATAAAAGAGCAAAGAGGGTTTTGAACACAGCCAGTTTCATTTCACACAGCTAAAGGAATGTGCAACCTACAGACCTCTTCAACCAGACCTGAAAAAAAAAACTGTTATAATTAAATATTTCATTACATTTAGAATAATCCATTATAGTGGTCATGCAGTAGCCTAGTTCTGAGGTGCTAAATGCTGTAGCCTACATACTTTAACGGGACAGGGCTGGTCAGCAGATGGAGCTAAAGAATAACTTCTCATGAAAACAACAGCCAGTTTTGAATGATGTTTGCCAGGTTAACTAAAGTCTAACATTTCCAATCTTTGTTTTAGTGCTACACTGCAGTGTCTCTTATTGAAACTGAAAGAGAATTTTGATAGGCTTTGTGTTTGCATGCAAATCCTACTTTTAGGCCGTTTTAGGGAACATCTATTTAGATTTGTCTCAAGCTTCTCACACGTCTTGTGCACAGGTTAACAAACAAACCAACCAAAAGATTGCTTTATTTGTGTGCGTTTTGTTTGCCATTACATCACCACAGAACACATTGTTAAGCATGCATGGCTCAGTTTGTCCCTGCTGGCAGATGTTGTAATCACACCATTTGGTTCGAAAAAGCATCTTTCTCCATCAATTGCTATTTAGAAAAAGCCTTATATTATGACAAACTAACATTATCGAGTATATTGCAAGAGCTACACAAAACACACCTACAGAGGCGTGCATACGCGACGTGATGAAGTCTGGTTAGAGTAGACCAACACAGAGTGACTTAGAGTGGTTCTTTCACTGCATGATTCAGTCTATTAATATGCATTAACAATGATCACATACTTCAAGATAAGGATGCAGAAAATGTATATATTCATATAGTTATATCAATTCATATAGTTAATCAATATCACAGGAGAGTGCTTTTTTCGTTAAAAATCAGCATGGTTACAAATGTGATATTGATTTTATACAACAGTTCAATAAAGAATAAGTTACTATCACGAGACTTACGTTTTAGACAGCATATTGGCTGTTTTTGCGCTATTTCGCCAACAAAAAACATTCCAAACATTCAATTTTTTAAATAATTTCAAATATCAGTAGGCCTATTCCACATTTCATGTTTAACCGTTAATGCCCCGTCCCTTGGGGGACGCCTAAGTTTACTTACTATTATATTACAATTAATTCTAGATCTAATCATGCAAACTATTATATGTGGAAGCGTCTAAGCCGCCCAATACTTTTTACCCAGAACATTGGTAAAATATCTATGTAGGAAAAATAATAGATTAATTTATGACAAGAGTGCACCTCAAAAATCTACATCATAACAGGAGTTCTGACCTTTGTCAGAAAAAGTCTTCTTTGTTGCCTTTTTCTCTATCACACTTTGGAAATCATCAGAAATTATATATAAATTTAAAACTTTATATCTCAAAATTCATCCTTTGAAACCCATTTTAAAATCAAACACTGCATTACCATGAAAATGGTACATCAATATCATGTTACAAAATGTTTTCGTTCATGAATTATAATAATTTAAGTTTGGATAGTGCACTTTCACGTCTATGTTCAAAAATGTGAGTGACAGTAAAAGGGTTAAAATATCAAAACATTACTTATGCATTTGTAACTGCAGGCTAAAGCATTCCATGTCCCTCTAAGCTGCATTAACATGTGTAAATACATCTAAATGCCACTTCATATGCAACTTCTGCAAAGATGAATTTGATTGATACTGATTTCATTTGTTTAGTAACAGCTTAAATGTATTATTATTATAATTGACTGATTAAATGTAAGAATTTGACTTAAAATATAATGCACACTTATACAAAAATGGCTTTATAAAGGTAAAAATGTCCATAAAAAGTACAAATCAATTTAAATTTATTGGAAAAGATTAATTTCTATCACTGCTGTGAACTGACCACACAAAATATGAAATATATCAAAAACTTTAGGAATCAGCTGTCCACGGTAGTCCTTAAGATATCAGCACAATAACACACTCAGCAAAATATTGTGTAATTATCTTTATCGATAAAATCCCAGAAAATATTGAGATATTATTTTTTGTCAATATTGCACACCCCTAGTACTGACACAAAATGATTTGTTACAAAACATTCAATTATGAAAATGTTTTCTCTGAAAACGTCCAGGTTTTAAAAATATTTTTTAAATGTTTTTTTTTTCTCTTGGTTATGCGAATTTTAAGGTAACATTCCATTTGATCATTTTTCAAACATTATGGAAACGTTACTTTTGAATGTTCTCTGAACATTCTCAAACAAGTAACATTTAAAAAATGTTCGACGAATGTCAAATTAAAATGTTTCAGCAATCAAATGTTTCATGAATGATTTGTGCAAACGTTTTTTGAGAATATTATTAAAGAACAGATAACTTTGAATGAATGTTCTATTAACATTAGGCTGCTGGAAGAATGTTTGTTCATAACGTTGAGAGAACCTTGCCAGAAAGTTAGCCAAAGCTATGAGAACATTCCGTGTTAGCATTAGACTTATATGCAGTTTGATTATTAAAGATCAATCGTTATAATTTAATCAAATAAATATACTATAAATATAATGTATGTTAACAGTTTGACTTCAGTGAAATATGTTGCAGTAAAACCAATTAAGACACAGTGACCAAAACTGCACCAAATATCTATATAAGAAGCACTTTATTGCTTATGTAGACCTCTTAAAAAACAAAAAACAAAAAGGAATATCTGACATGACAAATTGACATTTTTACAAAGTGAATAAAGAGTAAACAAGAGGGAATGTCTTCCATATGCTCCTGCTGTTCTTGGCAGAAAGCTGGAATTCAGTTAAATAAAAACACTGTATGAACTAGGAAGCTTGAACCACAAAAAGACAGGAAAGCCTTTGGCATCTTCAACTTTTAGTTCACAATAGTCAAATAAACCTCAACCTGTTGAAAAGCTGTTATCCAGTTTGACTCCAGAACTGATCTGCAGGGTTTATTATCAAACTGTAAAGATATGTGATGAAAGGTTTATGGTCAGAAAGTAATAATGCATGTTGAAAGGTTTATGGTCAGAAAGTATTCATGTGTATATACCACAGCAGCAACTAATATATTGTTCATATACTGTACAATTGTAGGAACAGTCAGCTCCTATCAGCGTATCTGCTGTCTAACCACATGACCATCATACTGTGCTCCTTAAAGTGCATCCTCCTAAAAAATGACATACTGTATAGTCTTGAAATGGGAACAACAGGTCACACAGAACACATTTAAAAACATTAGTAAACAAAATATAGTATTTCTCTTGCATACAAAACATACAAATCACACGGTACAACAATTATAAGGCCAGAAACATACTTTATGCAAGTGGGCAAATGCAACACATTGCTTTCAAGTTGCTTTAAATGGGTCATAGGATGCCCATTTTCCACAAGTTGATATGATTCTTTAGGGTCTTAATGAAAAGTCTGTAACATAGTTTGGTTATAATTTCTCAACCGTTTTTGTAGCATTTTCCTTTAAATGTTAATGAGCTCTGCTGACCCCGCCCCTCTCTTCCGAGCTGCACATTATTAGGAAAGGCGATTTGCAAAGATTCATTACAAAACATTATACTCACTTTTTCTGTAGATAATGCTGGATCATGAATGATTCGCGCGAACATAGACGCATTTATATAGATCAGGGCGCATTCCTTTCAGAAACAATGTAATCCACTGCGAGTTCAGCAGCTCAGATGTCCGGAGTAAATGACGACTGCTATGTTCATTATTACATCCAACAACAAAACAATTCAATCGCTTAGGAGTCATTTGAAGCTCCGGCGGTGAAACAATGGCGGACTGGTGACAGCTCATTCAGGGCGGGTCTAAGGTATGACGTCAGTTCAGTCTGTGCTGAAACGCTACTGTCAATCCAACTATCGTGGGAGGGGCCCATCTGTGTGACGTCACACAGACAGGCATATGAGATCGGCTCGATTTGAGAAAGGGAAAAACATTTAACCAGATATAAAAAAAAAAACAGTGGGTGGATTTTTATCATTATAGGGTGGTTGTGTTCACACACTGCCAACACACATTTAAGTTCAAAAAACTTGTAAAAAGTGCACTGTGCATCATATGAACACTTTTAAGGAAGTTATGTATTAAAAGAGGGCAGAACAGAGTTACATCAGTAGATAGTATAAAACTTCAAATACAACACTGTAAGTTGCCAGCAAGATTTACTTTCAACTATTACTCGTTAAGAACATAAACATGATAGTTATGCCTAAATAGCCCCCTATTTGGCAAGGCTAATGACACATTAAACAAATAGACTCTTAGTCTTATTAAATGAATTTGACCCATGGAGTTAGAAGCGTTTGCATTTTCTTACATGTACAGAGGATGTTTAAGGACTAAAAAAGGACTTAAAAACAGAAAGATGCAAATTATAAAAAATATCCAGTATTAAAAATAAACATAACTTATGCAAGTCTCAGTCTAACAAGTGACTTGCTAATAAGCTAAACAACTAGTAAACACTACCATTCAAAGGTTGGGGCAGTAGATTTTATTTTAAGAAGAAATTAACAAATTAATTCACCAAGGAGCATTCAATTAATTAAAGTGACAGTAAAGACCTTATAATTGCTATAGATTTACTATTTCAAAATAAATACTGTTCTTTATCAAAGCTCTGAAGGAATAAAAACAGATCATGATTTACACAAATTTACGACCAGCACAACAATTTTCAACATTGATAATATTGAGAACTGTTTCTTGAGCAGCATATCAGCATATTAGAATGATTTCTGAAGGATTGTGTGACACTGAAAACTGAAGTAATAGCTGCTGAAAATTCAGCTTCAACGTTCATATTAAAATATATTCAAATCGTATATTCAAACAGGTATTTTAAATTATAATAAAATTTCACAATAAATCTGTTTTTTTACTGTATTATTGATCAAATAAATGCAGCCTTGGTGACCATAGGAGACTTCTTTCAAAAACATTAAAAATCTTACCAATCAAGTTTTTGGATGGTAGTGGAACTAATCATCTGCCTCGCTAAATTGTTAACAGCTATTATCTTTTACAAAATAGCACCTCTTGGAAATTAATGTTATTACTCTGGAACATCCAGAACAGTTCCGGAATCAGACTCATTAAGTTCAAAAGGTTTTCCTTTGGAATTACATCATGCCACAATTTTGCCACGTTTTGACACCATGAGAGTTGCCATGGCCATCACTGAGAAAGTTTCAGGTTATAAGCCACACATGAACTCAGACAGAAGTAGGTGCAAATGTGAAGCATGTTTAAATGTGTAAAAAAGAAAAGGGTGGCTGAATTTTCAGTCTGATCGCTTTTGTCCACTCCAGCTCTCTGTAGTAAAACATCGCCGTTCATCTATTAAATGGCATCTTTATTTGTCTCCACCTTGTTGCTTCTATGAGAGTTAGAGAGTCGGACTCGTAACCCAAAGGGTTGCGCGTTCGAGTCTCGTACCGGCAGGGATTGTAGGTGGGGGGAGTGAATGTACACTAGCGCTCTCTCCCACCTTCAATACCACGACTGAGGGGCCCTTGAGCAAGGCACCGAACCCCCAACTGCTCCCCTGGCGCCGCAGCAAAAAATGGCTGCCCACTGCTCCGGGTGTGTGTTCACGGTGTGTGTGTGTTCACTGCTGTGTGTGTGCACTTTGGATGGGATAAATGCAGAGCACTAATTCTGAGTATGGGTCACCATACTTGGCCACATGTCACTTCACTCACTCACTATGTCCCCGAAGCAAGCACTTTAAGTCCTGTCATTATCAATATGACAAGCTTGCGGCAATGCTAATTTATTCACGTCAGAAATCAGCTGGACGGATCATCATGGAAGTGGACTGGAGCGAATAGCTGGGTCCTCGGAAGTGATGCCACTTAATGCCATTGAGCTTGCGGATATTGTGACCCACGGTGTAATAGATTCCATTGAGGTTGGACAGACCGCAAGCATCAAACCACCAGCCTGAAAGAATGACAAATGTAAAAAGAGTCTGAGATGAATAGCGCTCACAGGTGTTTCATTTGGGCCTTGATCAGTATTACGAACCCAAAACAAAACTATAAAATAAATAAAACAGTAATGATTATGAAAGTTATACATTTTGCCTAGGCAACAAACTGAAATCAGTTTAAGTTTAACTAAAAATACTAACTGGAAAGAAATCAAAACTAAAACTGAACTGAAACTAAAACTAAGAACTAAAACTCATCCCTATTTTACACATAAATAGTAAAATTAAAAATAAATGTGTTATTTTTCTCATAAATCATATTGCTTCACAAAACTTAGAAATATAGTGCGTGATTTGTATGGACTACTTTTATAGTACTTTTATGCTGCGTTTTGTCCTTTTTAGAACTTGATAGTCTCTAGTAACAACACGCTTTTACTAAATGAAAAAAACCTGAAGATTATACAAAATAATTATTTAGCATTCCACAAAATAAAGAAAGACATCACTGCAAAAAATGCTTTTTTTACTTAGTATTTTTTGTCTTATTTCCAACCAAAATATCTAAAAATTCTTAAATCAAGAAGGATTTTCTATACAAGTACAAATTATTGTCTTGTTTTCAGAAAAAACAAGTCAAAATTAAGTGAGTTTTTGCTTAGAATATGCAAAATAATCTGCCAGTGGGGTAAGCAATATAATCTTATTTCAAACAGAAAACAAGATTATTTTTCTTACCCCATTGGCAGATTATTTTGCTTGTTTCAGGCAAAAAATCACTTAATTTTGACATGTTTTTTCTGAAAGCAAGACAACAATTTTTACTTGTCTAGAAAATCCTTCTTGATATAAGAATTTTTAGATATTTTGGCTGGAAACAAGACAAAAAATCTAAGTAAGAAAAGCATTTTTTGCTGTGTACTGGTTTTGGAACGACATGAGGGTGAGCAAATGATGGCAGGCTTAAAAATTGCGTCTCCTCAAAACAATCAAAGCCCTTGATCCACCTCTCTCCTCTATATTGTGTCTTTTTATTTTTCTCTCCATAGTCCGTCAGTGTTTCAAAGGGTATGTTATTCCCACTGTGCGGTCGATGTCTCAGCAAGACCTGTCAAAGCAAACTGTGATTCTTCAATAAAAACCAGACTTTCACTCCTCAGAGAGGACACTGTCTGTCTAACCCTGATTAAATCAGTATCACCTCCTGCAATGCGTGTTTAGTTTGGACAGGCCGCACAGATGGATCCATCTTTCCATCTTTTTATTACCATTTGAAATGCAAACATAAAGGGCACTTAAAGTTCTCCAACCGGTTCGACGGTAATGAACTCCCAACAACTTTCAAAATCAATCGCAATGCATGCTATTAAAAGCTGTTTATCTTGGACCCCAGAGGTGTGGGATCTGCAGTCGAGTGCAGCCATAGAGTAAATTGTTTGCATAGCAGGCGTTGAACGTGCATCTGAACTCTGGACGTGTTTTACATAATTCTGCGATGGGCTTGTGTTTTCTTAGATTAGAAGAGGATCAGAGGGATTTTGCATGACAGTTTCAACTTCAAATCCAGGCCACAAGTGAAGAAATGTGACTGAGAGGATATGAATGTAGATGGCTTGTGTTTAATAAGTGCCTATCTACGATCAGATTAGTCTTTACGTAACAAGTATTTTATGTCAAATGATCATGGATGTGACAAGACTCTAAGATCAAGGTCTTTGTTCGGTTCTGATGATGTTTTCATCAATGGAATTAATGACAAAGATGCAAAAAGCAACTTCACTGACGGACATTCAATATCTGTGTGAACAGGAGAATTTTATATTAAAATGATAAAATTATTGTAATAAATTGCACTGATACTATCAGGTGAGAACAACATTTTCTGATACTATTGTCTTCTGTAGAGCTGCTTTACAGCTGAATTTGAAGGTGTTTCATAATTGATTAATTTTGCGACATTGATACTATTATTGAATTAACTGAATTACCACAGAAGTGACTCGAGCTAAATAACGACACTTGTCTTCTGTAGACCTTACTGACATGAATTTTGTTTGATAATTGATGAACTTTACACAGTCATTGAACTGAACTGAATCAACACTGAACTGATTTGAGCTGAAGAATGACACTATTGTCTTTCTCAGAGCGGCTTTACAGTCTCATATTTGAAGAAGTTCGCTTCAGCGATTCTATTATTTACTATACTATATTACTGTGAAACTGCTTTGAAACAATCTATATTGTATAAAGCACTATATAAATAAAAGTGACTTGACTGCACTATTAGGGCATAAAAAGGGGGAATCAAATGATTGGGAACAAACTCAAAAACAGTTTCTTAATTCAAATGAACTGTTTGAACGAACCAACTCATTAAAAAGAACCAGTCTTTACTAAAATGAATCTTATTAGAAAAAATTAACATTTCAGGAGAGCATTAGCCCATTATTACCTCGAATTACTGCGTGACAATACAATATTACTAAAAATTGCTTTTTATGCTCTACCATTGAGAACAGATTTGGAGAAATGTAGCATGACATCACTCGCTCACCAATGGATTCTCTGCAGTGAATGGGTGCCGTCAGAATGAAAGTCCAAACAGCTGATAAAAACATTACAATAATCCACATGACTCCAGTTCATCAATTAACGTCTTGTGAAGTGAAAACTTGCGTGTTTTCCAACATTTGGACAATTTTGTTCATTTCTCTGTTTCTGAATGAGATCATGTGCAGTAGCTCACCTCCAGTCATCATGAGGGCGCACTTGCAAACACACTTGTCGTTGTCAGCGTCGCGAGTGCTGAAGCCTGTGCCGTTTGATGCTAAGCTACTTTGCTGTCCTGCTGTTCCGCTATAGCTCCCTAGCAAGAGTCTGGAGAAAGAGAAAAACATTGCAAGATTATGATAATGTTAAATTACATTAAATTATCAAATCTCGCATTGATATCAATCTTGGTTGTTATGTTAACACAGGTGATACCTGTACTGTTGTTTTTCACCGGCGAGCTGGAATTTGTCATACAGAGCATAGGCGCCATTCTCCTCCCAGTCCTTAAGTTCCACTCTGAGGGAGTACTGGGCTTGACTGGTGATCAGGTGAACAGCCTCATTACCCAGCCAGTGCTCTTCACTAAGATCACCAAATCCCTGTGAGAACAACATATAATGAAACCAATGCTGCATTCCATTCATCTTGTAAAGTTGGGATTTCAAACTTCCTATTTGGGACAGCTATAAAACGACACTTGAAGGAAACCCGAGTGGAAATTTTCAAACATAAGATTGTGTATAGTTAATTATAAACCTTAATGCAAACAAAAATGCAGTTAATGATCATGTTAAATTATGGTCTCTGCTGCCATTTTGACTTTTTATACTTCATCTTCTTATTACTGGACAACACCTTATGATTAGATATCAAGCAGGAATATCGCATATCCAACTTTGAATGAAACACAGCATTAGACACAAGACAGCTGTTTTGTTTCCTTGAAATAAATAGGTACATTGTCAGTCTTTAGTTTCCCAGAAAAGAGACTCATCCTTTTCAGCTTTTTATAGAAAGGAAGACTCACAATAACATTTGGCAAGATTAACAAATTGTAGAAAATTGCAGTATTGATTTTCACTGCTGCAGTTTCAAGAACTGCCAGTTTTCAATCCATTTCAGCATATTTAAGCACTAGAATGTGCCGCTATTAAATACAGAATGTACAGCTCAGCTACTGCCAATGACGCCAATCTGTCACGTACAATTTTAGCCGCCGTGCTTCATCTGGTTTTGGCCGCTTTTTGAGTCTATGTCATCAGAATAATGGCAAACTTTTAATCAAGTCTTCCCAGCACAGGCAGAAAAGCATTTCTTAAATGTCACCAATTTCTTTAAACACAATCAATAGGGATTTTCATCATTGTCTACTAATGTATCAAGTTCTCTGTCTGTACACTGATATAATGCTAGACTGGTTGCTGTGGTACTCTGAATGGTTGCTATGGGGTTTAGGGTGGTTTCTAAGGTTCTGCACAGTCAATTGTAAATGTTTTAAATCTTTATGTCCACTTACCAGTTTGTAGTCTTTCCACCCTTTCTGGAAGTTCACATTTCCATTGGCTCTGCGCTGGAATACAGTCCAGCCACCTCCGCTTGTCACCATATCACAAAAGACCTGTCAGAAGGATATGAAACATCTCAGTCTCACTCTCTTACATTTGTGCCGTTCCTCATTCTGTATGTCACAGCCAAGATATATCACACTGATTCCTCATACTTGTGAAAGAATGCATCCCACACCTTGGTTGGCTCGGTCATGTCTCCGATGTAAATGTGGTAGACTCCGCTGGTGTTGTGACCAGATTTATAGGCCTCGGCACAGTCTCTGAAGTGCTGCTCATTTGATGAGAAGCCTGTACGGGAAAAATACAGAGGCTTTGTGGTTCAGAGTTGATTTGAACGCAAGTTGAAAAAGATAATCGGCAAACAAAAGAATGTTGCGGCATAGCCGTTAGCGTAAAATACTTTAGACCAGGTCTGGTATTCGTATGCGAGTCTTCTGTATATTATTTAGTGTTACTGAAATAAAGTAAAAAATTACCTGAAACAAAGAAAATATTAAAAATTTACTTCTTTCAGTTAGTTGCTTACTTATGACTCAAACTAAAATAAAAATTTATAAAAATTTAATTCAAATGAAAATATATGAATTCAAAATAGTACAAAATATCTATTATAAATTTATATTTATATTATATAAATTTTATATTTATATTATAATATTTAATACTATTAAATATTATTTTAATGACACTAAAATAACACGATGTTGACATCTAACTGACCCTTATTAGCATTAAAAATGTGTTTGTTAGTCAAGCATTTGCGAGAGAGTTTATTTAGAAAATTTGGTACATTTGGTTCTTCGAGTGAACCTCCACACAAACATTTATAAACTGACATGTCTTCCGTCCGTATAAAATGTGCAGTCTTGATAATTAGCTTATCAGTGTGTTTTATGATGCATGTGAACTTCATCCAAGACACGAGAGCATGCTGCCAAAGCCATCACTAGCAAGAGCTTATCCTCTTCTCTCTCCATGAATCACAGCTCGATTTATCATTAGCGCTACAGTTAATTAGCCAGAACTTTCAGGTCATGTTAAGAATCTGCCACTAGATTTCAAAGCTGTTGTAAGCCCAAGAATCAGATGTGTCCGTCATTCTCAGACAAGACTTTGTACTCTAACACTCGGGGTGTTGAGTCACTTTTCTTTCCTCACAGTGAAATGCTGCAGCGATGAAACATTAAAATCAACATGAAATGGCATTCGAAATGCATTTTTGCTTTCATAATATGACATAAGTTCAAGTGAAACATCATGCACTTCTATGGCATGATAGACAATCTAGGTTGTTGTAGACTAATATTCTGAGCTAATATTCCACAATGTATGATGATAATCACATGTAAACAGAAGAAATACAGCTTGTAGATTTGTTTATGTAATAATCCATGCAAAAATTTAAATATGCTGAAAACCCTCAGGCCATCCAGATGTAGTATAAGTTTGTTTCTTATGTAGCATTACATCACTTGCTCACCAATGGATCATCTGCAGTGAATGGGTGCCGTCAGAATGAGAGTCCAAACAGCTGAGAAAAACATCACAATAATCCACAAGTAATCGACCTGACCTCTCCAGTCCATCAATTAACATCTTGTGAAGCGAAAAGCCACGTTTGTAAGAAACAAATTAAAATACTGTATCCATAATATTGCTCATCTCAGATCAAGCACAGTTTACAAGCAAAAAACATCCAAAAGAAGCGTTATTATGGATTATGGACTCTATTCTGGCCAGAAGCAATGGTTTAAAGTTAAAATGCCTAGTTAAAATTATGGATTTGTTTCTTGCGAACATTCAGCTTTTCACTTCACTAGATGTTAATTAACGGACTGGAGTCGTGTGGATTATTGTGATGTTTTTCTCAGCTGTTTGGACCCTCATCTGACCTGCCCATTACACTGCGAGGATCCATTGGTGAGCAAGTGTTGTAATGTTAAATTTATCCAAATCTGTTTTGATGAAGAAACAAACTCATCTACATCTTGGATGGCCTGAGGGTGAGTACATTTTGAGCAAATTTTCATTTCTAGGTGAACTATTCGTTTAAAGGTGTGTATTCTTACCTGTCCCAGAAGACACCATGCCAATAAGTGTGTGTACGGACTTCATGAGCTGCTGATGTTGTCTCTGCAAGGCTGAGTTGTTGCTGCTGGCCTCTCTCAGCTGTCTCTCCAGAGCCGTAATGGCAGCTGTCTGTCTCTTCACCAGGTCCTGCAGCCGCTCCTTCTCCTCCATCATGTCCTCCAGCTCTGTCCTCTGCTTCGACTCCAGGACTAAGACTTTACTCTCCAAATGACTAGTCGAAGCAATGTATAATGCATTCTTTAAAAACTTCTACTAATAGTTTGTCAAAAAGAAACTTTTTCAAAGCATCTCCAGATGTTTCTGAGAAATTCCTAGATAGAACAGGAATGAAAGCCAAACGGAGACCTTGGGCCTCTACCTTAGGACTACAATAGGATGGATAATGGTGTTTTGCAACCTACAGGGGTCTATTTTAAACATTTAGACCTAAGTATTAAACTTTGGCTGTTAACCCATCCCTTACCGCTTGTACTAGACATGAATTCAACCACAAAACATTTGCCTTTTGATTAGTGTGCTATTATTTTTAAGATGTCAGCGACTGACCAGAACACCCTAGCTACAGGTTAGAATACCCCAGTAACCACCTAGAAGTCCCTAACAACCAACCAAAAACACCCTAGCAATAATCAAACTGCTCAAAATACCCTGGCAACCACACAGAACAAACACCCTAGCAACCATCTAGTAATCCCAAGCAACCACCCAGTACTACCAAGCAATCAGACCGAATATCCTATAAATCTGAAAATGTAATTGAGGGTACGTTTACACAACAACGATTGCATTAAAAACTTTTTTTTTTTTTTTGCATTTTTGAAAGCAGGCAGGCAACAATTGTCAAAACAATTGAAAAAATTATTTAGTCATTGTAAAACAACTAAAAATGCTGTATTATGCATGCCAGGCCAGTAGTTGGCGATGTCACTTTGTAAAGAAACACTACGCGCCTGCACACATACCTTTAGACTGAACACATAATACGCACGCGCATGACGTCACCGCTTTCACAAATTCACGTTTTCGTAGTTTACACAAAGGCAGTAATGGTATTGTCTACAAAAATGTGCACTTTGAAACTCGTTTTCAAATGTTTGCTGTTGTCGTGTAAATGAACAGCCAAAATGCATAAAACTTTTTCTGTTTTTTTGGTTGAAAATGGTGTTTTGTAAGCAAACTTTTTGAGCATACGGCATGTACAGCTTACATAAAGTGCCATCGATAAAAGCATCATACCAACATACTGTATATGATGTCATACATTATCATCTTGAAATGACCAATTATTGTTACTGTAGATTGTTACTCAAGCTGTTTGGTAGCTACTGTCTAGCGGGTTACTGTGTCATGTGAAATAAGTCTGAACTCTGGGCCTTTAGGAAATAATATTTTCTTAAATGTATTTCCATCAGCGCAATACATCAGAGGTGTAAAGTACCTAAAAACCATACTTGAGTAAAAGTACAGATACCTTACAGTGAAAATTACTCCACTACACGTTACAAGTCATCAATTCCAAAACAACTTGAGTAAAAGTCTTAGAGTATCTGATTTTAACAGTACTTAAGTATTTTACTTATACTAAATATAGGCTCAAAGATGCACTAGTCAAAGAGACATGCCAGTGATAAACTGTAATGTTGTGGAGAAGCTGGGGGGAAAGAGAGAGGCAGGGATCTATGTGCAGGTATTTAATGGAAATCTAGAACAAACAATAAGCCAAAAAACCAAAGGGAACGAAGAACAGAATGACTGGCAAACAGAAAACCATTTTACATTCAACAACTCACAAGGAACTAAGAAAAACTGGGGCTATATATACACACACAGGGGGCTTACAAGCTTAACAAGATAACAAGACCTCTGGGGAGATTAATCAAGAGGAACCAATGAATGGACTACAAACTGACTACAAACACCATGGGAGACAGGAAATGACATAAAAGTCCAAGTCAAGGCACAGAGAGCATGAAACAAAACAAGAAAGAGGTGATTTGTGAGGAGAGCAATCACATTTATTTTCAAAACCAAGTAAAACTAAACACCTCAAAATTGCAAAAAAGAACAGGTATCTTCAGTGTAAAGCATAAATAAAATAACGTTAAGTAAAATTAAAAAGCCTTCTTGCAGTGCATGTGATGGTTTGGGCTTCATTGCCGGCTGCAGTCATGTCCTCATCTCAAATGTAAAACACCTGTGATTCACAAATACTTGCTAAGGAACTCGCATTAACATAAAGTAGCCTTGTTGACAAGTTTGGGTGAGTAAGGGCAAAACGCACAAGATGCAGTACTTTCAGTGACCTGTAATAGGCAGTATCACGTCTTTTGTAGCAGAAATAAACTGCTGCAAAAAAGCTAGGTCCATGCAAAATGTAACATGTAACTGCAACACTCATTTCAAATGAAGTGGAGTAAAGAGTACAGATACTAATTCAAAAATGTAGTGAAGTAAAGAGTAAAAGTTGCTAATATCTTTGATACTCAATACAACTACAAAGTACCCGAAAAGATACTCAAGTACAGTAACTAATTACATTTACTCCAATACTTTACACCTCTGCAATACATGTAGTTTCATGATTTAGTGTCTGAATCAGAGGAGATAGCACTGAATCAGTCACGCCTGCTGTCAAAACAATATACATCCGCACAACAATGAGCCACTGCTACAAAAAAACGAGGTTTGAGGAACTAACCGCAAATCCCTGCGGCTTCAATCTGTGTGTGTTTGTGCGAGTGTGTGTGTGTGTGTGAGCGCTGAAAAATAACACCACCCGAGGATTTGAGGCCGAAAATAACTGGAAAGCAAATCAAAACTCCACCGAGCCATGTAACTAAACACTTACTTTGTTAAATTACAGTAGATAGTCATTAAACATGCTTTGGTTGCCAGTGGTTCTCGATGCTTATGTTTATAAATTTTTCATGATTGATTACACAAATAGTTTTCGCACAATCGATTGGCATGGACTGTTGTAGTCCCTTGCCAGAGTTTGTAATGTGTACACAATGCTGAGCAATTGTTTGCTGTTATTATACTATGAAGCTGACCCTCTGTAAACCCGCATCAATTCTGGGAGCAATTATGAACACTTTCGCTTGCACAGTTGTAAGTCGCCTTGGAAAGGTCGAAAACTCTCTGTTCTCACTCATACGGGAAACATGAAATATTGAATCGTCTGTAAAGTAGCGGTCCATTATAATTACGTCTGATGCCCCCATGCAGCTACCAAAACATCACTAGCAGCACAGTTCAATTGGTCGTCAAAGTTGAATGACAACAAGCGTTATCTGTTTAATCTAGCGAGAGCCAAGTACAAAGCTTTCTGGGAAACCCTTTGTCTGGCTTTGTAAGTGTGCAAAGGAAACTTGCCTGCGGTCTGCTTTGTGTGCTGTGCTTACTCTGTAGTTATTAAACATTACAAACAATCAATTAAGTTGCTGATTATTTCCCTTTACAAAACCTTTACCCCTGCTGTGCTCTCCGACTGGCCGAGTATGGGAAAATATCGCTTTGAGAACAACAAGAGAGACAAAAGTTGCTGTGTGAACGTTCAGTTGTGGACACGATCTGACCCTTAAAAATGACTTGCACAGATCTTAATGCTCAGCGGTTGTTCAGAGTTGTAATGAGCACAATTACATAATGCAGTTCTCAGTTATGACTCACTCAAGCATCATTTTGTCTGATGTTTCTCATACAATATCATGCGAGAAATAAAATGGACACAATAATGGAGAATAAAGCTATACAATGAATGCGAAAGAATATGATGATTTTCTCTCTATCTCATTGCTTTCTATGACAAACAATCAAGATGTTTTGTAATGTTTAGGTCGATAAAGTCACATTAAAGGTGCAATAGGTGATTGTCTTCAGAAACACATTTTTTGTTATGCTGGTTGAAAGTCTCTTCACATCCCGATAGCAATCATTAAGTTAAGTGGTCTAAATGTTTTTATTTAGTAAGAAATAAACAAAGATTAATTAAAAGGTTTTTACCTGTTCTTGTCTTGAAGTTTGGAGATTTCTGAAATCTGTGTTAAGAGTTCCTTCTCCAGTTTGTTTGTTGACAATGAATTCTCTAATAACTGAACTGCAATTCTTGATGTCTGGTTCATAACCTTCAAATGGAATTCAATAAAATGAAGAATGGGAAATTACAGAAAACTATCATATATATAATTTTATATATTACATGATACAGTGGGGTCTTAAAGTCTGAGAATTTTTATTACAAATGATATAATCAGCACAACATTTTAAATAAAAACATGAATATGAATTTAAAATTTTGTTTAAATGACAACTAAAGCAGCTACGAACAAATGATGTTTTCCAGAATGATTTTAGATGTTCTTGAGTTTCAATGGAAGAAAGAAAATCTGGCAGTCATTACATTTGATTTGTGACCTAGATATTGCAGAATATCAAAATAATAATTATGATTTTTCCATCATCATCTTCCACCATCACATTTCTATGTTTTACATTTTGAAGCATTCAACAACTTTCCAGGTTTAAATTCATTTTTAAATCCCAGATTTTCAGTGTGGTCTCCGATTTTTGGACCCCAAATATACATATGTAGTAAAAACAGTAATACCGTGATATATAATTACAATTTTAAACAACTTCAGTGTTTAAAGTGTCACATGATCCAGTCTTCAGTGTCACATGATCCTTCAGAAATCATTCTAATATGCTGATTTGCAGCTCTAGAAACATTTCTTATTATTATCAACGGAAACAGTTATGCTGCTTAATATTCTGTATGCATTCATACATTTCTATAATGAAGAATGAGATTACCTTGGCTTCAACCACATTGAGTTTCCTGGTTTGCTCTGCGGTTTGGGTGAGCAGGTTGGTGCCGATCTCTAGCATAGTGGCCGTCTGGTTATGGACTGCATCAGCTTGAAAATGCACCATCCCATTCTTCTGATGGATGTAGTTTTCTAACTGTTGATCAAAAGAAAGAGAATTGGGATTTCAGATACTATTGCATATTGCAAAATGTTGGATTGACCCTCAAAGCACAACATATGACAGAAGCGCTTTTTGCAGCAATACCATAGAAGAACCATTTTTGGTTCCTCAAAGAAACTTTCAGTGAAAAATTTCAACCCTTTTCTAAAGTACCTTTTTTACTATAAAAAACCTTTTGTGGAATGGAAAAGGTTCCATGGATGTTAAAGGTTCTTCATGGAAACACAGATGCCAGAAAAAAAAACTATGTATGTATGATAGTCATAATGAAAACACGATGGTTGGTTTAGGAGTTCCATTTGTCATTTCAAGATTCAGAAGGGTGTTTACGAGGGCCACTTTTGCGGCTGTGATGTGCCCTCGGTGCTCCCTTTTGTGGAGCCCTCAACAGTGTGGACTCAAGAGCTGGAAAGTTTATCAAACACAATATTTTTTCCCCTAGCCAGTGGGTTTTAAATCCGCTGGGAGAAGATAAAGTGCCAGGCAAAGGTGCGGTATAGTGACCCTTTCTGTCTCAAAAGACAAAAAATAAATAATGCATCACCAAGACCGCATTGACCCTGAGTGAAGGACTAATGAAGGATAATTGTATCACAATGGAAATAAACACGTTAAACCCTGAGGGAGAGCAATGCGCTTGCTGTGGTCTGTCAGAACTTACATGGAAAAGGAAGATGCTTTTTGATGTAGAGACTGCGTTAGAAATATATAATAGTGATATTTCAATATCAATCACTCCAAAACGCACTCAATGCCCTGGCATGAATAGTTCCAAAGGCGATGCAATAGAGGAACCATTTTTGGTTCATCAAAGAACCTTTCAGTGAACAGTTCTTAAAAGAACCATGTATTTCTTTGTGTTAAGAGCATTTTAATAATACAACAAACCTTTTCCACTCACTCTTAAAAGAACCTTATTTGGAATGGAAGGAAGGAAGTTCTTGATGAAACCACTGATGCCAATAAAGAACCTTTACTTTTAGAGCGTATGATAGTCATAATTAAAACATGATGGTTGGTTTGCAAAAATTAATTAACGTAAACAAGAAGGTAAAGTTCGGGTTTTCTTTTGTTGTTTTCAACTCCCTAAAGACGCAGTGTGCCCTGACCGATTAATTGACCCGAGCATCCTGCCTTGGATTAAAATCACATAGGACAAGTCCAGCTTGGGAATGCTGATCTGGATTCAGTTGGATCAGCTTTACGAGCGCTAACCAAAACCAGATGTTTCATCTCATTTTGACTGGAGCTTCCTGGGACATCTCCTTACAGAATGTACTGTAAAAGTGAAGGTAATGCTCTTCGGAGATGTCATGGCGATCTGCATGCAGTCACGACACGGACGATCATTCACATACACCACAGATGTTTATAAGAGATCACTTCAGAACTATTGTGTTGGGTTGATCATGCCTATGAATCATTTTTCAAACACATAAGTCAACATGAATTCCAGTAAGTGTTTCGTGATGGCCTCTCACAATGACAATCAGTCATTGTTTTGTTTGTTATAAACCAGCTACTTTGTCATTTAGCTGACAAAGTGATTTATATGACACAACCTGGGGTTAAGTGTTTTGCTCAAGGGCACATTGGTAATAGTTCATGGATCAACCCTTGTGGGGTTTAAACCTATAACTTTTCTGTTTAACAGCCCCGATTTTGAGCCGCTAAAATATTCATCACACATGTATGGTTTAAATGAGAACAAAAATACTGATTTACAAAGAAAAAAATGGTCTATTAGTATAGTTTTTAGAGATGGCACTTAATTACATCAGGTATTTATAACACCTTTTAACATAGTTTATATGCAATTCGTTTTTTTTATAATAACATTATATATGTGTATATATATAAATAATAATTACTATTTTGTTTTAAAACAATCTATGTCAATGACGATGTCTGAATGACACCCGGATTATTGATGTTTCATAAATGCAATGAAGATGAATACAATAACAAAGAATTAACGGAGTGAGGGGAAGTTACTTGATTCTTGATTTGATTATATCACTAAGATTCATACCAGCTTACCCCATTTCAAACCATAACTGCTAATTTGTTGATGCCCTTTGCTTTATAATATTGAAAAAATCATTTTGTGGTTTTTAAAAATTAGCTAACTCTTTTGTTAATTAGCTTTAAAAAAGTGTTTGGATACGTCTTATAAATAACTGAATAAATATATTAAATTATGATAATTTTAGAAATAAATACCATTTTATGAATAAATCCATACATGTTTTTTTTTTTAATTATTATAACAAAATAATAATATAATAATAATAATAAATAAATTCTTCAGAATCTCTATCAAACCAACAAACATGATAAAAAACACCGCTAGACTTTAAAGTCAACATGAAATCAAAATTGACTTTATATTTACATTCTTAAAACATGTTCCTGGTATTATTGCATTAGATTCTTCAGTGCATGTTATTTTATAGAAAAAATAATCTTTAATCAAAATGTAATTACACCTACTTTCTCATGCCTCTGAATACTTTCCTTTTTCCAGTTGACGTCTGTCACACAAACCCCTGTGGACTGTTGATTGTAGTTTTTCCCTTTGTGTCCTTATTTGGTTGTTCCTGTTCTCATTTATTAGTTAATCACCTCATTGTGCTTACCTGTCTGCCCCTCGTTATCCACCCTATATCAGTTCCTGTCCATTGTGCGCCAGTTTGTCAGTTATTGTGAATGTTACCATGTGTGTGGGCGCGCGTGCTCCTACCCTCGTTGGTTAAGTAGTTATTAAAGGTTTTCTTGTATCCTTCTCCTCGTCGTCCTCCTGTTCTCTGGCACAGCACACGTGACACAACGTCAAGTCCACAGACACGCCACATTCCAGTCTGGCAAACCCACCTGATGCAACCCATACCCATAAGTCCTGTTTCAGTTCGTTATACACATACTGACGTAATAGAAATGAAATGCCATTTGTCTTCTGTTTCTTTCTAAATACATAACCAGTTTTTAAGAAGTCAATCTCTAAACCACTATAACTTCCATAAAGACCTAGGTATATTACTGATTACTCTCTCTCCCCTCTCTCTCTCTCTGTCTCTATATATATAGTATAGAGATGTTTAGTTTTGAAATTTTACTCTTCTTTTTTCAATCCTGAAGGGTTAGTCTAGACACACCTTAGCAAAGCCTCCATGAGGCTAGCAGCACCTAATAGTTGATGCTGCTGGTTGAATGCAGTGTTTATTGAAAAGGTTTCCGTAGCTACAATAAGGTATTCATTTCCATAACACGGATTGACTTACTGAGCATAATAGACGAGAGGATTCTCAAGTCTCTTTCTAAACAGAAAGGTAAATATGCAAGAAAAATGTTTAGGTAATGGACCGTACTAAATTTTTTTTGGAAAGATACTGCAGAAATGTTCAAAGCCCAAACCACTGTTTTTTTAAAAGCAGGAAATGTACCTTTTCCCTAAATAGGTTATTTCAAACCAAAAAGTAAACTCTATAATCATTTTACTCAACTCATATGTCGTTTTTCAAACTGTATGAATTCTTTCTTCTGGGGAAGTCATTGTTATTTTAGTATCATTGAGATACTACTACAGTTTTTATTATGATTTTGAATTAGTATTTATTTTTATATTTTCCATCTTCATTTTAATTATATAACATACAGTACATAACTTAGGGCAAAAAAATCATAATTGTCGATTATACACTTGAAATTGTAATGTGTTATTATTATTATTTACGATTATCACAATTTACATTGAATGATGTTTATATACCATTGCTTGATGCAACTGCATGCCATATTTTAATATGAAAATAAACAAGCTGAAAACAACTGAAAAACCTTTAGTGCTTTTCTACAGTATTAAGCCTCAAATGTCAAATATACATCGGCTTGGTTTCTTCTTTAAATTATAAAAAAAAGTACAAATATGAATGGTATTATAATGTTATACTAAAACTAAAATTAAAACAATGGAAAAACCCTTAAGATAACATGTAGAAAGAAAAAACATATCTTAAGCACACAGAATAACATAAGTGGACTTTGAACGATTAATTGCCCGGGTTGGGGTCTTTGAACGATTACATAATTGTGGCATCCATGATTGTAATCGCGATTAGAAATTCGATTAATTTTGCAGCCCTAATATAACTACGAAACAAAATTACAATAACACAAAATATTTAAAAAGTATATAACTACAAAAAATTACAAGTTTTATTTATTAGTTGTTTTTATTAGTTTATATATTTAAAATGAGAAATGTTGCTTGGCAAGTAGCTGAAATAAAAGTTTTATATTTATTTAAAGTCATGCAAATTGTTTTTATGATTTCAATTTTAGATTTCGATAACTAAAATAATCCTGGAAGAAGACGTTTTGAAGAATGTTCACTCTGTTCTTTACTATACAGTGAAAGTGAATGGCCACTAGGGGCTGACAAACAGGGTGCGGAAGGAGCGAGGGGGGGGCCAGGTCTTAAAACATGAAAAATGAGAGTCTGGTAAGGATGTGTAAAGTATATTTCAAGTCTTCTGAGGTCATGCGACAGTTGAGGAACTGAGGAACAGATGGATATTTTTCAGTGAAAATCTTGCTTGACAGATGCGTTCAGAGCAGGTCTTCACATTTCACTGTTTTATACATTCTAATAGTTAGTATTTTAGCAGCCAAAATTACTAAATTAAATAAATTTAAATTTTCTCAATGTAATGTTGTTCTCAAACATGTATGAATTTCTTTCTTCTGTGAAACTTGAAAGAAGACGTTTTGAAGAATGTTCACACTGTTCTTTGCTATGCAATGAATGTGAATGGCCACTAGGGGCTGACAAACTTCAAAAAACATAATGAAAAACAATTAAATAAGCCCATATGACATGTATTTCAAGTCTTCGCGTGAGGAACAGACTGACATTTTTTAATGAAAGTCCTGCTTGACGGATGCGGTCACTACCTTCACTTTCACCAGTTGAACATTGTGCTATAAATTTCTCATTTTTAGAGTCTTATGGTTTGGAATGACACACGAATGAGTAAATGATGACATCATTTTCATTTTTGGGTGAACTATGTAACTGTAACAGAGTAAAACAACTCAAACAAACACACTGGAAAATCGCTGTCAATGTTTAGCCATTTTAACACATTTGATTGTGTTCAAACGATCTTGGAATCTGAGGTTTGCCGCATGTTTACATTGCAGGAAAGCGGTCTGCGGTGTAGACAACTTCATGAATTATACTGGGAATGTTATAGTTTTATTGTGTCATGTTTCTCACTCTCATTATAAACAGGGTTTAAGACTGTCAGAAATAGCTGTGTCATTCTGCATTATGTATGATGGTCAGATTTCTTAGGTAAATAATTAGTGGGGCTTGTGGTAAACTTGATGGTTCTGTGGGGGTTTCCTTCACGCGGTCTTGGAAACTCAAAACAGCGGTAACTGCTATAGGCCCGGCCCACGGAATCCCCCAAAGATTATTTATAAATAAAAATTTACTAATTGAATGAAGTGGTTCCAAAAATAAACCAACATACGTGAGAGATTCGTCATTAATACCTTTTCTGCAATTATTGTACGACATGAAAAAAAATAAAGTGATGGAGATCGTTCCTGACAAAGGGGTTGAACTAACACAAAAGACAGTGGCTCAAAAGAATGTTGGCTTCCAGTAATTTCAGACGGCCAAAGAAAATCAGAAATCATGTCATATACTGACCAAAGTGTCAATCAGAGGTTGGGAAAAGCATGTGATTGTGAACAAATAAAAAAAAAAGAAAAGGGGGACCATGAGCTCTGCAAAAAATAGATATATATTGTTTATCATACACAATGGTATATGTATATACTATACTGTTAAAAAGTTTAGGATTGGTAAAATATTTAATGTTTTAAAAAAAAAAAAAAAAAAAGTAAGCCTCTTACGCTTACCAAGCTGCATTCATTTGCTTAATAAACAGATATAATCAGGAAATATTTCAATTTAAAACATTTATTTGCAATAAAAATTTTTATTATTATGTAAATTTGATTTGTACTTAGAAATGTTTTTAACTACTTGGCACGTTGATTAATTTAATGCATCCTTGCAGAATAAAAGATTTCTTTAAAAAATGCATAAATAAATTAAAATTAATAAATAAATGCAGTGTACATTTTTGTCTGTTCCACTCCGCAAAAAAAAAGATTCTTATCCCATAGTTTCATCTAAAAATCCTTGAAACAAGATAATTTATTTGAGAATATTGTTGTCCGATAATGTATCTTTAATTTAATACTTTTATTTAAGATTTATATTTTGTCTTACTGCACTGGCACATATATATTTTTTTTTGCGTTAAGTTAAAAACAGCTGAAGTGCACTAAGACAAACTACACTTATATTCTATATACAGTCTTAATATCTTATGCAGCATTTTTCTCAAGTATTTTTTTCCCTTTTTCAAGTATTTCCAAATATTTTTACCAAAAAGAAAGTTAAAAAGACCTTTATTAAGAAGTATTATTTTCCAGTGCAAACATATCAGTGAAGAAAATGTCAGTGATGCTTTTGCAAAGGGTGATATCAACATTATATAAAGGTGTTGTGGCTGATTACCAGGGCATTGCTATGCAGTTAATATGATGTTGCTACAGCTGGATGATTGCATACTAATCCAAGTCAAAAGAATATGTGATATTGCTTGAGTGCCTCCATAAATGTGAGAAATTTTTCACCCAGTTTATCATCTGCACATAAAAAAAAAAATACTAGACCTAGTCTCTTTGAAAGGAACCATTAAGTCACACAGTTTGAGTTATCAGTCATGTTCACAGCACAAATGGTGCAGGACAGGTTACACACTCAGGGTTAATACTTAAATTACGAGTCTGCCACGAGTCAATTATTTTGACTGTCTTTTGCTTTATTCATTTGGGCAGCTTTAGGATACAAGTTTGGAGAAAAGAAGAGCAGTGTTCATCTTTAACTGTAGTGAATACTGTTCACTTTAGTGCTTTTCAGGGTCACCGCACCATTTTACGACAAATCACGTCAAATTAGTTCTGACGGGGTAATTGACCTCCAGTGGGAAGCTGTTTTTCTTTGTGAGGGCGAACGGGAATGTGTATCTTGATTACTTTCATCTTTTACATGATAATAGCGATACTAATCTGTATGCGTTTTAGCAGGATATTCAGTAACATTTCTGACAGACTGCATCTTGGATCCTTCAGGAATCTTTTCCATAAAATCTGTGTGGTCTATACACAAAAGGTTTTCCGCCCTTATAAAAAAAATCTGTAAACTTGCTGTCTGTTTTGACAAGCAGAAAAACCCTGATTCAAGCACAGGTGGTCAGGTATCTGTCTTCAGCTGTGACCTTATACATACAGTACATACAGTATGTTAGCATACTACTATACTACTTCTGGTGTGTGTGTATATATACATATATATATAAACTGTATACTATACTACACCAATGGAGTTTTGGTTCCTTGCCACTGTCGCCTTTGTCTTGCTTAGTTGGGGACACTTAATTTCAGTTTAATTTCAAATATTGTCAGCTTGATTGCACAGACACTATTTGAAGAGAACTTAACTGAGTTGGATAATGACATCACTGAATCAACAATGAACTCACTTAAACTGAAAAATGGACTGTTTGCTATTGTCCTCCAACATTATCAACGCACTATTTTCCTGTCTGACACTGTAAAGCTGCTTTGACACAATCTGTATTATATAAAGTGCAAGGTGACTTGACTATACTGTACATACTGGCTACATTTAGTATGTGTGTAGTTTGTAAATAGTATGTGAATAGTAAAGTATGCTTACTGCATACTGTATTTTTTTGCTAAAAACTATTTAAAACAAAATGCAGTATGTATCAATAAATGCATTTTCAAAGAAATAAGTAAATGAATCAAATGAATGAATAGATAAAAAATTAATTAGTTGATGAAATAATTTTAGCTTCTGGCATCTAGTCACCACCTCAAAAAAGAAATATGGTTAGTTTGCATTTTTAACAAGCAATTGTATGTATAAAAAGTTAGGGAAAAAACAAAAATGGCTGATATTACTGTACTTCCATATTCATAAAATGGAAAATAATGGAATCTTAAAGAGAACACAATGATATGGAAGCCTGTTTAAAAAAATATGTAGTTTATTTCTCACAATTCTAACTTCTTTTTCAGAAATGCGCAATTTAAACTCCCATTTCTGAGGGAAAAAAAAAAGTCAGAACCATAGACTGGCCAGAACTGATCCTTTGCAAAGACCCGACTCTTTTGTTACTGTTGCTACGTCTGACAAACCATGGAGCTTTCACACCACACATCATGTTCTCACGCAGTTAAAAATACATCACGGAGCAATGAGGACACAAAATGTGCCAACAGACAAAACAGAGCAGGTCACTTTTGGTACGAAACAAAGTCCCAGCTTTCAAATTTTGTCATTTCTTAAGAAATTCAAACAATAAATACCGTTTTGTGGCTCTTAATGTGTCTGTCGCTGTAGCGTCCCGATTTAGCTCTTCCTCTTTACTAGTTGTATAAACAATCAATGATATGAAACATTGAAGGTGTCTTGTTTCAACCACGGAAAGACGTCAATACACACCATTTTTCAAGTGCAGTCCCACGTGGTTAAAGGTGCAATAGGTGATTGTCTTCAGAAACATTTTTTGTTATGCTGGTTGAAAGTCTCTTCACATCCTGATAGCAATCATTAAGCGGTCTAAATGTATTTATATGTATTCATTTATTCTGTGGAAGGCGTAGGACTAAGAAATGTTCGTCCAATCATATTCCTCAGTCCGAGGACTACGATAGGCTGTCCTACCTGCCTGTCAACATATGTATTTGCATACCTCTGCGCACCCTGTTCGCGCAGACAGGATACGTCATCAGTGCCTTCACGTGTGCTGTGCAGACAGAGCGAGAGCGGCAGGCAAACAACAAACTGACCTTCCTTCCTTCTTTGGTATTGTAGTACTGATACTAACTGTACTACTATAAAAAATTTCTCATCGGTGAATGACACATGATGTATTGTAGTAATCAGGGATGGGCAGTATTTCAGATACATGTGTTTAAAATACATATTTGAAATACAAAATACTTATTTTGTCCTACTGCACTTCAATTAACTCCTGTCTGGTGTTTGTCGGACAAGCAGATTCTGCGTCATGATTTGGTATAGTATAATTATGGTATAATTCTGAGATGTAAACGTCAGAATTACGAAAATAAAAGTCGCAATTAATTTTTTCATTATTCTTATTTTTTTAATCCCTTGGTGGTAACAAGCAGCCTTTCGTTGACTGGAACCAGTCAAGGACAACTAGCATACTAATGCAATAATCAGTACAATAGTATTCCATTCGGAACTTAATTACATGTTTCAGTCATCTACTGCATTTATTTCAAGTAATACATGAAACTGTCTAAGCTTTCAGATTTGCCATTGTTTTAGCATTGATAAACTTTAAACACACCCATAACAAAAAAAAAAAAAAGTGTTTTATACTGCCACCATGGCGCAAGTCTTCACAATTAACATCATTCTTATAAACCTTTATTCCATAAAATATTTTTTTCGTTTTATAATGTAGTGTGTAAGTTGCAAACAGAGGTATGTAGTTTTATGGGAAAACAATGAAAGGTTTTTTTTTTTTTTTTTTTTCCAGCGACAGAGCTCCCCCCCCCTTCAATTTATAAATATTCCAGGATATTAAGTTTTGAATATCCTTTTATGGTTTTGATTTCGTAAATCTGTAGGTGTGAGAAACATGGCTCAGGAGACAAGATATTTATATATACCCCTGTATGCTGCCTAGTTCAATTTTATCATGTTATCTTTCCACTTTAATACCCCAGCATGCCTCACTGCTGACCGGACAAACGTGACCTTTCATACCTCAGTGTGACACTGTGTGGTTAGACAGAAACTCAGGGTCAAAGAACACAACAAATAACATGACTAACATGATTAACATGACAAGATTTGAGCTCAATTTAGCAGGCCTGCTTTAGTCACAAGGACTTCCTGAGTTGAAGGTTTGTGTTAATACTAGGACCAACTGTACTAAATTGTGGCTTGAACGAGGCCATAGTGAGCAGAAGCAGGGCTGATCCGCAGGTAATCATTCCTGCATCAAACATATCACACCTCTCGCTTTTAAAATAAAGCAGATGGATAAAATTAGTGGTGTTGAGTGTATACTTGCTCCACAATTTCTCCACTTTTCTAAAGAGGCATATTGATTTTTCCACCTGCCTTTTCATTTTGTCCACCCACTTATCATATAAAATCTAAGTGAAGTCATAAATGACAGTCACTGATTATTTAATAGTAAGGATGAACACTATAATAGTAGTAGCACTGAAATGTATTTATTTATTTCATTCCATTTAAGATGCTGACGAGACGTAGACGGCACTTTCAGGCATACGAACGAGTGAGCTGCAGACGCAGACGTCATGTTAGACAGATGCAGACGTAGACGCAGATGTCATATTCAGTGAGTGCAGGAAGCAAAGTGCTATTTTTGGTCTTTTTTGAATGCCATATTGACAGCTGTACTGGGCAGCACTGGTAAAATGACGCTACCCTCAATGCTGTGCTCACATACTATGATAATAACAGCTTTGTAGGACTATACATTTGTATAATTCAGTTAAATCTGAGTTATGTAGCACTAAAAATTTAATAATCAGTTAAATTCAGTATCATTAAAATGAGTTCATTTAAAAAGTCTTACAATATTATTTTATATCATTAATAAAATAATAAAATTATAAATTAAAAAGCATTTCGGTTTCGGTTTTCAGCCAAGTGCATCCAAAATTTTCGGTTACGGCCAGAATTGCATTCGTGCTCCCTATTAAATAGATATAGAATTAAGTGAACGCATACACACATTTTGGGTCTTATTCACTACCAGTGTTATTTGAGTATCATTGAGATACTACTGTAGTTTTTATTAAATATTTTTTTAATAATTTACTCTTTCATTTTAGGTTAAACTAACCCTTTAGTACTGTAAAGTTTGTATAGTTAATAGTGTTAGAATAAAGCTACAAGAATGTTACAAATATACACAGGCTAAATGAGTTTAAAGATTGCTTTCTAATGTTCTATGGGGGTGTTTCATCCTATTTAGAAATATAGAGAATTTAGAAATATATAATACTCCTATTGGGAACTATGTGTCCAAAACAATCTTTAGTTTAGTTTTGTACTACATTGAAACTCTTCAAGAAAAGTCCTTTTTAGGATTGGTTCCAAATTATCATAGAATTTACAACAGGCATCCTTGACTAGATCTTTTCAAAAGGGTCTCAGAGTGTCAGTTTATTGTAAATGGGAAACTAACAGTGCATAAAACGACTGTGTTGATGGTTGGGCTGTTTATGGTGGCATTGAGCCACTAATCCATTATGACAGTGTGCCGGTGGCGGGACAGGAATGTGCACATAAAAAACAGCCTGGACAGGGATATTTCCAGCTTGTCCTTCTGACAGCTAAACATGCTAAATGAATTTGTGAATAGTATTATCATGCTCTCAAAATCACATGATACTACAACAACAAGTTGTTTCCTCAGACAGCAATTAGACACTCATTTATCCTCAATAATGCATCATATGTTTTTGTACTATGATTAACATTCATCACACAGGCAGCGTCCAGAGAGAGTCCGGATACTCAGAAAAGGAAAGAGTGGGATGTTATGTGTCCCTCAATGCCTTTAGCCTGATGTCAAAGGGAAAGCCCTATGTGTATGTTCATATACATACGTGTAGAGTCTGGAATATCTCCAGTTTTCTCTTTACACTACAACTCAGTTGCTCAAACATTCAGAGTGTTGTCAAACTGAATCTATACACACAGAGAGGCTTTCAAAGAACACAAAGATCTAGTCTCTATTCTTTTGTACTGAATGCCCCAAAAATAGCCCCGGTCTGAGAACATCGTTTTGATAATTCTATCAGCATGATTACAGAGAGTCACCCCACTGCCACATCCACTGGAGACTTCAATAACACTGACGTTTGCATGGATTCTTCCCACTGACACACACACACAACCAGATACTGATGTCTACAACAAGACTGACACTGTATAAAGAGACTGGGGCTAGTTGTCACATGAAGAAGGACTACATGTCATGTCAGTAAGTTAGGATTTAGGTAAAATGTCTAATGTGTGTGTGTGTTTAATTTCATGTTGATTTGATTTGTTGTTGTTTACATTCATCACTACAAGTGTACCCAACTCTGATGACTTCTGCTTCTGAAATTTGAAAAGGATCCATTGCATAAATTGCATTTTTACTGTTTTGTGAATAGTTTTAAATTTCCTGTTAAACAATTAAATCAAAATTCCTGTATTTCTGACTAGCAGCGTGTCAAGGATGAATGTGGCATTGTTTTTATACACCATTTTAACATACTAGAAGTTAGATTGAGTAACTTACATTTTTTTAGACACAATATTTCCGGTTATTTGTGTGTTTTTTGCTGCGCTAGCTCCAAAAAAATTTCATACAAATCCGAATCTGAATCGTACGCGTCTCCGATCAACACGCAGTAGCGGTATTTTGTTCCTGAATCATTTTGAATGAATCGGTTGAATGATTCAATAACTCACTCATAAAGAATTCACTTTTTAGCTGGTGAATGAACTGAGAGCATTACACGTGACAACTAGCCCCGGTCTTCTGCATCTATAAATTCTTATTCAATGTCATGGTTTATCATTATATTTTAAAAATGACATTTCCCCCCTATAAAACTGCCATTTTTATTGTAAATTGTTCCCTGATGGATTAAACACCAGAATTAGCTTCCGTCCCGTAGAATTCATAAACAAGCCAAAGAGGATTTTGCTGAGCTAAATTTACGATTGTAGGCCTACTGGGCTTTTGGTTATGGCTTTATCATCTGTAAACCCATCACAGTTGGTGAAGCTTCAAAGATTATGGAAAACAAATCCAGAGCTGTACTGAAAGATGTGAAATATACGATTTACCTGTCAAAGTAAATGTACGTTTTACAGTGGGCTACAATCTGACAATGTGATCTGCCAAGCAGACCTTTAGGGAAGAAAGCAATCCATCATACTCACTAGATACAGGGGTGCCCAAACTCGGTCCTGGAGGGCCGGTGTCCTGCAGAGTTTAGCTCCAACCCTATTCAAACACACCTGAACCAGCTCATCAAGGTCTTACTTGGCATACTAGAAACTTCCCAGCAGGTGTGTTGAGGCAAGCTGGAGCTAAACTCTGCAGGACACTGGCCCTCCAGGACCGAGTATGGGCACCCCTGCACTAGAACATAGCAAGGGAAATAGTGGATATCATTATCATATTTTACACTTTCATTGTACAAAGTCACCATTTCTGGTAATGCAAGCAGATGAGGTTGAAAACGATCTGCAACTAGCACTTCAGATAACATCAAATTGTCAAGAACCGCTGAACTGGGAATGAATCATTCTGTTTTCTGAACTGAATCAACTGATTCATTGAGAAGATTAGACTCAAGAGAAGGACTGGGCAGTGGTGGCAGTTGATTATGATGCAATGCAGTCTTAGTTCATTGTTAATTCTTGATATCAGTTTTTAAAGGATGTTGTGCAAATGTTTCTGTTATATTCAGGGAAGAGTGTATTTTCAATTTATGAGGTTGTTTGTGTAATGTCACGAATTGTTAGTGTTTGAATCGTTAATGTTAGTTAGTACTGATGAGAACCTTGTTTGTTTTAATAGCTTAAGGGTGAAGTGCACGATGTTCAGCTAAACAAATAAAAATCTGTTTGTGCAAAAGCTGAGCATCCTCGTGGACCCAAGACTTGCACAGTACAATGAACCAGTTGTTGTTTTTATTGATATGAAGAATAAGCTTTATTTTTAATTTTACAGTTTTTATTTTAATCGTGCATTCATTTTATAGTAGCTTTATATTATTTTGTCATTATTTTTTAGCTTTAATTAATTTGATTTTAGTTTTAGTTCAGGTTTAGTTTTTATTTACATTTTAGTGCTTCAACATAAATGTATTTTATTTTTAGCTAACAATTATATCAATGTACAGTATCAATATATCACTGTGAAACATACGCTTTGAGATTATTGCAAAATGTTAGCAATTTAAAACATTAATTTACTGCATTTTTTTTATATACATGTCAACTAATTTGAACATAAATGATCTGACCGTCAGGCTATGCAAAATGGATTGTTTCTTTCATGTTCAGTTATATTAAATTAAAATTAAATCTATGCTTCTAAACTATTACCCACTTTTCTCAGCTTATATTGTTATGCTCTAATACAATTCATTAATCAGCATATCATGTAATTCTATTAAAATGCCTAATGCTAGACAAGATAAATCAAACAATCCACTCCAAAAACTGTTGCTTAATTAGTATTTTCTAATCTCGGGCCTATGATTACTCAGAGGTGGAAGGGTTATGACTATATTTGATTGAGCTAGACTCTCCCATCAATTATGATTATCAGAGTTACTGCTCCTCTGGAAGACAACCATGTTTTCTTTGCAATTGAGATGGAGCTGCAGCCAATCAGAGAGTGGCTGTTGACCCTGTGGTGGACGGGAGTGCAGCTGTGCAGCGAGAATGTGGTTCCTCTCTAAACAAACAAACTGTGGCTAATGCTCAGGGCCGAGGAACATCCAGAAGGCCGAGTGGATAGAATAAAGTTTTTTCCTTTTTGTAAACGGTTAAGATTAAAAGATTAAGACTCAGTTAATCTTAATATTACTAAATATTAAATATACTAAATATTTTTCCAGGTAGCCAAAAAATGTGCTTCATGTGGTCTAAACATGCAGATTAAATGAATTTATTGAAGGATGGAAATAAAGTGGTAGAGGGTCCGACAGTTATCTTATAAGGATGGCAGCTTGAAGCAAATGTTTTGACATTTTGCTATTGTCAAAGGGATTTCTGCAACTTAATGAAACAGGATGGACGTTTTAGAGTGACACAAACCATCTAATATCACAAAACATAATAGGATTGATCAGATCCATTGCTAATACTTGCTATGTCTGTGCTGTTGATTTATAAATAATTTGCTATCATTATGGTTATAATTTAGTGTTGTATCAAATATAATTCAATAATTGATATAACAATTCATAAATAAATGGTAAATGATTGTAAATGATTAAACATAAATATAAACATTGTTGAATGTTTTGCAACATCTGCTCAAAACAAAGTAATACAATTATTTATTTGTATTTATAATTATTTATATGATTTTTATGTCAGTTTAGTTCCAGTATAATTAAGATATTCATTTAATTGATCCTTAAGCTGTTTATTTGAAGGTTTAAAGATTTTGAATTCAAGATTTTCAATGTGGTCTCATACTTTTTAACCAAACTGTACAGTATATGACATAAGAATGTACTGCAGAACTGGAATTATTCTTTTTAAACAGATAATGGGATAAGATAGGTAATACATAGGTATTGGAAAGTCCTTTACAGATTTATTATTGATGTGCAGCCATGGAAACACATAAGTTCTAGAATGTAAGAAAAAGTAAGAGTCCCATCTGTAGCATCTCTGTCTGGGGAATCATTTGATTCATATATTGGGATTATGCTGTGTGTATGTAACGGGGCTGACGAGACGTGAGATGTGTGGATCCATCTGCAAGCTTTTATTAAAGAGACGTGGTATAACAGGCAGGGGCGAACAATGGCAAACAGGTATATGGCGGGCAAAAACACAAGAATAGTCCTAGGGCTAGTGTAGGTCACCGATTGGCAGACAGAATCACAGGGGCAAGACGAGAGGGAGAAATCCAGGAAAACAGGCAAAGATCAGAAACCGCAAAAACAGGAAAGGCAAAACAAGGAAAACACAGAGAATCGGAAAGGGGGAAGGGGTCCAGGCTAACAATACTCAGCAGAGCATGGTGTTTGACGTGGGTGGTTGATAGTGAGTGAGGTGATAAGAAAAGCTGCTGTGAAAGCAGTGGCAATCAGTGCAGTGTGCAATAGTTGCATGATGATGGGATATGTAAGTAACGTCCGGGGTAACTATGCAACAGTTTGTGTTGGGGAGAGTCAATGTAAAGGACTAAGGGGACCTCCTGGTGGTGAATAAAAAGGACGTCCGTGGACAGCATTCGTGAATGGGTAAGTGTCGCTGGAAATTCTGGCTGAAATCTGCCCAAAACCTTCACAGCAAGTCCTTCCTCCGCAAGAAAAAAACAGAAGTGACGAAGACACGTTGAGAAACAGAACTGTAACTCGGGCCAAACATATGGTTCCATTAAACTGGAGGGTTTCCTTTTTTGTGCGTGTTGAGGGTGGCAACACTATGGTTCTCAAGTGGGGACAGGAATAGGTTGAAAGCAATCTATTCCAGTGATCTCCACATTTGGACCCTAAAATATAGTGATTTTGTTCTATAAGACCAGCCTTTTTTTTAAAGGAAATGAGGAAAGACATTCTCCAGTTTTAAAGACGTTGATGCATGCACAAGGTGGGGGGGGTGTTTAAATTGTACCAGTTAGTATGAGTTGACTTAGACAAATGCCTTTGATCAACAAACCAAAACACTGTTGCCCATAAGAACAAACAGAAAACCTCAAGCTCTAATAACTCATCTGTAATTGCACAACTCAGCTGAAGGAAGACCAATGAGCCACTGGTCTGGAATTAGATTCAGATGGTTCCAGGTGGGGGATGCAATTTGGTTTTTGAGGTTCAGCCTTGGAGACTTTAACTTTAACTTGAACATATTATAGTGAAAGAATGCTTTAGTTTTGGTTCCAAATGTAATTATTACCGGGTATAGTATTTTTAATGTAGTCTTAAGATTTTTTACATAGTGAGCGATGCCTCATGGTACCATCACCAAAACGTCCAACTTAAAGTTGAAGTGTGCAATTTCTGTGCAGTGTAACCAAAGAATGGCCAAAATCTATATATTTTTTTAACTTTTACATAAGTAGCATGATGTTGAATGTTGATGCATACACAAGAGCAAAGAATGAGAAGTGCTGACTCAAGCACCCATAAGCACATGTCTCAGGACACTTGTGAAGCAAGACAAAGAACAGAGTGTGTGTCTCTAAATCACTCTGCTTACTTAAACCATGTTTTCTTTGGTCCCTTATCTTTACTGAGACAAACTCCAGGATATAAGCATGATTAGGACCTAGGATTATGATATTATAGCATGATTGTGTAGTTAAAAGCATGACAAAAAGTCCAATGAAGTAGAATAATGCCAATGTTCACATTGCAAAATCAATGTGATACCACATTTATCAATAGCACATGGAAGAACAAAAGTTGCTGTATCGTTTGATTAGCCAAAATGTAATAGAAAATGATCAATTATTAAGATGTTTTAGATTAACAGGCCAAAAGATGAATCACGGTTTAAAAATGTTTTTACATTTTTTTTATTTGATGAAGCCCTTGTTGCTGCGCAAAAGGGAACAGTAAAAGTCAGGGACGAATGAAATCCTCTTGGCCAAGCCAAGAACACTGTGTTTTCAATTCTACAAAATGCTGTCGTTTGCTTCCATATTCCATAATTGGTCCTAACATCTTATTTTGAGTCAGGAGACTCACACTAGCTCAAACCACACACACACACACACACTTACAAATGCAACGCAAAACACACTTAAAGGGATAGTTCACCCAAAAATGAAAATTCTTTCATCATTTACTCACCCTCAAGTTGTTCCAAACTTGTATGAGTTTTTTTCTTCTGTTGAGCACAAAAGAAGATATTGTAAAGAATGCTGGTAACCAAACAGTTGCTGGTAGCCATTGACTTCCACAGTATTTTTTTCCTTACTATGGAAGTCAATGGCTACCAGCGACTGTTTGTTACCAACAATCTTCACAATATCTTCTTTTTTATGAAAGAAACTTAGAACAACTTGAGTTTGAGAGTAAACGATGACAAAATGTTCAGTTTGGCCACGTTGAACTATCCATTTAACATTAATCTTATCATATAAGAACACGATGAATGTCTAGTTGCTAAGACAATTTATTTATTAAAAGTAAAATTGTTACTTTTAGAATTTTTATTTTAGAGTTACTTTTTCAAATAACATGTTATTTTTGTTTATTTACAGACAAGTACAATTGAAAACTATGGAAGTTCTAAATAGAAAAGGTCATTTGTTTTTATTATTTTATACAGTGGGTACGGAAAGTATTCAGACCCCCTTAAATTTTTCACTCTTTGTTATATTGCAGCCATTTGCTAAAATCATTTAAGTTAATTTTTTTCCTCATAAATGTACACACAGCACCCCATATTGACAGAAAAAAACAGACTTGTTGACATATTTGCAGATTTATTAAAAAAGAAAAACTGAAATATTACATGGTCCTAAGTATTCAGACCCTTTGCTCAGTATTTAGTAGAAGCACCCTTTTGATCTAATATAGCCATGAGTCTTTTTGGGAAAGATGCAACAAGTTTTTCACACCTGGATTTGGGGATCCTCTGCCATTCCTCCTTGCAGATCCTATCCAGTTCTGACAGGTTGGATGGTAAACATTGGTGGAAAGCCATTTTTAGGTCTCTCCAGATATGCTCAATTGGGTTTAAGCCAGGGCTCTAGCTGGGCCATTCAAGAACAGTAACAGAGTTGTTGTGAAGCCACTCCTTTCGTTATTTTAGCTGTGTGCTTATGTCATTGTCTTGTTGGAAGGTAAAACAAAAAAAAAACCATTTTTCGGCCCCGTTCTGGGGGCCTGAGCACTCTGGGAAGGTTTTAGTTCAGGATATCCCTGTACTTGGCCGTATTAATCTTTCCCTCGATTGCAACCAGTCGTCCTGTCCATGCAGCTGAAAAACACCCCCACCGCATGATGCTGCCACCACCATGCTTCCATGTTGGGACTGTATTGGACAGGTGATGAGCAGTGCATGGTTTTCTCCACACATACCGCTTAGAATTAAAGGCCAAAAAGTTCTATCTTGGTCTAATCAGACCAGAGAATCTTATTCTCACCATCTTGGAGTCCTTCAGAGTGTTTTTGTGCAAACTCCATGCGGGCCTTCATGTGTCTTGCACTGAGGAGAGGCTTCGTCGGGCCACTCTGCCATAAAGCCCGACTGGTGGAGGGCTGAAGTGATGGTTGACTTTCTACAACTTTCTCCATCTCCCGACTGCATCTCTGGAGCTCAGCCACAGTGATCTTTGGGTTATTCTTTACCTCTCTCACCAAGGTCTTCTCCCCCGATAGCTCAGTTTGCCGGACGGCCAGCTCTAGGAAGGGTACTGGTCATCCCAAACATCTTCCATTTAAAGGATTATGGAGGCCACTGTGCTCTAAGGAACCTCAAGTGCAGCAGAAATTTTTTTTGTAACCATGGCCAGATCTGTGCCGATGGCCACAATTCGGCTCTGAGCTCTTCAGGCAGCTCCTTGACCTTCTGATTCTCATTTGCTCGACATGCACGTGAGATCTGTAAGGTCTTATATTAGGACAGGGGTGTGGCTTTCCTAATCAGTCAATCAGTATTCAAACACAGCTGGACTCAAATGAAGTTGTAAAACCATCTCAAGGATGATCAGAAGAAAAGGACAGCACCTGAGTTAAATTTGAGTGTCACAGCAAAGGGTCTGAATACTTAGGACCATGTGATATTTCAGTTTTTCTTTTTTAATAAATCTGCAAAAATGTCAACAATTCTGTGTTTTTCTGTCGATATGGGGTGCTGTGTGTACATTAATGAGGAAAAAAATTTAACTTAAATGATTTTAGCAAATGGGTGCAATATACAAAGAGTGAAAAATTTAAGGGGGTCTGAATACTTTCCGTACCCACTGTATCTCACAAATGCAAAACTATTTCTTGTAATTGTGATTTTATATCTTCAAAAGTGACTATTTTTTATAGTTTAAAATATGAAATATGAAAGTCACACTGAATGATATAAAATCAAAATGACAAATACATTTGCAATTGTAAGATATTAACTAATTAGGGTGTAAAACAACAATGTAAGGTCTTTAACTCCAGCAGAATTTCGGTAATATTTCAATAATAGCTCAGTAGATACAGTGCTGGTGCCAAAGCGGCTGTGAAGTTCAGCTCTATCAGTGAGGCGGTTGTCACTCTGCAGGAGTTCTGGCTCCAGGGGAGAGCTCCTAATGTTGACTGATGTCAGTGAAAGCAACACAAGTGACGTCCACACGTCCAGCTCTTCCCCAAGCCCCGCATCTCTCTTTGCTCTCAAAGACACTTCCCCAAGAATGATAAACACGAGCACGATGTTTGTTTAACAAAGCGAAGCCTTCTGCTGTGATCTGAGCCAAACTCAATATACGAAACAGGCATAAATAGAGACGACATTTATAAGAGACAAGAACACACACACTTAACACATTGTGCGTATTATTCGAACTCAATATCTTGCTGTGCCACCAGACTTCTGCAGGGATCCAGAGTTCAAAGCGAACATTAAAATACTTGAATGCGATTTGAAGGCATTTGGCTTGCAGAATCATTCAAATGTGCATCGATTTTTACAGAATATGCAAGTGAACTAATCGAAAATGACATTACATTCATTCCGGACTGAAAGTTATGTTACAATCAACGCAACGGTCTCCAATTCTCAGAGATGCCTAACATATTTGTGAGTCTCCCACAAGGGTACGACTTTTATTTCGAGCTCCTAGAGAACATTCTTCACAGAAACATGTGCACTGAGTGAGCGTTTGATGTGTACGGCTCAGATTTGGCACGTTGATAGCAGAAGTAATCAGCAGTTCAGCCCTCACTCCACTCCCTAGGATGTCCTGCAACCGTGGCGTTTTACAGGCTCATTAAAGACAGTGCCGAGACATCGTAAACTCAGCAGGCTTCGCAGTTTCCCAGCCTCTGCTCTGCTTCGTCTATCTCTCTCAATTCTCCACTGAGGAATGATATGCACAATAGGCCAAAGAACAAAAAACTATTAGCCGAGACGCTGGAGGCTTGATAATGTGATGGTGCATTAGAAGAAACAGCACATATTAAAACCAGTCACATGCTGAGAAATTTTACGGTCTTCTTTTTGTATTTACTTTCTAACTTTCATTTTCTAAGTGGCTCTTTTGCGAAGTAATAATTGAGCTACCTTTGCTCAAACAGTTTAAAGTAGGCCTACATTTGGCTCTAAATGTTGTTTTTACAACGTCCTTGGAAAAGAGCATTGATTGCCGAGTGATTAATGCATAGCTGTTACTAAATTGCAGGTCTTGTTTCAGTTATGAGGCCTGCTGACCATTGGCATTGTGCTGCATTGCCAATAATTAGGCAAGCATCACTATTATTATTGCTCAAACTTAGGGTTAGGGATTTGAACAAACCTCCAACGATAAGTATTAAACTTTGGTTCTGTCTGCACAATTTGCACTACAGACGTGAAGTTATACCTCAAACCATGCGGCTTATTGAGGAGAGTTGGGATTTAGGCATTTGATTTAAGCATAAAACTAGATATAGTCTTAAGATCATGCTTCCACACTTAGTCCAAATTTTAACTGGTTTTGTATTGCAAAAAAAATATATATATATATATAAAAATAAAAAATTAATCAATGAATTAATTATACATTATAGTTAATACATATGTTGTGCCACTTAATATTTTTGTGAAAACCATGATGCATTTCATTTCAGATTCTATTTAGTTATTTTGACTTCTTCGAGTTAGTCTTACTGTCACTTTTGATAAATTTTGATGCATCCTTGATGAATAAAAGTACTAATTTCGGTAATATATTAATACATTTTTTATTTTATATTTATTTTAGCAAGTAGAATACGTGGTGTTACGTTGATGAATGAATTAATTGTTTTGAATGAATCGGTTAATGAATGATTCAAAGAATCACTCATAAATGCAGTCACTTGTAACCACCACACGGTATAATGTTTTAACATGCAGAAACAGCCAATGCAAAATCCCCACCACTAATGCATGCATAATAAAATAGTGCAGTTTTTTTTTTTGCTGTTAAATAATGATGTTTTCACAACTTCACATTAACAATTGCTTATTTTCCTCAGCTCCAATGTGTTTTTTCTTTACCAATCAGAGCATTAAGCCAAAAAGCCCATGAATAGAAGTTGAGAAGGTTCAATTCAGAATTCAGCTTTTTGGCTGAATGCTCTGAAGGTTCTTTTCTAGTCATGTTCTTGTTATTCAGCGTCCAGTGAGGCTCCCACTCAAAAGGGTCTGGGGCTTTGCCATATCTCAAGCTGCTCTAAATGGGACGTACAATCGCTAATCCCTTGGCCTTTGAAGAACTCTTTTCCAGGGAGATCTTTGGTCCTCGGCTATTACACAAAAAAATAAGCAAAGACTTCAAATGGCTCCTCGTGCTTTCCATACACTCCTATACTCCATATACCACCCTCATCCCCTCCCCTCTCTTTCCTGTTAATGGAGTCAGATCCATGGCATGTCTCCCATTGCTTGTGAACGCAGTTATCAGGTAAGGGGTGAGCAGCAGGAGCAATCTAAGAGGGCATATCCGTTTAGTTTCAGTCATTTGCCAATAAACTAAACACTCCTCTTCCATAAACATTTTGCCCAGTTATACAGCCAGATCAACATATGTACTAGGCCCTCAAAGGATTTTAATTATCTTACAGAATACCTAACATTCGAGTCAGCACATTCAGCCTGTTGCTTGTTAGCATTTTAAAACAATGATATATATGATATGTATTATATAAGAATTTTTAATGTATTATTTATATTTATATATAAATGTATATTATTTTACAATATATTTGTATTTACATTATATTTATATGTAGACTTATATGTAAACTATACATACAATTAGATTAGATTAGCGTTATGTTTGTATATTATAGTTATGTTTAAATACAGTTTAACTTTAGGTTTTTAATATTAAATATTTATATTTAAGCTATGTACATTTTTATTTTATATTTTGTATTTATATTACATTAAGTTGTATACAGTGGCTTTGAAAAGTATTCTATATTTCTAACTGAATAATTTTATATACAAAATTGAGCAGCCACAAAAAAAAAAAAAAAAGAAATTACAGAAGAATGCAGAATTTAAAAATATCTTCCTATGATATCAAAACGTTCATAATTTTCTACACTGTTCTGCCTACTGTCTGCTAAAAAAAAGTGGTCTCTGAATTCTGGACTTTACTATGTGTATCTTTGAGAGCAAATTTGGTTATCATTTTTATATTTGCATCGTGAGTTTATTAAATGAGCAATTTATTGTGTTATAGGCCTGTTTGTAAGTATCTCATGCTCCTTGTCATTTACCACCAATTTAATTCATAAAGGCATGAATGCAATGAGAGCCGCAAGTGTTTATAATTTAACAACTCTTATCGCAATCTGACCTCTTCTTAAACAGAGTCAAGGGTCGCGTCTCTTTCCTGTCGAGGTGCAAGCTGTCTCCCTTTGAGCCGTATTGATTGTCAACTTGGGTGGTGCACTGAATACATAAAGACAGACGCAAAACATGCACACACATGGCAAACTTTCACTCTACACCGTGGCACTTCATCTATTCATTCTTCAAATTTGAATGGAGTAATAAATCACTCTGCAGTCACTTATGCAGATCAAAATGCTTCTCTGGTTTTGTCATCTGGCTCCTGTTTAATTGCCACTTCTGTATTATTGCCGAAATGAGTGTTTCATCTATTTATTCAGATGTGAAAGTTCTTGCAAGCTCACTTTCATGTCTGAAATGGTGCTTAGTCAATGCACTTAGCTGAAGTTGCAAATAGAGTCCTGTTAATGGAAATCACACATGACAGTTCCAAAAGCATTGGAGGTCTTGGAATCAGTCAATATGGCTGAGTCGCTTTTCAGCAGGTCGTGTTTTTGGAACCCATGCTTTCCATTCTGTTTTGATAAATGTATTTGCATCGCTCAGCTTCTCAAACCAGCTCAGCCAACATCTACATCTGGCCATTTGGCCAGCATCTGCACCCTAACAGTTCACCCATCTGAATATAAATGGGCTGCAGGTCTGAAGTAGGGGTGTAAACATTTGCTCTGACCAGTATTCAGTTTGATTATGATAATTTGTTAAATGATACAATGCATCATAAAATTTGAAGTTTGGTCATTATTTTAATGATTTTACTATGCTGAAGACCCACATTCAACTACAGGGACAATTTACTTTTACATTTTTAAATTAAATTTTTATTTAGAAAATTAACTTTTCATTTTACACAATACATTATAGGCTAATAATTGTATTTTGGATAAGAAATTAATGCAGAATACATTGCATATTGATATCGATAATTGAATTTCCTTGTCAGATCACAATGCACCAGTGCAGTTTTTAGGCTGCCTTCAAGTCCTCCTGGTAAGTTCTTAAATTATGAGTTTAAAAGTCATAATTAGTGTTCAAGGTCTGAAAATTTTCAGAATATTGGTCAACATCATATTTATTTTTCCCTCTTTCTCAAAGACAAAGCATTTTGGATGCTACTGCACCAAAAGATGTGCATTAGGTGAGTAATTCTAGTGTGTACATGGGAGAATTATGGGAAGTGTAGTTTTGTTGCACAAGCCTGTCGCCTCATAAACCAGCTAAATGTGTAGTATTTTCTGACAAGCTTTTCCACTATTTTTCATCATTGGTACACTAAATTGTGTACAAACTAAATCCCACCATCAACATTAACATATGTTGGGAAGTGTGAACAGAATGATGGGAAGTGAAGTTGCACAAGCCTCTCACCTCTTAAAACGGCTAGTATTTGCTGGAAAGCGTTTCCACTATTTTTCATCATCAGTATGCTTAAATTGCATAAAATTGCACCATCAACATTAACAGTTTAAACTTAATAACAATAAATACCAATTGCTTCTGCCACAATTTTTAAACTAGCATTCCTCACTTGGAAAGTTGAAAATTCCCGACATGACTTGGAGCCAGCATTACACCTCTACTTAAATACTGCCAGGTTTGAGGAAGTGAAAGACGTAATGATGCCAGTCACCTGTGTCTTATTATGAGGACATTCTCACCTTCTGCAGCCACTGCGTGTTGTTTTCCATGGCCGACTCCAGATGCTGCAGCTTCTGATTGGACCACTCAGCATCGGCCGGTGGGGAGTCCCGCTGAACCACGTTGGTCCCGCTCATCTGGTCCGTTCCACCCTGACAGCTCTCCATCTCCGGCAGGATGAAGGTGTAGCTGCACTGGCCATGCTGCACGCGGTGAAGCTTCCTCCGCCTCTCGCCTCCCCCGCGTCTCCCTTGACCGTTCCCGTTTCCGGAACTCACCAGGCCAACGGACGCCAGCAGCAGTGCCAATTGCCAACCGCTTCTGGCAAACCTCATGGCAGTGGGAGCAAAAGCAAAGGCCACCTGCGATCAAGCCAAGGTGCCAACTAAGTAGTTCAAACTCTTTTGACGGAGGAACACATGGCTGGAAGGAGATGAAGAGGCTTTTTGGACTCTTTTCTTTTTACAGTTGGATTGCAGGACCTCTGATGCTGGAGAAGTTCCTGGTTTTCACGAGGCTCCCCTGAAGAAATGGGCACAGGCACTGAGGCACTGAGCCTTGAGTAACCACAACACACTCTCACAGACAGATAAGAAGGCTAAGAAAGAATTCAAGGAGAAGTGGAGACAGCTCTTCTAAATGAGTCTCCCAATCAGTAGGCTCTTAATATGAGAGAAAAGTAAACAAAAGAGGAGAACTTTCCTTCCTATCCCAGAGCGGTGTGTGAAATGACCGGAGTGAGAGAGTTCTGCCCTCTTATCTGGGAGCGAGGGAGTGTGTGGAGGAGCGGGGGGAGGCTGAGGGAGGTCTATTAACACACGTTCTGTCTCTCGTCTCCTCTGCAGCATTTTCTCACCCCGAAGCCTGGAGGATAGAGAGTTTCTTCTCCCCGTCCAAGGCTGTTCTGAAATGGATTATGGGTCAGATTTTGCACATTAATGAAAAATTCTCCACATAATTCTCTCTTAGGAAATAAAAGGGTTGTGCACCACTGAGAAATGGACTGAGAATGTCTTTTAAATCCTAATTCCATTTCAGAATTTGATTTGAAGTAAAAAATTAAGAAATTAATTTACAGTAACTGTCATTTTAACAACGATACTCCCCAGACTTGTATGGAGCAAAAACTTAGATAGATAGATAGAATAGATAGATAGATAGCTAGAGATAGATGAAATAGAAACAACCGAACGATAGATAGAACTAGATAGATAGATAGATAGATAGATAGATAGATAGATAGATAGATAGATAGATAGATAGATAGATAGATAGATAGATAGATAGATAGATAGATAGATAGTAGATAGATAGTAGATAGATAGATAGATAAAGATAGATATAGAACAACAGAACAATAGATAGATAGATAGATAGAAAGACATAGATATATAGATAGATTAGATTAGATAATAATAGATAGATAGAGTAGATAGATAGAGAGATAGATAGATAGATAGATAGATAGATAGATAGATAGATAGATAGATAGATAGATAGATAGATAGATAGATAGATAGATTGATAGATAGATTAAATAAAGACACCGAACGATAGATAAACGATGATAGACTATGAACGATAGAACGATGATAGATAGCTAGATAGATAGGATAGATAGAAGACTAGATAATAGAGATAGATAGAATTATAGAACAACCGAATATCGATATAGATAGATAATAGATAGATCTATAGATAGATAGATGATAGACTAGAGAGATATATAGATTGATAGATCGAAGATAGATAGAACAACCGACGATAGATTAAACGATGATAGACAGATAGAATAGATAGATCGATAGAGTAGTAGATGAGATAGATAGATAGATAAGAATAGATAATAGATAATAGATAGAACAACCGAATGATATATAAGAACGCTATAACGATAGAACGATAGATAGATAGAAAAATAGATAGATAGATAAATAGACAGATAGACAGACAGATAGATATATAGATAGATAGATATATAGATAGATAGATATATAGATAGAACGATAGATAGATTGATAGATGATAGATGATAGATAGATGATAGATGGTAGATGATAGATAGATAGATAGATGAGATAGATAGATAGATATGAGATAGATATAAGATAGATGAACAACCGAATGATAGATAGATAGATAGATAGATAGATAGTTAGTTAGTTAGTTAGTTAGTTAGATAGATAGATAGATAGATAGCTAGCTAGATGATTGATATATAGATAGATAGATAGAACACCGAACCTAGAGTCGAACGATATATAGACATAGATAGATAGCAGATCGATAGATAAGATAGATAGATAGATAGATAGATAGATAGATAGAACAACCGAATGATAGATAGAACGATAGAACGATAGAACGATAGATAGATAGATAGATAGATAGATAGATATATCGATAGATAGATAAGATATATCGAACCCGAATGATGATAGTAGATAGATAGATAGATAGATAATAGATAGATAGATAGAACAACCGAACGATAGATAGAACGATAGAACGATAGATAGATAGATAGATAGATAGATAGAATAGATAGATAGATAGATAGATAGATAGAATCGATAGATAGATATATAGAATAGATAGTAGATCGATAGATTATAAAACAACCAATAGATAGATAGATAGATAGATAGATAGATAGATAGATAGATAGATAGATATAGAGCAAAAATGTAGTTGAAGTTGCGCTAACTTTTTTTTAGTCTACAGATAAGCTTTTGCAGGCTTATTTCAGGCTGCAGATTGATGTTACTTTTCATGAGACTTTTTAATGCACTATGCCCCTTACCCACTTGTTTATTTTTACGTAATTCTTATTTTGGTTCAGTTTGTGGTGAGGCTGTGCTCTTGGGGATAGAGGTCAAAACGAGTGACTCTTTGCCCCGACTGAAATCATTCTCATGGGAAACACTCGATAGAGAGAGCCAGTGCCAGAATGCTCCTCACAATTACCCAAACTTAAGGGCCCTTTTTCTGAAGGTGAAACTTTACACGTAGCTATTCACCTTTCCTTTGGGAATACCACAGCCAGATTGATCCGATGTTTGTTTTCACACGTCGTGCATAGCTCTCCTCCACTCAAGGGTAGCTGTGTTTTATTGAACCTCCAACTCAGTTTTATGTGAAGTGCAAGGCAGGATTGACATAGCTCTTGGTATAGATCAGGGTTTTTGAACCACTTCCAGCATCTATGTAATCCTGACCCTTTGATATTGCCATGGATCAACTACATTTTAATGTCTAATACATGTTATGTAGTTTAATAGGAGTAAACTGTGCAGTTAACATGCAGTGTCCTGTAGTATAACATGCTATACACCATCTAAAACAGCACGTTTTGATAGTTTAACATTTTTATGCATGCATTTTTTATTACATGAAACGTGACATTTTTGCATGTAAAAATTAATTATTTTATAGAGCTTTATCCTAAAATCTTGAAGTTGTACAAAAGTTAATGTTATTTGTCAGCCGCCCACTTATTCTTCAATCAGGAAATGTCACATTATACAATACAATAGCAGAGTTTATTAGCATTGCTGTGGCGGTTGCCCTGATTCAGTCAGGGTCGCTGGATTTAGTTACCCAATGTAGAATTTTTGTTTTACAACAACAAAAAAAGCCTAATTCAGACCAGAAATGTCCAGGGTAGAGAAAACAGCTCCCTGTCAGAAATCATCTGCCCTGAAAATTCACTCAAGGTCATCTTTCAGGACAGTTCCAGTGTTGTCCTTTTATGGAGCCCCTGTCATCCCTCAAACTGTAGGGTTTAATTGTATTAATTGTGTAGATTGTTTGCGATTTACGGAACGGTTATGCAAGACGTAAATGAATCATAGAGACCTGATTTTGTAGGAACAAACTTAATATGGTGTTTCATTCCCAGAAAATATATTCAGTAGGTCAATTAAAAGGGTTGATGTACAGGTCAAGAATGAGATAAAAGTCTAAATGAATACTCAAATGTGATTTGTCAGACATTGATCGAGCCCTGTGTTTGGTTAGCGTCTCTGGTGACTGAGGACCTCTTGCCTTGCAGCTTTGTTCAGATGGTGATGTAAGCCACTTTCACTGATGTTCCTCTGCCATTTTAATGTAAAGTTCCTTATAAAGGTTGAACATCAATTTTAAATGTTGCTTATTATATTGCTAAGATCATTTGATTTTTAATCATTTATGTAAGAAATACCTCATATGATCTATTAGTATGAGAAAAAGTATTATTAAAAACTACACATACAGTCATATGGATTTAAAAGAATTTCATTCTGTTTTAATGTTACTTAAATTTATTTGTATTCTAAATTTCAACAATGTAATTTAATTTAATATTTAATTTAATCTTAGATCTTAACATTTCTTTTTAGGATAGTTTTTATTTTATTCTTTTATTACACATGTTTTTTTCATTGTTTTTAAAAGTTATATGGATTTCAATTAACTCTATTTTCATTTTACTCACATTGATTTGTATTCTAAAATTTAAGTCAATTTATTTATCTTATTATTTTTATTAAATTATTTTTTAAAATGTATTTAAATTGTTTTTTTTTTTTTTTTGTATTAATTTAATGTCTTGATGTTTATTTTTTCCTTATTTTTCAGTTTGCTGTATAGTAATTTGAGAAAGCCCTCTTTAATGGCTATAATAAACTAAAGCAAATCTAAAAAAAAAAATCAAAACAAAAAAATATTACTAAATAATAATAATAATAATTAAAAATACATTCTAAATTCAATTCTGAATGGCACACATAAGCTAGCAGAGTAAACTTTGAGGCATGACAAAAACTACTCCCACCCAAGGTAATTGTTGGGGGAAATGTTATGTTATGTTTTTTGGGGGTCTGACGTCTGACACTGCAGTATTAACACTGCTGGTACTCATAATGAAAGCTCTTATCATGCCTAAAGGGACCGCCAGCTTCCAACTAGAAACTGGCTGCATAATTTATCAGTAAACCGCTGATTTATCATGCATGCGTATGTGGTTCCAAGTTACGACATTGTTTATAGTACAGATGATGATAATAGTTCATGATCCTAAAGGTTAATTTCACTCTTTCAGCCCCTGTTGAATCAAAGCATGCTTTGTTGAAATACAACAGTGATTCTGAGGCACATATGACATTTAGGTCATGCATGCATTTGCAAGGTTTGTTGTACTTATACTGGTTTCAAAGGAATTACCTCACAAATATACGGCTATAATTTGCCACCATGTGTCAGAAACGTATGCACACAAGTTTCTTTAGTAGGACTCCAAACTTGATAAATGGTGAAATTTGAAAACTAATTAAGTAGATATTTGCTTACATGCTGGCAATTGTCAAAAAAGATCAAACATGTGCGAAGATTGATTCAGACAGCATTTATGTCTGTAAGATTAGACAATCTGAAAACAATACTGATGTATAAACCATAATTATAATTTTTTTGGGCAATTTGTTCACTCTCATTTTCAAAGATTAGGCCAAGATGTGCCTCACTCTCTCAGTAATGTTCTCCACCTGCACAAACATACACACACTCACTCTTGAAGCCTTACAAAAATAAAACCATCAGAACGGTATGACAACTTCTCAGTTTGGCCTGTCTGAGTGTGATGATAAAGATGATTAATTCACTTCCCCTGCGATGATTCGGTAGCGTTTACGATTGCCCATGGAAGTGCATTAAAGACCTCATAAAGGCCTTCATCAGGCTGACAGAAACATATATTTCGCTGAGCAGACTTTAAAAAGAGATCTTATTGAAGTGCTAGAATTACAGTGCTCAATAAAACTTGAAAGAAATGTTTTCACCCACCAAAAATGAAAATTGGCTGAAAATGTACTCACTATCAGGACATCCAAAATGTAGATGAGTTTGCTTCTTCATGGGAACAGATTTGGAGAAATGTAGCATTACATCACTTGCTCACCAGTGGATCTTCTGCAGTGAATGGGTGCCGTCAGAATGAGAGACAAACAGCTGATAAACTTCACAATAATCCACAAGTAATCCACACCACTCCAGTCCATAAATTAACATCTTGTAAAATGAAAAGCTGCATGTTTTGTAAAAAAAAAAAAAAAAAAACTCAAATCCATCATTAACATGTTTTTAACTTCAAACCGTTGCTTCTGGCTAAAATACAATTCCTCGACCAATAATATTGTTTTCTCCAGTTAAAATGTTGTCTCATCTGAATCAGGAGAGAAATATGCACAGATCAAGCACCGTTTCAAGGCCAACACCGTTCTAAACAAATTTGATTGATTGAGTTATTCCATTAATTATGGAATTAATTCTTATTATGGATTATGGACTCATATTTTAGCCTGAAGCAACTGTTTAAAGTTAAAATTCCCTAATGATGGATCTGTTTCTTACAAACATGCAGCTTTTCACTTCACAATGTATTAATTGATGGACTGGAGTGGTGTGGATTACTTGTAGATTATTGTGATTTTTTTATCAACTGTTTGGACTCTCATTCTGACGGCACCCATTCACTGCAGAGGACCCAATGGTGAGCAAGTGATGTCATGCTAAATATCTCCAAATCTGAAGAAATAAACACAAACTGGATGGCCTGAGGGAGAGTACATTTTCAGCAAATATTCATTTTTGGAACTATTCCTTCCAGGAATTGTCTCCTATTTGCAATGAGTTCATTCCAAATTGAAATTTCTGTCATCATTTACTCACCTTCATATTGTCCAAAAAAAAAAAAACATATGACTTTTTTCAAACCAGGCTTTCAAACTCTGAAAGGACAAAATCAAAACAATACTAATAAAAAAGCAGGTCCATCTGGCTTGTGCACTATGTTCAAAGACTTCTGAAACCCATATGATCCCAATTTGCTAAAAAACATGAAAACCAATGAGCTTGAAATCACCAGGTCAAATCTAATGTGATGCATCTTCATGCACTCTGAATATAAACACATTTATATTTGGCAGTTAATGAACAGCTGTAAACCGTAAAACATTTACGTAAGATGATCCAGAAATGTGCAAAAATGTCTAAAAGCTGAATCTACCTTGTGATCGCCTATCATTATGCAAGTCCAATTTCATTGCCTATGGAAACCCTAACAATAATTCACCCAATACCCTGATGCATATCTCAGTTCTCAGAAAGTTCAATCAACTGGACGCTATTTGGCCCAATTATTCAAATATGATGAAATCTTGACAAATTGGCTGATATATTTTGAAACCTAGTAACTATATGGCTAATTGCTTTGGATTGCTTTTTAATCATTATCCTCAGGCCGAAGCTTGTAGCAAGTCAAGGTGATGATTGCAGCCAGAGAGCTGGAACGTGTTTTCAACATATTTTAATGCTTGTTTAATCATGTATGTGATCTACAGCGGTCTAATACTCCTGGGGAAGCCTTAGCTTTGGTTTTGACGTAAAACTTCTTCAGGGGCTCAGTGGCTTTGTAGTTAGGCTGGTTTTGGGCAGGTTTTCCACAAATGATGATATGTGACAACTTATAAGTTGAGATATGAAATGCAAGAGAAACCTTATGCTAAAACTTAAGACATTGTTGCATTTTCTTGTCCTTGAAAATTATTGATGAATATTCTTGTGGTATAATATAAAGGTAGAACCCGGAATTTCACTGTGTGCCTTTAAGAAAGTATTTTGTGTTTCAGTCACTGCAGTCGTGACTTATTTTTGTAGGCCAACCTGAAAGTTTGTATCATCCTGGTTCCCTCAACAAAAACCCAATAGGATTTTTTCCATTGGCTTTTGGATTATTACAAAAAATAAGCTTTGTGGCCCCCTAAAGTTTATAATTCTTACACGTTTTGTCCAGTATGATAATCCTCACAAATGAACACAGCTTTAATGATTTTTTAAGCCTAAATAGAATTGTCAGAAGTAAAAAGCTAAATGTAGGCTATAAACAAACTACTCCATGAATTACACCTTCAAAATCCCCATTACTAAGCTTCCGACAACTCTTTTAGTCTTTAATTAAATCATTTCATGAAAGTGTTAGGTAGAATCTTTGCAAGAGTGCGATTAAACACAATAAGGCTGTGAAAGTGCCATTGAGGTAAATGAGTTTTTAACCTGTTCCGTTCGGCTTGATGACGTTTAATGTCCCCGCCAACATCTGTAGTCCCATTTATCAACTCAAAGCTAAGGTGATATTACTGATATATTTTAGGTCACAGAATAAAACGTGAAAATATATTGAGCTTGAGTTAACCAGACCTTATTTCAGACATTTAGACAAAAACCCAGCTCAGAAAACCCTTTTGACCATTGCGTGGGAATGTGGTCAACTATTAGATCTTTCCCGCTTTGGGAAAAAACAAGTTCGTAACTTTTTTTGGTTAAAAATAATTTGAAATCAATATTTGAGCAAGTACATTAGTGTTCAAAACTATCGCCTTACTTTAGCTCGATTCACAACAGCTTATAATAATGTTTTCTAATTTGAGTGGTACGGGTAGGTTTTCGCGGGAAATTCGAGCATGGCACTGCGTTATTACGTCACGTCTGTAAACATAAAGAAGTTGTCCCGGCTAGTACAGTAGGCTATTGCATGTGAGGATCCTGCAGGTGGCCGATCGTTTATAGCCTTTTCTCACAGCAGCCAGAATAATTAAATGTCAAAAATTAATTTTGATGGCGGATTGTAATCCATTAAGGATTGTGTGTTTATGAAACACATCTGAATGAAATAAAATTATATTTCAGTTTTAAATGTGTTTCTGATTACAGATAGCCTGGGATTACAAAGATTTGTATTTTAAAGAAAACCAGTTCGAAGGGAGCATAATTTGCTTTTTGGGTTAAAATAATTTCTTAATATGAAATTCGAAGAGTATGACAATTAGATTAGACTGTGCAGAAACTGAAATCTATATGCTAATGCACACTATACTCATAGTCAACAATGCTGATGTTGTTAACATTAATCATTTGAGAATAAAGTATAACAATAATAATAATTTGAACGGTTTGATGTTATATGAGCTAACCAATCTTTAGATTTAATCACCATTGGTAGTGAGATTTATTGTAATGCTTTTTTCTGCCTCAGTTGGTCAAAACAAAGGTGGCAGGCTTGTTTCTTGCTTGTTCAGATGGCAATATATGGTGAAAATTTTTATTTGGGTCATATATTCCAAGATGTAGTCTAGAATCTGTGATTGCGAAGTACAGTAAATATCCACACCGGTGCGGTGACTGACTGCCCCACATACTCTTCAGAACATTCGATTCATCCGTGCTGGAGCCGTGCTGACTCACAACCCACGCAAGCTAGATAATTCCGCACACAGCTGCAATTCCAGGTTTTCAAACAGAGATGGCGACAAAGAGGCAAACCTTACGGACTGAAGCTTTAACTTTATAAATGATATCCTGATTATTTATTTACAGTGGAAAGAAAATTAACAGGGTGCCAAACAGCATGATATATGTGAGCACAGCTCTCAGTTCCCATGACAACATGAACCCACTGAAATTTAATTGCAACCTCAGGCTTGTCTTGTTAATAACTCGTTTTTATCATTCAGTTTATTTTAGCCTCTGGTGCTGTTTTATCAAAAAGTAAGTAGGCTACTTGATTGTGAATCTCAATTATCTTTCAAAAGCCAACAATCAACATATTACTGTTGCGATTCCATCAGGTCCTCTTAAACAAATTAAGGCCGGGGTGTTTAAACTACTTGTCAAGTGTTGCCATTTGGATTTCTGGCTGTGTTTAAGGTCTGTGTAAATCCTATCTTATCTCTGTTTTTCTTACGAGATTGGAGTCCATTTATACGAAATCAGAACCACTCGTAAACACATTCCCTGCAAGCTTTGTTTCCTTTGGAGTGACCACTGGAGCTGGCAACATGGACCAGATTTGCAATCTCAAAAAGCGAGCCAGCGAGAAATGTGTTCAAGGTTTAAGGAATGACCTTCTACATATACCAAGAGAGAAAATATAAACAGTTTCAATGAAAAAAGCAATCAATCTTATCTGGAGGAGTGCAATTTAAATGTGATGTTGTACATGCTATATGTCCTTTAATATATCATTCAGCAAATCATTAATTTTATGTGGAAAAGCTACACTTACATGTGTCCTGTTGAGCTGAAAACAATGAACGTGTCGTAGTAATCAACATCTGAGATAAAAGTGTCTGGGAATGGCAGGACATGTTTAATATCTCTCATCTTATGTTCAGCAGTGATTAAATTGTGCAACTGGAGCAACATTTCGATTTCTATGCTTAGATGTATGAGAAAATGTGACTATTGGCTGTTTTAAATTTTAATTTAGACGAGATTTTCCTGATATTTAGCATAGATTGCGATTGCTTTTGAATATGATAATTAATAAAACATCCAAAATCATCTAATTTGAAGTGGGGTAAAAGCTTTTAGGCACAAACATTTAAAATCATAGTTTCTTTTGAGATCAAAGAGATCACTATACAATAAAACATAATGTATCTTTAAGAACTGAAAAGCACAATTTATTGAAACGAAACTGCAACAAAAATGCCTCATTCTTAAATTTTTTTATGGATGACATTTTTAATGATGATTATATTTTAGATACCATTATATGAATATATTCATTCTTTTTTATTTTTTTTTGTGAAACTTTCCTGTCAGAAAAAAAACTATTAGTAATCCTTGTTGCACATTTCACTTTCAAAGAAGTTAGCCAATTAAAACACATGTAATTTGCATGTTTACAAACATATTTTTAATGTCAAAAAGAGGCTGTTAAATGGTCAGGAAAACTAAATTAGAACTTTTTCTGGTCAAAGGAAGCTTGACAAACAATATAAATAGACTTCAGAGAAAAATAGGATAATTAAAAAGAAAGATGTGACTACCAGTCATTACGTGATTTACAAAGAATGCCATGTTTGTATCGTATAGTGTACAGTTTTCATTATACTATCATCAGTATCATACAAAACAAATGAACAAAATGGCATACTATTTGCATAACAGAATATAAGCTCAGCAGGACAACAGAGATGTAAAATAGCTTGCATAAATAGTAAGATTAATATTTATGTTGAGGAAAGTATAATTTTACATTTAGATGAATATTTCACTAAAGTGGTGGGTGTGATGACAATTTAAACGGTACGGTAAATTCCCAGTTCCAGCTCACAAAACACCAGGGAGGGATTTGTTTAGTTTATTCTGATTTATTTTGCTCTTGCTCTATTGGGACAGTGACGAAACGTATATAAATCTAATGTCAATATCAATAGAAGATGGACTTTTTCACTTGAGGAAGCGTTATCATGGACTTTGGCCACAAGCAATGATTTAAAGCTAAAATGCCTTAATGATGGATTTGTTTCTTACAAACACACAGCTTTTCACTTCACAAGATGTTAACTGATGGACTGGAGTGGTGTGGATAACTTGTGGATTATAATGATGTTTATATCAGGTGTTTGTCTCTCATTCTGACGGCACCCATTCACTGCAGAGGATCCATTGGTGATCAAGAGATGTGATGCTAAATTTCTCGAAATCTGCTCAGATGAGGAAACAAACCCGTTTACGTCTTGGATGGCCTGAGGGTGAGTACATTTTCAGCAAGTTTTCATTTTTGGGTGAACTATTCCTTTTAAAGATTGATTTCTTTTTATTATATTTATGCGATTTTCGCCTTTCACTAAGAGTCTCAAAAATGTTGCTCGATCTTTGAAGATCTTTTAAAAATGATATCAGTTCAATTAAAAATTGCACAACAATGTGTCACTATGGATCCAAAAATGTCTGCTAAATGACTACCAATAAAGTGCTGATTCACATCAGCATAAACACAGAAACTCAATCTACCTCAGTCTCTTCAGAGAAGAGAGAGCATGCGAGGTTTAAGAGGGCATGTTTAACTACGGTCAGAGTTTCTAAGGGTCCGGGGTCTGTGCAGTGTTCAAACTTCCCTCATTAATCGTCCTCCGAGTTGGAAACTTCCTGCACCTAAGAGCACTGCTCCCTAGAGAGAAGTAATTTACAAACTACAGCACAATTGGTTCATGAACGCTGTCCGCAGCATTCTCTCTTTCACATGTGCACACAAACATAAACACGCACACCGAAACGCACTAACCCCCAAAACAGGGCAGCACTCGATTGATGTCTGTTCAGGTCAAAGCTGACACTGTCCCAGAGGGGTTGTTTCGCACTTTGCATTTTGACAATGGGAAAACATTTTCTAGAATGTTGCCCTAAAAGCAACAAGGGTGAGCAATGATAATAATTAGTGAATGTCTGTGTTCCCAAAGTCAAATAGAGGCTTTGCATTATTGTCTGTGTGTGAGTGTGTTCATACAGCCTGTATGTGCACGCATTTGCACAATCTTCTATATGCCAAGGTTTTATGTAATCTATATTTATACTTCACGGTTTATATTTGTCATAAGGCTACATAAATCTGGGTGATGTTTAAATGCGTTCTATATACAATTACTGTTCTTTAGGATTTTTAAATGTTTTTGAAAGTAGTCTCTTATGCTCTACAAGGCTGCATTTATTTACAAGGCGACATTTATTAGCAAAAACTGTAATTTTGTGAAATATTATTACATTCTAAAATAACTATTTTCTTTTTTCAGCATCATTAGTCCAGTCTTCAGCGTCGCATGAAATCATTCTAATATGCTGATTTGCTGCTCAAGAAACCTTTCTTATTATTAGCAATGTTGATCATTTTTGCTGCATAATATTTTGTGGAAACTGTGACTCAAAAAGTTTGGGGAAAGTTCTCTCTTTTTTTATAAAGGAAATGAATACTTTTATTGAGCAGTAAAAGTGCATTAAATTGATTAAATGTGACAGAAAAGACATTTAATTTTACAAAAGATCAGTTTTTTTTGTTTTTTCTATCACTCAAGAATCCTGAAAACAAATGTATCATGATTCCACCAAAATATTAATATACAATGTTTTCATCATCTATATGAAATGTGTTAAGTGTAATTACATAATGGTACTTTTCTGGAATTTCAGAGCGGCCTATTCTTAAACTGGTTTTTCCCCTAAATTAACTGTTACCTTAACGTTACCTACCTACCTACCTACATTATCAGAAATCAGAAAGAGCTTTATTGCCCAGTATGTTAAATTGTTTCACACAGGATTTTTCGGTGAAAGAGCTCTTTCCACTACACAGAGACAGCAACAAAACAAAAACAAAAACACACAGATATAAGAAACCAGATATGTGAATAAAACAACAACGTGGGTGTGTGGTGTGTCGTGGTGGGTGGTGTTGTGTGTTGTGTGGTGTTCATAAACAGAAATAGACCAAAATTTTGTATGTACAGAACTGTAGAAACTACTACTCAGGAGTTTGTTCAAGGTTAAAAGTAAGATGACCGAATTGTTCTCGTATTGTTCATGTTTGCTCTTCTTTTGGTGCCTCTTCCTAATCTTCAATCTAACACTCTACCTTTTTGAAAAAAGCAATATCTCTTATTAGAAAGCTAAAACCGACTGAAAGAGAAACCGGGAAAATTATCATGATGCTTAAAAACCGTTTATGAGCCTCTCAGTAGGTTTGTAAACTGAATTATTCAAATGACTCAAATTCATAGCATACAAAAAAGGCGTTGTTACCACCTACTGCTGTAACCATATAATCGACTGAAAGAGTCATTCAACAAATTAAAGGAACACTCCACTATTTTTTTGAAAATATGCTCATTTTCCCACTCCCCTAGAGTAAACAGTTGATTTTAATAACCGTTTCTAATCATTCAGGGCGCCGATCTCTCTCCGGGTCTGGCGGTAGCACTTTCAGTTGTAGCTTAGCATAGATAATTGAATCTGATTAGACCGTTAGCATCTCGCTCAAAAATGACCAAAGAGTTTCTATATTTTTCCTATTTAAAACTTGACTCTTCTGTAGTTACATCGTGTACTAAGACCGACGGAAAATTTAAAGTTGCGATTTTCTAGGCCGATATATGGCTAGGAACTGTACTCTCATTCTGGCGTAATAATCAAGAGCTGTACTATGGGTTCAGCAGGCACAATGATATTACGCAGCTCCTGAAAATAGGCTAACTTCTGTCAACATAACCAACGTGACCACCTGCTTGCACATGGAGCGTGCTGGGGACTATTTTTAAAAATATGGAACGAAAATATTTTCTTCTCAAAGGCATTAAGAAACCTCTTAGTAACTACCCAGAATATCCAAGCAACGTCTAAAACCAATTTAGGGGTTATTAATAGCACTGTTTGTTGAAAGTTAACACATGGTGGGTGTGTGCATGTGTGTAGGGTTAAAAGGTTACAGGCATCTGTAAACGCAACTTACAGACAGTATCATTAATGTTTGTAGCTTAAAGGGTTTGACTAGTGTGATTACCAAAATGCACAATAATGATGCTTCTCTTAGCAAACAGCACTAATAACAGTTCCACCAGAGGCACTTTAATCATATGGAGCGTGTTTGCATTCTTGAGAAGACGTGTCAGGTTGAATGCTGTTCACACAGCATCAAGCTCACAACACATTATATAATGTGTCACTTCACATTGTATTTGGCATGTTTTCTCTGAGTCTCCCACTGAGATGTTTAAGGTTTGTTGTGAAGTTTCATTGTGAGCTGGTGACCCTGCGCTGAGCGGATGACCTCTGAACTTGGTCAGTCTGTAGAAACAGCCCATATGATGTACATTTCTAATGGAAGCCTCATTTAATGTAGTGTATAGTTATATATAAGGTGAACATTACCATCTAGTGGCTGAATATGGAACAAGTGCAGAGGCTGGTACAGTAATGGTTGTTTTTATCATTTGTAGAACAATAACACATTCTTTATTTTATAAGCACTTCACTTAGACTGAATATGCCCTGAAAATGTCCCAAAACAGGTCTATTTAATTCAATTCTAGTGTAATGCTGAAAAAGAAACAAATACTTTCTTTCAAAACTACAGTAGCCTGGTTGATTTGGACAATTAAAATTACCAGAAGCAATTTAGAAATTGCCTGAAACATGCACACTTATGGTTATTAACATGTATTAGTTAACACTTTTTACTCCAGTGAATATTTCTAATTTTAAAAAATCTGTTTCTTTCTGGACACATGCCTTGAAGTTTTAAAAGCTATTGAACATTACTGAACACTATAATTGCAGAGGAAATACATATTGACCTTTTGTGACCCTATAGCAGGGCATGTTTTGACAGTAAATAGGGAAGAGATGCCAGGAACCTGCTGTTAATTTGGGAGAAATAAAAGAAAACTTCCACATCTGTAGGTGTGTATTTAATATGCATTATAGGATATTTATTTGATCTTCTATATATAAAAACTATTGTATATAAACAATATCTGAATTTTTGTAAAGAGAATATACTTACAAAAAAATATCCCTGTAAAGCAATCCTGTTCAGAAAAAGCTTTTATTTTCAAATCACTTGGCACTCTTTAAAAATATATAATAAAAAAATACAAATAAAATATTATCCCTTTCTCATCTGTATCATTTTCATAACTCCTCAAGAAAAAAAAGTCCTTAAGAAACTCCTTAAGAAAAAAGTAAACATTCCTTTGGGTCTAATTGCTTTAAACTGTGATTTTTCCAGTAAATACATTTCAGCTGCCTGAGAGAATACTGCGGAAATAAATCACATTCAAATCAGCACATTCCCATCCTTCCCAAATCAAAAGCAGCATGTTGTAGAACATTTCAGTTTTCATAGGGGGACGATAATGAGGCTCTAAGAAAATAATGCAATATTATACTTGTTTAGACAAAGTATGCACACTTTTAGCAAGTTAACTTAGAAATGTACATGAAAAAAAATTTATTTATCACTTTTCTTAAGAATAATCTGTGCCAATCATTGGGTCACATGACATGTCCACAGCCAATCACATGCCTCGAGACTGAATAAATGGAGTACAAGGTCATGATCTTGGCATGTCTTTACACGACTTTACATTGTTCCGTGTCTCTTTTTTCTCTAATGCAATTATAGTGAAGAAGTGCAAATATAGGGAGAGTATGTGGTTGGAAAACACAGAACAGCCCGAGGCATGCACAGAAAGATGTGGAGATACAGCTCAAACCACATGAAGCTGTTCTTCTGTTATTCATCAGATGGAAATGTACAGTGTCATAGTCCAACATGCATCTTGTCTTTGTCAAACCCCACTTTACCAAGGTTTAAGTCATGTGGTTGTGTTGGGGGAAACCCTCCCAACTTGTCACTTAATACATATGCATTAAAAAAAAGGATGTGCAATCTCTTGCTACATGTCACAATTATTAAAGTAGCCATATTACAAATATTGATACAAAAAATATTTTGTAAAAAATTGTTTATAAAAACGATTATAATATATATATTACTAAAGAATAAAACTGACTTTCATGACAGAGCTTTACATTCTCCATGAAGGTTCTGTGATGGTTCTGTTCCCAAAGAGCTTCAGCTTTTTCTGTGCGTTTCTTCTTTCTTCTCTCCTTTCATTTTTCCTTTTATCTGCCAAGATAAAACCGTAAAACCATATAAGAAAGTGAATCATATTCAAGTTAAATATTGTAGGCAGTGAAACCATATACTGTATGTTCTTTATTATTGATGTAAAGCATTAAGAATTCAGTTTGATCACTTCAATATGTCTGTCACATCTATAATCTAGCCAGAGTGATATTTTTTTATTACATCAGCACTTGACACTGACATTCTGCTGTGATGTTTTTGTGTATTGATGCGTTTCTTTCATTTTTCTGTTTTGAACATGTTGACATATAATTTTAATGTCAAAGAAAAAGGTCACTAATTGTTTTCTTGTATATTTGCATAATTTGGCTGGACAGAAATAACACAAATTTTGTCCATTAAAATCCACTGAAATGGCATTTACATTTTTTAAAAAGGAAATTAAGTATAATATGGAAATTATCCTATGATGCCATATCCTCATCTTCAACTGGGAAATATAAAAACATATCAAAATGAACTATGTGGATAGAATGTCCATACTGTTTAAATATATTGATTAACTGGGTTCTATTTTGAAAAATAAGTGGCAGTGAATTTAAACATAAAAATGTCTAAAAGAAAGTCTCAAAATATTAATTTGTCACCAGTTATGTGGAGTGTCTCACAAAATGCATTTTAACTGGGCAATCCTATCTCAAGAGAGATGTTCAGAAATAAGAAAAAACTAACCTAACGGTTGGAAACAATGTGTCAAATACCTGAATACCTTGAACAAAGAGTTTATTCAAAATCAGAAATGATGACCAGTTAAACTCCTGCCAGGAAAAAAATTTAAAAATTAAATAAAATATTACTATTATGCTCTTTATAAAATAAAAAGGAGCTGTTGACTTTTACATGGTGAAAGCCAGTGTTTATTTTTTTGTGTTAGTGGACAATTTCTCGCTGTCATGCAATGGTCATGCAGCTCATAACCTGAGAATGTTGCTTTAATGTTCATGTCTGGTTTGACTTTAAGAATCAAAATCAACAACAGAGGAGCTTCAGGGTGGTATGTACTGTCATCCAAAAAAAATAAAAATTCTGGAGCAAAAGCGGAACAAATAGTGTGCAGAGGTGGGTGCTTGAGTTTAATTTAACATTTTGGTTTGCTAAAACCAAATCATAATCCATGTTTGTCTTTTTAAAAGGGACATAATAAGAACATAATAAAACTGGAGTAAACAGTTATTATGGCCTAAGGAGTCTGTGGTCTGGAAAACACCATGGCCTGGCAAGAATGCCAGTTTCTCCATCATTTTCCTGTTTTTCTCCTCTTGGACCTCTCCAATCTTTTTTATCTGTTGTCATTCTCTGCCCCGCTTTTTACTTGCTTTGATTAAAGCTTCCTAATTTTTTCATTTTCTCAGATTATGCACACACAAAGCACTAAAAGTCGATATTTACAGCCCTGAGTCATCTGTTTTAGGCCCACAGCGGCCCCCGCCCTACCCTTTAATCCTAAAACCAACATCAATCTCCATGTTAAGATCAGAGGTTTGTGCGTTGTGATTTAAGCAGGTAAGTTTGGGTCACCTGGCAAATCTTCTGCTGTGAGCCGCTCTGAGATGTGCTGCCTGACTTTCATTAGCTCTCAGGGTTACACTTGAAGACAGGGAAACTTGAGAAGAACGGCAATGATCTTGTGTTAATCTAGAGGACATCCTAGGACTAAATTCATTCATCGGGTTCTCATTGGTCACACCACAAGTAAGTCTTTGAGGTGTCAGCTTCAGAGATAAACCACAATGGTACTGATTGAGAACATCTGATGTGGATAGTAACCGTATATTTTGGTACTGTTTTTGAGTAGACTTTTCTGTATGAATTCTTTTTTTTATGTTTTTAAAAGAAGTATTTTATGCTCACCAAAGCTGCATTTAATACAGTAAAAACAGTAATATTTTGAAGTATTATTACAATTTAAAATAACTATTCTAAGTGAATATATTTTAAGATGTCATTTATTGCTGTGATGCGCAGCTGAATTTTCAGCATCATTACTCCAGTCTTCAGTGTCACATGATCCTTCAGAAATCATTCTGATATGCTGATTTGCTACTCAAGAAATATTTTTATTAATATCAATGTTGAAAACAGTTTTTTTGATGAATAGAAAGTTCAAAAGAACAACATTTATTGTAACATTTGAAATATAAATCTGTAATGCTGTAATGTCTTTACTGCTGTTTTGATAGCATCCTTGCTGAATAAAGGTACTAATTTTCTGGAGAAAAAATAAATAAATAAATAAAAACCGTACTGAACCAGTAAGCATTTATTTTTTTAGTCCAGTTGAGAAAAAAAAATCACAGCTGCAAGTACTTCTTTTTCTCCCGCCATACTAGAAATCAAGTTGATTGCATTGCGTTGTTGGATACACCAGTGTACTTTATAGTGCATGAAAGCAGAAAATTTGCATACTGCACACCCTATATTCTCTCAAAAACAGCACTTAGTATACAATTCCAAAGCAATGTGACAGCAATGGAAATTATAATGACAGAAATGGTTATGTCATGCAGTCTTTCCATCACACATGGGTGCCATTCAGGGCGACTGAAGGTGACAGAGAAAATATCACGCCTCATTTTCTTAACGCCACCAGACATTTGATCTGCCAGCGATAATGAAGATTGCTGCAAACAAATGATTTCCAGCAGAGCATCAAATGGAAGCAAATCACAATTTCCCAAGTTTAGCCTATAGGAACAATTTTAGCTCTCTAAAGTGACAATGTTTGGATCTTGTGTTTCGTGTAATGTGAGAATCGTGTGAGCATCTACAAGAAAGATGATATAAAGAGGCTTAAAAATATGAATCACCTTTTGGACACCTTTTCTTAATCCTGCACTTTCTGCTCTCAGTCTGACGTGGACAGAGTGCGTCGGTCTCTTCAGGCGTGTTTTTGGACAGCTCACGGGTCCTGCTCTGCAGCCCCCATCTGACACCACAGCTCAGGCCGTTGTGCTGGCATGGGCTCCATTCACCCCAGAAACCAAAGGTAGTGAACACACAGCCTTCTGAAGTACAAACAGATTAACTAACTAAATTGAATCAATATTGAACCAAGTTGAGCTGAATAATAACACTATTGTTTTCCGTAGAGCTGCTGAAATTGCATTAGTTTCATAATTGAAAAACTATACTGTTATTTTCTTATTTATTATAAAAAAAAAAGGTAATTGCACTTTTTATCTTACAATTCGGACTTTTTTCTTGTATTCTGAATTGCGGGATATAAAGTCACAATTGCAAAATATAAAATCTCAATTACAAGAAAAAGGTCAGAATTGCGAGATAAAAAGTCACAGTTACCTTTTTGATTTTTTCAGTCTGTATTGAAAAAAAAAAAACAGAGTTGTAACCTCATAATTCTAAGGAATAAAGCACAATTGCGGAATATAAACTAGATCTATCTATCTATCTATCTATCTATCTATCTATCTGTCTGTCTGTCTGTCTGTCTGTCTGTCTGTCTGTCTGTCTGTCTGTCTGTCTGTCTCTGGTCCATCTATCTCTGTCAGGGTGTCTCATCCCTGGGTCCGTCTGTCTGTCTGTCTGTCACTATCTGTCCTGTCCTGTCTGTCTGTCTGTGTCACTATCTGTCTGTCTGTCTGTCTGTCTAAATATCTATCTATCTGTCTGTCTGTCTATCTGTCTTTCTTTCTGTCTGTCTGTCTGTCATCTATCTTCTTCTGTCTGTCTGTCTGTCTTCATCTATCTGTCTGTCTGTCTGTCTTTTGTCTGTCTGTCTGTCATCTATCTGTCTTGTCCTGTCTGTCCCTGTCTGTCTGTCCTGTCTGTCTGTCTGTCCTGTCTGTCCATCTATCTGTCTGTCTGTCTGTCTGTCATCTACTGTCTGTCTGTCTGTCCGTCTGTCTGTCTGTTTGTCTGTCTGTCTATCTGTCTGTCTTCTATCTATCTTCTATCTATCTGTCTTCTATCTATCTGTCGTCTGTCTGTCTGTCTGTGTCTGTCTGTCTGTCTCTATCTAATCTATCTGTCTGTCTGTCAATATCTGTCTGTCTGTCTGTCTGTCTATCTGTCTTCCTGTCTGTCTGTCTGTCTGCTGTCCTGTCTGTCGTCTGTCTCTATCTATCTATCTAGCTATCTATCTAATCTTCATCTCTCTATCCTATCTATCGGTCTGTCTTCTGTCATCTTTCTGTCTGTCTGTGTTTCTGTCTGTCTGTCTTTCTATCTATCTCTCTATCTATCTGTCTGTCTGTCGGTCTTCTGTCTGTCTGTCATCTATCTGTCTGTCTGTCTATCTGTCCTGTCCATCTATCTGTCTGTCTGTCTGTCCTGTCTGTCATCTATCTGTCTGTATGTCTGTCTGTCAGTCTATCCTGTCCTGTCTGTCTGTCTGTCTGTCTATCGTCTGTCGTCTGTCTGTCTGTCTGTCATCTGTCTGTCTGTCTGTCTTTCTTTCTTTCTGTCTGTCTTTCTGTCTATCATCTATCTGTCTGTCTTCTGTCTGTCTGTCTGTCTTTCTTTTTTCTGTCTGTCTGTCTGTCTGTTTTTCTATCTATCTATCTGTCTGTCTGTCCTGTCCTGTCTGTCTGTCTGTCTGTCATCTATCTATCTATCTACTATCTGTCTGTCTGTCTGTCTGTCTGTCTGTCATCTATCTGTCTGTCTGTCTATCTGTCTGTCTATCTGTATACCTTTCCTGTCTATCTATCTATCTATCTATCTTTCCTGTCTGTCTGTCTCTTCTATCTATTATCTATCGATCTATCTATCTAGCTCGCTATCTATCTGTCCTATCTGTCTGTCTGTCGTCCTGTTGTCTATATCTCTATCTATCTTTCTGTCTGCCTGTCTGTCTGTCATCTATCTATCTATCTATCTATCTATCTATCTATCTGTCTATCTATATATCTATCTATCTTTCTGTCTGTCTGTCTGTCTGTCATCTATCTATTTATCTATCTAATCTATCTATCTAGCTACTATCTATCTGTCTATCTACTATTATCATCTATCTTTCTTTCTGTCTGTCTGTCTTTCTATCTATCATCTATCTATCTATCTATCTATCTATCTATCTATCTATCTTTCTGTCTATCTATTTATCTATCTATCTATCTATCTATCTATCTATCTATCTATCTATCTATCTATCTATCTATCTATCTATCTATCTATCTATCTATCTATCTATCTATCTATTTATCCTGTGACAGAAACTGGCTTCCATAGCTTTGAAACAGTCTGTATTGTATTAAGCACTATCTAAATAAATGTGATTTGACTTAATTTAATCTTTTTTTTTTTATCAAACGCTACTGTGTGAGTAAGCAAGTGAACTCATTCTAAGTTTTTGCACAACATCAAGTTAATGGCATGTAAATACCCTGGTAAATGCAACCAGAACTTTCCCTCGAGTCTATACCTGCTGCTTTTCATTGCCACACATGAGAAAACATCTTGATATAATTGTTCCAAATAAAACAAGACTGACAGGTTTCTTTCAGTATGGTAATGAGAGTTTCATGGCATCTACCCATAAAGAAGGTCTGAAAACGAGTAAAGCACTTACCAACACAGTCTGTGGACTGAGGAAATGTGCCCTCTGGACAGTTTTTGAAGCATTTGCCTTTGAAGAGCAGATATCCTCCCTTGCACTTAGTGCAGAAGTCTTTGCTGAAGCACCTCTCACACTCTGGAGCTTTGCATTCTGGGAGAAATATGTATGAGGATTATAGTTATATATAAGGTGTGTGGTATTGTTACAGGCTTTCTCAAGATATCAAGAGATGAATGGCCCCCTCAAAAAACTTATTTTAGAAAAGTTTTTGAACAAAAAACAAACAAACAATAAAAAAGGAATAAATAAATAAGATTTTATATAATATACAGTATTTATGATATTATTATTTATATTAACTAAGTTCTTTCAGCATATGACATTTCACCATGTTTTAAATAAACTCAAAGGAATTTCCTTTAAAACATAGTACTGAAGAATATTACATACAATAAAAACTTATATGTTTTTAATATAATTTAATAAGGGAACATTTTGTTGAAACCATTATTATTATTATTATATTTTTGCTTCAGAATTCCTTTTAAAATATTAGCGAGAATATTCAAGTATTAATATGAAATAGATATAAAATAAACATAAAAAATAATAATAAAGAAATACAAAAGTTCCAAGAGGTTTCGACATGTAGATGATTATTATTGTGCACTTGTTTGATAGTATTAATAACGGTCTAGGATGGACTCACTCATGCAGCGGTTGAGATCTTTGCCTCGGAGGCCGAAGTGTCCGGAGGGACAGGAGTGAACACAGGAGCCGTGGTGACTCATGCCATCTCTGTTCAGGAACAGGAAGAGGCGCTCAGAGCAGCGCAGGCAGCCATTTTCCTTCGAACACTCCAGACAGCTCCTGCAGTTCTGTCGCCAGCTCTCTGAAAACATTTCAAATCATTATTAGCAAACAGGCAATGTAGCATCACAAGGGAGCGTGTCTAAGACTGCACATTGGGATTTATGTGCAGTCACATTATCTGCAGTCACATTACACTTTCTGCAGTGACATTTGAGGGTTTTGAGGAGACATTCTAAAGGCCATAAGCCTGTATGCCATCTTGAAAAGGAACTTTTTTCTGTCACCTAACTAAGCTCAAGAAAGTATATGCAGTGTGCATTTTAGCAATGCAGTACAGATTTGAATTTTGATATGAGCATTTTCATGATTAATTGTGATAAATGATGCAATCAGACTTAAGAATTCCTCCTGGTGGATGATATCTAGAAAGCAGAGAGACTCATCTGACTTGAACAACCACCTAGCAACCACCCAGAACACCCTAGAAACCACGTAGCAACACCAAGAATTTGCATTGGTAAGTACATTGCATGGTTAATTCACAATGTAAAAATCAAGTTTAGGCCCATATGGCAAATCATAACTTTTTTTATGTACCAATCTTAAAATTGGTACATGCAAAATATATATTTCGTTGAAATTACACAATATATTACTAAATATGCATTTTGCTTATGGACACTTTTTGTTTTGTTCTATCTTCTCCACATCTATAAAGTCCAAATCTAAAACCATTAGGGACCCACAACAACAATTGAGGCCCACTGGTTAAAGGTCAGGGCCATTAAATAAAGTAACTGGTTCAATCCCTTTAAAAAAAGAGATATGAGCCATCACCACTGTGCCCTTGAGCAAGACACGTAACCCTGGACTGCTCCATGATGAGCTGGTCATTGTAATAATTCAACTGTATAAAAGCATCTGCCAAATAACAGTTTACTCTCTCTCTCTCAGTCTTTTTCTTTTCACAAAATGTGTTGCTAATGTACAGAGTGCATGCATGTTTACATCCGACCAATGCCAAAGCCAGAGACTGGAGATTGAAGCCTCTTGTCTGCGTGTGTCGTGTCAAACTGAACCACTGGAGAGGGTTTGCAGGGGGGAGATGTGAGGAAACTGCCAGATGGTTCTTATCTTCATGTCCTTCATTAGGGAAATAAAGAGAGACACCACTGTCTAAAAAGACGTCGGTGAGCCAAGCTGTGATGCTTCCGCTGCGTTCCCATTGTTCACTATTTTCTGCATGGATGTCAATCAAATGGAATTGAGAAAACATGGGGAAAGATACAAATAAGAAATGAAGGCCAGATACTTCTATAATGCTCAAATTGAGAAGTGTTTTTCTGCTCTGTATATCTGAATTCTTACGTTTTTTTAAAGTAATTGGTTAGTTATATAAAAACACATTCAAAATAAGTGTTTCAAACTATTTTGCTGTTAAATTTCTGTGCTTATGTGCTTTTACTATATAAATAGATATATATTGTAGATTAGGCGGACGGACGGACGGACGGACGGACGGACGGACAGAGGACGGACGGACGGACGGACGGACAGACAGACAGACAGACAGACAGACAGACAGACAGACAGACAGACAGACAGACAGACAGACAGACAGATAAGATGGACAGACATACAGACAGATAGATAGATAGAATGATAGAAAGATAGATAGATAGATAGATAGATAGATATACAGACAGACAGACAGACAGATAGATAGATAGATAGATAGATAGATAGATAGATAGATAGATGCAATATCTAAAGAGATAGATAGATTAGATTTATCCTAAAGCAATGCATAATGACGCAGAGGAAAGTCTCTATCAGTCATCAAAAAATTAGATGACTAATGCTTTGTGACTATTCTAGAAAATCAGTGGTAAATAAACTGACTGATCTTGCCACAGTGCATCAAGATTTATTACCAACTGGTCTATATTTCAGTCTCGTTCTGCTGAAAATATGCACATAGTATGATCCACTCGCTATACACTCCTAAATAACAGATAATACTAGATAAAAAACAATACTATTTTTCTAATATAATATTTTCCATTTAGAGCTCAGATATAAAGTTTCAGACTCGTAGTAACACTGTTCATTCTGGGAAAGTTATGCATGTTTAACACTTAGAAGAAACATTTATTGTCTCAGTCACTGAGTCAACATCTGTTCTATAGCATATTTAATTTTCTATAAAATATAATAGCAAACATGATATTATATACAACTACTACTACTTGGTAAAGTGTCATTCCAAAATCACACACAAGCCTATTATATACAACTGATCCACTGGATGAACCCTAATGAACCTTTGGAAACATAGTTTTCATGCAGGATGAACTGAAGCCTCAATAGTCGTAAAAACAAAATGCCTAGGATACAGCAAGGCTAAAAGCACTAAACTGCAACAAACACCACCAGTACCAGAAATTGTCCTGCTTCATCATTTCATCTTGCTGTATCAAAGTATTTTCAGATGGTGACAAAATATGCGCTATAACTCACTATTGCCTCTGTATCTACACAATATCACTATACTCCCCAAATGGCCAAACTTCTTTTCTTTTTGTACACATTAGGTTGCACCAATTAATATGAAATAAAACGTATTTAGTCTTGTTACAGTATAAACTTAGGGATCATTTAAAAAATCACAGTAGCAATCTGGAGATGACAATCAATCACAGTAATTTATGAGAGAAATCTTCAATATTTAGCAGCACTGAAGTGATGCTGTAAGACCCACTATATCACATATGGATTCATCAACACAGCATTTTCTAAAGCAAAATTATAATGCCAGTTCTGTAGGATAAGTATCTGATTTCATCAACTAGAAATCACAACAACTAGAAACATACACTCTTAAAAATAAAGGTGCTTCACGATGCCACAGAAGAACCTTTTTGTCTAAATGGTTCTATAAAGAACTTTTAACATCTGAAGAACCTTTCTGTTTCACAAAAGGTTCTTTGTGGTGAAAGAAGGTTCTTCAGATTATAAAAAGATAAGCAAGAGATGGTTCTTTAAAGGCTGAATGGTTCTTTGTGGAACCAAAAATGGTTCTTCTATGGCATCGCTTGAAGAACCTTTTGAAGCACCTTTATTTTTAAGAGTGTAGTACAGGAATGTATCATATTAAAATGATAGGTCAGGGAAAATCGCTGCAACACACAGCCTCAAGTAACATATTACTGTTGTTAAATGGTGACAACACGTTCAATAAATACACATTGATTCATATATTTTAAAAAAATCTAAATAAACAACTCTTTGCAAGTGGAAATATTACGGTTGCCAAGTAATGTAGTCCTCACATTAATATAGAATTCAACTAATAATCACACACCTCTACACTCTTTATGTATATTCACATAAATAATAGCTATATAAATGGTTTGAATCCGGCTCATCCAATCAGATTTGAGAGTTGGAACTATACTTTGCATAAAACAAATAAACATTTGTGTAAACAAGCAATATTTGGGATTAGTGCACATACTGAAAGTACCATGGCACATGAATTCCACTACCATGGTGAATATAGAAGTACTCAAAAGAATACCATGATACACCCTCAGGAAAAAAAAGTGTACATATTATTTACCCCTAAAGTGTACATATTAGAACCTAAAGTGTACATATTTTTAGTTACCTTTTGAAAAAAGAATTCTCCACTGGACCACTTTGTACCTTTTATCTGAGTGTACTAGTCCATATAACTATAGTGTTTGGTACATTTTTATAAGTGTATAGTTGAGTATGTTTGCAAAAATACATAAAATAATAAATATATATATACTATATATATATTTTAAATCTATATATTATCTTATTATATAGATATATATAGATTTATAAGCATCATGAAACACAACTGATAAATTAAAAAAACAAGTTCTTACACTTCGTTTTCTTGCAGCTAACGCTCATTAACAGTGTCTGACAAACAAGGCAGACGAAGCCAAAAGTTCGCAAGACATCTGGACAAGACAACAGGTTCGCTTACATGTCTGCCTGAGAAGATCTGCCGTCGGAAGAGAGCAGCCTCCTCTCTGCCTCTATGGAACCTCATGGATATAGCCCTGATGCCTCCACCCTGCTGCCATCGTACCCTGATCACAACATCTGTCAACATTTACCTTTCTAGCTGTGAGTAATTGTGCCCTTTCAAGGTTGTAATCTTTGCATGTATTCCACCTTTAGCCTCATACCTGAGTCAGAACCTCAATATTTTGAATTTTTTGCAACCACAAGCTTATGCATGACTATTTCATCCTCCTAGATTTAGCATGGTTAGAAGCTCTAGGTTTATTTCTTAGTAGTAACACACAGTGGAATACCACGATTGCAGTCTTACTGTGGTGTGGTTGCCTTTGCGACACCCCGTGCCCCCCCCTCATGCCACGTCCCCTCCCCGCCCCTCCCCCCCTCATCTCCCCCCGGAGCTTTGAGGTTGGGGTTTGTTTTTATCATAATAGGGTGAGGGCATACCACTTAAGACTCTGTGGGAAAAAATAGAGTGAAAAGAGTGGCGTAGTGTACTATAGTATATGTATATTAGTTAAGATATGTATAATATATATAGTAGTATATGATATATGACAAACATATTGTGCTTGACATCTGACAGCTTTTTCATGGGGCTCGTTTAACCAGCAAAGCAACAGTTCCACCCATAATTTCACAGGAATTAAAGCACTGCAAAAATTAGCAGTATAAACAAACAAACCCAGTCTTAAAACCAGCTTTTGTGGGTAATACGGCTACTGTTGTTCCAAACACTCATACGTAGGGGCCTGTACACACATGTTAAAAAACAGTGCATTATTAACCCCTATACTTTTTTTTATACAATACCCCGACAAAACAAGACTTTATATCAGTATGTAAAATGATATATTATTGATATTTACACTGTACATTAAACCATAATGTACATTTTAAAGTACTTGAAATATACTATGGTACCCATATGGACTGTCTATAAGAACAGTAGTGACCCTGGACCCCACCACAAAACCATCTGTCCAAGAGTCAATTTTTCTAAATTGAGATGTCAATAAATCATCTGAACCAGCCTGAACAAAACGTTTCCATGCAGATGAGGTTTGTTGGACAGGAAAAATTTGGCCGGATTCAAACTAAACAAACTTAGAGAATCTGAATTGGAGGGTGCCACACAAAAAAATCGAAATATTGAAAAGTAAAAAAAATCGCTTTTAAAGTTGCTGCCAAGTGAAGTTCTTATGAATGCAACTTACTATCAAATAAGTAACGTTGTTAATATGTATCCTGTAGCAGTAGCGACTTTTACAAAATTATTCTTATGGGAGCCCTGAAGTTCTATTTGGTGGTAGTAATAATAAAAAATCGCACTGATTGATTTGACCCATAGAATGTATTTCAGTTCGGCTATGTGCCTACAAATTACCCCAGTGAATATAGACTGCGTTATGGTGCGACAGGTGTCGAACGAAGTATAGTGAGTGGGGGAAAAAAAGTATTTAGTCAGCCAGCAATTGTGCAAGTTCTCCCACTTAAAAAAAATGAGAGAGGCCTGTAATTTTCAACAAAGGTATACCTCAACTCGATGGTTGTGCAGCTATAATGAGATGAAACTGAAAAATCCAGTGATTGCAAGTAATCACATTGTAGGATTGTTATAAGATTTATTTGCAATTATGCGTGAAACAATACCGTATCTGGTCACCGAATAACTCGAAATTGAATCCATATACTGTTCAGTGATATAGGGACTTTCGTTGGCAACTGAACGACGACTGCACGCTCCGAAACCTGGTTTATCTCGTAAGTCCTTCACTAAGGTTTCACACACCTTTCTGTATTTGGCCAGATTCCTCATGCAGATCTCCTCCTAGAGACAGCTAATGGTTTTGGGGCGTAGCCCTGGCGACACACGGAATTTCAATCCCTCACAAAGATTTTCCCTATGCCGCGTTGAGTCCTGCGAGTACTGTGCGCTAGGCCCACCTCCCAGGACCTTGAACGCTTCTTACGCATAGCCACTCCTTCGTTGTCCTGCGATGCGCCGGGTGTGTGATCATTGTTCATCGCATGAATGAAACAGCCACGTCCATCTTCTAATGCCCTTCGCTGAGTGGAAGGGTTTCACGCAACAAATCTCACGGATACATTGGCCCCGAACTCTCATTCTTTCGTTTCTCCACGGATCCACAGTACGTCATGGTCCTTTGCAGAAAACAGCCACCACGACCACCCAGAGATGATGGTTCCACACACCAGGCTTCACAGTCAGGGATGGCTGTGGCTTTGGATGCAATCCAGCATTCATTTCTCGCTCCAAACATCTACGCTCTAAGTTTCGAGTCGTTTACCAAGAGAGTTCTCATTTGGGTTTCATCTGACCAACTGACATTCTCCCATCCTGCTTTCTGGATCATCCAACTGCTATCTAGACATAATACTTCAGGAAGGGCCTGTGTCAGGTACTGGCTAAGCAGGGGACACGTCTGGCACTGCCAGGATTTGATGTCCCTGTGTGTTATGATGGTAACATCATCAGGGACTCAATGTTGTGTTACTGACCTGCAGGGTTGTTACTGATGGTACCTGTGTACTTTAGGTCCTGCAGCTCTCTGCAGGTCATTCCACTAGTCCTCCCTGCGTGTGCGTTCTGGATTTTTGCTCAACAGTTCTTGTGATCATTTGACCCCAGGGGTGAGATCTAGTGGACTGCTCCCCAGATCGATGGATAGAGTATCATGTGGTCTGTATGTCAATTGCCATTTTCTAATAATTGCCCCACCACGTGATTTTTCACCACAAAGCTGACTACCTATTGCAGATTCAGTTCTTCAAAGCCTGGTTGCCCACAGGTCTACAAGTTTGGTTTGGCTGTCCTCTTTGAACAGCTCTTGGGTCTTGGCCCACCTCGGTGGAGTTTGCGGTGTGACTGCCTTTGAGGTGGTGGACAGGGTCCTTTTAATTTTACTGATAACGAGTTTCAAACAGATGCCATTTAATTACAGGTAACGGAGTGTAGAGACAGAGGAGCCTCTTAAAGAAGAGTCTACAGGTCTGTTGCAGAGCCAGAAATCAGTACATTGTTGTAGGTGACCAATACTTATTTACCGAGAGGGGGGTTGGGGGGGGTTGTGGGGAATTTACCAGTTAATTCTTTAAAAATCCTACAATGTGCATTTCTGGATTTTTTTTTCTCATTGTCTCTCATTAGTTGAGGTATACCTATGATGAAAAATTACAGGCCTCTCTCATCTTTTTAAGTGGTGGTATGTAACTTGTCCCACCATTGTGTGGTGACTAAAACCTTTTTGTCCACACTGTATGTGCTTTAATGAATACCATGGGCTTTTTGGGTGATACTATCATTGGTTAGTAAAAAGACATGGTTGACCATGGTTACATTTTGGTACTTTCACATGTATGCACTACAAATCAAGTACCAAAAGTAGCTTGGTGTAGCCTACCATGTACTATTATGTGAAAGGATACTACCCCTCAATCCCCCTAACATCATTGCCACGTTGTTTCCTAATAGATTTACAAAAATACTGGTATTTTGTATGGTATCTCAATTTAGTCTTTTCCAAAAAAGATTTAATAATGTTCGACGATTAGTTACATGTCCGAAAACATGTATACAATCCTGTTTGGAAGTTTTGGAGTGATGTAAAAGTGCAGGGTAAGGGCAGAATGTTAAACATTCAGTACTGTGGTAAATGTCAAAGTAAAATTCATCAAATATAATACCAGTTTATATTTAATTCATCTCAGCCATGATTGATGATCTGATGGACTTTGTTTGTTTCTTTTTTTTTTTTTTTTTTTTTTTTTTTTTTTTACATCTGCACTTTTTTGTTTTCTGAGTCACCACGCCAAGATGAATGTTTATGTGACCCCTTTGGTAACGAACACATGCAGGCTGATATCACAAACTCAAGGTTGTGAACTCTCGAATCGACTCTGTGTTTGATAACCAGGCTGAAAGTGCATGGAGGGGGGATAGGCGCCACTGCGCTCATGACATCCCGCTAAATACACACCAGATGCAGTGGGTAAGATACTGGCCGCTCAGAGGCACGCCATGAGGCAGTGACACTACACATCTCCGTGGCGCTCTCTTCCAATCAGTGTAACTCCACTGGATTCAAAGCTCGTAGTCAGCCCTGGGTCAGTTGTGATGTTGGGGAGCCCACTTCCCTGCTGGTTCTAGTTTGTTGATTGTCTTTGAGGCTGTTATGGATGTTCTGAGAGGGGCTGCTCTCCTCCACGGCCTTGAAGTGCTCGGTACTCTCGTCAGAAGATAAAGGCACAGACTTACAGATACATAACCGATATTACATACCATTCTTTTAAAGATTTTAACATACCTTTTAACATCTTTAAGGAGTCAACTCACTTTTCCCTTTACCATTTCCTTTGATAGAGATCATGTTTTACATAGGACTGCCATACTCGCTGCATTTATGTTAAAGGGTTAGTTCACCCTAAAATGAAAACTGTGTCATTATTTACTCACCCTCATGTTGTTTCAATTCCCGCCGGATTAAACAAAATAAGATGTTTTGGAGAAATGCACAGCTCTTCACCATGAAATGAACGCTTATTGTGACCTTGGAATGAATGGACAAAAAAGCTTCAAAAGGAACCATGCGCTATACGAGTGAAACATTTTTATATGCACAAACATCACAAAATTGTGTAATTTTTAAAAAGAAAACTATTTCCAATTGGGAGAAAAAAACAAACATGAATAACATATAAATTATTATCGTATTTTATATCTTAGTTGATATAATTATACTAGAAAAAAAATCATTTTACAGTGCAAGTTTTTAGGTGGATCATATACAGTATATACAGAAAAGTGAAAAATATGCAATTTTACAATGGGAGAAAGAATATATATATTTTCTAAAAACAATTAGAAAAACAAGCAATTTAGCTTTGCAAGATGTTTTATCTTGTGTTTAGATATTTTTACTGGAAAACAAAAGATCAAAATGATATTACAGTGCAAGTTTTTTATATAAAAATATAAAATTTTTGTTCCTTTCAGGAAGATTGATTTGCCTCTGCCAAAAAAAGTAAGATTTGCTACAGACTTTTAAAGTGGTAGTTTCATTTAACGCTGACCTGGTCACCTTCTTGTTTCCCTTTAGCCTGAACTCATTCATTAGTTCACCTTAAAGGGGTCATATGATGTTGCTAAAAAGAACATTATTTTGTGTGTTTGGTGTTATGAAGTGTGTTTAAAGTTCAAAAAATCATTCAGGGACCAATCCACACTCCTGTCAGACATTTCAAAACTGAACATTTACAGTTACGTTTAATAGAAGGTTTAACAATATTAGCTGACTGACAGGTTGAAGAGGTGTATGGAACAGTTTAGCAGTATCAGTCTGTAAAAGAGAAAGACAAGAAGTGGAGACTCACTCTGAGGTGGAAAGAAAAGAAGCTCAAGTGTTCACAGACTTTAGCTCAGATATATTAAGTAGCAGAGCATCTCAAACAAGGACCATATGCTCCACCTGGACTGTGTGTAATGTGCTCAACAGGACAAGAGCAGCCAAAGCACGCTAACAACATCTCACACTCAGCATGGATTCACCCTCATCCATCCATCCATCCATCTATCTATCATTGTATTTTATAGTTGCGTGTTTTTAAGGCAATGTTTTGAAGATTTCGTTTGAAGATAATGTTTGATTTTACTACAATGCTACTTGCAACCACACTATTATAATTTTGTCATGCAGTAAAACCTTTACTAAGTAACCACAATTTATGGTTACAGAAATGTTTTTGTGTCTAAACTTCTGCAGATGTATGGCATGATGCTAGAACAAAATAATTATATAAATAAAATAAACTATGGAAGTACTAACTGTCAGATGACTCTCCATAATACAGTTTGTTTGGATGATTTATCACGTGACTTGTTACTATGTTGTGATAAGTAGCTTCATTGAGCTGGTCTGGCTTTGATGTGCAACTGAATAGTTTGTTTTTTATGATAATTCTGCGTCATGTCTGGACCTCATTAGGCAAACAGCTGAAAACCTTCACACATGGTGGCCTTATTCTCAGGCAAGCCTGAACCTGTGTGGACAAACCTACTGAAACTATGAGCCCTTATTTTATGTATGTGATCTGAAGTCAACATATGCCTTCAAGACCGCTGGCTCTGGCTTACAGTAAATCCTCAAGACTATGAGAACTGAACTGATCTAATCGTTCCAAGCTGAAGACCTACAGTTTTTAACAGGAAAATGAAAACCTGTTTCAGGGTTTTCCTGCAGCGAGAGGAAAAAGTGACAAATGCTATAGTGTTGTCGGTGGTTGCTAGGACATTGCTATGCAGTTGCTACGGAGGGATTTTAGCAGTTTGCAATTTTTCAGGTGACTGCAAGTCAGGTGTATTATGTGCAATTTCCCAATTCAAGCTAGATTTTCTAAAAACAAGTAAAAAATAAATAAATAAATAATGAAATGTTATCTGTGAAGATTTAATACGAGTGTGGATTGCAATCATCGCTGAAGATATAGAAGAATAATAATAGTTAGCACCTTCACCATACATATTTAACTTTTATACATACTTGTGACATAAGCCAGTGTAAATCATAAAGTCAGGAGTGTAATAAATGTAAAAGCATACCTCTTTTCTGCACATTAACAGCACGTTGGTTGCTTTAGATGTCGGTCAGACTGCCTCATGTACCGTTTTTGGAAAAAAAAAAAAAAATTATTACAAAAAAAAATACTCAACATAGGGTAAATGAAAGACCCCCCCCCCCCCCAAAGTGGAGTCTAGACAAAAGTCATGTAGTTATGATGTTATAGTATGCTGCGCAAGTGTATTTATCACTTTTCATTAAAGCAGATACTTTTGAGTACACATATGACAGCAGTAAAGACTAATGTAGATGGGCAGTACTGTGTATTACTCTTATGCTGTAGTATAAACCTTTCTTGAAGGGGAGCCATGAATCATGAACCCTTGAACTTTGAGTGCCATCATACACTGACGCACAGGCTCTTGATTGCTGTTAGCATCAAACACACATCTGGAGGCCATAATGGCAACATGACAATTTTCAAAACTCCCTTGAGAGCAAATGAGTAGTTGACAAGAAATGTCAAGCTGTGACAGAAATGTTCTGCAGTGTGACATGCTATATAAATGATATTAAACAACAGTTTTCTTATATAATATTTTTTTTTTTTTGTTGTTTTTTCTGTTCCTAAGTTGGGGTCATTAAGATTTTTTAAATGTGTTCTGAATAGAGTCTCTATTGCTCATCTCTACTGGATGCTATTATAGTGTGGAAGAAATCAATAAAATAGATATACAAGTGTTAAATATTATTAAAAGTAATAATCCTGTTATATAAATTATAATATACACAGGTAGATTAATTCACGTGATGGAAACATGAAATTATTCAGCATCATTACTCCAGTCTTCAGCATCACATGATCCTTCAGAAATCATTCTAATATGCTGATTTTGACTGCAGTTCATTACAGATTGTAAAAAATTCTTTATGGGTTAACAATATTGTGTAAAACAGTTGTGCGGCTATCTTCGTTTTTTTTTTTATACATTATAAATAGTCTTATAACTGACAAATTTGACAATTAGTTTGAATACTTATGCTGAATAAAAGTTATAAGTGAAAAAACATAATCTACATAATAAACCCATTAACCCCACTACATGAAACACTCAAATTCATGTCAACTGCATAACTACCAGAAATTCACAGCGCACTTCATTGATCAGATTTTCAGTGTGGATTATAGTTACATACAGCATTTTGTTTAATACATTACTTATAGTTTACTAGAGGAGAAAGTCCCAGAATTCTGCCAAAGCAGATAATATCCAAGCAGTGCATCTAAGGTTCTTTAAATAAATTAAAAGTCGTCAGGGGTGTAATGATGTGTGTAAACTGAATGTAATGCATACATGACTGCACTGCTTGGAGGCCTGGCCTGCTCTGTAAAGTAAGACTTCTGTGTCATGATGTCGTTTTCAATAGCAATGTTAAGTCAATACTATGTATGGTGAGTTATTGTTTAGCGGAGGAATGTCAGTAAAGCCATGATCTTAACAAAACCACCCACCAAACACCACAACAAACCAAACAATTCCCCCCCCAAATATGAACAATGAACTTTCCTTCGTTCATGATTTTAAAGCACATCAAAGATTAAAACGCTCATTTGAAGGGATCTAATGCAGTGCACTGTGATGTATATTATTGTTAAGAGTGATTATTTCAGCTTTATTACATAATGTTTACGCCCTCATCCTATATGTAAATGAATATTTTAGCCAGTAAACATTAAATAAATAAATACATGCATACACAAAAGAAACAAGAAGCATAACTATTTCTAAATAAATAGCCAGTAAACCTTAAATGAATAAATAAATTATATATATAACTCATATGAAGGCTCCATTACATGCAGGTGGTGACTGAAAGAAAGTGCTTAACTGTTACAAGAAAGTACTGTGAATGGTATCACATTGTAGTGTATAAATTAATTAAAAGCTGTAATACTTACATTGTGATATTTTATAGGACAACACACTAAACTCCACATACAAAACGCCCAACATTTCCAGGCAAACAAACAAACGACCGTAATAATTCGAATAAACTCTAAAATATTCGGGTTAAAATGTATGCAAGTAATATAACGGGTGCTATGGTATATCAGTTTCTGTTTGATTAGTGTCAAAGCGTGTTATAAATCTCAGAAGCTACTTGCGACCATTATCTGCAACAAAACCCATATTTTCCAAAAGTGTCCCTTCGCTTTTAATGTCAGCGGAACGAAGGTTCAGTCAGTTGTTTCCAGTCGGGAATATTTCTGGTCGGACCTCTTCAGCATGACAAACAAAATTAGAAATAAACATTTGTGAAATTCAAGTTTAAAAAAAAACCTATAGACGTTGCAAAACGCACGTAATATTAAAATTCAAACTAAATATTTAGTGTTACATCTGTGGCGTCCATACGCCATGCATTCAGAGTGAAGTCGCTGTTTATTTTCACACAGACAGCGGTTTGTTTTGGTTTCATTTCTTCGGAATATCACTGTGTTTAAAGATGGCAGGACTGGAGCTGCTCTTCAACTGCGTAGCAAACTCTATAACCTGTTCCCAAGATGCACTGATTTGTTTTGTACACTGGGAAATAGTGAAAAATGGCTATAAATGTCTGGGCATTGGAGATGAGGTAAGTCAGTGGTGATTTTAAATGTTTATACGTGATAATCTGTTGCAAAAACTAGCAGGCATGTGTGTTTACTAAAATGTCATACAAAAAGACACTTAAAGGGATAGTTCACCCAAAAATGAAAATGTGATGTTTATCTGCTTACCCCCAGGGCATCCAAGGTGACTTGTTTCTTCAGTAGAACACAAATTATGATTTTTAACTCAAACCGTTGCAGTCTGTCAGTCGTATAATGCATGGCAAAGGGCCATAGCAAATTCTCTGAGAGCAGTCAAACAAGACATGCACAGACAAAATCATAATTACCCAACCCTGCGGCTGTACTGACAGACATTGATGTCAGTAGACACGAAACGTATCGAGCTATTGTGCAGAAACGAACCGTATACTTATCAATTTACCTCTTACCCACCACTATTGTCCAACTGTCTTTGGGTGCGCGCACAACTTCCGGTGCGTGAGGTGTGTTCGCGCTCTGGTGTAGTTTATGTTAATGGGTGTGTTGATATCCAGCCGAAGAACAATCAACCATATCTTCAGGCGAGCATGCTCAGAAGTTGGGAATACGTGGAAAGTCACCACTCCCGAATGAGTTCGCGCGAGAGAACATAATATTTTAGTTTTAAGTCGGTTTGAACAATCTGGATAAGCGCAAGTAAGTACTATTTTGATTAGCCGTCGTACCGACAATGACTGTGCACTGTGTAAACAATGACTGTGCACTGTGTAAACAATGAGTGACGTATACGCGCGAGAGATCACTTCCGGCACTTGCGTAAACTTGTAAACTACGCCAGAGCGCGTACACCTCATGCACCGGATGCCGTGTGTGTGCCCAAAGACAGTTGGACATAGTGCTGTATTAGAGTTAAAAAAAAGTATAATATAAATACTGTTCGGTTTCTGGCAAAAACTGATCGTTTCGTGTCTTAGGACATCAATGTGTCGTCACGAGCCACAGGGTTTAATTTGGATTTGTCTGTGCATGTTTTTTTCTACTCTCATAGATTTTGTTACCATTGCCATGCATTATATGACTGACAGACTGCAACGGTTTGAGTTAAAAATCTTCATTTGTGTTCCACTGAAGAAACAAAGTCACCTACATCTTGGATGCCCTGGAGGTAAGCAGATAAACATCACATTTGAATTTTTGGGTGAACTATCCCTTTAAGTCACACTTAAAATGTCTGATTGTCATTGTATTACGTAAAATATCAAGCTAACATACATCTGCAGCAAATGGTTTACTAGTTTGTTTTGGTGCAAGGTATCGCAAACATTTGCCTGATTAGAAATGATTGATTTTCCACACAGCCTAAAGATGGAGAGAAGTCGTCAGAACTGCTTCCACCCGGCTGGAGTGAAAGCAAGGAGCTGTACGCACTCAGATACAGATCAAATGATGACAAGTCAAACCTGCTGCTCAAAGCCTTCACGGTGGATTCAACCCTGATCTTCAATCTAATGGTAATAAAGTTGAATTACATGCAGTTCAGTCATTACTGCACGGCCTGTCATCACGGATGACAGATTAATTAATGTCAGACTGAATGTTTTTTTACACTTTTTTTACACATCTTTTGCAGGACTCCACGACAGAAAAAGTAACCGATCTCACAGTTAACGTCAGTGAGTATGTTGATGAAGCCAATCTGCAGACTTTTGAAAGGTTTGTGAACTGATTTGGCGCAGCTTCGTGGTTTTTATGCTCTCCGTCATAAGTGCAAACTGTCTGAAATGCTTTTACACCATTTTCTGGCCTGTTTTTGACCTTTCAAGCCAGTTTCATGTTAATGGGGTGTTATATGTTGCAAATTTAGATTTCTTTATTATAGGTTACATTTTTCACAACACAGTCATGGGTTAGGGGAGGAGAATTATAAAAATGATATGCACAATGATGCAACATTATTTATATTCGTGTATATACAATTGTATAATGGTTTGGAAATGTTTATATTTTTGAAAGATGTTGATTGTTTTCATTTGCCAAGCATGGCTTAAATTGATCAAAAAACATTTATAATGTTGCAAATTTCTGTTTCAGATAAATGCAGTATTTTTTTCAAACTTTGTTCATCTGAGAATCTTCAGTGTTTGAAATCACTTGCATCATGACATTTTTACAAAGATAATTTCTTTTGCCATAGTGTTCTGGACATATTCAAGATCTTTCTCTAAAAAATGCTAAATGCCTACATATTTGGGACAGTTTCAATATCATACGTGTTCTCTAGCCATCATAAGACACATCAGTAAAATCTGGATAGATGAATCAAAAAGAAATGTAGACATATTCTAACATATCCATTTTGCTCTTTCAGTGTGTTTAAGAACACAGACGAGCTGATCACGAAGCTAAAGTCCTCACTGCTGCCCCCTAAAAAAGAGGAGCGTCAAGGAAAGACGGAGAAGAAGACAAAAAGCGAAAGAGTCTCAAACTTAAGGGACCCTCACAGTGATCCTCTCCTGATCCCGACCAGAGGCCCTCCAAGCAGACACCCACCCAACTGGTGAACTTTCAGTGTCTCATTCCTTTATCTCATGCAAATTATAGATTGATTTCAGGGGTGTCAACTTTTAAAGGGAATTTTTGGGTCATTTTGAGATGCAGTCTGTGGAGATTTGTATAGCACAGTTGCCCTAACAGTACTCGAGCAGCCAGCTGTTGCCATGGTAACCGCCCCAGGTGATTTCAACTTCTGTTCGGAAACATCTGTTTGATGGCAGGTGAAAATATGCACACTGAATAATTTGCACTGTTTAAAAACAGCAAATTGGAACTTATTTAGGATAGTCAGTCTCCTGTGTTTATGCTTTCATGGTCTGTATGTCCATGATTTAAGAAATGCTGAAGTACAAAAACAAAACATTTACTGTTAGTATGATCAAATAGTTTTCTTATTTCAAAGGATTGGATCATTATCTGCAGAATGAAACTTTTCTGCAATAGAGTGCATTAGTACCCATCCAGTTTTTCAGTGGCGCTGATTTTTTCCACTTATTTTTTTCCATAGGGATTTAAAAAAAGAGTCTTTGTTAAAGAGTTATAAGCTATGAACCAAAACAACCAGCTATGAGGTGCCTCCCCCCCATTACACCCTTCTTTGACCGACACCACGTATTTGAATCGGCCCCAAGACAACGGTGCAAGCCTGTGTCATTCCCGGCTTCGTGCGGGACGCGCCTGCACTGACCTTACTCTATTCCAACATGGTGCCACATATACACCTCTTCTTTAAAGTTGCTGATTATTATCTGTAGAAACAATATATTTTAAGGTTAAATATGCATATACACATATTTAAGTAGTTAGAGAGTGTAGGGAGACCGACTCGATTACCTTAATTAGCGTGGTGCATGGAGTCTGTTCCTGCAAGCTCTTTTGGTGCAATTTGCTGGCCGTGCCTGGCTTGGTCGCTTTTCGTCCAAGCTCATAGTAATGTAGTTTTTCACCATGCTTTGGGATTTTGAGGGTTTGTTTTGTATGTGTGTGTGTGTGTTGTGATGTGCTTGTAGGTTCATGTCCCTTTATTTAATATTTAGTGTCAGGGGAGTTAGAGTGCGAGAGCTCTCACTGCTGGGCTGTGTCTATTTTTTGAAGCACTGAGGGTTTTGTGTGTCTGGCGTTGCAGACTGTGGACTGAGAGACAGGGTAAGAGACTTCCATCAAAAACAGCCAGTTTGGGGGATTTTGTAAAGTCTGGTTGGATGAAACCCACTCAAACATTTATATATTTACTAGGAAGGAGCCATGAGAGATCCGGCCTGCGTTCTGATTCTCTCACCTTCATTTCCTGTTTTCTCTGCAAGTCTTTTTCCAATAAAAATCAGATAGAATAGCAAGAAAGATGGCAGAAACCCAGAGATGGATTTAGGTGTTTGTCTTCCACTAAGTCCATCTTTGTGTAAGGGCTTTTCACCTTTTTCCACTTCCCCTTCCTGGGTTCACGGTGACCCCTGTCCGTTCTTTATGATGTGGCTTATGACTTGTTGTGGCGTGATGTCATTCAGTCAAACATGTGTTTGCGTGCCAAGCCCACCGTCGAGTTCGCCACCGCGCCTGTGCCTTTCCCCCCCTGCGCTGCGTCCCCCCCCCCCCCCCCCCCCCCCCCCCCCCCCCCCCCCCCCCCCCCCCCCCCCCCCCCCCCCCCCCCCCCCCCTCCCCCCCCCCCCCCCCCCCCCCCCCCCCCCCCCCCCCCCCCCCCCCCCCCCCCCCCCCCCCCCCCCCCCCCCCCCCCCCCCCCCCCCCCCCCCCCCCCCCCCCCCCCCCCCCCCCCCCCCCCCCCCCCCCCCCCCCCCCCCCCCCCCCCCCCCCCCCCCCGCCCCCCCCCCCCCCCCCCCCCCCCCCCCCCCCCCCCCCCCCCCCCCCCCCCCCCCCCCCCCCCCCCCCCCCCCCCCCCCCCCCCCCCCCCCCCCCCCCCCCCCCCCCCCCCCCCCCCCCCCCCCCCCCCCCCCCCCCCCCCCCCCCCCCCCCCCCCCCCCCCCCCCCCCCCCCTCCCCCCCTCCCCCCCCCCCCCCCCCCCCCCCCCCCCCCCCCCCCCCCCCCCCCCCCCCCCCCCCCCCCCCCCCCCCCCCCCCCCCCCCCCCCCCCCCCCCCCCCCCCCCCCCCCCCCCCCCCCCCCCCCCCCCCCCCCCCCCCCCCCCCCCCCCCCCCCCCCCCCCCCCCCCCCCCCCCCCCCCCCCCCCCCCCCCCCCCCCCCCCCCCCCCCCCCCCCCCCCCCCCCCCCCCCCCCCCCCCCCCCCCCCCCCCCCCCCCCCCCCCCCCCCCCCCCCCCCCCCCCCCCCCCCCCCCCCCCCCCCCCCCCCCCCCCCCCCCCCCCCCCCCCCCCCCCCCCCCCCCCCCCCCCCCCCCCCCCCCCCCCCCCCCCCCCCCCCCACCCCCCCCCCCCCCCCCCCCCCCCCCCCCCCCCCCCCCCCCCCCCCCCCCCCCCCCCCCCCCCCCCCCCCCCCCCCCCCCCCCCCCCCCCCCCCCCCCCCCCCCCCCCCCCCCCCCCCCCCCCCCCCCCCCCCCCCCCCACCCCCCCCCCCCCCCCACGGCAAATGTGTGTGCCACCACGCACAAAATCCTCTCATACTGAAAAATGAACAATCAATCAAATCAACAAAAATAACGACCTTTGATGTTGTTAAAAACTGTGTGTGTTTGGCTGTTTGCATTATGATGCCCTTTTATGGCATTGAATGAGGAAAAGGACACAAATGAATATATATGTTGTGTATATATACACTGTCATTCAAAAGTCTATCTATCTATATGTGACCCTGGAGCACAAAAGCAGTCTTAAGTTGCTGGGGTATATTTGTAGCAATAGCCAAAAATACATTGAATGGGTCAAAATTATAGATTTTTCTTTTATGCCAAAAATCATTAAGATATTAAGTAAAGATCATGTTCATTTGGACAACTTTAAAGGCTTTAAATATTTTGAACCCTCAGATTCCAGATTTTCAAATAGTTATATCTCGGCCAAATATTGTCCTGTCCTGACAAACCATACATCAATGGAAAGCGTATTTATCCAGCTTTCAGCTGATGTATAAATCTCAATTTCGAAAAATTGACACTTAAGACTGGTTTTGTGGTCCAGGGTCACATATGTATGTATATAAACAACAACTGTCACAGCATTTAACTGACATTCAACTAACCAGCCAACAGAATAACTAACCAGAAAATACTGAACACAGGACTGCTAAAACTAATTTCAAGAAAAATGAAAAAAATATTTTTGAAAATGTTAAATGCGGAAATAAAAAATTTAAGACTCCTTTTTAATACAGTGTAACAGAACGTTTCTGAAATGTCTGTCTTTGTGTGTTGTTTTTTTTTAGGCCTGACCCGATGGCTCCATTTGCTGCCGGCGGTGCCGATCTGGACCCTTTCGGGTGAGAGATCCCATCAATTATTTGTCAAAACAGTCATCTTTAAATGCATCATGCATGTTGACCTGTAGATTACAGAAGTATTTTTGGACCACCCTTATGTAGAATAAAACAGCTGGGGGGAAAAAATGCTTGGTTTGCCCTCTTAGAATAACAGATAACAAAGAATATTTATGAACTCAAATGAATAAGTGCACCTTCAAGGAACGACCGTGCTCACTGAATTATTAATTGGTCTTGTTCTTGGTTCTTTCTCCAGGGGAAGAGCAGGAGGGATGATCGTCGATCCATTACGTGCCGGGTTTCCTCGCTCAGGGTTTGACCCCTCCTCTGGTATTCCTGGAGTCCTTCCTCCCGGTGCTGTGCCCCCTGGTGCCCGCTTTGACCCCTTCGGGCCGGTTGGGCGACACAGGCCTGGGTAAGAGCTTTAATGGGATCTTTACAGTTTGAGTTAAGATGTAAAACTGCCATTAACTCATTTGACATCATATCCTCACCTCTGATAAATTTGTTTTGCTCTACCTTTCAGGCCAGACCCTGATCACATGCCTCCCCCAGGATATGACGACATGTTCATGTAGACGCACTAACATCCCGTAGTTCTCGCTGTTCTGCAGTGATATGCACTTTGTGTTTGAATAAACTATGTTGTGGTCAAACATAACTACTCTTAATAATTCTGTTAAAGAATTATTATTAAAAATATAACACCGTTGGTTTTCATTTTGAAATTGACAAAAAAATCACTGATAATTCCATTCTTTCTATATTTTCTTCCTGTTTGCTCTTTTTTTGCTACTGACTCATTCTGCATCGGTCAGTTAAACTGCTTTTATTCTGTCCCATTGCTCCAATGTTATTGATATTTTTGTGATATTAAAGATATTGTTTAAAATGCTAAATAGTCTTATACCTGCTAAAACAGTCAGATTTGAGTCATTCAGGTTTGCTATTAATTTTCATTGAATGAGGAACCCCAGCCATATACTATTGTTGTTTTTTCTTCATATTTTGAATTAGATTTAATTTTTTATATTTAGCTTTCACTTTAATTTAAGTCAATGTTTTAGTAATTTTGTTGTGTTTTTGTCATTTTTATTATTCGCTTTTAAATGAATACCTTTTATTATTCATTTTTATTTATTACTTTTAGTTTTAGTACTTCAAATTAAACTTAAATTAAAATGCTAAATGTTGTCTTGGAAACTACTGAAATAAAATATTAATGGGTTTTGGTGCACTTTCATATTTTCTTCAGAAGAGTACAAATATAGTATAAATGTGTCATCTGAAATGTTACAAGTGCTTAGATTTGTGTAAGGGCTTTTCACCTACGAGTAATTGCACTGAACCTGCTCTCCAGTCTCTTTAAAGTATCAGTAGATGAAAGCAAAGCTTCTGGAGATGGTGGTTTCAGTGAGAGGGACGTGGTGAAAGCAGCACCAGCAGCAGGATGTAGTGGAAATCAATGCTTGTAATGGCCACAGTGAGTCATGATGGCCAAATTGTCAGTGGGATTGTCCTCTACTGCCAGAGATAAAGACACTCTCCAGTGTCCTCGGAGCATGACTGCACTAAAAATACTGTGAGAATTAAGTGACTATTTATTTAGGGGTTTTAGAAGATATAGAACAGAGTCACGATAAAGAAAAATACATTTGAGCTTCACATTTAATGAAAAAATGTGTACCACAAAGTGCCCAAATACACCATTTAAAACCGTTTTCACTCAGTTGCTAGTAAATTTCACCTAGAGAAACGCTAAGTAACACATTGAATTAAATGTACATTTTTGAAGTAGAAAGCCTGAAGTAGTATTTTCTTGTCAAATGTACTCCAATAATCTGTTTAATTTACAACTTTTTACATGTTTAATATTAAATATTTTGCTTGAAAAGTGTGCTTGTGCTACCTTTTTTAAAAAAATATATAAAATAGATGTCACTGTTATCTTTTGCATGATATTTACACATTTTCCAAGTGTGGCTTAAGTATCCAAATACTGTACCATGCCATTTTTTTTAATGTTTTTCGCTGTTCCATGCACATGAATGAATCAAACGGGTATAGCAACAAAAGGGTTTATTTCACGGATGGAAACTGTATAAAAAAGGTGACACATTTGCCTTGAATATACATGAAGTGGTTACAGACTTAAAATGCACAGCTCACATTGTACACATGCAATTCAAACACCCCCGCTCTCTACATTAAAAAACTGAGCAATTGGCCCAAAAGTACTGTGGTACTGCATTTCATTTGAATACATAAGTCTGTTTGGCCCACACAAGTATTATGCACATCATTAAGCCTCTGCAGTGTTAAGAGAGCTGCGTGTGTGTGTTTTCTAGGAGCTCTTTATAGCCTGACTTCATGATTAACCTTCACAGATTGTACAGTGATGAGCAGCTGCTTCTAATCAGCCCAAACGACTACAAGCCCTATTATTGTGCACATTTGTATAGCATACTGTCATACTACACTTAGTATTTCTGCAATATGTGCACATTTTCTGTATGCATGGAATACCCGGATGACCTACTACATGTTGCAGTACACAATATGATTGAAATATTTAATCAGGAAATGACTTGTGGTTGCATTTATTTGATTAAAATGACTGTAAAAGCAGTAATATTGTGAAATATTATTAGAATTTAAAATAACTTTTCTATTTGAATATATTTTAAACTGTAATTTATTTCTGTGACGCAAAGCTGAATTTTCAGCATCATTACTCCAGTCTTCAGTGTCACATGATCCTTCAGAAATCATTCTAATATAATGATTGCTGCAGAAAACAGTTCCTATTATTGTCAATGTTTAGAACAGTTGTGCTGCTTAATATTTTTGTGGAAACATTTTGGAACATTATAAATGTCTTTACTGTCACTTTCGATCAATTGAATTCATCCTTGCTGAAAAAAAGTATGAATTTATTTACAACAAAAAAGAAAAGAAAAAAAATCTTACAGAGTCCAAACTTTCTCAATACAGTGACTTGCTCAGTTCAGGTTGTCCTGTTGAAAATTACATTACAACATTTCCTAATGTCTTGAAATGACACTGACATTCATTTAGGGACTTGTGCATGAGCAATGTGACCAAAGCACCAGATTTGGTGTAAATATACATGCTTAGTCTGTCATTACTGGCCTCTGGCTTAAAAGACCATAGTTGGACAACAATGAAGATGCTGAAAGCAATGTACCCTTTCCCTTTTCTTGTACCTTACATCACACCATAACCCAATCTTACAGTTAATAATGAAGGTTTACTATAATTAAGGATGTATCAAAGAAACATTACAACTAGTCCATTTCACTTTAAAAAGCACTTAAGTGATGCATAGCGAAAACACACCTTTAACACCACAAATGCAAACGTAGTGCAAACATCTTTAGACTTCACTGCGTGGACATATATGTGTAAGAATATTAATAGTGAATCAAATTATTTTTTTTTTTTTTTTTTTTTTTTTCTTTTTTTTTTTTTTTTTTTTTTTTTTTTTTTTTTTTTTTTTTTTTTTTTTTTTCTTTTTTTTAGGTATGCTGACAATATTCTCTCTCTCTCTCTGATATAATGTGATCTCATTAACTATTGGATTTAGTGTATAAAAAGATTCTTTTTAAAGATTCAAGCTAATAACATTTATACATGTGAAAAAAAAAATCATACTATCCTTTATTCTAGTGACTCCAAAGGCTCACACTTGAAGAACTTAAACAAGTGCACTTTTGAGAAGTCAATTAATGCAATGTGAATTATGCTTTCCCCAGCTTTATATATTAGTTACCAGTTTGATTGAAGGAATCGTTCGCCCCAAAATGAAACTCACCTTCAGGCCATCCAAGATGTAAATGAGTTTCTGTCGCAATCAGAAACAGATTGGAGAATGTAACCATCAACACTTGCTAACCAGTGTATGCTCTGCAGGGAATGGGTGCCGTCAGAATGAGAGTCCAAACAGCTGAGAAAAACATCACAATAATCCACAAGTAATCCACACCACTCCAGTCCATCAATTAACATCTTGTAAAAAGCTGCACATTTAAAAAAAAAAACCAAATCTATCATTAAGGTGTTTTAACTTTAAACTCCTGGCCAAAATATGAGTCCATAATCCATAATAATGCTTCCTCCAGTCAAAAAGTCCATCCATGTTGTCCCTATCACTTAAAATCCATGATCCTAATTGTGAGAACTGTTTTGCTTGTAACCGTCATTGATCTGTGCATTTTCTCTCCTGATTCAGATGACTTTTTAACTGGAGAAAGCAATATATGAATAGAGAACTCGTATTTAAACAACGGAAACAATAGTTTGAAGTTAATCGTGGCTTCCTAATGGATTTGTTTCTCACGGACAAACAGCTTGTGGATTACTTTCATTACTTGAACTGGATTATTGTGATATCAACTGTTTGGACTCTCATTCTGACGGCACCCATTCACTGTAGAGGATCCATTGGTGAACAAGTGATATAATGCTAAATTTCTCCAAATCTGATCAAGAAGAAACCAACTCAACTCCATCTTGGAGGGCCTGAGGTGAGTACACATACATTTTTGGGGAAAACCGATTCTTGCAATGCCATATAACAGTGTTACTTGTATGAGAGAACTTGGTATGTATTTGGAGACCACAACACGGAAATATAGCACTGCAGGGTAACCTTTACTACATCTAAGACATGTAATACATCTGCTTAGTTTTGATTACAATCTTGCTTTTGAACAGTGTACTTATAGCAAAAGTACTAACTCACATCACTTTAAAAAATGCTGGGTAAACTATGGACAAACACCGCAATGGGTTGTTTTCAACAACAGTTGGGTTGATGTTTAACCCAACCTTCGGTGCCAGTAATCCAATGCATGGGTCAAAACAACCCAGACGCCTGAGTTTGTGTCCTATGTTTTACCCAGAGCTGGGTTGTATTTAAACCCAGCTTTGTAGAGTATAGGAAAACCAACCCAAAGTAAGGACGCTTCATCTGGATCAAGTACACATGCTTATGTGCTATAACATTAGCTTTGTTTTAAAGGGGGTGATAAGCATATTCTTAAAGCATACAGTAGCATATATCTGCTGTGTCATTGAGAAGACAACAACTTTGTAACCTGAATATTGATATGGAAATATATATTTCTCTACTGGAATCTAATGCATATTGCACCATTACAGTAAAACTTCACATTTTTGTTAATTGTTAGCACAAATCTACTATTTTACCATATTGATAGATATTGTAAAATAGATATCTTGTTTAAAGCATTCATATGTCTATTCCCTTGGTTACGGTACATCGTCTTCTACTCCAAGAACGTGGGTTGATGACAACGAGTAAGTGTGTGACACATATACAAAACACGAACAGTATACAAACACAAACAAGCTTAAATGTGTTCACGGTGAACTTTTGTAACGTCTTAAGGCATATTGCATCCTTGGATAATAATAGCTTGTATATATTCCACTCATAGTGTCTTTAGTGATGTTATAGATTATACAGACATTTATTTCAAGTTTTGTAAAGTAGCTGATGGCGGTTTGTTCTGCAGCATGTTGAGTTATTATGACGCTTCACTATTGTGCTTTCATTCAACAGTCTTTTGAGTTTTTTGCTTCTCTTTTTGCACCGTCACTTTCTGTGTTTTTGCGTGTTTGCCTACAACTTGGTTAATATGCTGACAGTGCTAGCAAGGCAGCATGAACAGGTTACTGTATATGAAAACATCATATTTTACCCCAGAATTGAAAGTAGAAAATAAGAATGTATATTTTGGCACAAAAGAAGATGAAACCTGTTTTATAGAAGTGACAAGATTTTGCATTGTGACATAACATTTTTTAGTGATGAAATTTTAAAACCAAGGACAGTACAACCTTTGCTACTATGATGTATAAATGTACAGTATATATCATTATTTTTCACATTATAGTAAGGAGTAATTTTTTGTGGTAAAATGAGAATGAAGATGAAATGTCCTTGACGTGTTTCTTTTTTTGAGCTCAAAATTAGTTTTGATGATTTCAGCCTTGGCTGTCTTTTTTTGTTGTTGTTTTTTAAATCTGCCACTAACTTTAATTTTTAGTGTTTACCATTAAAAATCTAACCGACAGATGGCACTATTGCAATATTAGCAATTCATTTTTTTTTTAAATGCATTAGTTTATTTGCATACTGAATCATGGTATTTTTTTCTGTTGAACCATATATAGTCAACTTATGCAATGATAAGTGTTGCCATGTCCATCTATTATACGCAATTTGGGATTGTTTTTTTATAGAGTTGCTTATAAATATGGACAGTTGTGGGATGCCATTTTTAGGCTTATTTTTAGATGACTATACCCAATGATGAGTAAAAACAGCTTTTTTCCTTTTCCAGGTATATGTGAATATAAAAGGATGTAATTAAAATATATTTGGCAACTGAAGTGATTAATCTAGTCTTTATGTAATCTATATATTTAGTTTTCTCTGTTGATCAATTCATTATTAATTAAATTATTATATTATGTTTTATTTATTTATTTTAAGCAAGTTGCTTATCCGCAGCTTGTTTTTTTTTAGACCACGTTGCTTTTTGATGACTGGCAACACAGTAGACAAAAGAAAAAGAAAGTTATGGCAACAGCAACCTGATTGAGGTGTTTCATTTACAGATTTTCAAAGCCAAAAACTTAAACTTACCTAAAACCTTTATTTAAGCTGCCTTGCGAGCACTATTTCCGTTTTGGACTGCAAATCTACAGGTTTTTCAATGGGATTCGGTTGTGCTACGTGTTTAGCATTCCAGAAGGAACCTGATTACCGTTCACAGCGTCGGTGTTGGTGTTCGGTTCACATTCCACAAGCGTCTCCCTCCCATCTCCCTCAGCTAACTGCCTCATCCTCATATTAATGGATCCGTACGATTTCATGGGTCTGCTAGCGAGAGTCCTCCGGCGATACAGTTCCCCTTTGCATATAGACACCATTAATAAAACGGATAAGAGCATTCCTCCCAAAGTGAGCAAACCAAGTCCCGCGATAATACATTTGTCGAGGTGAGAACCGAGTTGTGCGTAGTACATCTCCAGTTTCTCCATCTGGCGTGCTGTCACTTGGTCCGGGTTGACTTTAGCCTCTCTTGGGATCGTGTAGGCGATTACCACTAATATGATTCCGCTTACAAGGAAAATGAGTGCGAAAATGAACCCGTAGTCCACCGAGTGACCGTTATACTGGAGCTCAGGTTCGTCTTCGGAGCGCGGTGACAGCACTTCTCTCTGAATAGGCAGCCGATTCGACTGAGAGTCGATGGACGTGAACCCAGGTCCAGATGTTCTGGAGGTAACGCGAATCCTCGTTCCCAGATCCTCATCCTCGAACGACGCGTTTTCGATGCCAGCCGCGGGCCTCGGTCCTGAAGCCTGAGTAGGTTCTCGTCTGCTCCTATCCCCCAGTTCACGGAGCTCCACAGCGTTCAGAGACTCCATCGACACTCAACGCTTGCACTCATGTTGAATCAAATGCCTCTTGTTTCACCTCGCAAAAAAGAATGTAGCACATATTATACGTTTTGCACCATGAAAGCATACAGTACAATAGATGTCTTTGAAATGTTTATAACACCAATTAACTCAGATCAGTTCAGATCCAGAGTCCATTCCAATGAACATCACTTTTCTCAGGTGTGCTTGAATTTGCTTTTTTCCTAGAAAGTTAATCTATCACAGAGTGGAACTCTTTGACAAAAAAACTAAAAAACATCTTTTAAGAAATAAAACATGACATCCTGTAAACAAAAGACCTGTACTACTGTAAAACTGCTAAATGTGGTTTCAGTACTAATCGCCATACAAACTGTGTCCAAAACTCAATCAGGTCATCTTCAGACCAAGACAGAAGTTATCAAATTGGTATTGTTACATCCAAACCAAAAGCCTGTGTAGTAACAACAGAAGTAGGCATTCACATTGCTTATGGTTTGACATTCAATTTGGAGCCTTTTTTCTCTTTGGAAACATGTCAAAGTTGGGAGGTGTGGCACTGTGGTCAAATAAAACTTGAGCTTTACAGGTTAGATTCTGCAGAGGCCAATGCAAGAGCGGTCACCATCTACGCATTGTGCCCTTGAGTGAGGGATATAAGCCCAAGTAGCTCCAGGGGATTGTCCCTGCAGTAAGTGTACTGTAAGTGCTTGGCTTGGATATTTTAATAATCTTACAGGATTTTATGTGTGTTTACATTAAAGGATTCAAATGTCCCATTAGCAGCACAATGATGGTTCTAGCTGAACTTTCTAATGTTATTGATCTAGTGGTTTCATTAATATAATAAATAATATCACTGAATGTAATTAACATCCAATCACTGCAAACTATTTTAAACAACTGTCACAATAATACTTAACATGTTAAGGTATTAAGTTATGGTGGGTAAATTGATCAACTATACAGTCCTATTTATATATATATATAAAAAAAAAAACTACTGGAGATCCAAAAGTAATGTATCATAAACAATTTATGTATAGCCTATAAGACCTGAAAATTTGACATTTTCTCAAATTTAAATTTAAACGGTTTCCACGCCCGCCTCCCTAAACCTCCTCCAAATAATACGCCAACAAAAACAAAATAAATGGGCGGAGTAGGGGTGTGCGATATTGACAAAAAATAATATCTCGATATTTTCTGGGATTTTATCGATAACGATAATTAGACGATATTTTGCTGAGTGTGTTATTGTGCTGGTACCTTAAGGACTGCCGAAGACAGCTGACTCCTAATGTTTTTAACATTCTTCATATTCTGTGTGATGGTCAGTTCATACTGATAGAAATTAATCTTTTCCAATAAGTTTAAACTGATTTTTACATTTTATGGGCATTTTTACCTTTATAAAGCCATTTTTTCTAAAAGTGTCCATTATATTTTGAGTCAAATTCTTGCATTTAATCAGGGAATTAGAATAATAAGACATTTGGGCTGTTACCCAGCAAATTAAATCAACACAGACGCTGCATCTGAAGTGGCATTTAGATGTATTTACACACATGTATTTTGTTTAATGCAAGACATGAATGCAATTACAAATGCATAAATAATGTTTTGATATATTAAACATAAAACGTTGAATACTGATATTTGAAATGATTAAAACATGAAAATAAGCGATTTACCGTTAATAACCGAGTCATTGCGATTGAAGCAAATCATTTAAACGGTTGATTCATTCGGGAAGGAAACACCGTCATGTTGCTCAGAGACACAAAACAGCGCTGTGGCTGTATTCGGAATGATTTTTGTTGGCGAAATAGAGCAAAAACAAGCAATATGGTATTAACTTAATTAACTTATTGTCTATTGAATTCAATGTCACATTTGTAATCATGGTAATTTTGGGGGGAAAAACGGCCCTCTTCGTGTGAAATTGAATAACTATATGAAGTGGTATAAATATATCAATTTTCTGCCATCATGTCTTGAATTTGTGATCATTCTAAATGCATTATAATAGACTGAATCATGCAGTGAAAGTACGCACTCGCACTAGTCTAGGCTTCACGTGCGCTCTGTAGGGGTGTTTTGAACGGTTTTTGCAAAATACTCGATAATGTCAAATCGCACATCGTTTATCGCAGTGCGATTTGACACATATCGTCGCAGACGATATATATCGCACACCCCTATAGGCGGAGTGAATTTATTCTTTTCTTTTCTTACAAATATATGCATTAAGCAATGCGTTCAAGCCTTTATATAATGATAAACCTAGATCACACGCGCTAGAGCACGTATTTTTCACTCGCGTTTACAGCTCAATTTCAACTTTTATACGTTCAAAATGACAATTTAAAGATCATAAGCCCAGATATGTAACCACTCTCAAGCCTCCAGCCACGCACATCTGAACATTTCTTGTAATGCCATGACATAAATAAACTGATAAATTGCTATAAATTACAACAGCATTTCTTTCTTTGTTCAAAATGATGATTGTACAGATTATCTGGCCCGTTTTACCTGAACACATGTGCATCTGCAGGGTTGTCTACATCTGACATTTCAATAGCTCCTGGGCTTTTTCGTGCAATATTTGTAACGGATACTGATAAAAGAGCCCATAACACACAAACAACAATCTGGACGATGTGCAGAGACATCTTTATGCCCCTCCGATATGATTGACCAGAGAGTGGCCCGTTTTACCCGACTTCACCCTACGCGTAAAACCGCATTTCACAAGAGCGATAAGACCTAGGCGACGTATCGACTACAGTATTTATCCGTGCAAGCTCACATTTGCGCGTTATGTGCGTTTACAGTTTCAGATATGACCTTGTGACACCTCATGCGTTTTATGTTTTGCTTTGAATATTTAACAACCAGCGTAATTCAAATACAAATGTAGCGCGTCACGCACCATTAGGCACCTGCTAGTATGGTTTTCGCTTGGTTAATGTTATTGGTAAGAGAAGGCAAGCTTACCTTCAGGCGCGATCGCTCCACAGATATCATGCTGCAGTCAGGAAGACCTTTTCCACGGAGATCTCGAGGAGAGATTTAGCCATGCGCGATGATGGAAACGCAATCATTTTTCAGAATTAAACGCGAATGCAACGCATCCGATTATTCATCATCAACACCACAGCCCACTGCTGTCGAAGCACACATTGCGTTATGCATGGGTTAGTTATGAAGTGCACATTTAGCATGCATTGGATCAGCTTCAGTGGTGTTTGTATTGTGCGTAAATTTTAATGAAATATTAAACATTGGAGTATTGGAATTTGAGTCGACGTGCTTTCAGGGCTGTTGGTGTTTTTATTCTGTTTGTTAATTTATTCATACAATTATATAATCACGCATGAGAATTATTAGTATCTATTGAAATCTAGTGCTGGAGTTTAAACATGAACTGTGTGTTATTTATTAATTGGTTCAGAAAAGACTGCTGTCAAAAAATAATAATTGCACTGCTTTTTCCCATTGTGCCTCGACATTGATGTTACCAAGAGTGTGCCATAGGCAGATAATACCTATCCTTCATCTGCTATCCGGGCAAATAAATAATACTATTTCAGTTGAATGTAACTTTTACAAATATAAGTAGCTTATTAAATTTCTTAAAGCTTTTCTAATTAGTGCCCATCAGTTTGAATGGTGTGGGAAGAACAAACAGTCTCTTTAAGCACTAAAAACCAGGTGGTGGACCAAGGGCATAAATGTCAGTATAGGCATGTAAGCAAAACACATTAGAAATACTATGCATTCTTACAACACTTTTCTTTTTTCAACCTTGCAATTACATTAAGTGCAACTACATTACTGACAAACAGCATTCAGTTTAGTAGTAGTATGCTAAAAGGATCTGGTGGGCAAGGCTGATATAAAAAGTAACATGGACATTTTTGGTCGTGGAGCCATGGTTAAACCGAACTAACATTTTACACATAAATGGAAATGGAGAACCATACCACAGTACATGCATACAATCCAATACCAGTACCATGATACCAGCACAATACTTTGATGGAAGGCAGTGCACATATGCAATAAACAAATTGAGGAATAATTGCATGACTAAACATTAATCTTTGATCATTTACATCTTTCGCAAATTAATTAATAGTACATGAATTTTAATCAGGCATCTGCGGGACACCGGTCGTCGTCGGTTGGGTCCTTAGAGTTCCACAAATCTACGCAATCACCTGAAGAACTCAATGGCGACGGCTTATATGCGAGATCAGGATTGAATTTAAAGAATGGCAGGTCTGAACGTGATTGTTTCTGTCTTTTTGAGCTTTAAAGCTAGCTTATTTGAGACTGCCACGATCATATGTTTTCAAACATGTGATCGGAAGGTTTATTTTCGTGCTAACACATAGCCACGTGCTAACGCATGCTAGATATCCGGTTAGCCAACACGCTAACATCACAATGTTTTTATTGTTCGTGTCTGTTTTGTTGACATAATTTAAAAAACACAAGCTGAAAAGTAGAATGTCCATAATTATTTATAATGTCACACTTATTACTAGATTTCTATCTCTTTTGTTGTCGATCATTCGTGTAAACAATGTAACGTTAAGGAACGTCAGTCTAAATGGGGAAATTCAGCATACGTTTCAAATGTTTAGGGGTGTGCAAGTACTAAAAAAAAATCGAACCACAATCAGAAATATTGAAAATGTTCTTAAATATAATGTCAAACCAAGTACTGAAGTTCTTTCTCATTTGTAGTTTATTGTCGATCATTTGTGTGAGCCGTGTACGCACTACGCAGTGTCAGTCTAAATGGCGAAACTTTAGTATTTTCCTAAAACCGACCGTTTTTATTAGATATCTAAATGTTTTACTATTTTTTTTTAATAGTATACACACCCATACACGTTTTAAATGTAGGCAAGGTTATAAAAAAAAACACATGAACTAAATGTTGAATCATCCGATTAATAAGCAAGGAATATTTAGGCTAGATTCGCACTATTTAGCATACATTTCAAATGTTTAGAGGTGTGCAAAGTGGGAAAAAAATCTAAACACAAGCTGAAATATTGGCCATGTCCATAATTAATTGTCACACTAATTACCACATTTTTACCTTTATTTGTGAGTAAGAAATGCCAGTCAAAATGGGGAAATTTTTATTATTTTCTTAGAAATCGGTATGTTTTTTTTATATACTTTAACACCACTAAGCATGGTTGATTAAAATATAAAATTATTAAAGTTAATCAAATAGCCTAAAAGTTCCAGTATCAGATTCATGTCTATTAAATCTTCCTCTTATGAAACATTCATTGAAATTGAGTGTTTAACTAGTCAAATATGACTTAAAAACTGGTGCTGTCATGTATTGTAGGTTGAAGTTATCCTGTTGTCATGTAGAATTCAAGGCCAGCAACTAAAAATAGCTCGATATCTTAAAATACACGCATGCTTTGACTTCGGTGCCTTATAAGGTGGTGTAAATCAAGCTAGGAATTGTGCGTATTAAATGGTTTCATTTTTCTCTCTCCTTTTCCAAAGGCCTTGCCTGGTATTTGGACACCGTGTCTAATCCCTCGCAGATACACAAGGGATTTGTGATTGTGTAGCGTCACGTCGGATATCTGAGCTCATACGAGGCGGCCCAACATACAGAGAGCATGTACTGCCTCCAGTGGTTACTCCCGGTCCTCCTGATCCCCAAACCCTTAAATCCGGCCCTGTGGTTCAACCACTCCATGTTCATGGGCTTCTACCTGCTCAGCTTCCTGTTGGAGAGGAAGCCGTGTACCATTTGTGCCTTAGTCTTCCTGGCAGCATTGTTTCTCATCTGCTACAGCTGCTGGGGAAACTGCTTTCTGTACCACTGCCATGATTCTCCACTGCCGGACTCAGCGCACGACCCCAGCATTGTGGGCACCTAGACTCGGTTTTCCGCACGGACAAACCCGGATTGTGAATACAAGAGCTGCTGGGAAGTTTCGGTTCTTTATACCCACGTTCACAACCGCTCTCCGCTGTAACCCCTAACAAACCCTGATTTGAATCTCCTCGCAGGGGCGTGTGAAGCTTGCATGGGTTTCATTCTCGTTGTGTTCGGTGCTCGTTCTTCCATTTCTGGATGCGGAATTTTTCCAAAGGGGTAGATGATAATGTGTGCGTGTTTGTATATTGCGATTTTGGGTTTTTGTTCATGTGTCAATAATCAGTATGAGTCCCAAGTGTTAAGCGGATAGACGCCAGATGAATTTTGTCACGCAAACTGAGCTGAAGGCGTGCTTCTACACTGCTGAGTTAGCTCAAATGCTGTCTCCACTTTTAATTCAATAAAGTTTCTAATGATGAAAATCGAGCAGCTGTGTGTGTGTACATGCGAAATATCATCTGCTGTTTGACAGTGATGCTATGAACATCTTCAGAACAGCTGTGTGGATCAATCATGATTTTACCCACCGTTTTTTCCTTGCAGATCCATTCTGTGCCAGATAAACATGCGTTTTTAGAGGGAATTGGTGGTTAAGCAAATACACCAGTAATGCTTTTCATTAGCAGGGTGAGTCTCATGAAAGCCGTTTCACTAGACAGACGGGCTCACTAAGCAAACATTTTATTCATAATATTCTTTAACAGATGTTTTTAAAAGCAGATGTTTAAACATTTCTGACAAATATCACATTGAAATAGATCGTTTGTCTAGAATTTAATAATTTTTATCATACACTGTAAACAAAAACAAAAAAGTGAAATTTATGGTTAAAAATAAGGTATAAAAATAATATAAAATAAAAAAGAAACTATTTTACGTGTTATAGATTGAAATTACATTTACAGTAAAAAAAAATTTAATTTATTTTTCACAAAATTATAAAATTCTATAAATTCACTACAAGTAAATTTATTGCACAGTTAAATTTAAATTGCACAGTATTTTAAATAAAATGTCTCGTTAGATTTTTCACTGTATGTAGCTAAGAAACTTACCATTAACCAATTTGCAGGTTTTTAAAGTAGCGTTTTTAATCTTTTAAAGCAGCACTATGTAACTTTTTCTGTGTTCAAAATTTGCTAAATGTATATAATGAGCGAGTACATCATGAATTCATCTTCCAAACCGCGTGTGTCTTATTCCGAATCACTACGGTACACTTATAATAAGTACTTCTATTTGGACTATTGTAGCCTGGTCACCGCTGCGGAGTAACACATACCTGCGTGAATCGCCAGAGACATAAATTTAGAGAAGTAGCTCCGGTTGGAATGTCCTTCCGCGGGATGTGTTCTGTTTATTAACCGCTAGAGCGACAAAAGTTATATAGTGCCGCTTTAACTTAAAAATGTACAATATTTTTTTTACAGTGCATTTTAAACTATTCTGTTTTTGCCATGAAAATCTTTGGTGCTCACGTGGCTTTAAAAATATCAAAATATTCTGGAAATTAAATGAATCAAAATAAATTCTCTAAGAAAGTATTTTTTATAATTATATTACAGTAACAGCAAATGTGTTTAATTGCCATGAAAAAGTTCGAAAAATGTTTCATTTGCGTCATGCAGTCAGATTCACGTAAAATATTATTATAAAATAATGCAACACATTCTGGTACAGTATGATGAAAAACTGGCCATGCAATGGATTGCATGGGAATTTTTCTTCTGTCAGACAGTAGTGTAGGTATAAGAGAGAACCATTTGTAACCATTTTTAAACAAGTCCCATTTTATGCATTAACTAACAATGAGCAATACATTTGTTCCAGTATTTACTAATCGTTGTTAATTTCAGTTAATGAAAATACATGTTCATTGTCAGGCCCATTAAATAATATTAACACATACAACTTTTGATTTTAATAACGTATTAGTAAATGTTGAAATTACCATTGAGATTAATACATGCTTTAGAAGTATTTCGTTGTTAGTTCCTGTTAATGTTAACAAATGAAACCTTACTGTAACGTGTTGCAATTTTTTTTCATAAACTTGTCCAAATTGTAGGATGTGGTTATTTAGAGCTGTGTGTGAATGAATCATTTGATTTTGGGTTGCTTTAATGCTTTTAATGAACAAGTCAGAGTTCTCTTATTTACATTTATTGTCAATATATTTCACGTTTACTCATTTTGATACATAAGAAACATAGAAGACAGTTTATTCATAAATATTTCACTTAAAATTAAAAGTAAAAATTATATAAAAGAACATATAAAATAATATAACTGCATATTAAATACTTGGCAAAATGTGTACACACAGATGAAATGTGTTCAACCAAAACCTTCCAGTCTCCCAGCACCATCCAATAAGGTATCAGATTGGGTTTGTGGTCGTCTTATAAGATTGTGATTTCTGTTTCCAGGTTCTTGTAAGCCTCGTCCTGTAGCTCATAGATCTGGTCCATACGCTGGAATGCCATGTGACCTTTCTTACCTAAGAAAGAACAATGTAAAACAGCTGTGACCGGCACTTCTGTACTTCACAAGGAGTACTGTATGCAGGACGAGGACAAATTACATGCAATTTAAAAGAAGAAAGGCACCTGAGTGAGTGAACATTAATGATACCAATTGAAATGCTTATGACTTTTATTCAAATTATAATAGAATATTAAATATTTGCTTTGTGATTTCTGAAACTTTAATTTGTTCTAGATTGTGAGATGTGATATGGTGCTTTGGAACATGGTCTGAAATGCCTCAATCAAAGAAACCATCAGTTAAGACTTCAGACACAGCCATATAGGGACAGAAGCAGCCCTGACACAGGTGCAGTAGTCACAGCTTAAGGGTCACGTACCAAAGGACAGTACAACTGGGGGTGTACTCCCTTGCCGCGTGTTTCGCTCATGTCCTTCATCTGTGGAGCGCCACAGTTCAGCCACCTGCTTTCGCCCCTCTGAGGCCTAAGAAACACAAACACTTTCATCAAGCTTGAATTTTCAGCATCATTACTCCAGTCTTCAGTGTCAAATGACCCTTCAGAAATAATTCTAATATGCTGATTTGCTGCTCAAGAATCATTTCTGATTATTATTAATGTGGAAAACAGTTGTGCTGCTTCATATTTTTATGGAAACAGATCAATATTTTTCCAGGATCCATTGATGAATAGAAAGTTCAAACGAACAGCATTTATTTGGCACTTTATTTGCGCCGGCAGCATTTATTAAAGGGGTCATATACGTTGCTAAAAAGAACATTTTGTTTATTTGGTGTAATGAAATCTGTTTATGTCGTTTAAGGTTCAAAAATGTTACAATTACAATTACCATTAGTTTTTCTCCTTATTCCCGCCTTTCTGGAACCATGTCGATTTTCTGAAAGCTCATCGGTCTGAAAAGCAGGTGTGCTCTGATTGGCCAGCTATCCAGTGCGTTTTGATTGGCTGAATATCTCAAGCGTGTGATGGAAATGTTACGCCCCTCACCATACTGTGATGCCGTGTCCCGGCCGGAGAGACGAGACAAAAACATTAAAAGCCATTATAAACGAGGCATTTGTTTCATCCAGTGGGGACATAATTACTGATATAATGACTTATACTGTCTTTTTAAGCGTTGCATTGCGTCTCGAGCCGCGTAAACATAAAACCATATCTGCATTTGTGATCGTAGAAATGACAAACAACAAGCACTACTACACTGCACAAAACTCGCGTTTGAAATATCAGTGGCAAATCCTTTAAATTAAAACATACTTACCGTCTGTGAGTCGCATTATTTTGTCAACAACACCTAGCGTTTTCTCCGTTTGTGGCTTGTAGGCCACTCTCCCAGGAATCAGTTCTCGTCCTCCGTTAAATGCATTGCACACACACAAATATTTAGATTGAACTGTTCTGGAACAGTGTTGTAAGTACAACTTAACCATTGATTTCTAGTTGTGTCCTCTTTTGGAAGGCCAAACAAAGTGTTTCGCTTTCACAACGAAACACACAACATGGCGGCGGCAACAATACTACAGAGAGAATAAATGTTACGCCTTCTTTCTTTGCGTGAACTTGGGCGGCGTTATGCAAATCTTCCACACAGTGACGTAGACATGTGGCGGCGTGTTAGAACGAGCTGTGTTTAGGAGGGCGTTGCAGAGTCTTAACTTTTATAAAGAAGATCTCTTTGGGTTTGAGACTTTAGGCTTTGCAACTTTAGGGATCTTATCTATTCACGAACAGCTTGTAACACTCCAAAGAGAAAGGAAAACTTGAAATCGCATCATATGACCCCTTTAAAATAAAAATCTTTTGCAAGATTATAACATTATATGTCTTTACTGTCACTTTTGATCGCATCATAAATATCAACAGCAGTAAAAGGTCAATATAAACCCATTCTGACTGAACAATTTGTTGTTTGATGGCAGAACTTACCTTCAGACATTTCAGAGCCAGACAGGCCTCATGCCGCACATGCATGTTGCTGTTTCTCAGCAGATCTGTATAGTGAACCACTGCCTATAAAACACCAACACAACTACATCACACACAGCAAGTGCAGCTCACTTAAGCCATGCTTAAAAACACTTAAATGTGTTTGTTAGATAACAAAAAGAAAGATAGCTTTGTGAAAACCAAAGCCTTTCACAAAATGAAGCTAGTTGTGGTTTAAATGGGAATCAAAAGGTCTTGGTTAGCAAATTGACTCGCCCTCAGGCCATCCAAGATGCTTACCAATGGATCCTCTGCAGTGAAAGGGTACTGTCAGAATGAGAGTCCAAACAGCTGAGAAAAACATCACAATAATCTACAAGTAATCCACACCTCTCCACTCCAAATGAAAACGTTTTGTTAAATGAAAAGCTGTGTGTTTATGAGAAACAAACCTATCATTAAGACATTTTTTGTGAAAAATATTATATATACAGTTGGGCAAAAAAGTATTTAGTCAGCCACAATTGTGCAAGTTCTCCCACTTAAAAAGATGAGAGGCTTGTAATTTTCATCATAGGTATACCTCGACTATGAGAGACAAAATGAGAAGAAATATCCAGAAAATCACATTGTAGGATTGTAGGATTTTATTTGCAAATTATGGTGGAAAATATGTTTTTGGTCAATAACAAAATTTTATCTCAATCCTTTGTTATATACCCTTTGTTGGCAATGACAGAGGTCAAACGTTTTCTGTGTCTTCACAAGGTTTTCACACACTGTGCTGGTATTTTGGCCCATTCCTCCAGGCAGATCTCCTCTAGAGCAGTAATGTTTTGGGGCTGTCGCTGGGCAACACTGATTTTCAACTCCCTCCAAAGATTTTCTATGGGGTTGAGATTTGGAGACTGGCTAGGCCGCTCCAGGACCTTGAAATGCTTCTTTTGAAGCCACTCCTTCGTTGCCCGGGCGTGTGTTTGGGATCATTGTCATGCTGAAAAGACCCAGCCACGTTTCATCTTCAAATGCCCTTGCTGATGGAAGGAGGTTATCACTCAAAATCTCACGATACATGGCACCATTCATTATTTCGTTTACACGGATCAGTCGTACTGGTCCCTTTGCAGAAAAACAGCCCCAAAGCGTGATGTTTCCACCCCCATGCTTTACAGTAGGTATGGTGTTTTTTGGATGCAATTCAGCATTCTTTCTCCTCCAAACACGATAAGTTGAGTTTTTACCATAAAGTTCTATTTTGGTTTCATCTGACATATGACATTCTCCCAATCCTCTTCTGGATCATCCAAATGCTCTCTAGCAAACTTCTGATGGGCCTGGACATGTACTGGCTTAAGCGGGGGACACGTCTGGCACTGCAGGATTTTGAGTCCCTGGCGGCGCAGTGTGTGTTACTGATGGTAGCCTTTGTTACTTTGCTCCTAGCTCTCTGTAGGTCATTCACTAGGTCCCCCCGTGTTGGTTCTGGGATTTTTGCTCACAGGTCTTGTGATCATTTTGACCCCACGGGGTTAGATCTTGCGTTGGAGCCCCAGATCGAGGGAGATTATCAGTGTTCTTGTATGTCTTCCATTTTCTAATAATTGCTCCCACGGTTGATTTCTTCACACCAAGCTGCTTGATTCAGTCTTCCCAGCCTGGTGCAGTTCTACAATTTTGTTTCTGGTGTCCTTGACAGCTCTTTGGTCTTGGCCATGTGGAGTTTGGAGTGGGACTGTTTGAGGTTGTGGACAGGTGTCTTTTATCCTGATAACGAGTTCAAACAGATGCCATTAATACAGGTAACGAGTGGAGGACAGAGGAGCCTCATAAAGAAGAAGTTACAGGTCTGTGAGAGCAAGAAATCTTGCTTGTTTGTAGTTGACCAAATACTTATTTTACCGAGGAATTTACTAATTAATTCTTTAAAAGTCCTATAATGTGATTTTCTGGATTTTTTTTTCCCTCATTTTGTCTCTCATAGTTGAGTTATACCTATGATGAAAATTACATGCCTCTCTCATCTTTTTAAGTGGGAGAACTTGCACAATTGTGGCTGACTAAATACTTTTTTGCCCACTGTATATAGTCTAAACTCCAAACAAATTGGTGTATTTTGATGTGAAGGACCACAGCAATGGACTTTTTCAACTAGAGTAGCATTATTAGGATTAGGACTGATACTTTTTTTGCCAGAAGCAATAGTTTATCGTTAAAACGTCTTAATGATGGATTTGTTTCTTACAAACATGCAGCTTTTGGCTTCACAAGACATTAACTGATGGTCTGGAGTGGTGTGGATTAGGGTTAGGATTATTGTGATGTTTTTATCAGCTGTTTGGACTCTCATTCTGACGGCACCCATTCACTGCAGAGTATCCATTGGTGAGCAAGTGATGCAACATTTCTCCAAATCTGTTCTGATGAAGAATCAAACTCATCTACATCTTGATTGGCCTGAGGGTGATCAAATTTTCAGGAAATGTTTATTTTTGGGTGAACTATTCCTTTAAATGATGACTGAATTGTGGTTAGACTATCCCCTTAATTGTTTGGTATGAGAAGCATTTGTGTTTGATGGCAAGTTAGGCCCTTTTTACCTTTGCCCTGAAGGATTTGGACCGCGAGACCCTGCTGAGGCAGGACGTGGCCGCTGAAGCCACCTTGTGATTGGCGTCTGTCTGTAGCTTGGCCAGGAGCTGGAGGGTGCGTCCCGTCGGCTGCAGCTCAGAGATGCGCTTGCCTTTCAGCTTTTTCAGAGCTCGCCTCCTCTTGGGACTCTCCAGACTGGCTATCAGATACACTGCAGCAAACCGATCCGAGGGAGAAACACAGAGGGAAGTCTCTTAATGAGATCTGTTGGGAAGAATCCTTGAGGGTGATTGATTGATGCTGAAATCAGTAAACTCACAGTGAACCGATAAAGATAATCAATGTCAGACTAGTTTCTCTGATGTTTGCATCCTAAAATGAGTTTTGTCTGTGAACACTCTGTGCTGTTACCTTCTTTAGAGAGGAGAGAGATGTGCTCCCCAAAGTCAGTGATACTGCATCTGTTGAGGTAGACTAACAGCTGAAACACAGTCACTCGGTCTGTAGTGCACTGAGTCACAGATACCATCATACAGCTGCACTGCACCTGATGCAGCAACTGACTGAAAACTGCAGGACAAAAGAAAACATCAGGAATCAGAAAGAGAAGACAAACCTTTATGCTTTGCAAGTTAGTAAATTATCCCAGTAGTGTGAGAATAACATTCTAAAAGAACAATAAAATAGAACACAACACAAGATATATTTATTATTTTACAAACAGTACAATTATTGCTGTAGTCTGATAAAAATTCTGAAGCAACACTGAATAGAAGAGATTTATTCTTTACACATTATTTGTTTTTAGTTTAATAATTACATTTCGAAGGAACAGAATAAGAATAAAATATAATAAACAATTTTTTTATTACAGAAAAATATTCAATATTTATTTACAAATTTGGCTTTTTGAAGAATAAAATAGAATTATTTTGTTGAATGCAAGCGTATTAACTATTTAAGGCAACTATTATTTTCAAAGAGACAAATTACCTCCTGATTAACATGAATAGATACGAACTATCATCAATATAATAATATTTGTAATTTACAAATAGAATATAGTAAAATATAAGAAATTCATAAACTTATTTTAGATTGAAATATTATTAGATATTTATTGACAAACTAATTTATTTTAGTTGTTGAAATGAATTATTGATCCTAAAGTACAAATATAATACCTTAATTACGACAATTATTATTAGATATTTTCAAAGACAATTAATATTTTTTTAAAAGAGACCCAATTACTAAGCAAATGACTATAATAGAAATATCCTTCAAAATATGCTACTACTACTACTAATCATCTAAGGAATTAATATAGATTAATATTGCCATTATTCTATACATCTAAGATTATTAGATAGTTATTTCCACAAAATGGTGGTTTTTAGGTTGTTTGAAAATATAAGGTAATCAAATAGCACTTAGAGCGGTTTTATCATACAGCTTATTAGATTATGTTACAGCATCATGATGCCATTTCAATTATGCCTTTATCTCCTTGTAAGTTTGTGCGCAAGCTCTTGGTGCATAAAGAATATCTGCGAAGTTGCAAAGACTAAAGTCTCAAATTCAAAGAGATATTCTTTATAAAAGTTAAGAGTCAGCCACGCCTACCTAAAACGGCTCGTTCTAACACGCCCCCACATGTCTACGTCACTATGTGGGAAGATTTGCATAACGCCGCCCAAATGTTCACGCAAAGAAAGAAGGCTTAACTTTTATTCTCGCTGTAGTATTGTTTGCCGTGGCCGCCATGTCGTGAAGTGCTGTGTGTTTCTTTGAACGCGAAACTCCTTTGTTTTGGTCTTCCAAAAGAGGACGATATTTGCTTCGTCATGCCTGGAGCTGATCTGTGCTGGTCACTGAGGTTATACATCAACTTAGTGCTGTGGATCGACGGATCGGCTTTCACCGTGGACGAAGCGGAGTCCAGCCCGGGGTCGTCACATGTGGTTGCCGCAGGCATCACAATATGGCAAGGGACGTAACATTTCCGTCACACGCTTGAGGTATTCGACCAATCACAACGTACTGGATAGCTGGCCAATCAGAGCACACCTCGCTTTTTCAGACTGATGAGCTTTGTAAAATCGACGCGTTTCAAAAAGGCGGGGGCATAGGGAGAAACACTAATGCAGTATGGGGAAAATAATGTGTTTTTTTTAACCTTGAACCGCATAAATACATTTCATTACACGAAATACACAAAATAACGTTCTTTTTATCAGCATCATATGACCCCTTTAAAGACAATTATTTAAAGACTATTCGTAGGGAAATAAATTCTGAGCAATGAGTAGAACAGAACAGAATAGAATAGAAATGTCCTGCAGAAATTAAAACACTAATATTCAAGTAGTTTGTGAATGAAATCATCGAAGAAGAAAAATATATAATAATAAAATTTATTTTATTCTATTCCATTCTGCCTTGTATACATTATTTCAGTAGTTTGTGGATTCAGTTCTTAGGAAGCATTAGAACAGAACAGAACAGAACAGAACCGAGCCGTCTGACCATTTCATCACCTGCCTGCTGTTTGGCTTTGACTTTGTGATGTAAATGTTTGCGCAGTTTCCTGAGAAACCGACCCGTGGAGCAGCAGAAAGGCGAGTCACTCTCACAACACCCCTTCCAAAATACTTCAATCCCCTTAGGAGCTCTGGCCAACACTGAGACACATCCACACACATGACTAATGCACCTACAGTGCTTCACACTGACACAGGAAAGAGCCTGTGACCGCTGACAGTATAAAGTAACAGTCACAGCACATAATTGCATATATATTCTAGTGTTACCCTAATACCCTTAAACAGTATGGGAAAGAAAATCTGTAATAATCAATCATAAACTCTGTCATTTTAAAATTTAGCATTTGCAGGAAATCTATAAATCTCAATTATTAGGATCTAGGGTCAGAAACTTACGCTCTGTTACTGAGATCTCCTCTATCATCCTCTGTGACAAAGCGCCGATTTTTTCCAGCATGTCAACTTGCCACAAGAGCTCCTCCATTATGTCTTTGTGTACAAGATCAGAGTCAGAACACTTCAGAGTCTGGAAGGAGAAAGAATATGAACTTATGCAGACACAAAGTAACAATATATGTTGCTAACTGTCTGATGATTTGGTTAGACTGATTCCTCACCCTCAGCAGCACTGTGCAAACACTGAGGTGGGTTTCAAGAGCTTGATCCAGACTGTAGACCCCTGTGCTGAGTGACGGCTTGACTGCACCATCTCCTCTGTGTCTGACCAGCCCTTCACCCGTGTCTTTTGAGGATGGAGAGGTCTTATCCTGAGATAACAGATGCATGCTTTTCAAGGTGTTCTCGTTGAATGAACCGATCCTAGGGAGAAAAAAATAAAGAAAACTTCCTTTATTCTGAGTTTATGAAATATGAAACTTAAAATAATTTAATTAAGAGATACATACATATATCTTAAATAATTTTATATAATAATGAATACTATAAATATTTCAATATGTATATATCATTATTTTTAAATATTAAACTTTAACCTGAATTGAACTTTAACCATCCATCTTTCGACAGGATATTTTATATTCCAAATATTTGCAATTCATATCCATGTAAGGCAATTAAACCTCCTTATTGTTTTAAATATCATTGTAAATATATTATAAAATATGTGAGATCGGACCTTGACCTGACAAATGAATGTGTACATTTCATGCATTTCTCCACTTCATCCACAAGATGGCACTTTATGCACTCATTTAATATGTTAGTCCAGCAACTTGCCTTTTGTTAGATGGAGTGACTTTGCATGAATACAGACTTACATTCATCAGTCCAAATCATCAGATCAAAGCTAAATACAAAAAAATATTTTTTTATACTAATGGACTTATTTAACCTCCCAAAAACACATAAAAATTATTAACACCCAAAATCAAACTAACAAACAAATCTAGAAATGATATATCTTCCAAAAAATTAAACCTATTTTTATGACCATTCCCCACCCTTAGTTCTCAGCTCTATAATTAGAAAAATTATAGATTATAGTACCAAAAAGTTTATAGTACTACTGAAGAGATTATATTACTATATTTTATTTATAAGCAAGTTTTCAATATATAAATGTATTTATTTTTTCTTCTTGATTTTTTGACATTTCTTTGAGGGATTCACTCAGACACACCAGCTAAAAATTAGTTGAATTACCCAGTGTACCCAAGTCTGATGCTGCCCATATCTGATATTTCATCTTCATTACAATCTGCAGAGAGGAAGTCGAAACTGCCCAGCACTTCCTCTTCCTCTACTGCTAGTGTCTGAGATGAGGGCATCTGTGGAGGGTTGAGGTCCTTCTAACATCAGGAAATATGCAAACAAAGAGCAAAGACAATGAAACAACAGCAAACAAACATTTATCAACAATCCATAGAGAAAAACTGAGCAACTCAGTCACATTGCAAGGCGAATCTCATGAAAGCATGTTCAAGTCAATATAAATTTTCCAAAAAGAAATAATAATCTAACCTTCAAGACCTTGTTCATTTGGCATATCTGCAGGTCTAATTTCTTTAATGTCTCTACGTTGCTCATATCCTCCAGCTCTGTATTCAGATCCTCTAGCAATGAACTAACTCTCTTAGCCACGGCTCTCTTCTCAGCTCTGCCCACTTTTCTGTCCTTCACCAGGAGTCTGTCTTCAATTCCCTGCTTGAATGAGGTCTCCTCTTCAGGAGCCTCATCCAGGGCCATCTCATGTGCGTCTCCTTCACCTGTGCTGGGGGTCACATCCCCATTTTGCTTGAGGATGTCAGGCGTGCTGTAGCGGTGGAAGAGGAATATGGAGTCTCGCTTGCTGCCTGCAGGACTGGGGGAGGCTGTGTCGGTCTCTGATGGCCATTCCACACTCTCCTCAGCCTAGGGTTATAAATGGAAAGAAATTAAATATGCCAGCAATTTGAAGCGATTTTTGACATTTTTTTTTTGCAACTTTATATAAGAAAAAAAAGAAGGAAAATCTTAGATGTTTTCTTAAAATTTTTAATTAAAATGTAATTTAATTTTTTTTATTAAATAAAAGTTCCATTTACAATTAATAACATTTCACTCAAACAAATACTCATATTTAATTATATTTTTTAATTGATTTAAAGTGTTATTGCTATTAATTAGGTTCGAAAAGAAGATAGGTAAAAAAGGTACGGTATTATTATCCCTGGTGGCAAAAAGGCTATCAGTGTGCCAATACGTGTGACACAAAAGCGTGTGTGGTGTGTTTAAAGCCCGCAGTAAGCAACAAACTCTTACTGATGGTGCTTAAAATAGAACGATGCAAAACAAATAAAGCATTGGTTATTATTATAGAAGTATATTATTATTTTAATGTTCGAAAATCTACATAAAACTAAAAAAAGGGAAGTGAATTGGTGGTTTCGTAAATATTTAAAAAGGAGGAGGTAACGACAAAAAAAGAAAAGTCTAAAATAAAATGTATCGCCCCCCCCCTATTTTTTTAACTATAGCCGGGGGGGGGGTTTTATGCGTACTTTATAAATAAACCACAACAAAAGCCTATCATCACGGGAAAAACTCGCAAACCTCGTGTTCAAACAAAAATATTGAGAAGGAAACAAAAAAGTCATCACACATCGGCTATCAAATACCAAATGTAATAACAGCTATACACAGGTGCTTTTAACGCATGCAGGAGCTCCCCCCCCTTCATCGACATGAAAGCCTGCTGCGTCGAAATGGTACCTTTGCTTATGAAATAAAAAAAAAAAAAACCATTAAAGTATTTATTATCATGATTTACATTTTTGGAATAGAATTTACATTTATAATATTTATATTAAAAAAATCCCACTTAAGCAAAAAATTGTTTCTATTAACACGATCAGTTTCATACATCTTCTGTGTGTGTCTTCGGTAGATTGTCATCCTGTAACTTAGTGTCTAGAACAGAGTGGTGTGTGGTTGGTGGGTCGCTTGTCTTCTCATAGGCAGGAGGACTAAGTGCCTGGGTGGAGTCAGCCAGGTAGCTGAGTAAAGACACGCCCCTTGATTCACGGGAGCCAATGAAGAAAGAGCCATCTGCATCCTGTATCTGACGCATCATGGACTACAGCATAAAAGGACAGATGACATCATGAAATGACATTTAAGCTCTTCAGATGAAAGGCAACAGAAGAATGAGGTGAAGTGGGTCATTTCTGCCTCACTAGCTTCTTTTTGCTCAATGACACCAGACTCCAGACGCTCAAAAACCTTGCCAACATCAGCACAAATCTTGTTTGGGTTTGTGTGGCACCATTTCAACTTTGTGCGTCATAATGAGGATGACAGAACGATTTTCCTGAATCATTTTTTGTCACAGTCTGTGTTGGCTTTTACTCAAGATCTCACTGGGGTCACATCGAACAATCTGTCACGTAATAATCCTAAAGCACAGATAAAATCTCACAGCGCACAACCGGCTTCACTTATAGTTGTCTCTGCACAAACCAGGATAGGAGAATGTATTTTAGCATCGGAAATTACACACTTCACCTTTAAATCATTGTGAGCGGTCATGCTGGGAGTCTGTGTGGATGGATGTAGGTCACAAACTCACTAGAAAGTATTTCTCAGTGAAACTGGGTGTGTTGGGAGGCGTCCAGCTATATACGGATCCCTTTCTGCTGTGGATGGACTGGCGGCTGGTGGACGCTGTGAGAGGCCTCACCTCAGAGCTATCAAAAGGACTAAAGGAAGAAAAAGTGAAGGAACAAGAAACTGTGAGGGAAAATGGACTCCAGTCCGCTTACAAGTGCAAAATAACAATTTTATGAAAAGACACAGACAGTAAACACAAAGCAGAAGACTAGTGTCTAAGGATTAAATATATATTGGTGTTTGGATTTAAACTGGAATATATATTGTGCTTAGAGATAACTACAGATCTAGCTAGTTGTTACCCGTATATTGTCCAAATTGTAGGTGTAACATCACCTCCCACCTTAACCATAGCCCAACACATAGCCCCACCCTTACACCTTAAAAATAATCTTACCCATAATCCCACTCCGTCCTAACCCTCAGCATAATTCTGAGTGTCCCTAAGTCTCCTATACTTACTTTTACCACAAAGTAATCTACCACCCAATGCTCAAAATGACTTTCAAGTTGTTTTTAAGTTATATTTTTAAGCTTGTGATCAAAAACAAAAAAATTGTTGTTTTAAGAAATTAGTTTTATTCAGCAAAGAATTAGCAAGGATGCAATAAGCTGATCAAAAGTGACAGTAAATAAATTTACAATGTTACAAAAAAAAGTATTTTTCAAATAAATGCAAAATATTTTTTTTCCCAATTAATCAAAGAATCATGAAAGCGGGACACTGTTTTTAACATTGATTATAATAAAAAAAAAATTTTGAGCAGCAAATCAGCATATTAGAATGATTTCTGAAGGATCATGTGACACTGAAGACTGGCGTAATGATGCTGAAAATTCAGCTTTACATCACAGGAAGTTTATTACATTTTAAAATATATTCAAATAGAAAACAGTTATTTTAGATTGCAGTTATAATATTGCTTGGTTTACTGTATTTATTCAATGAATGCAGTTTGGGTGAGCAAAAGAAACTCATTGAATGAATTATGCATTTTTTTATTTATTTAAAATAAAATATTTTATTATCAGTTATTTGTAAATGTTATACATTCATATTTAATAATTTCCTATTAACTTTGTCAAAATGTTTAACACAAAATCTAACCTTTATTGTAATCTAAAATTCAAACTAACTTGTGATTGTTCTTTTTTCCTGCATTTATTTGCATGCTAAATTAAGTTTGTTGTTATATATCTCAAGTCAACATGAAACAGCATTCACATGGTTTTCTGTTTTTTCTAAACCATATATATACATGGTATCGAAAGTATTCAGACCCCTAAAAATTTTTTCACTGTACTCTTTGTGATATTGCAGCCATATGGCTAGCAAACAAAAAAAAAAAAAATCATTTCAGTTATTTTTTTTTTTCCTCATTAATGTACACACAGCCCCCATATTACAGAAAACACGAATTGTTGACATTTGTTGCAGATTTTCTGGGTAAAAAGACAACTGAAATATCACATGGTCCTAAGTATTCCGACCCTTTGCTCAGTATATAGTAGAAGCAACCTTTTGATCTAATACAGCCATGAGTCTTTTTGGGAAAGATTCAACAAGTTTTTCACACCTGGATTTTGGGATCCTCTGCCATTCCTCCTTGCAGATCCTCTCCAGTTCTGTCAGGTTGGATTGTAAACGTTGGTAGACAGCCATTTTTAGGTCTCTCCAGAGATGCTCAATTGGGTTTAAGTCAGTGCTCTGGCTGGGCCATTCAAGAACAGTCACAGTGTTGTTGTGAAGCCACTCCTTCGTTATTTTAGCTTTGTGCTTAGTGTCATTGTCTTGTTGGAAGGTAAACCTGTCTGAGGTCCTGAGCACTCTGCAGAAGGTTTTCGTCCAGGATATCCCTATACTTGACCGCATTCATCTTTCCCTCAATTGCAACCAATCGTCCTGTCCCTGCACCTGAAAAACACACCCACAGCATGATGCTGCAACCACCATGCTTCACTGTTTGCACTGTATTAGACTGTTGAGAGCAGTGCCTGGTTTTTCTCCAGCACATACCGGGCTAGAATAAGGCAAAATTTCTATCTTGTCTCATCAAGACCAGAGAATCTCAGTTCTCACACATCTCACAACATCCGATGCCGGCTTTCATGTGGCTTGCCTAGAGAAGGCTTCCGTCAGGGGGGGGATAGCCACTCGGCCATAAAGCCCAGATTGGTGGAGGGCTGCAGTGATGGTTGAGTTTCTACAACTTTCTCTCATCTCCCGACTGCATTTCTGGAGCTCAGCCACAGTGATCTTTTGGTTCTTCTTTACCTCTCTCACCAAGGCTCTTCTCCCCCGATTGCTCAGTTTGGCTGGACGGCCATTTCTAGGAAGGGTTCTGGTCGTCCCAACGTCTTCCATTTAAGGATTATGGAGGCCACTGTGCTCGTAGGAACCTTAAGTGCAGCAGAAATTTTTTGTAACCTTGGCCAGACCTGTACCTTGCCACAATTCTGTCTCTAAGCTCTTCAGGCAGTTCCTTTGACCTCAATGATTCTCATTTGCTTGACATGCACTGTGAGCTGTAAGGTCTTATATAGATAGGTGTTTGGCTTTCCTAATCAAGTCCAATCAGGATAATCAAACCAGCTTGACTCAAATGAAGGTGTAGAACCATCTCAGGATGATCAGAAGAAATGGACAGCAACTGAGTTAAATAAATGAGTGTCACAGCAAAGGGTCAGAATACTTAGGACCATGTGACATTTCAGTTTTCTTTTTTAATAAATCTTCAAAAATGTCAACAATTCTGTGTTTTTCTGTCAATATGGGGTGATGTGTGTACATTTATGAGGAAAAAAAAATTAACTTAAATTATTTTTAGCAAATGGCTGCAATATAATAAAGTGTGAAAAATTTAAGGGGTCTGAATACTTTCCGTACCCACTGATATACACTCCTATATATTTTTTTTACATATACTTGCTGACATTTACTGTTTTACTCAATAAAGAAGAGAGATGGCATGAAAAAAACTCACTCAGGTTCTAAATGCACATATGAGGAGTGGCAGTGCGTGTTTGTCATCACTGCTTGATGAGAAGTGACACTGCTAACAGAGACTAAGCAGAACCAGAGGAAATGAGGTGATGGCTGTGAACTAACACACACACACACACACACACCTGTCCACGGCCGAGCGTGGAGATGCTGAACAATGCTGTAAGTTGTGTTTATTTTAGTGCCGCTGTAAAAAAGAGGCTATGAAAAATCTTTTCCACCTGGACTGTGTAAAGTGTAATTGGATCGGTGTGTGTGTGAGAGGGAGGGGGCAGAGGGATGGACTATTTATCCTTCTCTCTGCAGTCAGCTGGTCTTCCACAGCTGGTGCGTGTTAGCCGATAGCAGAGCTGCACTTACAGGGGGTGTTTGTATGTGAGATCAGTGTCATGTCTACTCGGTTACATGAAAAAAATGTTAGGACCATAAAAGCAGTCCACATTTGCGCTATATTCCAGTTCTTCAGAAGTCAGAATAACTCCTAGTGAAGTTATTATTTGCTGAAAATCTTGCCCTATGAAGCCCTCAAATCTCCTTCGTGGTTCTACAAATAAGATGCATTGAACTACCATCCAAAAGTTTTGGGTTGGTAAAAATGTTTTCAAATGTTTTTGAAAGAAGTCTCTTATGCTCACTAAGGCAGCATTTATTTGATCAAAAATACAGTAAAAATTTGTAATATTGTGAAATATTATTACATTTTGAAATAACTGTTTTTTATGTTAATACATTTTAAAATGCAATTTATTCCTGTGATGCAAAGCTGAATTTTCAGCATCATTACTCCAGTCTTCAGTGTCACATGATCCTTCAGAAACATCATGATTTAATGTGCAAGAAACATTTATTATTATTAACAATGTTGAACAGTTATGCTGCTTAATATTTCTGTGGAAACCATGATACATTTTTTCAGGATTCTTTGAATAGAAATGTCAGAAGAACAACATTTATTTGAAAAAGAAGTAGTTTGTATGAATGTAAAAGTATTTACTGTTACTTTCAATCAATTTAATGCATCCTTGCTATATAAAAGTATTAACTGTTAATTGTAAAAGAAATTCTGAACCCAGTTTTTGCAGTCAAGTTTCATACAGGAGTGTACAAGATGTGTGTAAAAGTTGAGTTTGGTGTCACTGACATTAAATAAAGTCAATAAAGTCTTAAAGTGCCCTGTCAATCACTTTCAAGTATTTCACAGCACTTTTAGCACTTTAAAAAGTTTGTCTCGTAAACTCCACACGTTCACTTACTTCCAAACCACCTCTAGTTGTAGCTTGATGGTTCCCAGTTCTGTAATGTCCACAACCATCATCTGCGGCCGTGCTGTGAAAAAATCTGCACTCCTGCATGTTACCATGCCGACCAGAATAGATTTCAACCCCTTGACCTCTGTTACCTGCAGGACATTTCAGAAAACCTTTCAGATTCTGCAGATGTTGTTGGCTTGACTAGAGTTTTTGAGGGAAATTATAATAATTATGATGATATTTCTAGTTGTTGCTATGTTGTAGCTAGAATATTGCTATGTGGTTGCTGGAATGTTGCTAGAGTGTTGATTTATGGTTGTCATGGTATTTTTAATGGTTGCTATGGTGTTTTGGTGGTTGCTAGAGTGTGGATGCTGTGTTTTTTGCTGGTCACTAGAATGTTGCTATGTGGTTGCTGGGGTTTTTGGTGGTTGCAAGAGTGTTGCTATGTGGTTGCTGGGGTTTTTGGTGGTTGCAAGAGTGTTGCTATGTGGTTGCTGGGGTTTTTGGTGGAAGCTAGAATGTTCCTTTGAGGTTGCTGGGGTTTTTAGTGGTTGCTAGAATGGTGCTAGAATGTCGCTATGTGGTTGCTATGGTGTTCTTGGTGGTTACTAGAATGTTGCTATGTGGTTGCTGGGGTTTTTGGTGGTTGCTAGTGTGTTGATTTATGGTTGTCATGGTATTTTTAATGGTTGCTGTGGTGTTTTGGTGGTTGCTAGAATGTTCTCGGTGGTTGCAAGAGTGTTCCTATGTGGTTGCTGTGTTTTTTGGTGGTTGTTAGAATGTTGCTATGCGGTTCCTGGGGTTTTTGATGGTTGCTAGAGTGTTGCTATGTGGTTGCTGGGGTTTTTGGTGGTTGCTAGAATGTTGCTATGTTGTTGCTAGAATGTCGCTATGTGGTTGCTATGGTGTTCTTGGTGGTTACTAGAATGTTGCTATGTGGTTGCTGGGGTGTTCTGGGTGGTTGCTAGGGTATTTTTGGTGTTTGCTAAAGTGTTGCTATGGTGTTGCTAGAATGTTGCTATGTGGTTGCTAAAGTGTTCCTATATGGTTGCTGGGGTTTTTGGTGGTTGCTAGAATGTTGCTATGTTGTTGCTATATGGTTTCTAGTGTGTTCTTGTTGGTTGCTAGACTATTGCTTTGCTATGTGGATATATATCTGGTGGTTGCTATGCTGTTGCTAAAATATTGCTAGGGTGTTGCTATGCAGTTGCTGGTAGTTTCTAGAGTGTTGATTTATGGTTGTCATGGTATTTTTAATGGTTGCTATGGTGCTTTTGGTGGTTGATAGAGTGTTCCTATGTGGTGGTTGCTAGAATGTTGCTATGTGGTTGCTGGGGTTTTTGTTGGTAGCTAGAATGTTGCTATGTGGTTGTTGCAATGTGTTTGCTAGGGTGTTTTTTATTTTTGTTTTTTTGTTTTTTTTTTATGTGTTATTCTATGTGTCATTATGTGGTTGAAAGGGTATTTCTGATAGTTGTTAGAGTGTTGCAATGTGGTTGCTAGGGTGTTTTGGTGGTTGCTAGAATGATGCTATGTGGTTGATAGGTTGTTCTTGGTGGTTGCTAGGGTGTTCTGTGTGTGTATTTTATATTTGAGATCTGATTCTAAGTGACAGGGGTTTAGGAAAGGATAAAAAGCATTCATCTTTTTCATCTGTAGTAGTTTGCCTAATTTTCAGGGATGGAATCAATTTCAGACAATCAAACCTTTCATAACCATTATTCCACTGGTCCAAAAGCTTCAAGACAGTCTGTTAAACATCTCTACCATTCTCTCTCAGGGGTTTGTGGGAGGTTTATTGTGTCATATGTCAATCTATTTAGATCTAACAAACAGTATAAGGACAAAAGGCCTGAAATCTTCTGTCATCGCAAGCCCCACAGGTGACCTCGACAGAAAAAAAAAAAAAAAAAAAAAAGTGGTTTGCACAGGTGTGTGCGTGCGTATAGGTGGATGGGTTCACCTTAATCTCAAAGTTCCCATGGATGTGAGGGAGGAAGACCATTTCTTCTTCGTCCCACAGCTGTTGGTCATCCGTCTGGATTCGCCCTCTGATTCTCCATCGCTGTCGGCCCAGCCGGATCAACACCTACACAAAATGAGACGCTCAATGTGGGTGTGTATGTGTAAAAATTACCCCAATGACTTTTGGACAATTACAATACCATATAAAAGTACAGTTTAATTTTTTTATATATTATTAAATATTACATTTTAAATACCTTTTTATTTAATGTTTTTTTAAAGTTAATTAAAATCCTAAATGACCTTGAATTGTATTGTCGATTACACAATGTAACAAAAATTTGTTTCACTTACAATTTCTATGGTTCTTCTTTAATTCTGTGGTACTAATTATTAATAGTATTTATTTTCACGTAGCATTGATATTTTGGTAAATATTTTGGTCAGGTCAATTTTAGAACTTCTATCATTAATTATAATATTTCGTACAGTAACATACTTCATTACGTTTATTCTTTTTTACTATAATCTTGCATGTTTTTATTTATTTGATTTTTTTGGTATTTTGGCTTTTGCAAGGAGGGACCATTCTAGAAGTGTTCTGTAACTTCTGTAATGTTCTAGTGCTTTCTGGAACATTCCAGAATATTGTGGGACTAAAAGACAAAAATCATCCAATGTACACTTCTCACTTCTTCTTTTGGACGACTCACTTTTGTCAAACTCCACTAAAAAAAAATATAATATTAAAAAAAGCAATACTTTTTCTTTTGAAATACCAAAATTTGGCTCAAAGGGTGATTCACACCATTGGTCAATAATGCTGGAAATGTGACATTTGACTACTGTTATAGTGAAATATTATTCGCTACCTGCAACTGTCAAATCTTGCTACTCGCGAAAACGCGCTTTTATACGTTTGCCTTATAACTTGTCGAAGTCTATGGTTATAGTGCCACTTAGTGGTAAAAGGCAGCAAATACCCATTCCCAATGTTGCCATGGTGGGAATTGCAGCAGTAAAAGTATTATTCTGGTTGAGTACCATCTGTACATATACATGTCCATAGTTATTATTATCATACAACCACTAAAATCACTTTGGGTTAAAAAATAATAATAAAAACAGTTCTGAGAGTTCTAGGTTTATGTTTGCATATATTTTCATATAGAATGAAATGAAGTTCATATTCCTTGTCTTAATTTTCCAAATAATTTTTGGCATGACTGCATGTGAATGTGTGGTCTCATGCATGAAACGGCTGATGGCTCCTGAGACAGCATTCCACTGTGCATGAAGTCATTGGAAACCTGGCCTTAACAATGTAATCTAAATAGCTGGTGGAATATGTCATTTCTGCCTAATATTTTAACAAAAGAACCATCATGCATTGTTGTCCTTCATAGGCTGATAGAACAGTGAGTCTTGGATTAAGAGTAATGTTTTGGGGTCGAATATGTCTTTATTACTTTTACGTATTAAACAGATAGTTCTGTCATCCTTTTTATTCATGTCGTTCCAAACCTGTATGGCTTTCCGTGGTGCTTTTTGTCATTTTGGGAGACCATGAATGTTTGTCCTCATTCACTTTCATTGGAAAGCAGCAGCATGAACATTCTGCTAAATGCTTCCCTTTGTGTTACACACCGAGTCCATACAGGTTTGGAGCAACATGAGTAAATGACAGAAGTTTCATTTTTGTGTGAACTATCCCTTTAAGTGTATAACCACAGTAGGATGTTGGGTTAAACCTCCTCACCTCATACTGATCTCCAGGGCAGAGCCGAGCAAAGCCTATCAAACCTGCCTCATAAAAAGTGAAAAAATTAGCTGAGAACGGTCAATTTATGGATCTACATTTTTCCGCTGAAACCAAATTCATATCAACCCGATTTCAAAAAAGTTGGGACACTGTACAAATATTATTGTGAGTAAAAAAGGAATGGAATATTTACAAATCTCATAAACTTATATTTTAATTCACAATAGAATATAGATAACATATCAAATGCTGAAAGTGAGACATTTTGAAATGTCATGCCAAATATTGGCTCTTTTTGGATTTCATGAGAGCTACACATTCCAAATAAAGTTGGGACAGGTAGCAATAAGAGTCCGGAAAAGTTATAAGGAACAGCTGGAGGACCAATTTTTGCAACTTATTAGGTCAATTGGCAACACGATTTGGTATAAAAAGTGCCTCTCAGAGTGGCAGTCTCTCTCAGAAGTCAAGATGGGCAGAGGATCACCAATTCCCCCAATGCTGCGGCGAAAATAGTGGAGCAATATCAGAAAGGAGTTTCTTAGAGAAAGATTGCAAAGAGTTTGAAGTTATCATCCTCTACAGTGCATAATATATTCCAAAGATTCAGAGAATCTGGAACAAATTTCTGTGCGTAAGGGTCAAGGCCGGAAAGTCATACTGGATGCCCGTGATCTTCGGGGCCTTTGACGGCACTGCATCACATACAGGAATTCTACTGTAATGGAAATCACAACATGGCTCAGGAATACTTCCAGAAAACATTGTTGGTGAACACAATCCACCGTGCCATTCGCTGTTGCCGGTTAAAACTCTATAGGTCAAAAAAGAAGGCTTATCTAAACATGATCCAGAAGCGCAGCTGTTTTCTCTGTGCCAAGGCTCATTTAAAATGGATTGTGGAAAACTGTTCTGTGGTCAGACGTATCAAAATTTGAAGTTCTTTTTGGAAGACTGGGACATGTCATCCGGACTAAAGTGGACAAGGACAACCCAAGTTGTTATCGGTGCTCAGTTCAGAAGCCTGCATCTCTGATGGTATGGGGTTGCATGAGTGCGTGTGGCATGGGCAGCTTACACATCTGGAAAGGCACCATCAATGCTGAAAGGTATATCCGAGTTCTAGAACAACATATGCTCCCATCCAGACGTAGTCTCTTTCAGGGAAGACCTTGCATTTTCCAACATGACAATGCCAGACCACATACTGCATCAATTACAACATCATGGCTGCGTAGAAGAAGGATCCGGGTACTGAAATGGCCAGCCTGCAGTCCAGATCTTTCACCCATAGAAAACATTTGGCGCATCATAAAGAGGAAGATGCGACAAAGAAGACCTAAGACAGTTGAGCAACTAGAAGCCTGTATTAGACAAGAATGGGACAACATTCCTATTCCTAAACTTGAGCAACTTGTCTCCTCAGTCCCCAGACGTTTGCAGAATGTTATAAAAAGAAGAGGGGATGCCACACCGTGGTAAACATGGCCTTGTCCCAACTTTTTTTTTGAGATGTGTTGATGCCATGAAATTTAAAATCAACTTATTTTTCCCTTAAAATGATACATTTTCTCAGTTTAAACATTTGATATGTCATCTATGTTGTATTCTGAATAAAATATTGAAATTTGAAACTTCCACATCATTGCATTCTGTTTTTATTCACAATTTGTAGTGTCCCAACTTTTTTGGAATCGGGTTTGTATATGTGAGGTGCTGTGTACCTTTCATTTTGATTTGCAGCTCACCCAGCAGGATTTCCAGTTCTCCTTCCATTGCACACATATCCTGCAGGTAGAGATGAGTGTGAAAAAGAGGCATTTCTGAAGTGAGATGTTTGGATTTACATAATAGGTTCTTTTTATTAGTGCATTTATTAGAAATCATGTTAACAAAGGAGAAGTGTGGTTACGAAGTGTTATTGTGTTGGGCTAGTCAGGATGTTTTGAAAGAGCCATGGAGCCACAGTGTTTACTCTTTTTGGGAAAACGACCACACAAATGGCTTACTTATTGTTTGTTGTGTGTGTACGGTGTCCAAGAGAGACTTTACCTCCAGGCTGTGTCTGTGGTTGCGGTTCAGCTCCAGAAGACTCTCTCTAGACTGTCGTGAAGACGGGGACAGAGAGAACGCTCTCTTCATGTTCAAAGCACCTTGGCACAGCCGCCACTGGATACAATAGGACTCATACAGCTCTTCTACCTGTTGACATCCACATTCACATGATACAAGTTTATTCTTAGCTGACTAGTGTTCATATATATAACCAAATTAAAGTATTATGAAGTTGTGTTACCTTACTAATTTGAAACTCAAGGCGTCGTATGTATCTCTCTAAGGCTCGTATCTTCCTGTTGTTGGCAAGCAGGATATAACAGCATTACATTTTGTAACCTTTGGCTTTAAATGCAATTTTTAATCGACTATATGGTACAAATACTAACATTAAAGTCTCAAAAATATGTTTTTGTAAAGGGAACAACACTCAAATGATTGAATATCAGCATTTGTTGACAACTTACCTTTTCCAGGTCATAGAAAAAAGCCTGAGGAATGAAGAATAGATTTTTGTAGTTATTTATTTACTTTAAATGAACACATAGTGTAAAAAATTTAATAAAATAATAAAAAGCTGGATTATAACTAGTTAAGATTAGAGTGTAAAGTTATTCTCAGTATAAAGTCTCACCAGTCTGGAGTTTCTCTTTGTGTCTCTCTGCTGGGATGACAGGAAGTCCAGCTCTGTTTGATGGTTTTCCAAGTAGTCCCTATATGAGATGAGATGACATTAACATTCACAAGACTAGTGTGTGCGGTTCCATGAGTCCATTCATTTCTCTACTGCAATGACTGCACATACTTGAGCCCTTTCCTCAAAGCCTGGAAGATTTTGTCCACCTGCTCGGGCTGTTGCCCCCAGATGCTGCTGCCCACCCGACTCGAAGAAGGTATTCTGGGAGATTTCCCTGCTATGACTTTTGTGCGGAGAGAGCTACGAGCCGAGGAAAGTCTGTGGGATGAGATGGAATAGTAGAGACAATGAAAAAAAAAAAGAATTATTAAATAAAATTGGGTTATATATACATATACTATTGTAAAAGTTTGATCTAAATTAATTTTTTAAAGAAATTAATACTTTTGTTAAACAAGGACGCATTAAATCAATCAAAAGTGACAATAAAGACATTTACAATGCTACGAAATATTTAAATTTAAAATAAATGCTGTTCTTTTGAACTTTCTATTCATCAGAGAATCCTGAAAATGATGCATCACAGTTTCCACAAGCAGCACAGCAGCACTGTTTTCCCCATTGATAATAATAAGAAATGTTTCTTGAACAAAAAAATCAACATGAATCAAATCAAGAATGATTTATGAAGGACCATGATGTGACACTGAAGACTGGAGTAATGATGCTGAAAATTCAGTTTTGCATCACAGGAATAAATGACATTATAATATATTCAACTATAAAACAGTTGTTTTAAATAATAATTAATTCACAATATGAATGTTTTTACTGTATTTTTTGCTCAATTAAATGCAGCTTTGTTGAGCATAAAACACTTAAAAATCATAAAAAAATCTTACCGACTCCAACTATGAAAATTAATCAAAAATGACAGCACACTCAAGAAAAATCTTCATCTTTTAAAATAATCAAATAATAAGTTTATATAGATAGCTGTTTATTTTGTCCTTTTCTGAACCCAAAATTGAACTTCACAAATGTATGCAATAATTTTGACAATTTCCACATTTCATTAAGTAGCACGCAGTGGTTTTCAGCTGGCCAGGACAATAAGAACAGCTTCTTTATTACAAAATTAGCAACATTAGAATGCTTTCCTAAAACAGTGTTATAGTAATGGCTGCTGAAAACTATGTTCTTAAGATCACATTGCAGTTATTTCAACTATAACAATCATTTTGAACATTAATAATGCTTTTGAATGTATTTTTGGTAAATAAAATACTACTTTGGTCAACAGAAGTATCAATTCTCTTTCCAAAACCAACATTTGTTTTAGCAATTCCAAACTTTTTAACAGTAGCATGTTTTTATATTCAGAATTGAATCCTCATATCCCATTTTAGTTACACCCACAATATAATCTACATATTTCAGCCATGTTCTGATAGTGTATGCTTACACAGCATAACAAACCCAATGACTCTGAAATGTAAATAAACTGTTCTCTTAGGGACGGCATTCCTCAGCGCTGCTCTGGGGTCACCAATAACACAAGCTCTGGCTCTCACATCAATATATTCCTTCCTGTCTCCATCACTGACATCTCCGCTGTAACTCGAGGTCCCTCAGTGGACAATGTCACATGTGACGTCCATTTTCTAAGGAATAAAGAGCTTGATTTTCTATACTCAGCCCTCTACGTTCTAACATACTTGTAGTGTTTAGAAGCATTGTAATAGTATGTAAAAGAATTTTCCAGTGTAACATAATTCATGTTTTTTTGCTTACACGAATTAGTCACTACCCAACAAGGTTGTACACAGTCTCAAGATGAGTAATCTGGAATTTTTTTGTAAAACAGATATAAAATTGTTGATATACAGTGCTCACTTGCCTTCGCCCAACTGCAAATAAAGGTTCATCAAAATGAGTTACAAAACTGGGAAAAAAATAGAGATATTTGGATTAATCGATTAAACATGTTCAGAGGTTTTAATTAATCTCAGAGGTTTTTGTTTTGATGCAACCTCATGCTTCTTCCAAAAAAAATGATTTGTTAGCTACAAAAAGGACCTACTTAAAATAAGTGAAATTTTCTACAAATCCCAAACAATTTATTTATAATTTAGTTTACAGAGGGCTGCACAATTAATCGAATTTCTAATCACAATTGCAATTATGGATGCCACAATTACGTAATAGTTCAAAGCGGCAATTAATCGTTCAAAGTCCACTTATGTTATTCTGTGTGCTTAAGATGCTTTTTTTTCTTTCTACATGTTATCTTAAGGGTTTTTTCCATTGTTTTAATTTTAGTTTTAGTATAACACTATAATACCATTTATATTTGTACTTTTTTTATCATTTAAAGAAGAAACCAATCCGATGTATAGTTGACATTTGAGGCTTAATACTACAGAAAAGCACAAAGTTTTTCAGTTAATGTTTTCAGCTTGTTTATTTTCATATAAAAATACAGCATGCAGTTGCATCAAACAATGGTATAAACATCATTCAATGTACATTAAGATAATAGTACTTAATAATCGCAATTGCAATTTCAAGGCAATAATCGACAATTATGATTTTTGTCATAATCGTGCAGCCCTACAGAGTAGGATACAAAATATAAGCACGATAACCTCAAAATAATTTTAAAAAATCAGTGTTGACAATTGTAGAGATAAACTAACCGTATCCAATCAACTCAATCTACAAAAGTCAAAAGAGTGGTTGAAATCTACTTCGCTAGAACTATAAATCCATAATCTTAACAGGACTGTAGCTGACAGCGATCGATTAATCTGCAGTTTACTAAGCAATTAAATGCTTAAAAAGCATTTTCCTCACAACGCAGTTTTGTGAAGCTTTTGCCATACAATAAAGAGTTTACAAATTGGAAGCAGGCGGAGATGCCTGTGAAGTTGTTTTGGCCTTTGTCTGCAATCATTTAGTTTCAATCTTTGACTTGGATGGGAATGCAGGAATTTAGTGCTATTGTGACAAATAAAATAAAACTTTGCACACACATACACAGAGGCAGCTGTGTTTACTTATGTAAGATGTCACACTGCTCAGATGATGCTTGTACTCGAATCCGAACCGTGCATCCTCTCAGGACCTTTGGTTCTTGAAATAACTACTATTACATAATAACCGATGCTTGTTTGTGTTACAGATTGTTTGGAATGGTATAAGGCTGAAGAACTATATAAGGCTGATGATACACAGGGCAACTTTTTGAGCAATTTTGCTTGGGCACTTTCCCATTGATGATAGGTAACAAATTTCTATCTGGATAATTTAGATCGGTTGTGGGCCTTGTGTCTCACCTGGTCGCCCGTTGCCGGCAACATTGCTCAAAAAGTTGCCGCGTGTATCATCAGCCTAAGCAATCAAAGAAAACCGTAAACCACATCAGATATAAGCTAAGCTCCGTTCCAAAACCTAGTGAGCTCCCTGCTAAGGCCACTTCCTATGCCTCCTAATTGACTATTTGGAACATCAGTAGAGCTTGCTGTAAGCTAACAAAGCGATATTCAAGTATAGTGTATAAAAGTACATAAAGACACATATTACATCAAATATATCATTTTTAATTAGATTAATTTAATTAGACACTACTTGAACTTCCTCCATACTTTTCAGTACTGAATGAAACATCTTTATGATGCTTTAAAATGCTGTTTAGGTAAGTAGCTAATTTGGACCCCTTTTTTCACTTTACTAAGTCTGGGAATATTCTAGATACATAATTATAGGAAAAGGTCAAGCATCGCAGATAATGACTTTAGATCCCAAATGCATAAACATAACATAGTAACTTGAACATAAACATCACAAGTTGTCAGATGCCAGAGGTAGATTTTATGTTGTTGCCAGTGTCTGTTTAAATATTATTTATGATAAATATTAATATATTAATTATTTTTTATTTTTATATTTTCATTATAGCGCTTCTGTCAGTTCTATTAGTTCTTGTTTTTGCGAATATAAATTTATCTACATTTCTGTTTTAGTACTAGCAATTTTAATACTGTTATTTTAGATTTTCTTTTTTTCAATCTAATATTTATATTCTATTTTATTTCAGCTTTATTTTAAATACGGTTTTAGCTTTACAGTTGTTGTTTTTTTAAGAGAAGCTACTTTTCTAAAATTTATATTTAATTTTATTTCAGCTTTATTTCAATTACTGAAAAACTATTTTTTTAGTTTCTAGTTTTACTTTTCAGTAACAGTAACACCATGAATGGCTTTATTGCAAGAATATTCTGGACTCCTCCCAAATGTTTTGTCCTCAATTTTGCAACAAGGCCTCTCAGAGATGTCCTCATGGCAAAAATTCCAGCGACCAAGAGTCATGCTTTCCATGGGATTCCATGACCCCTGCTTTGAGGAAATGTATCTTAATAAAAGTGCAAATAATGCAGTCTGACACACATGGAAACACATCATCTTCTCTCAAACACAAACCATACTTGCTTACCTTCTCCGGCCACCGAGTGCGTTTACTCCAGTGAAGGAGCGGCTCCGCTGCACCATGCCGCCGTCAGCCGGACAATCAAACTTTAGCTTTACTGACATCTCGCCTCCACCTACAACACACACAAACACAAGAAAAACAGTTAGAAATTCGCTTTTCGTTTGAGTCATTGCCTACAACCAATCACAACACCAAAACAATGCATTAAAATCACTCAGAACATGCTAGCATCTTAAAAAATACTAGTAAAGATCAGGACAAATTTTTGTCATTGTCACATTTGCACTTGTGTTACACACACACACACACATCTGCTGAACATGAAGCTCCTCTTCACGAACCCCCGGGCTCTCATTTATCAACTGAGCGGCTACTAATGTCGTGACAGCCACCCTATTCTCCTCAATGACAAATGTCCATGTCTCGGTTCCATCTCTCCTCATCCCATAATTCCTCTCTCCTCTGTTACTGTACACAGTTTTTGAACATTGCTCAGACACAGAGGCCCCCAAACGCCTACAGTGGCCCCAAAAAGACACTAAAGGTTGTCACGAAGTGAAAATTCACCAATCTATTTTCTTAATGCATGTTATAGATCTTACTGGGAACAATTTATCTGTACATATTTCATTTTTGAAGTTTTTGGACCTTGTAATATTTAATCAAATTGCCATAATAGGATCTTCCAGTGAAAAGGGCAGACTGTGATTACCTTAGACTGCAAAATATCAAAATTATCTGGCATTTGTTTCAAATAAAGAAAAAAACTGAGTGCAGACGATGATTTTAAATGTGACTTAAGTGTCCAAACGCTGTTTTACCTCACTGCTGTTGGCTGTAATATTCACTTATGGCTTTTGCACCTGTTTGGCTAAAGCAAACTATTTTGGTGACAGTGGCACACAAGAGAGAGACAGAACGGAGAAAGTGAGAGGAAGACAGGATGAAGAGGAGAGACAGAGGACAGGAAAGAGACAGAGAGAGATGTCTTGATTGCAAACGCAGAGGTGGTTATCAGTCTCTCATGTTCCTTTTCCTACAAGGGGAAGAGAAAGATCTGTGGGGTAGATGAAAAACTGTGGGGGGTAGATGGGCAAGGACTTTCAGAACCATGTTTGTAAGAAACATTGAATCAGTGTTATGACAGCTGCTATCACTATGACAAGTAACGTTAGAGTTAAGGAAAATATAAATCAAGGAAGAAGAAAATGAGTGGTGCTAGTCTCTAAAAAAAAAAGTTGCAGTCACAATTATAGTGAGTTCCGTGTGGACGCTGTTTACCTCAATTCGGGTCCCTCATTCAATGTAAGTCTATTCTTTTTTTTTTCTAGGGTTGGAGAAAAATATAGATTTTCCAGTTAATCTCTATCTTTATTTAAATGATCTCCACATGCTCCGATATCTCCCAATAGCGACCTTTTTTTCAGTTTCCTGCACCGCTTTTGTACAGGCCTGTTCAATCTACATCTAACTTACACGGCAAAATAAGTCATATCTTACCAGAGTTTGCTGTCTGAATTAAATGTAATAAGTTTTAAAAAGACGTTTACCGCGAAATAATAGCAAAACACGCATTTCTATCCAGTTGTCCTCCTCGCAGGTCACACGTTTACTGCGTGACCAGTCAAACAGCTCGCGAACTATGAATCATTGAATCGTTCAAAAAGACTCATGGACTTCGTGACTGTTTGAATCAATCTGACTGAATCAATTAGAGCGGTTTCCTAATCGACTCGAAGATATCCAGATACCAGTGACTGTGTATTTTAATATATTACAAGAAGGATTGATGCAATACGTTTAAGTTTAATAAAATAAATTAATAAAATCACTCAAATTCGAGTGATTGCATCGATAGACAAGTAGGAGGCGACAAGTGACTGTTAAACGATATGAATGACATGAAGTCTTTCAATTCGTCCAAAACACTGATTCATTTAGAAACGAAACTCTACGAGTGAGTCATTGAATCATTCGCTCATTCGATTTGTTCAAAACACTCATTCATTCACTACTGTGGTGCGTTCCAAACGGGATATAGTGAAAACAGTCATAGCCACCATATTGAAGGGTCGTTCCAAACCGAAGAGCTCAAAACTGGTCACTTCAAAGGGCCCTTCGGAATGAAGGATTTTGAAGGGTACAACTGATGGACACTTAGGGCCCCAATGATCCTTTGCACAGGGAAGTTGTTTGGCGTCACAGAGTTCGACTTCGCCTATAAATGTATATTTTCTATACTACGGTAATATTTTTATGAGTTAGATTTGGTACATTATTATGGTCAAAACGACATTGTACTTCAACAAAATACTTTATCGGCCCATTCAAATGTTTCAAATACATAGACCCAATATACATTACAAATACATATACATTACATTACATATACAAATATACATTATATTTAATGTAAAAGATGGCTGGGGGTCAACAGCGTACAAAATGTATGACGAAGGCACCTCCTTGATCGTCTCGTTAAGATGACACAGAAGTGCGTTCCAAAAAAAGAGTTTTTTGACCCCTGCACCCTTCATCCCTTCGAAGCTCTCACTCCGGAGGGTAAACCCTTTGAAGGGATTAGGCTATTGGGATGAGCCCTTCAAAATGGAACGCAGGGTGTGAGATTTCCAAAATGGGGCGTGAACTCCAAAAGTGGGCAGAATCTCCAAAATGGGGCAGGGTGTCCTCGAACAAAGTTTTTCACCATTGGCTCTGGCTTCAGCCAATTATTATTGACTTACAACAGCCCGGCTCTGCGATCTCATATCGCATAATCTTCTTAACTGCAACTTCTGCAACATCTGTGTTTTAAACAGTTTTTCCCAAACTATAAAAAAAAAGGGGGGGGGGAATAATTCTCCAAAAGTAGTGTGCATCCAGATGCAATGAAAAACTATAAATCAATATATTTTTTTAACGTGACGTTTTTTAACCAATCCTAAGTACACACACAAACACACACACACACACACACACAAAACACACACACCCCGGAGCAGTGGGCAGCCATTTATGCTGCGGCGCCCGGGGAGCAGTTGGGGGTTCGGTGCCTTGCTCAAGGGCACCTCAGTTGCGGTATTGAAGGTGGAAGAGAGTGCTGTACATTCACTCCCCCCCCACCTACAATCCCTGCTGGTACGAGTCGTGGCCTAACCATTAGGCCACGACTTCCGTATGAGGACATAAACACCAGACACAATGTTTGCGTCCAGAGTAGAAGAGAGATTCTTGTAAATGTTTGGCTTTACATGTTAACAGATCACAGAGATGCATTACATAAGATAATGACACCATTTTAATTAAATTTACACAAACAGTTAAATTGATAGTTCAACCATCAAACCCACGGTCATGTCGTTCCAAATATGCTGGTGAGTAAAAAATGTCAATGTTTCATTTTGGGTGAACTTTTCCTTTAAGAAAGACTGTTTAAGAAACTTAAGTCATACTGTACATTTCTTTGATATAATCTACTTATTTGCAAATGACATCTCTAGTTCTGTGCCCATAGTGAATATGCATTTATTTATTTATATAAATACACACACATCATTCTCAGTGGGACGCACATTAAGACTTCTGAGGGTTGGCCATTAAAAATATTAGCACAAAGATAATGTCTAGCATGAGAAACTGCCATACTAAAACTTTTTTCCATTTGTTTTTTGGCAGGAGGAAGAAAAACAGAAGGGTGTAGAGGTATTGTGGATTGACTGGCTTGAACCGTGATTCAGAGTATGAATACTGTCATTCCAAAAACACAAAGATTTGGCTTGAATATTTGCAGCCATGTGGGATAATTGAACATGGCGTACTCATTAACACTTACTGATAACACTAAGCAGTCAAGTATGTGAATCTTCCTGGAAACCATCTGATTGTCATTGATCATTTGTACAGGGGACTCATAGGATTTCACGCCAAAGGGAATAGATAGCTAGTCCAGTGCACACAAAGTTGTGGATCAAGAAAAGCACAGGGTAATGATGGCATCGAAGGGGGGAAGGTTCACAGACTAGGTCATTTGTGGGATGGATTTTGTAGGATGGAACAGGACATAACATATGTTGTTTGATATGAAAGCGTCTGTAGTTTTACAGGTAATTCAGGTATTTTCACAGTTATTTATGTAACACAAAAACAATAGCCAACAATAGCCAAACCTTTATGACTTTCTTCTGCAGATCTAAAAAATTCAAACAGCAGTTGACCCCATTGACTATCATTGTACGGATAAAAAAAAACAGACATTTTTCAAAATATCATGTTTTGTGTTGTTCAGAAGAAACGACATGAGGTTGAATAAATGATGACAGAGTTTTAGTTTTTGGGTAAAATATCCCTTTAAGATCATTAGTCTAAATGCTTAACCATGAAACTACCACCTCATGTGAGACAACCCACATGAAACTCGATCCTCAGCATCTTTTGAAGTCCCTCAGCATCTTCCCTCATACATGTTTGAAATAGAAATGAGGTTTTAATGACACTCATTAACATGCCAGTACATAAGCTGCCTATTTCTATGACCCTGATGAGAGTTCAACCTTAATGGTCTATGCACAAATAGACTGCAACCATCAATATCATATGCATTAACAGAATTTATTAAGATTTATCAAACTGCACATTGCATTGAACTTAGTCATAACAAGAAACAGACCTAACAATACAGACAAGAACCATTTTGGTATGTAGCTTAATCAGGGTCAGGCCTTTGCTTGAATTCACAGGGTCCCGGGGGCTCAGTGTAGTAGTGATGATGACTGTGAAAACCACACAAAAAAATACCAGTTTACCTCCAAAATCTTTCTAACGTGAGAAATTCAAAAAGTGTTTCCATGTGCATTTATGTGAACTCTACCGTATGTTGTATATTAAGAGTGATTAGTGAACTCCTTGATTGCACAATTTTCGTTCTGCCTTTTCGTTTCTCATGGTTTATGATTCTGGTGTTATCTGGAACCTAATCTCTACTGAATAGTGCCTGAGTCATAGATTTCACTCTTAAATAACCTTCAAGAAAGAGATCTCAGGGGTCTCAGCTGTAAATGAACCATGCCCCCCTCAGTGCAAACCACATAGAGCTCATACACACCCACACACAAACAAACACATCACCCCATCAATCCATACTGGAGCAAAGCAACGGATGACAGCACTCAGAACATGAATTAAATAATGTTGAGATGAAGATTTCTTGTGAAAAATCATCACCTTTATTCTGCTGTTTAAGATATTATTTCCCAATACCAACACAAACCACAAAGCAGGGCTGATGTGTAATGGGAATTGTATGTGGTGCCCCAAGTAATAGTTATAGTGATCTTTGTCTTAGGCTGATGATACACGGGGCAACTTTTTGAGCAATTTTGCCGGGCAACTTTTTTTGAGCAGTGTTGCTTGGGCACTTTCCCATTGGGTAACAAATTTGGATACTTTAGATCGGTCATGGGCCCTGTGTCTCACCTGGTTGCCATTAGCAAAAGTTGCCCTGTGTACCATCAGCCTAAGACAAAGATCACTATAACTATTGTTCATAATTGGGGGTTTGCCCCCCCCCCCCCGCACCACACCCTTAAATATAAAAATTACAATAATGTAAATACTACAAACAAAAGTATGACTTCAAATTGTCCTGATGTTTGAGAAGAGATGTTAATACAGTGATCTGCCTAATGGTTTTTGCCTGTTAGGCTGATGATACACGGGGCGACTTTTTGAGCAATTTTGCCGGACAACTTTTTTTAAACAATGTTGCTTGGGCACTTTCCCATTGAGAATGGGTAACAAATTTCTATCTGGATACTTTAGATCGGTCATGGGCCCTATGTCTCACCTGGTTGCCCGTTGATGGCAACATTGGCCAAAGTATGGGTCTGGTAAATAACCACCTAGCAACCACCCAAAAGAGCTAATCAGCTGCATGGAAATCAGAATGCTTTAGCAGAAAAGATTAAAGAAATGAATAATGATAGCACAAATAAAAAATAACGACAGGCTTTCGAATTAAATAAATTGTAACAGTAGGTTTAAGATATTTAACTTTTTTTTGTTTTACCAATTATCCAAATAATGTTTAGTCCTAGAAAGCTATTATTATCAGAACACGTGAGCATAACATAGCGGTTAGCAGATAAATGAATGAGAGGGCAGCATTACCAGAGTTGCCCATTTACCACACCATGTTACAACACAGTAGGGCTATTGAAGACAGAAACAATACTGTACTACATCCATGTTTCTTGTCAGCTTGATTTTTGAGTGGACTTTGCTATTCCGATGAGCATGAACGGTATATGAGAGGAGCGACTGAGCGGAACGCACACGCATAGAGCGGGATAATACGCAGTGCGTCACACCACGTGAAAGGGAAACCTGAGCGGTGAACTCATTTTCGGCAGCCGAAATTTCGGTGCATCTCTAATTATTGGCGACATCAGAAATGGATATTAATAGATGCTTTTTTGAACATTTTAGCAATTTAAAAATATTTAAAAAAATGATTTTTTACACTGCACCCCTGCTCTCGACAGACGGCACACCGGTTGGGAAAAACACTGCTTAGAGCAGTGGTCACCAACCTTTTTTAGGCCCAAGATCCCTGACCTCGGCCTTTCTGAAAGACAAGATCTACCTATTGAAGAATCCCAGATTGTACTTCAAATTTGAGGCCTTTTACTTAGTATTTTAATTAGTGATGCTCCGATCATAGCTGATTCAGATTTTCTTTTCTTTCTTTTCGGGATCTACTGGGACAGTGATAAAGATCTACCAGTCGATCGCGATCGATGGGTTGGCGACCACTGCTTTAGAGCAACCAAAAAAACAGAAGTTCAAAGACAACATTCTAAAGATGGCTGCGCACTTGTTTCTCTGATGCATAAGGTCTATACACTCAGAACACCTATGCATTTGAAGCAGGAGGGGACTACACACAGCTCTATAATGATCTGTTGAAGATCTGTGAAAAGATGGGGGCCAGTTGGTCAGCTCAGACTTTTAAACAGGCAGGTGAAACACCATCTGGGCACGGTTCACGTCCTGTACACAGACCTTAAGGGCAGGTTGAATGGGATAGGAGAGGGAGGGAGGTGGGCGTTGTTTTTTTTTTCTTTTTTTTTTTTTTTTTTTTTTTTTTACAGTGGCAGTAGGTGTATGTGTGAACTGCAGATCAGAGTGGGTGTGGGGTGTGAGACAAGGCTTTTCAAACCGGCATTAAAATACATTCAGATCGTCAGCCAGTTGTTGATTCTCCACAGACTGCGGGGGCGGTGTCTTGTACTTGGTGATGACTCCGGGTCATTGAAAACTGTTTTTTCAGCTTTTCGGAGTAGCTTTTTTAGTCTTTTTTAGTCTAACCTTTGTTAGTCTGTTTCTGGCCTGGTCATACAAGATTTTATCCTCCACTATTCTTACCTCTAGCTGTTAATAAGACTCATGAGGTATGTGCGGGTCATGAATTATCAAACATCCTAAATAAGTTTGCGTTTCAGGGATCTTGTGCAGAGATTTACAGGAGAGTTATGCACATCAATCTTGTAAGTTATTATGATTACACACACATTACACATGCTCAGAGTTTGGCCATATTAGATGAAAGAAACATGTTTTCATTGCAGTAATGAAAAAGAGAGCAACATGTGAGTGGAGAGCGACAAGTACAGAGAAAGGATCGCTTTGGGAGAAAGATGAATTTGACAGACTATCAAAAGAAAAATCACAAAATATTTAGTTTTGTTTTTTTAAGCACAGACTTACCTCAAGAAGGGAACATAGCAATATAATTGTCATATGATGCAAACATACTAATAAAATCCAGTTCCCTTTCAAACGGTCTCTCCCGTTGCGTTGACAGGCTTATGGGGAAACTCCTGTTTACATAGATACTGAAGCCTGATTTGTTCACGTTCCTGTAGCTGCACGAACCAATGGCGCTTCAACCCGCCAAAAGGGGAGGAGCCCACCTTTATATAAGTCGAGTCTTTGCATCATTTCGTCAGAACTTTTCTCCTTCAGTGATGAAGATCATCTCCTCACTGACTCTGCAAGCAAGAAGCCGAAGAATAAAGAAGCTCAGCCCAGCCTGCTGCTCGCCGCCATAAAAGGAGCCCCCGGCAGTAGAAGATGTAGAAGCCTTCCCCTGCGGCCATCCGGCACATCCAAGAGCAAATTTCTGAGCAAATTTCCAGCTACAGCGGAATTTTGACAGCGTTCCTTCAGGTACCACTCATCAGGGAGGACACGGGTGGCTCTTCCGGAGCCGACCAAGCCAGGCCGAGATCCTCCACAGCCTTCGTTAGAACACGGATCAGCTCGCTGTCCATGCTGGGCCGTGTTGTCTGCGTCGAAGGCGGAGTTTCAGGCTCTTTGCCGGAACACATCCACTATTCCGTATCTGAAGCCGTCAATGTCATGGAGTCATCAGTGACAGCCTCCTCCTCAGATCCGCTGAAGGAAATCAAGCTGCTCACATCCGACGAGGGGTGCTGATCTTCAAGTGTGAAGCACAAAGGTGAACCGAGGCATTGGGGGGAGAGTGAGGCATGCAGGAGCTGCACCGGTGTGACTTCACTTGAGCTCTGTGTTTAAGACCTGCTGCTCCGCTGTTTCTTCCTCCTTGGGGAGAGAGCAAATGGGAGAGCAGAGCAGGGAGGACTGCCTTCATTAAAGAAGGCGATCCACGAGCGGAGAAAGGTGAGACTCATGTTTTCGCAGTGAGAGCATTCCATCCCTGTGAGCACAGTCTCTGTGTGGGCGATGCCCAGACAGGTGACGCACTCACCGTGCCCATCTGTGCACATCACATGTGCATTGAGATGCATTAATTTTTGAGTCCACTAGATGGAAACAACAATTGTGTCCTTGCTTTCAAGAAATAGCTAAAAGAAAAAGATGGAAAATGCATGGCAATAAAAAGCAATGCTGCGTCCCAGTGTGCCTACTTATACTACATTGTTCAATTTTGTTAGGTGTTTTAACTTCTCTTTAACTGTACTTCTTTTCACTCTGTTCTATCCTCTGCTGGTCAGGTATAGTATCACTAATCAGCTGTAGTGCTAATGTCTTGCGTTCTATGGCACAAACTTGGCAAAGCTAGATTGCTTGACATGCAGGCAGATGCAATTTCCAGACTTTCTCAATCTAGACAGCATTTGAGTGAACAAAACATTGTAATCCATACTGTAAACAACATGTTTTCATCTTATCTTTTTTTCACCTTGTAAACAATATGTCCTCAGTAATTTCTATCTAGTGTCTTTTTTTTTTTACCAGTACGCTAACTTAGCTACACCTGTAAAATAAGCATGAAGTGGGTAAAGACAGTAAACACATGTGCTTGTGAAAGAAAACAGGGTTGTCTGCTCACGTGGCTTTGTTTATGTTTTCTGAGGGATGTTTGGTCCCATCTGCTCTTCAGTGATGTATGGTGTTGTGTGTGATATATGAGTGAGTGTGCATGCTTTAGAAAGGCTGTATAAATCACAGAGGGGTCTGACATAATTGTTAAGAATGCCTTTTTCCACTGTATCACACTGCGACCCCAGGGGTCCCTGCACATACTCACATGCTTTCACTCACAATTCAGCATGATCACATTAATATTCTTAGGTATTTGTATGTAGAATGTACTCATTCATTTTTATTGTAAAATATCGTTAAGGTGTCTTTACACAGAGTTAAGGCTGCTCTGTGCCTGTTCGTATGTAGTGTAAAGGCGAAATGTTGCACAAAAGCTAGATAAAATAATGCCTGCTCAGACTCACCTCAGCCCCTTGTATAAAAGTATGCAGTTGTGCTTGCTGTGAAAAATGCATTTATGCCCCTCTAAGCAGCATTAAACAGTCTGTGTAAAGACACCTAAATGCCACTTCAGAAGTGCTTCTGTTCCACCTTTACAGTGTAAATTTGGCATTATGGTTGAGGTGGGTCTGAGCAGGCATAATTTAGTGTTAGTCTTCCGCTGATCTGGTGATACACACAAATGATCACAAATTCTCTATTTAAGTTCTTTGAATATATATATAATCTGGAAATTTAATTTATTTCATTTTACTTGTATATGGATTTTAAATTATATTATTGAAATATATTACTATGAAATGCATTTAAATATTAGAATATTATAAATATAATACAGGATTAGTATTAATATTATATCTAATTTTTTAGAATAATTTTCTGTAATTATTTAAATGATTTAATGTGGAACAATATAATTTTTAATATACAATATATGAAAAATATTAATATGATTTTTTTTTTTTTTGTTTTTTTATATTTTTATCAGTATTAAAAAAAAAGATTTTGTTACCTGTAGTTCTAGTTCTAGTTCTTCAACAATCACAAGACTGACCAAAGTGCTGTACAACATAATGATCAAAGATAAAAATACATTAACACAACATCAATTTGCAAAGGCTCCAGAAAACAAGTGAGTTTTCAAAAGAGATTTAAAAAACCGATAAAGATGGAGCAGCTCTAAGGGGTACTGGCAGGCTGTTCCACAATCTAGGGCCCATCACCAAGAAAGCTCTATCTCCTCTGTGTTTCAGCCTTGTGGAGGGAACCATAAGTAGGTTTTGATTACCAGATCTTAAATCTACTACTTGTAGTAGTAGATTTGAATGGTTGAATGGTATAGGAGATACTTGGGACTTTGAGATGCAACAATACAAAGAGTTGCAATAGTCGAAACGAGAGGTAATAAACGCATAAACAGCTGTCTCAAGAGGTTTTTCAGGCAGACAATGTTTGATTTTAGAAAGTAAGCGGAGCTGAAAAAAGCTAGAGGCAACAATCGAGGAGACGTGTTTCTCTAGAGTGAGCCGACTGTCTAAGAAAACACCAATGTTCCTAACACACTTTGATTCAAAAACTGCCAGGCTATCCAAGGTTGAGTTGTTAAATTTGAAATTGTCAGATGGGCCAAAGACAATGACCTCAGTCTTTGAGTCATTTAAGGTTAAAAAGTTACTGGCCAACCAATGCTTTACCTCATCAAGACATGTAAATAGGGAATCAATAGCTAAAGGATCGTTTCTTTTAATAGGCAGATAGATCTGGGTATCATCGGCATAGAAATGGAAAGATACACCATACCTTCTCAGAATCTAACCTAAGGGAAGCATGTAGAGGGAGAAAAGCAGAGGTGCTAAGTAGATCCCTGGGGAAGTCCAAAATTGAGATGGGAGGCAGAGGTTGCCAATTTTGACTGAAAAATATCGATCCGTTAAATAAGATTTAAACCAGTTCAAGACTGGGCCTTTTAGCCCCACACAAGATTCTAATCTAGACAGGAGCAACTGATGATCTATAGTGTCAAAGGCAACAGTTAGGTCTCAGAGAATTAAAATCACGGAGTCACCTGAATCGATAGCAACTGAGATATCGTTAACACCCTCAGCAGAGCTGACTCTGTGCTATGGAAAGGCTTGAAACCAGACTGAAAGATTTCTGATATATGGTTTGTACTAAAAGATTGTAGTTGACACAACACAATCTTTTCCAGTGCCTTAGAGATAAAAGGGACCACAGAAATTGGATGGTAGTTGTTCAAAACAGACATGTCTAAGGAAAGCTTCTTGAGCAAAGGAGTAACAGTTGTACACCTGTACAAATGCCTATAAATGTTAACAAGGTTGCGTTGTGCAATTTTCCTGTCTCTTCTTTCTGTTTTTCCATTTGATCTTTCTCTTCTCTTTCTCTTAAGCATGCACAAGCATAAATGTTAACAGTCATTAGTTGAAGGCAGTTGAGAGGGTGTAAGAATGTTAGTAGTTTGTAAACCTGTGTTAATTTGGTAACCTAAAACCACATGTTTCACTATTACAACAAACCTGCTCATAATTCCTCCTTAAACCCAAAATGTGGCAAAGCTTTGCATGTTCGTGGCTAATGGAGATGATCTTTATATTAAAGACTCCTAATGTTTGGTGGTTGAGTGGAATGTTTTCGCCAGATGTTGCATCTTCTCTCAATAATCAGTTCCTGATTTCTATCCCATATTTCCATTATGCCAAAAGATGTTCCTGTATTCTCATGATTAATACTGAATGATTGGCTATCTCATGATTAGCTTTATTTATGGGGCTGTTTTTCTCATCCAAGTGAATCTAGTAAAATAAAAGCCCAGAGTTGGTGATAGCAATACTGTAGTTCACCGAGGTTACTACATGCAAATATCCCTCTAGATAGCTTGTTAGCAAGTTTTTAAGATTAGCTTTCATGCACACAAGGGGTTTTCATGTATTGGCAATAAGCCTAATAGATTTCTTATGGGTGTACTTACGTATGTGACGTTTAGTGTTACTTGAAAAGAGCATCCAAGAGTTGAGAATATACAGACGTTTTTCCATGTGCTTTGTGAAGTTGGTTACCTACCAGAAGTAAGGTATGGATTTGGTATCTGAGCCCATCTGGCAGGTTTGTGACAGCCACAAAATTGGTTAGTGTCTTGAGAGTTTAAAGTCACTATAGATGTTTAAATCTTCTCTGAATAGTAGCTTAGAAACTGAACGTTTTGTTTTATTTTATTTCAGTCCAGTCTATGGATTATTTTGTCCAGTAATGTGAAGACAGTGCTTTGTGTTACTATAACAACTCAGAAAAATTGTGAAATGAAAAGCTATGAGCCAATGAGAATGTAGCTTGTCGCCAGAGGATGTGGGCTAGCATTTCATCCAGTATTTCTCTATGAGGCATTGTCTCCATTCTACCTAAACCACTTTGAACTCCTTCACCTCCTTGGCTGGTTTCTGGTGAAGATTGAACCTTGGCTTGAAAGTTTTCTTGGATGGCATGATATAGGCAAGAGAATGGAAAAGCAGCTGTCCAATCCAAACCATCTATGAGGTTTTGGATTATACAGCAGATGTACACCAGATTTAGGTGGAAGGGTTTGTGGCAAGATGGTTTATTCTGTGAACTGTCATCGGGTCAAAAAGGGTTTAATATTGCATAGCCACATCCTTTACTGATAGTTTTCTAAAATTATGGATTTTCATTCTAGATAAAACATATATTTTTGGCCCTTTTTTGAATGAAAAATCTTCTGATTTTCAGTTACATTTGAATTTTTGTTTTTGCATGTAAGGTTTAAGTCCATAACACTCTATGCAAGTATTCTGTCAGAAAATGATTCATAATGCTTTTCCACAAGGGGTGCTATAGAGAAAATTAGCATGTGTTGTCTTGTTCTATGGTTAGTTTTCTCTTTCAGGTCAACTACTGGCATTGTAGAACAACAGTTTGAAGAGAATCTGGCTGAGTAAGTTAAAGTTTGTAAAACTACATCGCTGGACTATCATGCTACCTGAATAACATGGTTTAATTGCACAAACATTTGAAGGTCACTCAGTACATGCACATGCATTTGTGTCTTATGGCAGATTTAACAGGAAATACAAACATTATATTGTACATTATGTGTTTTATATGCTAGTATAAACCATTGTTTAGACAATTTTTTTAATGCACATGTAGTCGAATGATTAGGCCTATCAATGCTTCTTTATGTATTGTACAATATTTAATGGTGCTTGCTTGCATGCATCACTAGTATGATGGCTCATAATTAGGGTTAAGGTTTTTTCTTCTTAACTCTTTCCCCAGCATTAACAGAATTTTCCGGCTTTCTGTGTTTTCACTGTTATACAGTAGGGACGTTATTACACATCTTCTGAAAGAGTCTTGAATGTCTGGATCAAAACACAGGTGAAGAAGAAACAGAAACAAATGATCCCATATGTAAGCAGATGCTATGTGATGCTGCAGATGCATATCCTCCTACTGTCACACCCCTGTGGACTGTCTTGTATGGTTTCTCCCTCTGTGTCCTTATTTGGTTGTTCCTGTTCTCATTATTAGTTAATCACCTCATTGTGCTCACCTGTCTGCCCCTCGTTATCCACCTTATATCAGTTCCTGTCCATTGTGTTCCAGTTTGTTAGTTATTGTAAATGTTACCCTGTGCGTGTGCTCCTACCCTCTCGTCTAATCATTAAAGTGTTCTGGTATCCTTCATCCTCGTCTTCCTGCCTGTTCCCTGGCACACCTCAACGTGACAGAATAACTGACCCAAAAAAACGAGATGTCAACGGCTGAAGACAGGCTTTGGTGTCTGCGGCAGCGTGGTCGGGATTTGGAGAGGTATGTGGAGGAGTTCCTAGAGCTCTCTCACCAGGTGAGCTGGTTGGATTCTGTCCTCGGGGTCTGTTTTCAGCTGGGGCTGGATGATGACGTAATCAGCGGTGCTCTTCCCACGTATAGCTTTCCCCTGATCGAGCTGGTTAATCAGATCCTGTATCTGAAGGGCGTGAGATGAGTAGTCACAGTTGATCTTCATGAGTCAAGTCTAGTTACAGCTGATAGTCATGAGTCTAGTCAGATTTCAGCTGATCATCCAGGGTCACGTCAAATGACGTCTGGTTGCTCTAAATCCTGTCACTTCCTGTCTGTTTCACCCAGATCTAGGACTTTTTGGCTGTATCCCAGACTGGCTTCCAGCGTGGAGGACCCACCGCTGGTGTCGGCACGTGCAGCTGGCATCCCTAAACCAGCGCTCTCAAGCCCGCCAGTCTCTGTCACGAATCCAGTCCCTCCCAAAAACCCACCCGCCTCACCAGCTCACCCCTCGCCAGGACCCTCCACATACCCATCCAAAGGTTCCGGTTGCCCATCTCATCCCAGCACCGTCTCTGTCCTCAGCCCAGAAGTGCGGGCTGTTCCCGAGTTAAGCCCACGGAGGGCCCCTGTTCCCGAGTTAAGCCCACGGAGGGGCCCCTGTTCCCGAGTTAAGCCCACGGAGGGGCCCCGGATCCCCAGGTGAGCCCACGGAGGGGCCCCGGATCCCCAGGTGAGCCCACGGAGGGGCCCCGGATCCCCAGGTGAGCCCACGGAGGGGCCCCGGATCCCCAGGTGAGCCCACGGAGGGGCCCCGGATCCCCAGGTGAGCCCACGGAGGGGCCCCGGATCCCCAGGTGAGCCCACGGAGGGGCCCCGGATCCCCAGGTGAGCCCACGGAGGGGCCCCGGATCCCCAGGTGAGCCCACGGAGGGGCCCCGGATCCCCAGGTGAGCCCACGGAGGGGCCCCGGATCCCCAGGTGAGCCCACGGAGGGGCCCCGGATCCCCAGGTGAGCCCACAGAGGGGCCCCGGATCCCCAGGTGAGCCCAGGAAGGGCTCCAGCCCCAGAGCACGCTCCGGTGTCGGCTCCAGCCCCAGAGCTCGCTCCAGTCCCGGCTCCAGCCCCCTATCTCGCTCCCGTGTCGGCTCCAGCCCCAGAGCGCCCCCAAGTGCCCGCTCCTCCAGAGCGACCCCCAGGATTCTGGAATTTCCCCAAGAAAATTTGGGGGGGGGGGCCATATGCCCGTGGCCGAGCCAGCCAAGGCCACGGAGGATCCACCACGGCCTCCCGAGGTCCCTGATCCGCCGTGGCCTCCCAGGTCCCTGATCCGCGCGGGCGCCTTGTAGTTTTTCCCTTTGTGTCCTTATTTGGTTGTTCCTGTTCTCATTTATTAGTTAATCACCTCATTGTGCTCACCTGTCTGCCCCTCGTTATCCACCTTATATCAGTTCCTGTCCATTGTGTTCTAGTTTGTTAGTTATTGTTAATGTTACCCTGTGCGTGTGCTCCTACCCTCTCGTCTAATTAAAGTGTTCTGATATCCTTCATCCTCATCTTCCTGCCTGTTCCCTGGCACACCTCAACGTGACACCTACATTATTGTCAAACTATTCTCCTGTTTGACACTGTAAAGCCGCTTTGGACACAATCTTTATTGTATAAAGTGCTATCAAAATAAAGGTTGACAAACCAAATTTTACAGAGTGAAATGTCAATCCAGGAAGTGGTATAGGACTGTGCAAGCTTTGGAGGTGTTGATGGAAACGATCTACTCAATCTATTTTTTGATCATCGTTCTGAAACCAATCCGAGGGTAGTCTTTGACAAAAATAACATTTTCTCAGCTTTTCGTTTGAAATTTAGCGTTTTCCATTTTCTTTTGACATATTGCATGTTCACATATTCATACAAAATATTTCATTCTTTTTCTTCAAACTTAAATTTTTTTTAAGGCCTGTAAGTACTCACCTTACCTAAACACCCTAGCAACTGCATAGCAACAGCTTGACAACCACCCACACACCCATAGCCATTTGACGTCCGAAAATCTTCTTCATTTTGGTGATTTTTGTCATGTTTTGAGACACCCAAAATACAATTCACAGACAAAAGTGACTGTCCTCAAATGCAGAACAGCATGACTGCTTTAAGATCTCATGAATTATGTGATTAACAGAGGAAATGCATTGCGTGGTTAGAGCGTTGAATGTCTTCAGCTCTGCTTTTTGCATGTAAACAAATCCAAATGACTACCATGCAACTCGGCGGCAAACCAGTGGCCACTTGAAATTGCAATAGAGTCTTCAAAGCAGACAGTGGGAATGCCAACAAAAGGTTCAATTAAGGCTTCTTGTATTTTATTTATTGATTTTTTGCTCCATGTAGGCATGTGAGTCGAGTTTTAATAGATCCCAGAGCTTAAGGGGGCTGTACATCCTGTTTGTGTGTGCCATATGGGTTTAAGTGTGTGAGAGGCCAGTCAGTAAAGCAGCCCATGAACAGTCTAAGTGTAATTACTCCTCACTCTCTGTCTGTTCTTGTTTCTCTCTCTCTTTCAGTATCCTTCTTTCTTTCCACTGTAATAGTTTACAGAGATGTTCCTAATGCACTTCCAAGTTGTCATTTTTCAAAAAGTCAGACTTGCTCTTTGGTTTTAAGGTCATATTTTACAGTTCTCAAATATTATTTTCATGCAGATTTTATGTATAATTGAATTAAAAATAATTCATTACAGTTTCAGAAGAAAATGCAAGTGCAAATTTCTAAAGCTGGTTAGCAGGTGTTGCTACTGCAGTTGCTAAGCAGTTCTGAGTGAATTTCAATAAACTTGCTAGGAAAGTTATGCACTGGTATCACTTTATCTTACAATAAGAGTTTATCTGTGAATGGTTTTAGCATATTGATAGCACTACCCGGCAAAGCACCGCTTTTCAATGCAGAAAAACTTTAAATCAGTCTACGCTGGTTTGCTGGTCTTCAAAACCTGGTCAAGCCAGGCTGTCAGCTGTGTTTAAAGATAAATCCAAACTAAAACCAGCTTAGGTTGGATTAAGCTGGTTATTTTAGCAGGTTGGAAATTTCAAGACAATTACATGGCAAGCTTCATAATGACTGCTGTGAGCAAAGCCGTATTGTTTATGTTTATTAATTGAATATCTGTCAGGGCTGTATTTGGCGTCCATATGTGACTAAGAGTAGGAAACGTGTCTGGTAGACATGACTAAACCCGACCTGGATTTTTTTTTTAAATTGTAGTTTTGTACATAGCTAAGAAGGAGCATCTTTGTCAAACCTAAGATGTTATAGAAGACTATACTGAAGAACGTTTTGAACCTTTTCGACTTCTGTTATCATGATATGACCTCTCTGACAGTCCTCACAATTAGTATCCCTTCATTCTTGTGGATTGAACTACTTGTGGCGGTGTGTTTTTACAAAGTAGGGCTTTCCGCTCTGGCTTGGGTCCACCTGGGTCCACCTCGCTTTAAGTTCCTCCACCAGAGCGGTTATACTTTTGGCTGCATGTTTGATGTGCAAATCCCTCTTTTTTCTGCACTTCCTACACTTCTCTCCTTTTGTTTTTCTTGTGTAAACGAATAAAGCATTGCAGAAATGGAGTAAAAAAAGGGTGAGTTCATCGGGGATGAGAGCGTATTGGATATGTGGGTATCTCAGCAGGGTTTACCACCACTGAAGTCAATGACTAGATTTTATGAAAACAATGTTCCTCTTTCTTCTCTCGCACATACACGCTCTCTTTCTGTATGTACCCATGCCACACCTTTCGGAAAAAATTCCGTAAAATTTACAGTAAAAAATCGGCAGCTGTGGTTGCCGGAATTTTACAGTAAAAAATGCGGTAGCAACATTTTAGGTTTTACGGTTTTAACTTAAATTTACAGTTAAATACAGTAATTTCATTAACCAATATAATGTTAATATACCAACCTATTGAAGTACTGAAATCTGTTTTGTACTTTTGTAATACACTGTTAACACCAAATGCAGGTGGTGATGAGAAAGTCACATGATGAACCAAAGCAGCTTTTAAATAATAACACATATAGAAGATGCACAGTGTCGTTCACTCAGACACTAAACACCATCATGGTGACACACATGAAACTGAAATAATGCAATAAACATTCATTTAACAACATTAGGTGTAACATACAACCCTAATATACAAAACTGATAAGAAAAAACTAAGAAGAAACATAGTTATTTCAATTTTAAAAAACATCAAATTTTAAATGTAACGCAGGGAATTCTGGGAATGTCAATTTACTGTTATTCACTGTACATTATATGAAAAATAATTATATTTTTCACTTCCAAAAACGGTATACTACCGTAAAATTACATGTAATGTCCAAATACAGTAGTCTTTTACCGTTAAATTCACAGTGAATGTAATCTGCTCACATTCCAGTACCTTTTGTAGGTAATATAAACATTTGGAAATTGCATTTCATATCCGATTGAAGAAAAATGTCTCAACTTCCACCCCTCTTGCTTGGCATTAATGTATGTAACAGAAATGGAAACGGCTCACAACTGATGGCATGTGTACACAAATGTGGCAATGTATGGAGTGAAATATGCACTCCTTTTCTCTTTTCAGTGTCTGGGATCGTGCAGACCACTGTAGCCTCTAAAATGTTTAAATTGTATTCATTCATAAACAAAATGTTTATATTTTTTGCTGAACTAGCCCCATAAATTCTTGATTGAGCTGGTGAGTCAGTGAAAACGGTTACAGACTAGTGTTTTTGTGGCTGGTCGTGTGTGTTATCTGAAGCAGACCACCAGCTGACTTTTGGAGTTGTCGTCTATGTGCATGATAGTGTGAGACATGATTGCATATACACATATGGTCATGTATAAACAGGATGGAAGAGTTTTGTACAGTAATGAAATGGGAATCTTTGTGTAGTTTCTGTTTCCCGAACAGGACAGCAATGGATTTACCAAGCATTTCATGAATTAGAAGGTTTATGTTGAGGGCTCAGATTAGATTAAACGGGTGTGCTCAGTTCTCACGGGCGACACCGAAGACAACATGAGTTCTGAGATGATCATTTCTTGGGAAAGCCCCACCAACTCACACAGATGTTGAAGAATCAGCTATGGCTGTTCTGAGAACACATATTCTTACAGACACAACTAATCATCCACAGAAAATGAAGTTCTTGTTCATTGTGTCTTCCAGTGCAACGTTAACAAGACAGACAGGTCAAATAGTGACGCTATTGCTGTGACAATGTGCTCATTTCATATTTTTTTCAGTATTACGCTTGGGTCACATAATATAAAATACCTATTACCTGCTAAACCATCACTATAATTTTATACCATGTTATTATTATATCTAATTGTTAAATTTTTTAAATAATTTTTGATTATTGGTAAAGCATCATATATAATAGCAAAATATTTTTTTGAGTTATAATTAAATTTTTATTATTAATGAGAATTTATACTTTTATTAATAATACTTTTTCAATTTGATTTGTTATTATTTTAAACAATTACTTTATATAATTAATAATATTTTTTCCAATTATTCATTAATTAATGTTATTAGTAGTAAAAGATGTATTTGATTAGTATAAAATAATATTTGATTGCTATAACTTATTTATATATATGATTATTTATATTATCCTTTATATATTGTCCATGAATGTATTTCATCATATTTAAGTACAGTATTATAAATAGGAAATCATATTTCAATTCCTGTTTGTACGCTAATATTACTAAGATATCATTTATAATTAGTAGACTTATTAATAATTATTCATAATTACAAATAATAATCTTTTTTATTGTAGGACTTATTAGGAATTACTTTATTAGGCATAATAATTTATTTAGACTTATCCGCTGCACATTATTCATATTTGAATTTTAATAATTAGTATCCTTTTAGTATTATATTTCCAGGCGTGGAATGATAAAAACTACAAAAAAGAGTGTAGGATTGTCATCGCGCCTGTATTTGTCATCACTTTATCTAAAAAATAACAGTTTATCCATTAATGCATGTACATCTCATATTCAATAAAATGCCTTTATGAAAAGATGTAGCTTTTTTGCCTTATTTTCATATTTAAGGTGACCATTTACAAATCTGCCCCACTCTCCGATTTATAACATGAGCACAGCTAGCACATCTTCAAATCTTTGACAAGTTTCTTAATTTAACATGACAATCCTGTATAACACTGCCATTGATGGCTGTCAACTTATTTGCCTTTACATGAAGCAACTGGTGTTTTTAACTGGAATTCTAGATTCCCAGATTCCTTCTAAGGGTGTTGCTCCATTCAAAAGGAAACAAGCAATGAAGGGAGACGAGAGCAAGAAGAAACAAAAGAGATTGAGGAGAGAGAGAGAGAGAGAGAAGAGAGAGAGAAATCATTTGGGGATGGCTCCGATTTAATTGTCTCCGGTTTGCGGTCCAGTCTGTAATGGTGGAATTGAGTTCGTTCCCACAGAGGGGCATCAGGGAGAGAGAGGTGGGGAAGTCAGGAGAACGGTGGGATGAGCTAAGCAGAACTGTGAAAGAGTGTAAATTGAAAAACATGAGGAGGCCTCCTCGGTGGAACAGGACAGTGGGCAAACTGTCTGAGGGTTTTTTTCCACAACCACTGGTTTGGATTAAAGCATGACAGAGAGCTCAATTTACACATAATTTGTCTTTTGGAAATGCTTGCAGCCTTCTGTCATTCCCGTAAAGGAGACTGCCTTTCAACCGCAGTTGTTTCTCAGGTTAAAGAAGGTAAGTCCTATCAATCAGCATATCATGCTTTAGTCAGGTCTACGAAACTAATACTTTCACTGCAGTCCTAAAAATACAAACAAAAAAGGTGGTTACAGTATATCACTGCATGGAAGTCAATGGGGCAAGACATTGCAACAGAATAAACGTTACACAAATTAATTGTTTAAACGGGCCTGGAGTTAAAATGATACTAACCAAATCTAAGTCCAAAATCATTTTTGTATGTTGTTACATGGCAATGCATTATTACAATGTTCAATTTTGTGTGTTAACAGACTGTTTCAGTCATAATTAAATTATATGGATTTATAATGTGACATGACATTTAGTAATTTAGCAGACGCTTTTATCCAAAGAGACGTACAAATGAGGACATAGAAGCAATCAAAATCAACAAAAGAACAATAATATGCAAGTGCTAAAAAAGCGATATTGATTTACTTAAAACTAGATTTATTTTTTGATTGTTTAATTTCATTTTCATCTAGATAGTAGTATACTTATAATCAAAAATATATATACTCTATATACTATATATATATATATATATATATATATTATATATGTATATATAAATAGCATGTCGTCATTTTGTATTCTTCGAAGGCGAATAACCGGAATACATCCGGTCTCTCTCTCTCTCTCTCCCAATAGCTTAGAAATCTATTATTACTTTCCATTTTTCCAAGAACACGTGCCAGCAGCTGCAAAAATAAACATCAACCCTAGACTGAGAGAAAAGAGTGTCCAACTCATAGCCTGAGGTGTTTTTCTTTTTAGCCAACCTGTGCAGCGAACCACATCCCGGTCTGATTGCCACAGATGACCGCTGATACACAAAAACGTCTGTTTGGGGTTAATTAAGTAAAACAGGAATGCAGGACAGCCTTGATCCAAGTGCCTTTAATAGCTGACATGGCACTGACATAGATAAATCGTTCATAATAACACCAGGAGCATGCTTTAAGCAAGTAAACAAGGTCCATGTGTTCACAAAATGATTGTTTTCAAACAGGTTTCCCAGACTTTCCCTCGGTATGTCATTGGTTGGCCAAAGAGGACAGCACCAAACACATGATATGTAATAGTAAAATGTTAATAAGTTAGTAAATATGCACAAATTAACACACATCATTACGTTTTAGCAGTCTGCTTTTTGTTTTATTCTTAAAAACACTATAATGTTTTGGCTTTTCAGTGAAAAACAACTGTTCTTTCTGGCTGAAGAGTGAAAACAAAGCACGAGTTCATGCAGAACGTGGCAACATGCAGAAACATCTGTAGTTAAAGTAGTTCATATACTGTTTCACGAGCTAGTCCAGCGGCCCGGGTTACGTATGACAACTCCGCGCGAAAACGCATCAGGATTTGTACTCATCTCTGCAGTGGTGTGCATGCGTGTGTGTGTGATGTCTGTTGACTCCTGATAGCGTGTGTTCCTCCAGCAGCCAGAAATGACACCTGATTCTGAGAAGCTGCTTGCACAGAGCAAAAAGGAAAGTGACTGAATGCATCAAATGTGACTAGCTTTCTTTTCTATCCAGTACTGAGCCGGTCTCACAATGCTCCCTCGTCGGCTTTAACTTCTCTCTCTCTCTCTCTCTCGCCTTTTCTCCTCCCATTTTGGTTCACTGGAGTCTCCCACACACTCCCTTGTCATTTCTCTCCTCTGTCACACCAGGCAGGAAACACATCAAAGCTGTAAATTCAGAATTCTTCCATATTTTCTTGGCTGCTTGACACATTTGGCAGCGTGGAATGATTGAAAAACGTGGAACTGTTTCGGTGCAAACTGTACAAATCCATTAAATATCCTGTGAATATGCTTGTAAGACACTTGGCCAAGACCCCTAATGGCTCATCTGAATTAAACTATACTGCTTTCCACATATTTTCAAAAACAGTCTGGTGTTGAAAGAGGAATAATTCCTTTTTATGGGGCAATGGGGTCTGCATACTGGCAAATAGTTTGTTGTAAATTTTGTGAATTCCGTCCTCCAAACTAAAATTCAAGATCATATTTTTGAAATGTTACTTTAAAAAAGTGTATGTAATACAAGTGTCATATTGATATTGGGGCAAGTTGTCACATATGCTTTACATCATCGTTCAAACATTTGGGGTTGGTAATTTGATATGTTTTTGAATGAAGTACCTTCTGCTCACCAAGGATGCATTTATTTGATTAAAAATACTGTAAAAACGGCAATATTGTAAAATATTAAGTACAATAACAAAATGTTTTCTCTGTGAATATATTTAAAAAGGAATTATTCCTGTGATGGCAAAGCGAATTTTCTGAAACCTTTCAAGAACAGTCTTCATGATATCAATGTTGTGCTGCTTCTAATTGCTATTTTTTGTACTTTATATAAACAGAAAGTTCAAAAGATATCGCTTTATTGCAATACAGAAAATGTTGTCAGCCCTGATACATGTTTTTACTGTCACTTTGAGCAACAATGTTGAATAGTAATTCATAAAGAAAAGAAGGAAAACTTACTGCCCCCAACTTTGAAAAGAATGTTGTCATTGATGCCTTTGTTATGTTGACTAATTAAGATTGAATTACTATGCAACAAATTGTTTAGCGCACATAAACAAGGAAGGATATGATTTTTCGTGTATGTATGTTACACTTGTTTTCTTGTTGCTTTCATTACTGGTTTTAAATGCTATTTTACTATTTACTTATGTTTGTATTTATTTATTTATATTTTGCTCTGAATGCAGATATACATCATTTTCTTCCATAAATGTTGGGGGAAAAGGCTTTGTGTACTTTATATATATATATATATATAATGAAAATATATAGACACAAGATTTTGTGTGTGTGTGTGTGTGAGAGAGAGAGGAGTGAGTGTGTGTGTGTGTGTGTGTGTGTGTGCCTGTATGTGGTTATGAGGGCACACAGATGTGTATAATGACAAGGGTATGACATAGGTATTACAACGAGAAGGTGATTTATGAGGAAATTTTCAGTGTCCCCGTAATTCAAAAGGCTTATAAATAATTCAGAATGAGTTTTTTTGAAAATCTAAAAATGCAGAAAGTCTCCTGTAAGGGGTAGGTTTAGGGGTAGGGTTGGTGTAGGGCAATAGAAAATACAGTTTGTACAGTATAAAAACCATTACGCCTATGGAGAGTTCCCATAAACCATAAAAACAAAACGGTAGGAGTGATGTGTAGGTGTGGTGTTTTGTGTGTGTGTGTGTGTGTGAGATCATGCATGTAACAAAAGGTGTGAGTTCAATGAACTGTATATTTTTCCCCTAGACAGTAATGGTGGAAATATTCCGTTTTTTAAGCAGTCAAGACCTTAAGGATTGTTTATAGAAAGTGACTTTAAAAACCTGCCTTGAGAAATATTCACTGGAGTAAATATTTGACAACTAACTCTTCTTGCTAAAAAATTATGCCACATCTGCCCCCTGCTGGTATTACATCACTGTCACACCTGTGTCCTGTTTCAGCTGTTTTAAAGTGGTTGAATATGAGGTTTAGGCTTGAGAGCACAAAGAACGAAAGAGAAAAATGTAGTTTGTAGCATGGATAGATGAACTGTAGGAGTGTTTATTGTTTGAATATTCTTGAAACAATGAACTTCTTAAACTCCTGCCAGAGAAACTCTGGGCTCAGAGCCAATGAAGGAGCAGAAGGGGAGAAAAGGAGAGACAGGGAGCTTTAGGGATTTGTTATGTGCTCCTAAACATATGCCCTGATGATTTCCTTCATGTATGTCTTCTTACCTTCACATTCTCAACCTCTTTACCACTGGAAAAATATGCATATAAACATGAACAGAGCTTCATCTGGCCCCAAAAGTATTTTGGACCCTTAAGTCACATTTAAAAAAAAAAGCCTTTTGCACCCAAATGCTGCAGGATCTTTTCTCTTCATTAACTCTTCTTTGTCATGTTTTCTCTATGTCAGCTGGTGTTTTTGTGATTTTTTGTGGATGAAGTCAGTTCTCCAGGTTCACACACACACACATATACCTCTATTAATTAAAACACAAAATAGGATTATTAATACATTTTACCAAAAACATTTCAATTCTCCCTTCAAAGGCACATTGAACAATGTGTTGCTTGTCGCTTCTTTGTAATTAATCTTTAAGTGAGCCTCGCTACGTGAGGGACATGTGGCAAGTCTGTTACTATCGGATCGTATGTTCGCGTTAACTAGGATTTAAACCATCCCTAGTGCACACACACAGCAGTGAACCCACACCGTGAACACACACCCGGAGCAGTTTTATTTAAAAATAAAGGTGCTTCACGAAACCATAGAATAACCTTTTTGTCTAAAAGGTTCCATAAAGAAACTTTAACACCTGAAGAACCTTTCTGTAAGAAAGAGATGGTTCTTTAAAGAACCTTTGACTGAATGGTTCTTTGTGGAACCAAAAATGGTTCTTCTATGGCATCGCTGTGAAGAACCTTTTGAAGCACCTTTATTTTTAAGAGTGTAACTAATTTGACCATCCTCTCCACTGCAGCCCTGAATCAACAGCACCCCCTAAAAACAGACTCCACAGAGGTATTGTAACCGGGCCTGCCGCGGAGTGGACATGCGGACATCGGCAGCTTTATTGACACGCAGACCGAGCCTGTCCTGACCAGGGGTGTGCAGGGTCGAACAATGGCAAGCAGGTATATGGTGGGCAAAACACAAGAATAGTCTAGGGCTAGCGCAGGTTTCCTTGTTTCGTTCGCATCGACGATCGGCAGACAGAATCAAAAGGGACAAGACAAAAGGGGTGAATCCAGGGAACCAGGCGAAGAACAGAAACCGAGAAGGCTAAGGCTAAGGCTAAGGATTTAAGCTAAGATAAGGCGAAGGTCCGGCTAGGCTAAGGCTAAGGCTAAGGCTAAGGCTAAGGCTAAGGCTAAGGCTAAGGCTAAGGCTAAGGGCTCCGTAAAGTAGCTATCTCTAGGGGAGTGATAAATGCTGAAACAATACTCGGCCGAGGGAAGGGATCAGAGTGAGTGTTAAATAGTGAGGGAGTGATATGAAACAGCTGGGTGCAATCAGTGTAAACAGGTGTGTGCAATTCGTGCTGAGTGCAATCAGTGCAATGCATGATGAGAAATGTAGTCCGGGGTGACATGCAACAGTCTGTGTAGTGTGAGAGTCAATGTAATTGGAAGTTCATGGACCGGATTCGTGACAGGTATTCCCTATATTTGTCCCTGATATTACAAACCTACATCTATGCTCATGTGTGCATTTGTGTCAGTGAAAGTGAAAGATTCTTTTATAGGAGGTAGTGTATTGTTTTAGACACTTAACCCCAGGTTGCTTCAGATGGATAGTCCTTGACTATTGCATGCTGTGTTTTATGCAGTATGCTATGTACAGTTGTTTAGAAATAGCATGTGAATTTCTTCGCATTCTTTTTATTCAATCTATATATTTTATTTTTAATCCCATTTAGTGTAAAAAATGTCTGATTATCGATATCTATATTAGCTATATATATATATTGTAGTCTGATAATAGGAGGCAAGAGAGAGGCTAAGAGGTCAAGATTGTGATGTAGTATTCACACAGTGTGCTCTGTAGCATTATGCACTTTCCAATACATTTACTCATTTAGCAAGTGCAATCATTATGCAAAAATAGATGCTATTTTGGCTACTTGATTTGCAATAGTTGTGATATGAGATATGACTTATGTAGTATGCATCTGCAACGATAAAATGTCCAATTGCTGTAAAAAAAAAAAAAAAAAAAGTTCAGAAATTAATATGAATACAATCTGCTCAGGGTGCTCCTGAAGGAGTTTTGATACTAAGGTGTTGGCTCACGAAGTCACACAAGAAACATTGATACAATGCCAAAACGACTGCCAAAAAAAACCTTTAGAGGAATAAGCCAAATTCAGTCATCTTCTGGAAAGTTTTACAAAGTTGCAAACTTTTGAAATTGTAAACATGCCATGGTGATGTATATGAAATGGGGATTTATCTGGAATAACGTTATATTTTGACAGCACTCATAAACTACTGGATTGACTCTAAAGTCAACATCCCCTCACCTTTAAGAGAAAACCCATGTGATTTTTTAGTACTGGTATGTTTTTGACATGTAAAACCTTAATAGGAGGCTAGACTGAAGGTAAAATGTTCTATTACATGCAAAAAGTGCAAACGAATATACGTGCCATTAGATATTTCAATATATCTTTTTAAGTCTCTTTTGCTTACCAGTTCATTTGATCAAATTAAAGTAAAAACTGTAACACTGAGAAATATTATTAGAATTTAAAACATTTTCTATTGGAATATATTTTAAAATATATCTATTCCGAGGGTTGCAGCTGACTTTTCCGCAAGTATCCCGGCTTCAGTGTGTCACATGATCCTTCAGAAATCATTCTGATATGCTGATTTGCTGCTTAACAAACATTTCCTGATGCTTAATATTTTTGTAGAAACCGTGATACATGTTTTTCAGGATGGATAAGAACAGCATTTGTTTTTAAATAGAAATCTTTTGTAACAAATGTCTTTACTGTCACTTTTCAAAGAAAGTATTCAAAACTTTTTTTTTATTTAAAACTGGCATTTTTGTTATTCCTTACAAAATAAGGTACAGTGGTTTTACCATCACGTACAAAAAAGGTATCAAGAAGTACCATGGTACTAACAGGGTTTTGTACAGTGTTTCACAGTATTACAAAAAGCTACCATGATATATATAAGTACCATATGATACAATAGTCTTGCTACTGTACATGTACTTAAAGTAGTACAAGTCCATGGCGAATGAGCATGGTGTCATGTCTAAACAATGGTACCATGGTAGTACCACGGTACTTTTTGGTTAGTGCAAGACAAGTACGCCTAATTTACAGCAATGGCATATCCTAGACTGTTTGATGCACAACCTGAATTTCTGTACGACTCAAACACAGCTTCGCATTACACAAAAGAGCTTCAGGAAACCCAACACATCACAAGGACACATGCAGCTTCACCCACACGCTTTATTATAACCCCTGCTATTCTCACATCCGGGATATGAAACATGAGCAAAGACTTGGAATGCTACATTTTTTTCCCCTCTCGACTCTCACAGGCGCCGTAATGATGGAGTAAAAAGCATCACGATTGGTGGATGCGGCGAGAAGAAACATAAAACCCCACAGCGTAGCTTTTGCACTCCGGACGCGACAAACGCGAATGAATCCAGCGCGTGCTTTCGGTCATCTGTGAAGAACTGAACTAGGAAAAAAAAAACTTGAACTACAGCAAAAACATCCACATCCACACAAGAAGCTAAAAGTACACAATGGTCGCTGGCGATATGTGTCTCTCAGACAAGCTTAGCGCAGCGTCGCTTGCGTGACAGCTCGCTGGCCAATAGGAACATCCAGCGGCTCAGACGCGTCCAATGGCGAACGGCAGAATACGGGCCTAAACGCAAGTTAGGCTGTTGTTGCAGGCGGCCAGCGCTAAACTTCACCAAATAATAGCTGTTTGTATTTTGGCTGCCGCAGTAGCCATTTTAGGTAAGCACATCTTTAAACTTTATAATTTTAACGCGTCGGGCGCAAAAGCGCATGGAGTACGGTGCGCGGACGCGTCAAACTCTCGCATCCCCTCATGAATGAACTGCTCTTGTGCGTTAGGATGAAAGAAATTGCTCTGAGTTTTTTCCCCCCCTTCCCCTTCCCCGACTCCCACCCCCTCTAATTTTTTATGCATTTTTCTAAACTGTCATGGCGTTTAGTGTCCTTGGAAATAAATGCGGAGAGAGGAACGCGTAGGTTTTTACGCTAACTGATGTCCGGAGCCGGCGTGTCCAGGTAGGTGAGGTCGCGTTTGACGGTCCCTCCGCGGAGTTTGAGCGGCTCTTCACGCGTGTAACGCCTGAAATATAGAGCACCGTTGCCGTGACATTACAGTTAGCACGCTGGCTAGCGCCCTACAGGGGCTAATGTATATGGGACACGATGTTAGGCTTTTTATAAGAGTGTTTTATGAGGCAAGTTTGGCATCTGTTGAGGCACAAAGCATCCCATGACTGCTATCAAGTACTAGGAACAATGTAACTTCTAGCACTCATGTGTTTACTTCCACTCCTGGTTTGTGCTGTATCCCTGTTGAAATTAACTTGTTATTTTATTGATTTTTGTCACTAATAAGAAAGTATTACTGTAACACATTTATGCTTTTTCTTTTTTATACAATGAAAATGCCTCAGTGCTATATTGACACCTGTCTTAACTCCAGTAATGGGTTAGTTAGTGTCAAGGGGCCCAGCTGGTTTATAACGTAGCCCTTTTGAAATGAATGTGCTTGTATGTATTTATATATCTAATGATGTTGCATTAGTGCCAACACTTTATGCCTTTCTTTTTTATACAACAATAATGCATAACAGGTAATTTCACATCTGAATTACTTAATGCAATAGGTTAGTTAGTATTTGCGGTCCCACCTGGTTTATGATGCATTTCTGTGATTATTATAGGTTAATATCACAAATAATGTTGCGTTACTGTCACAACTTAATGGTTTTATTTTTAATTCAATGACACCACAGGTAGATTGACACCTGTCTTAAGTCAAGGAATGGGTTAGCTAGTATCAAGGGGCCCATTTGGTTTATAAAGTAAACCTTTTGAAATGTATGTGGTCATATATCACCATTGATGTTGCATTCTTGTCAAAATGTTATGCTTTTCTTTTTTTATATAATTAAAATGACTTTTTTTTATATAAATTGCATGACAAGTAGAATGACACCTGTCTTGAATAAAGCAATGGGTTAGTTAGTATCAAGGGTCTTACCTAGTTTACGGGGAAAATTATGTGATATTATGGATTTATGCCACTTGTAATTTTTTTCGTTTTAATATAATTACAGTCCATCACAGGTAAATTGACAGCTGTCTTACCTCAAGCAATGGGTTAGTTAATAGTTAGTATAATTGAATTCTGTGGTTATTACAGATTTATGTCACTTATAATGTTGCATTACTGTAAGATTTTAATGTTTTTATTTTTAATTCAATGACAGTGCACCACAGGTAGATTGACACCTTTTTAACTTTAAGGAAAGCAACTTATGGGTATGTAGGAATGGGTTAGTTAGTGTCTAATGGCCTTGGTTTTAGTGAATGTTTCAAACTATTACAAATTATTTCAATTAAACCCATTAGAAAATTGAAGTCAATTAAATAGGTTGCATAATCTGTTATTAATTCTTGGTGACGGGTGGAGATTGTTTAAAGCTGGTTATGTTAAAGCTAAATTATTAATTATAGTTTTACCCCAAAGCAATATAAAATTACCTTGAACAATTATGTATAGCTATAGTGTTGAATATATATGTTTTATATTATTTATTGATCTGACATTACTTAAATAATATTGTCTGCAGCAGTCTTCGTCATAATATGCACTTATTCATAATATGAAAAAAAGTCATATTATTCATTTTAGTCTTATTATAGTCATTTTTCCTACTATTTATTAATTTGTGTTTATTTATTTAATGGTCAAGAATGCAATAATGAGATATTAGTTTTGTTGTGTATTCTGAATTGACCACATTCTAAATGCTTTTATTTTTTAAATAATTTTTAAAAAGGTTTTTTTTTTTTACGCTTTGCATAATTTCTATATTCATGATTCCTTGTATCTCTGTATTCCAGACGCAGACACAAAGATCAAGAAAAAATGAAAATACAAAAGAAGGACAAGCAGGTCGGTGTATCACATGTGTTTCTGTCAGACACTCCCTCTCTGTTTCTCTCACACCGTCTCTCACACTTTCATCGTCATTGCAAAATTAGCATAAGTTTTAGTCCTTGCACTATAGCTGTACTTCAGAAAGATTCTTAACCTTATTTAGCCTACATTTTGTCTTTAATATTTAAAGTGTTATTTGCAGTAGTTTTTTTTCTAAGCTTCTTAGGTAGTTAAACTTACCCTGATGCTAACTTTCCGTAAGTGCAATACTTAGGTTTGAGATTAGGATTCAAGTTGCATGCAAAATATTCAGAAAGCTTCTGAAATTGGTTTGATAGCATTGCTTTTATTTTCTCCCATAAGATCATTTTGGTTGTTTTTTCACAGTCCAGGAGATTTAATTGAGTTCTCAGCTATGTTGCATTGCAATATCAACTTTGTGTCTCCTGCAAGTTCTAGTAAAAATAGAAACAAATAAGAAAATTGTTGTCATATAGTAAGTATATAGAGCTATAAAAGTAACGTGGATAGCATAGCTAAGATTATCTGCTCAGAAGAAATTGAAGAGAAATGTTGAGTTCATAATGAAGTTTTAAAATTTTGATTGGTAAATATGAACAGAATTGTGTTGTTAATCTCTTCTGAAACTCTAGAGGAGACACATGTGGGATTACAGTAGTATGTTTTTTCAATAGAAGACATTTGTTTGCACTCCTTTGAGTTTCTTACATATGAGAAACAATCGATATATTAAAATGTTTTTGTGGGTTTTTCAGTCCTTTTTCATATTTTGACCAGGGCCAAGACAATGTCCTAGTGTCCCTTTGTTTACCTTTTTCTTAGGTAATGCATATTGTTACTCTTTAATTCAATGTTTTATTTTATTTTTTTCAAAATTTTAATCGGAAATTACTTTTGCTGACTTTAAACTTGAATAATTCAAGCAAAAGTCATGAAAGGCCTTGCACTGGCGTGATTTTAGTGATTGTAGCATGGGTAAGGTGTGTTGTTCACACAGTTCTGTTGGCTGCAGCATGTTTATAGTTTCCATGCAGCTTGCAGTGTTATATAGAATGCGCACCTGCGCGCATATCTGCGTTTTATATGCCTTTGAATGTTACTCATCCAATCAGAATTTGTTGTTGTAACTGTCTATTTTATAAACTTGGATACTCAGTCACAATTACTGGTGACTTTTGACTTGATTTGATGATTCAAGGCAGATCATTTCTTCACAGCCTAAGCTAATAAATAGCTGTGATTTTTTAAGAACGCATCAAATGGAAGATATCATTGAAAACATTGGAGGTAGATTCAGAACCTCCTCCTTCATTTCAAGAAGAATTGAGAGTTTTTATTATGACGGTCATCAACCAGGAAGCTGAACATCTGTTTTGAGTATCTGTTTGAATAAACTGGCCACAGCACCTCAGTTACTCCTTCTCTGAGTCAGATGCTCTCTAGAAGAGTAGGTACTGCCGGCGCAGTCTGGCTGGTGCAATGATTGCTGTCCTACAGGTAAATGCTGAAATGTTGAGTATAATATCTGTTGGCATGTGGTACGAATGTGCTGTCTGCAATACCTACACGGTATGACTTAAACCCAGCATAAACTCTGCACACAAAGTTGCAAGAAGTTTCAATTTATCATTTTGGCAATACAGTGACATTGGCATGTAGTCGACATTACTGCTTCATGTCCAATTAATGTGCACCATCTGTGCCTCTTATATTACAACTTCAGCATATACCTCTGCAATTAATTATTGGCTCAGTGTACATTTGGTATCAACTCTCGTTTTGGGTGATCTAGTCAAGTGGTCACTCAAGACCTGGTATTAACATGCATCTCAAAAATATATCCACTGACCAGCTGGATTCATTGCAGGATAGTATGATTTTTTTAATCACTTTTTACTTCAGTGCTCTAATGCATAAGGATGTCAAACTGTCATACTGAAAACTTATTTTCACAATCGTTTCCACTTTTTATTGATTACCATTTAAAAAAAAAAAAAAAAAGAATTTTTTTTTTATGCGTTGTAGACACTCTTCTTTTTATATCTGTATTTGTGACCCTGGACCACAAAACCAGTCATAAGGGTAAATTTTTTGAAATTGAGAACATTTCACCATCTCAAAGCATCATCTCTGAATAAATAAGCTTTCCATTGATAAATTGATTTGTATGATAGGGACAATAATTTGGCGAGATACAACTATTGAAAATCGGCAATCTTAGGGTGGCAAAAAAGTCTAAATATTGGAAAATCGTCTTTAAGTTGTCCAAATGAAGTCTTGATCAAGGCATATTACTAAAATCAAATTAAGTTTTGAATATTTCCAGTAGGAAAGTTTCCAAATATCTTATAGGGGGAACATGATCTTTACTTAATGTCCTAATGATTTTTGGCATAAAAGAAAAATCGATAATTTTGGCCCATACAATGTATTTTTTGTAGTGCTACAATAACCCTAACAACCCAGCGACTTCATACTGCTTTTGTGCTCCAGGGTCACATTTAGCAATTTATGCTTTTAACATCTCAGAGGAGGATCACATGTTAACATTGTTTTTAATTTATAAAAACAATAAACTTAACAGCTTTGCAAAACAATTCCAACTCAGATTCTTAGAAAACGGCTAAAACACTCAGGAAGACTGAGGTACACTTAGCTAAGCTAGATCTTATGGAATAAACTGAATTATAAACTCATATCTAATGCTTTCTGGCAACTCCTAAACATTTAATGTTGTTCACAGTTTTTCTGTAGGATTTTTGGATATGTATGAATATTTTACAGATGAACGTTAAATAATCCATGTATGTTTGTACAGAAATGACTCGAATCCTCTTAATATTGGCATTTACACTTGAATCTAAGTGTTGTTCTGTGTCCTGCAAATTGGCAGTAAAAATTATTGAATGCAACATTAAGATATAGTTACATTAGCAAAAATTATATTTCTATATCTATGTCAAAGTGTGTTTTTTCTTAAGATCTGAGAAAGTTACATAAAACATGATGCATAATTCTCAGGTCTTAAAGACAAGCTATCATGCTTTTACTGTTTAAAATCATTTTTACGGATTTCATTAAACACACAAAGTATGTTAAGCAGAGCTAAGTAAGTGCAGAGCACATGTCTGATTAGTACTCAGAAAATTCAGTTACTTGACCTCCATACACACCTCATACTTCTAGATGAGGATGTAGAGATGATGATAATGTTTAACTTTGTTAAATGTTTTGCTTTGTTAATGTCTGATTAGGAATCAATGAAATTCCCTAGCAATTTTCTATCAAATCCAACAGAAGTACTTGTAAAGAAGGTGTGAGGTGTAGCATTGTGTAGAAAGAGATTCACTGTGCAGTTTGCATGACATGCTTTTGTACATCTCGATGCAATTTCTTTTCCAGCTTGTTTTGATTTTCAGGCTGGCAACACCCACCTAATCATGCTAATTGTCTAGCAATCATTGGCTGTGCTTCGAAACGTCAGGGGAAAATTAGGTCAAAGTTGAACATTACCGCAGTATGCTTCAGTCTGTAGAGTTCAATGCATTGGAGCATGAAATCGGTATTTAAATATGCCTTAATGTGAATTTGTCTGTGTGGTAAATTTTAGTTAGTTAAGAATTAAGAGTTCCCTTAATGAAAATGTACTGGTGCACCAAAATAATCCACAATACAGTATTTTAAAATTTTTTATGAATTCCCTTTTATCATGCATCAGGTATATCTATGTATTCCTGTGTGCCTGTCTTTTTCCACACTTTTGAGACCATAGTAATTAGTACAAAGGATCAGTTGTGACATTTATGAGTTGTGAATAAATCCCAGCCAGCGTTGTGATCATGCACCAGTTAGACTGAACATAAATCAATGTCAGCATCACTCAAACTCCTTCTGTCTCTCGTGCTTCCTCCTCGATCACTATTGCTGTACAGTAAATAAATGTTAATGTTAGACGTGGTGTGTTGTAGTAAGTCTTCCCTGGTTTCAAGAAATGTACAGCATTTCTCACCTTTGTGCAAAACCACTCGAGGACACTTCTGTGAATCTGTCGGATTGTCAGCCGGATCAGGGAGGCTTTTGGTCTGCTGTCAGGCGCAGCGGATCTAGACTCTGCACTGGGATTTCTTGAAGTGAAGAATGGTTGTGTGTCAGTAGTCAGTGCAGCAATGGAGCAGTAAACATGGATGGGATAAACCTTTTTCTTACATTGGGATTCATGTGTTTGTTGCTTCAACAGTATGACCACCTTTTTGTAGTCCGCATTTGAGAGAGAAGCACGTTGGAGACACCAGCAGATTATTGATTACTTAAAAAGAATGAGACATTAAAAGTTAAGAAAGGCCAAAGAAGTGCTTTCACACTCAGACGCTCTTCTGGTTGTTTCGTGTCACTGTCATTCAAATGATCTGATCTGCATTTGGATTTGAATTTTGGTGGTGTCTAAATCAAACTAGGCCAATTTAGTTATTCATTCCTGCGCCACGAGACCAGTGATTCAAAGAGCACTTCCTAAGCACCCTGAGAGCTTCATTGTCAGGCCTTTCTGAAGAACCAGCAGGGATTCACACCAGCTTAAACTGTTATTTGATTTTGAGCAATTTGAGATCACTGCAAGTTGATAAAGTGATTAACAAGTCAAAGGAGGCTTGCCTATATATGAATTTATTTATAAAACTAAGTAAAACAATTTTATTACTGGATGTGCACTACCCTTCAAAGTTGGGAGTCAGTAAGATTTGTTTTTGAGACGATTATATCAGGGTTTCCCGGAAAATATCAAGCACAACTTTTTTTTAACATTAATAATAATAATAATAAATGTTTCTTTGAGCAGCAAATCAGCATATTATATTGATTTCTGAAGATCATGTGACACTGAGACTGGAGTAATTATGCTGAAAATTCAGCTTTGTATCACAGAATAAATTACATTTTACAATATAATTACAAATATAAACTGCTTATTTTCATTGAATACTATTCATATTTTTAATATATTTTTGATCAAGTAAATACAGCCTTGATGAGCACACGTTTGAGCAAGGTGTGTTCGGATTTGGACCTGGCATTGACTGAACTGCAGCTGTCGCGTTTGGGAGTTGGGAGTTGGTATTGATTCATAGGGAATTTGATTGCAACCCGTGTATATGTGTGCGCTTGTGGTTGGCAGATTTGCCTGGCAAGCATGCATACTGCAGCACGGCACGGGAATAGTCTGCAGTGTTTGCGCACACTTATGTGTATGCACGCTTCCATACACTTAAACGCATGGGTTTGCTTGCAGATGCACGTGATGCATAGAGAGAGCATTCGGGGAAAAAAAGGTCAACGTAAGGGCAAAAGTGAATAGGGCAGTTGCAGGAAGTTGTCATTTACTCTTCCCGTTTCTGTACAGTGAAGTTAATTACAAAAAGTAGTGTTTTTACCCATGCAGATATCACTAATATTACCTTCAAGAACAATGAGGTTGATGCTTTTTAGACCCCAGAAAGGAAAGGGTTACCACGGAGACTGTGTTTACGTTCCCGCTTCCCACAGCTTGGTCCCGAGCCTGTTGTCATGACGACGGCCCTGATTCCAGCCCGCTTGCTTTGGAAAGCATGTGATTCATTGACATTATCCCCATACCTGCCTGCAGTCGCATGCTCTGTTGGGGAGCATGGTTAGTGTGGTGTGTGTGTGTGTGGCTGTCTGCACATGCGCACCCGCTGTTTCCACATGTGCCCTCAAACAGCTATAGGTGCAGTTAAAAATAAACGTGCTTTGCGGAATAAGAGGTATAAAGCTGATGGGTACCAGAAACACAAAGCTCACATACGGCACTGAATTCAGTTTACTTCATTCATCTGTTTTCCTTTAGAAGGAGGAGAACATTTTTATTTAATCTGCTCTTTAATGTCTCATTGCTTGGTCGTCTTAAGGTTTCACTATGCTGAAGAGATTTTTCCATGTCTTTATGTATTTATGAATGGGCACACATAAATAAGGTATCAGATGAAGTGAGCGTGAACAAGGATTGAATTCATAATAAAGCTCATTCACTTTGTGCCATAACATTGCCTGTATGCTGTATTACATGCATTGCCCTGCTTAGGGGATTTAAAAACTTGAGTGCTTTTTAAAAGAGCTGTAAATGGATTACAAATTTAACTGAGTGAAAAAGAACCCAGTTAATTTTGCATTCACACTGTCCTTGGCCTTGAAAGTGGACTCAGATCTCGCTTCCTTTTCTTAAAGTCCATTTTAAGCTTTGTCCTTAATAAATAAATAATATATAGTGTGTGGTAATAAATTTTAAATTGTATATATATATATATTGTATATATATATATATGTGTGTGTGTCTAAATAATATATGTAAATTGTAACATAATAATAATAATCATATGACGGTTTAATCCAGCCAAAGCCAGCATGAAAGTGCCCAAAACATCATTTCTTTTGATAACCAGCAAACTGGAAACTCATGATGGATATACTGTAACTGGGCAAATCTGAGCTAGATTAGTTACGCTACACCATTTAGAATGTAAATGTCCGTTTTATAAAGTTCCAGTAGTTTGGGTTAGTTTAACTTTGAATTGAATGATGAATTAACTGGTTGAATGATGTCTTAACTAGTCAGATCTGAGATAAACAAGACGAATAGTGTTTAATTAGAGGAACAGATTTTAATCAAACTCTTTTGTTTTTCCAGATGTCTGCCTCCCATGTACTAAAGCACACTCCATCTGCTGCTGCCTCGAATGCCTCTGACCAAAACGCACAAACTACATTTCCCATCGGCCACTTGGGCAAAGAACAGTTACGGATCATCGGAGGGCCGCCCAATCACTGCATGGCTCACCCAAAGCACTCTGGGTTACGGGAGGCAGGGTCTGCGGCCAGCAGTCACAGTCTTCGCCCTTTATCAATCAACAGCGAGGAGGATGATGGAGGGGGCGGGGCCAGGGTGAAGAAGAAACGAAGGAAAAAAGACAAAAAAGAGTCAGAGTGGCACAGAGATGAAGAGAGCAACGCTAAGCCAAAGAGAAGGGAGCAAAAGGAAGCGAAGGAGCTTCTTCCGAGAAAGTCAAAGGCAGCGAAGGAACAAAAGGATCATAAGAAGAGGGAGCCAAAAGCCCAAAAAGAAGTAAAAAAAGTAAAGAAAGTTCAAGATGTGAAAGTGAAAACACAGGCCAAGAACACTGCACCACATCCGCCCTCCAAAAGAGGGAGGAAGCCAAAGTGAGTTGGTAGAAAATTACAGAATTTTCCTTAAATTGTTCAAACACTACCGCTAGTGGTTTTTGAAAGATTTCTGTTTATTCTTACAAGGCTGCACTTATTTATCAAAAAATACAGAAAACAGTAATCTTGTGAATATTATTACAATTTAAAATAATATTTTAAAATTTAATTTATTCCTGTGATGTAAAGCTGATTTTCAACATCATTAATCCAGTCTTCATTGTCACATGATCCTTCAGAAATCATTTCTAATATACTGATTGGCTGCTCAAGAAACATTTCTTATTATTATCAAATGTTGAATATTAGTTTGATATTTTTGCGAACCATGCTTTCTTTGATGAATATGAACTTTAAAAAATATAATTCAATGTCAGTTTTGATCAATTTAATGTGCCCCTGCTGCATCATTTAATTTCGTTAAAAAAAAATATTCACTAAGTATTTTTGGTCTAACAGTGTAGTGCTACTGTATGTGTGCTTTATGGCAAGACCATAATGACAGGTATATTTAGCGCACTTGGAACCTAGTTTACTAAGCGATGTCTTAAAGAGAGCAAAAATCATTTTAATCACTGACTAACAAATGTCAACTGACAAAACAGTCTCATTTCAGTAAATTGCATCCTTTGCATGTGACAATTTTGCATGTATTGTCTCAGCACTGTTCTTGCTCAGCTCAATCACAGACCTTTTCATATCTTGATTGGGTGAAATGTGATACAGGGATTGTGGGCGTTACAAGGTGAATGTAAGTACTTATGGATTTCCAATTTGAAACCAAGGTCAAAAATGAAACCTGTAACCATGTGTAGGGCTGTTTGACCTTTCAGCTATTTTACTATCATATTTGGAGAAGTAAATAGATCATTTATATACCATTCATTCATATGGGGGGGGTAGGTACACGCAAATATTAATATTTCTCCAGGTGCATTAATCCATTGGCCATATAGTCTCAAAAACAAAACAGTTCCGAAAAAAAAAAGACAAAAAAAAAAAAAAAAAAACAATAATGGCACTTAAAAATGGCCTTATGAACAGAGTTTCTGCCAATCATCTTTTGTGATTGGATACATTCCCTATTTAAACAAATTTTATCCACTTTGTGGTTCCCTCTTACCACTTGTTTTTTCCCAAAGTAAAGCATTGAAATTGCATTTTATTCAAAAGTTCTGCACTCCAACAAAACTGTTGTGCTACTTGTCCACTTATAAACCAGTAAACATCTGCACAGCAGATGTCAGCTTTGTACCATTATATGGCCTGATATTTGTCAGTCAAACAAGTCCTTGGTTGGTTTGCGCCAATATCTGTCAACCTGTGCAAAGCTGTGGAGGTAAGATGAATTTTAAGTGTTTAAATAAATTTGAGTGTTTTGCCCCTGTCTTATGCAGAGAGCAGGGTGCCATGCCTCCGGAGAAGAAGAAGAAGGGAAAGAGGAAAAGTGATGCTGTACTTGAGATGGTGGAGAGTGATGACACAACCTCTCTTAGCACGCTCGCCACTGGCGGTGAGGAAAGCATCGACCCTATGGATAACACTGTAAGTTCTCCAGAACCGATATACATCTGGCATATGGATTTCTCCTGAGCAGAATAATTATGGATCATGCTGTGTATTTACACAAATACAAAATCTTAAAAAGGAAGGCACAATGTTGCTTCCATATCAGTTATCAGCCGCTGTTGTTTTTTTTTTTCTTGTTTTTTGAATATTGTATATTTAATTTTAATGTCATTTTCCTGCTATTTTTACGTTTAGTTTAACTTTGCACTCACTTAAAGTTTAATAATTTGAAATAGTTAAAAGTAAACTTTACTATGGAAGGATATTCCGGACTATTTCCAAAAGGAATTGCAAATGGTATTTTCAATTGCATTTTCCATGTGTGGATGCATAAATAGTGACATTATCCAAACGCAATAGCAAATCTTGCATTAACCACGAACGCACAGTGACTGCCAAATTTCAAATGGAAAAGCAAAGTCCATTTGCAACTGTATTTCCCATGTCTTACGAGTTATGAACCTGTCATATTTAAATAGCAATATTAATTACCACGTCTGCTCTGCGTTGTGCATGTAACCTGCCAAAACTCAAATGAAATCAGTTTATTTAGTATTTGAATTTCCGATGCCTTACAAGGAAAGCTGTCAATCAGTGTCAGGGGCGGGACTATACTATGGGGCGTGTTTGTGTTGGGAAGTGATGTCACTCACAGACGATTGTGCCGAATTATTTGAACAATGGAGGTAATCGGTAAAAAGGCTCAGCTAAAGGCAACTGCCAATCTGATAAATGCTTGTGAATATATATATATATATATATATATATATATATATATATATATATAATATCTATATAATATATATAATCTGATTGAGGTGCATCTCAATAAATTAGAATGTCGTGGAAAAGTCATTTATTTCAGTAATTCAACTCAAATTGTTAAACGCGTGTATTAAATAAATTCAATGCACAAAGACTGAAGTCGTTTAAGTCTTTGGTTCTTTTAATTGTGATGATTTTCACATTTAACAAAAACCCACCAATTCACTATCTTAACAAATTAGAATATGGTGACATGCCATTCAGCTAATCAACTCAAAACACCTGCGAATGTTTCCTGAGCCTTCAAAATGGTTTGTTTTGGTTCACTAGGCTACACAATCATGGGGAAGACTGCTGATCTGAAGACAATCATTGACACCCTTCACAGGGAGGGTAAGCCACAAACATTCATTGTAAAGAAGCTGGCTGTTCACAGAGTGCTGTATCTAAGCACGTTAACAGAAAGTTGAGTGGAAGAAAAAAATGTGGAAGAAAAAGATGCACAACCAAACAAGAGAACCGCAGCCTTATGAGGATTGTCAAGCACAAAATCGATTCAATAATTTGAGTGAACTTCACAAGGAATGGACTTAGGCTGGGGTCAAGGCATCAAGAGCCTCTACACACAGACGTGTAAAGGAATTTGGCTAAAGTTGTCGTATTCCTCTTGTTAGCCACTCCTGAACCACAGACAACATCAGAGGCGTCTTATCTGGGCTAAGGAGAAGAAGAACTGGACTGTTTCCCAGTTGTTTAAAGTCCTCTTTTCAGATGAGAGCACGTTTTGTATTTCATTTGGACTCACCAAGTCCTAGAGTCTGGAGGAAGGGTGGAGAAGCTCATAGCCCGAGTTGCTTGAAGTCTAGTGTTAAGTTTCTACAGTCTGTGATGATTTGGGGTGCCATGTCATCTGCTTGTGTTGGACTCCATTGTGTTTTTTGAAAACCACGTCACTGCACCCGTTTACCAAGAAAATTTGGAACACTTCATGCTTCCTTCTGCTGACAACCTTTATGGAGATGCTGATTTCATTTTCCAGCAGGATTTGGCACCTGCCCACAATGCTTAAAGCACCAAAAGTTGGTTAAATGACATGGTGTTGGTGTGCTTGACTGGCCTGAACCCCATAGAGAATCTATGGGGTATTTTCAAGAGGAAAATGATAAACAAGAGACCAAAAAATGTAGATGATCTGAAGGCCACTGTCAAAGAAACCTGGTCTTCCATACCACCTCAACAGTGCCACAAAATGATCACCTCCATGCCACACCGAACTGAGGCAGTAATTAAAGAAAAAGGAGCCCCTACCATGTATATGAGTAAATGTACAGTAAATGAACATACTTTTCAGAAGGCCAACAATTCAATAAAAATGTTTTTTTTTTTATTGGTCTTGTGAAGTATTCTAATGTGTTGAGATAGTGAATTGGTGTTTTGTTTGTTAAATGTGAGCCAAAATCATAAAAAATAAAAGAACCAAAGACTTACACAACTTCAGTCTGTGTGCAATGCATTTATTTAATACACGAGTTTCAAAATTTGAGTTGAACCGAAATAAATGAACTTTTCCACGACATTCACTTTTACATTCGGTGTACATGCACCGGTGTGTGTTTCTGTTAACGTAAATGTCTATATAAGCTAATATATAAGTATAGTATATATATATAATAATACTACTATTACGACCCACACACAGCACAAGAGTTATAGCATTATTTCAATAAACACAGTCTTCCCCCATAATTCCTTTAATGGGGAATGGATTTTTTGCTGTTGTTGGTAATTTATTTCAATAATTATATCTGGGGTATGGTTTTATATAATTAATTTCACATGTAATGATATAATTCTTTCTTTGCTTGTCTATCTCCTCCTCCTTATCTTCTTTTTTCTTTCTTCTTCTTTCTTTCTTCTCCTCTTCTTCCTCTTCTTCTTCTTTCTTTCTTTGTCAAAAGAGGCTCATCACAGGTCGCTCAAGTTAAGCACGGACCAGTATAACGAAGATCTTGATTTCAAGGTCGTGGATGATGATGGGGAGACCATCGCCGTGTTGGGCTCGGGCCGAATTGCTGCCATGTCTTCCTCTACCCTCGCCTGGCAGGCTGAGGTAACCGTGGTAACATCTGCCATTATGCCACACCACAGACCTGCCCTACTTCTGGAGGGGCGGAGCAAACACACACTGGAATAATTCCCACCTTCTTTCTTCACAGGAACCCCCTGAAGATGAGGCCAATATCATTGAGAAAATACTCTCAGCGCGAACGGTCAAGAAAGAGGTAACGGTTCAGATTACATGTTACACTTATAAATAATGGATTACTGTATCCAGTTAAATAAAATTAAGCAACAATATTTATTATATGGCCATTATATGGCTTTGATTTACACCATGATACAAAAAGTCCAGAATACTGAATACACTCTACACTGGGGTGCAAGAAACATCTGCCTAAAAATAAATCTTTTTCATGTAGACGTCCCCTGACGAACCACCTGAAGAGATGGAGGAGATGGAGGAGTTTTACGTCAAGTACAGAAATTTGTAAGTGTACTTATGCAACTCAAACTGCTGTTACCTTTTTGTGATCTCAAACTCTCAAACACTCATCTTGTCAAACTGTCAGTGCAAACACGTAACTCACATTTATTGTGTAATGCATTATTCAAAATCATTTATACATTAAATTATCCATCTGCTATAGAGTGGTAATACACCCTGCCTCATGGAATAATTTGCTGAATCAACAATGGTGTGATTTGCAGCAAGATCCCTATTCTGGTGTAGTTCTGGAAATTACAGTATTGCAAATAGGACCAATTTACTGGGTCGCATTTAGCCTCAAAAACTAAATAAAAAAAAATTGCTTAAAGGCATTAAGAGAAATATGCCTTTTAGCATCATTGATATTTCCCCCCTTTATTTTCATGATAATAAAGCATATTTCCCACCCAAAATCTTTTTATTTAAATACTTTTGTTTTGTATTTTTTAAATAAGTTTACTGTAATGTATATGTGCTTTACATATGTTTTTAATAGTATTTATAATCATACCTGCAAACTAGTCGCTTTTCGGTGAAATTTGCTGTTTTGAATCAAAATATATCATTTATTTATATTAGTTTTTAGTTTATATTAGTTATAATAGTTTTTTTTGGGGGGGGGGGTTCTGGGCAGAGAGAGAGAGATTCCCAATGATTATTAATATGCATAAAAGATCCCTCAAATTCGGGATGCATCTTAAATCAAGTCCCACAGAATCGCTACATTTTAAAGCGCTACAAACCCAAGAACTGAACCCCGAAAAGAGTCCACTCAGTCAGCTAGTTCTGAGACTTACTAACTCTACTAACACTATCCAGTCTCAAACCAACACTGCTTCTTACCCGAACATCAAAATAAATCAAATTATCCAACAATCTAAAAATACATATCTGGAACATTGGGATCAGGAAACTAAAACACAAAGTAAATTACAATTCTATCGAACTCTAAAATCAAATAATGAATTGGAAGATTATCTCCAGAGTGTCATAGACACAAAGCAGAGACGGATCCTGACCAAGTACAGGCTCAGTGAGCACAGTCTAGCCATTGAGACCGGCAGACACAGAAAAAGCTGGTTACCCAGAGAGCAAAGGGTGTGTGCTCACTGTGAGATAGGAGAGATCGAGACAGAGATGCACTTCCTCCTTCACTGTCATAAATACAGATCCATAAGAAACTTCTACTTCAACAAATTCACCCACTTAGTAAAGAACTTTACAGCCATTAGTAAAACAGAACAAATAAAGATACTTTTAGGAGAGGGACAGACAGCAGCACTTGCTGCGAGATACATGTGGACAGCCTGAGACAGCAGGTGAATGTGTATTGTGTCTGACCTCAGTGTGTTACCCTACTGTCCACCACAGTGATCCTTAGTGATCAGTGATGAGAAGTATGTATGTGTGTTTCTATGTAAGTTAAAGACTGTGGTATCAAATGTTCACACGTTCTAATTTGTTACACTGTTTAATATTTCTAAAGATGTCTAATATACAGTCATGCCAATAAGCAATTTTGAATGAATTGAGAGAGAGAGAGAGAGAGAGATTGCAAGCTCGTAGACAGGAGGAGTGTGTTTGACCAAAGTCGCTTTCTCGGTTCGACTTGAAGCAGTAATGCGCAGACCGATTGCTGTATGACATCAAAGCACCGCGAGAGCTACAGAGGACAGATGGCTCTGCGTGCTTTCGGATCACTCTCGCGGTACTTTTGATGTCTGATCAGTCTGTGCGCTGCTGCAAAGATGTCGCCGTGGAAGTTCTTCATTGTGAGTTAAACAGACACAAAGTTCATTTATAATACAGTATTGACTGTTTTTTGCCTAAGTTCGCTGATGAAGTTTCAATCAAAGCCACAGCAGAAATGTTTTGGGTCTCTGAGGGAACCCACGCGGTGTGTGTTTCGTTACTGAATGAATCCACGTTTTTGAACGAATCAAGTGAGTCAATGATTCAGAAACCCATTCATAAAGATAGTGGCTGTGTTTGAAATGCCATACTATCATACTACTCTTAATATTTCTGCAGTATCCAGTATGTATGCTGTGCATAGTATGCAAGTTTTCTGTATGCATGTAATACCCGGATGACCTATTATATTCGCCAGAATCTGCTAAATATAACTCAAGTACACTGAAATCAGTACAGAAGCTGTTCGGAATGGCATACTACCATACTATATTGCAGTATCCAGTATGTATGCTGTGCATATTATGCAAATTTTCTGTATGCATGGAATGCCCGGATTACCTGCTACATTGGCTGAAATTTGAAGACGCTGCATGAGATACTGTTTCCCAGAATGCAATGCGCTCCATGTGACGTTTCATCTTCAAACGCGTGAGTGAACTGGAGGTGGGGAATAGTAATTATAAATGTAACACATTTATATGTACATATATAGATGTTACTGTAAAGTACAAACTATCGCTGTGTATTTAAAAACAGTATCGTTAGTAGGACATAAATTGTACTTTAATCTCTACAGCACGTTTCCCATCATCAAATGACATCACCTTTATCTTTATAGCGCTTTATACAGTACAGATTCTATTTCAATTATGCAAACAGAATTCAATTCCACTGTCAAGCAGCTCTAAAAAGAAATGGAGTGTATTACTCTAAGGACAAATAGACCAATTTGTTGGCAGAGGCTATTTACATTAACTCCGCCCACCAATGCCTGGCTGTGATTAACAGCACTGCAAAATACACTTGCATTTCCGTAGTATCAGTGGCGCAGCGAGTAAAACGTGAGCTGTTTGCTTTTGATGCAGTCGACCCGAGTTCGATCCTGGCTTTTGTCAAACTCATGCTTCTCCTTTTCCCATCACATACCAGATAAGAAATAAATTAGTTTTCAATAAAAATTAAGTAAATATTTGAAAAGTGGAAATAAAATGCCTCAATAATACAGTGTTGTGTATGCTTTAGGTAGGTTTTTGTCCCAATAAAGTGGCATTCATCTAATACAATTTATATATACAGTATATGATCATTTACACTCAATATGTTATTGCATACTGTTTTATAATGTACTACAGTAATGAGGTATAAATATCTGCCACCTAACTACTATTTACACTCCTGTTGCTAAAGAAAATGCTGCTATTTTAGTGTTAACAGAAATGATTATTATTTGCACTTAGTGTAACTAGAATATATCGCTTTTTAATATATCGCCACTTTGTGTAGCTACCAAAAATATAAATAAAAACAGCTCAGTGTTGATTTAGTTCTGTCCAATATATAAAGTTAATCAATTATGAAATTAGTTCAATTGGGCAATATAGCATTGTTTACTAGTATGAAGCCTTATTAACAAGTCTTTGTAAAAAGAACAGTTAGCTCATTTGTTTCAAAAGGTAACAACATTGACAGCTGTGCTGAATTAATGTTCAGTTTTTGTCATGTGACAGCTCTGAAACATTTATTGCTTATTGTAAACTGTTTCACACACTGTTCTTTAAAAAAATAGTAGGCAGTATGCACTGTGTACTGGGCAGTAAGCAAGTATGCCATTTCGAACACAGGCAGTAGTCACTTGCCTCGTTTTTGACTGAATCAGCCGTTTAATGACTCGCTCATTAAAACAGTCATTTACCGTCATCTACTGGTGGTTTGGTTTCATATTTAAAAGTATTGCATTTTTCCCAAAATTTTTTATTTGTATGTTCAAAACTATTTAAAACATTAATCTTATAAAATTATTTGAAATGTTGTGGTGTAAATGCATTTATGGCACCTCAGTTTCATCAAACAGTCTGTGTAAATACACTAATGCCACTTCAGATGCAGCTTCTGTTTCCTCTGCAGTGAAAAGATGGAGTTTGTTAAAATTTGCAAAAATAAATTTCTCCACTGCTCACAAAGACCCCCATACAAGGGTCATATTTAGAACTATATCACCTTTTTGACCTCTTGTGAGTTTGCAAGTATGATAATTAAAAAAAATTTTTTTGCAGAATATAATTAATTAATATAATTAATTATTGATTTTGAGTTGAAATGTGACATAGACGTGTTCTTGACAAGTTTAGTATTGATGGATAAACAAACATTGTAAACAAAAAACTGTTTTAAATTAAACACTAGCTGAAAGGTAAAGCACACAGTGTTGTTATTGCACATTGTAAGCTATGAAAATATTTTCTTCGTGCCAGCTCCTATCTGCACTGTAAATGGGCGACCTTGGAGGAACTGGAGAAGGACCCACGCATTGGCCAAAAAATCAAGCGCTTCAGAAACAAGCAAGCACAAATGAAGCATATTTTCACAGAGGTGCGTGTGCCAAAACATGTTACAGTTTATTTGTGGTTCATTTACAGTTATAACCAGGAGATGCACCAGATATACAAGGATGTAAAAACTATGATGCATGTAGAAAATTCAAGAATTTTGGATTTTCTTGTCAAGTACCTCACCTTTAAATCAATTCTTTTGTCATAGACTGTCTACACACAGTGGTGTGAAAAAGTGTTGGCCCCCTTCCTGGTTTTTAAATTTTTGATATTGGTCACTGAAAAAGGATTCAGATCATCAAACAAATTTTAACATAACACAAAGATAATGCAAGTAAATACAAAATGCAGTTTTTAAATGATTATTTATTTTATTAAGGGAAAAACGCTGTCCAAACCTGCCTGGCCATACGTGAAAAAGTAATGCCCCCCTAAATCTAATAACTGGTTGTGCCACGCTTTGCCGCAACAACTGCAATCAAGCGTTTGCGATAACTGACAATGAGTCTGTCACAGCGTTGTAGAGGAATTTTGACCCACTCTTCTTTGCGGAATTGTTTTAATTCAGCCACATTGGAGGATTTTCGAGTATGAATGGACTGTTTAAGCATCTCAACGGATCTAAGTCGGACTTCGATTGGCCACTCCCACAACCGTAATAGTTTTTTTGAGCCATTCCGAGGTGGATTGCTGGTGTGTTTGGGATTATTGTCCTGCTGCATAACCCAAGTGTGCTTGAGCTTGATGTCACAAACTGATGGCCGGACATTCTTCAGGATTTTCTGATAGAGTGCAGTATTCATGGTTCCGTCAATTATGGCATGTTGTCCAGGTCCTGAAGCTGCAAAGTAGCCCCAGACCATCACACTACCACCAGCATGTTTGCCTGTTGGTATGATGTTCTTTTTATGAAATGCTGTGTTGGTTTTACACCAGATGTAACGGGACACACACCTTCCAAAAAGTTCAACTTCTGTCTCGTCAGTCCACAGAGTATTTTCCCAAAAGTCTTGGGGATAATCAAGATATTTTTGGCAAATGAGAAACGAGCCTTTGTGCTCATTTTGGTCAGCAGTGGCTTTTGCCTTAGAACTCTCCCATGGATGCCGTTTTTGCCCAGTCTCTTTCTTACTGTTGAATCATGAACACTGATCTTAATTGAGGCAATTGAGGCCTGCAGTTCTTTAGATGTTGTTATGGGTTCTTTTATGACCTCTTGGATGAGTCGTCGTTGTGCTCTTGGAGTAATTTTGGTTGGCCGGCAACTCCTGGGAAGGTTCACCATTGTTCCAAGTTCTCAATTTGTGGATAATGGCTCTGACCATGGTTCGCTGGAGTCCCAAAGCCTTAGAAATGGCTTTATAATCCTTTCCAGACTGATACATGTCAACTGTTTTGATTCTTATCTGTTCTTGGGAAATGTGTTGTTTTTCTTTGTTAGGGGGGGAATTTTCGCCGGCGCATCATGTGTTGCTATTTAAGCATGCTTCACTTTGTCAGGCAGGTTCTATTTAAGAGATTTCTTGATTGCGAACAGGTGTGGCAGTAATCAGGCCTTGGTGTGGCTAGTGAAATTTAACTCGGCTTTCTAAAATAATGTGGTTAATTGCAGTTCGTTCATGATTTAACAGGAGGGGGCAATTAATTTTTCACGTAGGGCCACGTAGGTTTGGACAGCTTTTTTCCCTTAATAAATGAAATCATCATTTAAAAACTGCATTTTGTATTTACTTGCATTATCTTTGTGTAATATTTAAATTAGTTTGATGATCTGAAACCACCCCCCCCCCCCCCAAGTGTGACAAACATGCAAAAAAATAAGAAATCAGGAAGGGGGCCAATACTTTTTCACACCACTGTATGTGGTATTTGTCTAAATCTGTCTGAGATGAAGTTGTGTTTCTCCTCAGCCGGATGAAGACCTGTTTAATCCAGATTATATTGAAGTTGATCGGGTTTTAGAGATTGCTATCACCACAGATACAGAAACTGGAGAGGTGAGGTGCTCTTCAAATTCTCTTAAAAAACCAAGCTTTTATATATACTAGTTGTGCCAAGTCTTTTGATGTTTGGTTTGTCTGCATGTTAACAGGAAGTTACACACTACCTGGTGAAGTGGTGCTCTTTGTCATATGAGGAGAGTACTTGGGAGCTTCAGGAAGATGTTGACCCTGTGAAAATCAGAGAGTTTGAAGACCTCAAGGAAATTCCAGATATCAAGCATGTGGTAAGTCCTTGAATGCAAATGATTGCATGGTTCAGCTGCAGGTTTTATCGTACAGTCCAAAACATTTTTATTCTGCTTCGCTTTTTAGCATATATCTCAGACTAGGAAAAGAAGTGACACTTCTCTTATCTTAATACAGGAAAGGCCTCTGCCCGAACAGTGGCAAAAACTGGAGAAGTCCAGAGAGTACAGGAATGGGAACCAGCTGCGAGAATACCAGTTAGAGGGAATGAACTGGCTCCTTTTCAACTGGTACAACAGGTGAAACAAACTTTTAATATCTGCACTTGTAGGGCCTACAAAATATCATGATCCTATTTTGAAGGTATAAAGTAACTATTTAAGATAAGAACTAATCATAAAAATGGCTAATAGTAATAATTACATTGACAATGTTTTTTTAACTTAAATTTAAATTGATTTGTAAAATAAGAAATACTAGGTTTTTATATAAATAATGATTAATCTGTTTGTTTTATTGATTAATTCATCTCACATTTAATTAGCTGAAAGGACTGTCAATTTCAACATGTTAATTTAGTGTGATCTAATTATAAAAAATACCCCCCCCCCAAAAAAATAAATAAAATGTATCATGTTTAATAATTTTAAACATAATTTTGTCTGACACAATATAATGTTTCAATTGTCTTTTAAATAATAACTATTATAATATGAGATAAATGTAGAGAATATTATAATTACAGAAGTAATTAATTACGTTAAATTAATTATGTAATAATAATAAAATTACAGCTCTATCTAAAAGCAAATGCAATTATATGTGCAATTATGCGATCTGACATGATTAATAAACTCCTTAACTCCTGAACACGTTTCTCTTGATGTAGGAAAAACTGTATTCTGGCTGATGAGATGGGGCTGGGGAAGACCATCCAGTCCATCACGTTCCTCTATGAGATTTATCTCATGGATCTGAGAGGACCCTTCCTCATCATCGCCCCACTCTCCACCATCACCAACTGGGAGAGAGAGTTCCGCACATGGACTGAAGTGAACGTCATCGTCTATCACGGCAGCCAGATCAGTCGGCAGATGATCCTGCAGTATGAGATGTACCACCGAGATGAACAGGTGGGTCAAACAGAGCGATTCATTTTGAGTTCTCAGTAGAGCCCGACCGATATGGTTTTTTTGGGGGCCGATGCCGTTACCGATATTAGGGAGTAAAAAAAGACCGATACCGATATATCGGCCGATATTCTTTATGTGTAGGCTGTATTATAGTACAGTATAGTAAAAAGTTTGGACACATGAATGGGAAAGTGTCCAAACTTTTGAATGGTGCTGTATATAGAATACAGTATATAGCCTACATAAACAATCATATACATAAACACATTTTTTGCAATGATAACTCAGATGTGGTGATCAAACACTTATAATGATGTGACAAACATAGGCTTATGTAATGGAGGCAGGGTATTTAACCATTTAACAATAAACTTTATTATTCAAAGTGAGTCGGACATCAGTGCACTTAGCAGTAAACCAACTCACTCAATTATATAAAAATTGAGTACACGAATTAGAACAAAATAGGATACCTGATTAAGAAATCAAACAAGGTAACTGTGTAGGGCAAGCAAGCTACTGCCAAACCAACAGGGGTAGGTTTATGCAGGAAGCACAGCTTTTACAAATGTAAACATCTAAAATGAATAATAATAACGAGTAATATTTTTTTCAGAAGTTCTGTGTTGTGTATTTTCTGGTAATCCAATGAACATGCAGGACATTCGTATTTAAATCGTCTTTTTGCAGTTTAATATTCACAGATACAGTCTATATATATATATATATAATGTGGTGGGTTGTATGTTACTGACCTGTTTTTTATTTATCATCAAAAATAGGACAAATTCCATGAAATTCCGCGTTATACAGTAAATTTCGTTTTTATGACTGGATTCCGCGATTCCGTCCATGTTTTCTGCATCGCGGAAATCATAGGGCCCTACTAATGTAGCAAACGAATATGATAAGCTCATTGTAAGAGTAAAAGACGAGGGCAATGAGTTTTATTATTTAGCATTGAGTCTCTCCAAGTAGGTGACAAAGTAGCGTTAAATCACCATTCAACAGACTCAAACCACCACCGCACTGCCATCTATTGGACTGCAGAAAGATACTAACTCTTCAATCTGCTACGTTACTGACTGTACTGACAAACTATGCTGACACCGTGTCTGCGCTGCAACAGAACGCGTCAAAGCGGCCATTGAAAATCATTTGAACTTCTGTCAGCACGTCATAAATAGAACGAGGCATCGCTTTACTGAATCCGGTGTAGACAACATAATGGGTTCTATTCCAGTGGCGGCTCGTGGGTTTTAAAATAGAGGAGGCACACTAATTGTATTGGTCTGGGATCCCTGCCGATTATTATTATTATTATTATTATTATTTGCTTAACCACTTTAAAATGGCTTTTTGGTTGCTTTTAGTCAGAAAACGTAAAGAAAACGACATGCATACAGCAAGATAATACAATTTCACTTACCTGGCCAATCACTTGAAGCAAACATCCATCCCTTCTTAAAAAAAGTCTGTGTTAAAAGAGAGCTGCCTGTTGCGCCATTTAAGTAAGCCGACTGCTGTAGCCTATATCCAGCTTAGGCTGTTTTCCCTAAATTTGCATATATACTGTTTGAATGACAGCTTGGTAAATCTGTTGGCGATCAAATATTCAATATCGCTACTCATAAGTACTTGGTACATTATCAGCGCAGCGGGAGACGTTCAATCTAATATCACGTAATTTACGTCTCTTTGATGATTAGTTGATATCAGAAGGCAAGGGTTCTTTTCTCAACACTCCTCAGTGCTGAAAGTGAACACTCGATGGTGATTGGCTCATTTTTTTTTACCAACGGAGGCACGAGAGCCCCGCGCTCACCCTGCCTCCCCCTCCCCTTCTCTATTATTAGCGGTTGCAATTACATCAGCAGATTCGGCACATTCGCGATAGAAAAGCAGCGCTTTCACGTTATGATATTACAACTGTGAAATTACAAACAAAAAATACTCATTCTGAGACATGAACTGAAATGAATGGTATTAACATTAAATCGTCTTCCTCCCATTTTCACCTCAAAATTATGGGGAAGCTATGCCTCCCGTGCCTCCCCTGACGAGCCGCCACTGTTCTATTCTACACCGGACGCGAGCGGCGCGACAAAATACAATAGAATTCTATTGTATTTTGTTGCGCGACGTTGCAATTGTATGTGGAACGATGTGATAAGAATGAGTTATGGGCAGCGGCAAGTGGCGGTAAACACCAGCATGAGTGGCCGCGATTCAGGCTCCAGTGGCCGATAACACAGGATTATGCGCGCAGGACACGTTGCCGTGAAGGCAGTCGCTCAGCTCTAAATTGAATCTGAATCTGCTGTTAAAATTAACCATCCATTCATCATATCATCATGCAAACAAAGAATTAAAATCATTGTAATGTGACGATCAAATATAGGTGCGGGTGGGTGGTGGGCGGATCATTTGAAGGAGGACTCGGGTGAAGTTTGAGCTCATCCGCGCATCTCAATACTAAACTGACCTGGGTCCAGTAGCAAACAATGGAGCAATGGTCTGCTGGACAAACTAAGTAATTACAACATTTAGAAGCATTTAAACTGCGTTACATGTTCTGTAAAAAAAAAAAATTTCATATCGGCGGCATATTCGCCGATACCGATATATCGGCGACAGGCTCATATCGGCTGATAATATCGGCTAAACGATATATCGGTCGGGCTCTAGTTCTCAGTAGTCAGTTGAACGGAAGCACAGTATAGTTCGAGTCGCCAACATTTTTTATTACTATTTGTGTGTGTCTATGTATTATGTGCTGACAGTTTGTATTAAAAATCTTCATAAAATTGACACTGAAGACTAGTGTAATGATGCTGAAAATTCAGCTATGATCACGGGAATAAATGTCATTTTAAAAAATATTAAAATATAAAACAGTTTAAATTGTAAGAGAGTTAACGCTAGTCTGTTTTTTACAGTATTTTTTATTAAATAAATGCAGACTTGGTGAGTACAAGAGTCTTACTGACCCCAAACCTTTGAACAGTAGTTAAAAAAAAAACAGTAATTCACTATGCGGCACATTTTACCCCACATAATATATATCTAAAGCATTCATATCATTTTGGTGAAAGTTTTCCCCGAACTCTGGTTAATGTCTAACCTTACTTTACACCAATTTTACCACAGTGAGTGGGTGTGGTAGGCACAACTTTATTATTTTTATTACAGTGTATACAATCAGTCTTTTTCTTGCTACTTCAGGGAAACATCGTGTCTGGCCAGTTTAAGTTTCATGGAATCATCACTACATTTGAAATGATAATGGCTGACTGTCCAGAGCTGAAGAAGATTAACTGGCGCTGTGTGGTGATCGACGAGGCCCATCGCCTAAAAAACCGCAACTGTAAACTGCTGGAGGGACTCAAACTCATGAACCTGGTAAATTTTTTGCTCATTTGTGGACCATGAAACATACGTAGACGTTTTTGTCATGGGATGTAAGTGTCATGTGTCATTTATAATATCAACTGCTCTACAAATGATTCAAAGAGTTTCCAGAAAAGGAGAAGTAAAGCCATCTGTGAGCTAAAATACAGTGCTATCTCTTATGTACACATCTCATTTATCTGCTTCACTGCATTTACATGCACACATCCTTTCTGGACACAGAATGAGTAATCTCATCTCTCTCACTTTACATATTACTGCAGCCATGGCCAGTGTGTGCAAACTGAACTACATTTGACGCAGTGCCGCTTTATCCAACAAAATATCTCGCAGCTAATTAGGTTTTCGCAGATGCATTTTGATATACAGTGGTTTGAAAAGTATTTGGACGATTAAGCCACTTTGCAGTAGTGAATGACATCCAGAATGTGTATAAATAGTGTTTTCACTATATTTAAATTTGTAAATGAATGCTACTTTTGATATTTTGTATCGAATGCATTTATTTTTAATTGAGACTTCAGTGTCCAAATACTTTTTTGGTTCACAGAATACAAATGTATCCTTATGTTGGAGCCCAAATGTGTGAGACTATGTTCAAAGTCCAGCTCAATGTTTCCCAGTGTTGTTTCTCCGTCTTCATCCAGAGAGAGTTGGTATAGATATCTTAAAATGTACATACATACTTAATGTTTCTATGTGTCTTCTCTCTTAAGGAACATAAAGTCCTTCTCACAGGAACCCCTTTGCAGAACTCAGTTGAGGAACTCTTCAGTCTGCTTAACTTTCTCGAACCCTCACAGTTCCCTTCCGAGACCACTTTCCTAGAGGAGTTTGGAGACCTGAAGACAGAAGAGCAGGTGAGATCTAACCCTTGATTGGAAGCTTGTTATCTTTCCTTATGGGCTAGATAAACATCTACACACCTTCACCTCCAATTGTCTGCTCCACCTAGAGGATAGTAGGCAACATCCTTATTAAAATTTTGTGGTCAATGCCTATAAACTCAGAATAGCCAAATAAAGTGCTGATGTATTTTTGTAGGGCAACCTGAAAGTTAGCATGACCCTGGTTCCCTTGACAAAAAGCTAGTAGGATTTTTCTATTGGCTTTTGGCTTTTTGCTGAAAATAAGCTTGGTGACCAACAAAAGTTTAAAACAACAAGCTACACCACAGTCGGATGACTTCGGCTTCACCACCATTATGCTTTCCATAACACTTTTGATCTTTATTTAAAATCTACAAGTTGGAAAGTCTGAGTTAGAATAGTTTTCAAGAGCACAATTTATTAATACAACAAGGCTGTAAAAGCAACTAGTGAGTAGATGAGTTTACCTGTTCAGTGTGACGTTTAATGTCCCTGACTACCTTTTTTTTATTCCCATTTAGCCACTTGTTAGCAACCGACTTTTTCAAGACATTAAAAAAAAACAAAAAAATGTTCATGTTGGAGTGTTACAGATGTAATTCGTGCTGTAGAATAAAACTTGAAAATATCTTAAACTTGTGTTAATCACAGACTTTATTTTAGGCAATTAACCAAACACCCTTTCAAAAAAACCTTTGATTTTGGAAAGATGGAAGTGGAAAATGCTAATTTATTTCCAGGTTTTAGGACTCAATATTAGGCCATATGGCCTGATTATTATTGACTGATTATGTGCCCAGCTTTAACCTGAGAAACATCAACATATCCTCAGGTAAAGAAACTGCAAGCCATTCTGAAGCCCATGATGTTGAGGAGACTGAAGGATGACGTGGAGAAGAATCTGGCCCCTAAAGAGGAGACAATCATTGAGGTGGAGCTCACTAATATTCAGAAGAAGTACTACCGCGCCATTCTGGAGAAAAACTTTGCCTTCCTTGCCAAGGGAGCAAACCAGCACAACATGCCCAACCTCATCAACACAATGATGGAGCTTCGCAAGTGCTGCAATCACCCATACCTCATTACAGGTGACATCTGATGTTTAGATCAAGTGTCAATATGAAATATATCTTGGTTGCAGTTTTCTACATCTCAGTAGCCACACCTCTAATTTGTAGCGCTGACGTAGTCCCCCATCTTCCTTCTGTCAGGTGCTGAAGAAAAGATCCTTGAGAGCTTCAAGAAAACCTACAGTTCTGATGCTGTAGATTTTCAAAAAAAAGGGGGGGGGGGCCCCTTTTGCCGGCAATGAATCCAGGCAGCGGTAAAATAGTAATTATTGACAAGTGATGCCAAGAGCTGGCGGAGGAATAAAGGGTGGGTTTCCCCCCCCCCCAGATGGTCCGGTGCCTGGATATACTGGAGGACTACCTCATTCAGAGGAGGTGAGACAGTTGCTTATTATACAGTGCCATGAGTCATACTTCTATAAAAAATGTTCAGCTGTTTTTGAAACTGTAAGTGAATGAGGAAATAGACTCCGAATGTCGATATTAAATCAAAACTTGGTTTACTTCACTTGTTGCTTTTCTTCAGGGATCCCATAGTACTGAAAAATTTTTTTTAAGTGGTTTTTATTTTATTTTAACATTTTTTAAATACTTTATAAAAAAATCCATGGAAATTCATTGGTCAAAATGTGCAAGAAACCTGTGTCTTATTACAACATTTAAGAAAAAGGTTTGGGGTCAGTGAGATTTTTTTTTTTTTTTAAGAAATTAATAGTTTTATTCAGCAAGGATGCACTAAATGATTAAAAGGGACAGTTAAAGACATACTGTTACAAAAGATTTCTATTTCCAATAAATGCTGTTCTTATAAACTTTTTATTTATCAAAAAATCCTGAAAAAAAGTATCACTGTTGACACAAAAATATGAAGCAGCACAACTAAAACGCCACTGAACTCCTTTGAATCAGGCATAATTTCATCATATTATAATTATATTTTTATAGATTATATTATATTTATCAAACAGTATTTAGATGTAATAATATTTCACAATATATTTATTTCTTTTACTGTATTGTTGATAAAATAAATGCGTCCTTGGTGAGCATAATTCTTTTTTCAGAAACATCTACCCAACCCAAAACTTTTGTGTATATTATCAAAATATTTCAAAATGCATGGCTGAAACAGTAAACAAAATATGAGAGCTATGGTGGAGAAAGAGTGGGATTGGTAGTTTTCATGCATAAAGAATATAGATGTGAAAAGGAAATGTCTTCTCTGAAATTTGTATAATACATGTAGGTATACATACGAGCGTATTGATGGGAGAGTTCGAGGGAATCTACGGCAGGCCGCCATCGATCGCTTCAGTAAGGTGGATTCTGACCGCTTCGTGTTCCTCCTCTGTACACGAGCAGGAGGTCTGGGCATCAACCTCACCGCCGCTGACACCTGTATTATATTTGACTCAGACTGGAACCCGCAGAACGACTTGCAGGTAAAGATGTAGATCTTTTATGTACAGTATCAGTGAGACTCTCCTCCATTAGCAATTTCCATTACCAGCTTTTTAGCAGCACAGGCTTTTCGAATAACCATAAATATTAAAGGGGTGGTTGATTTATGATTTCACTTTTGGGGGTGGGAAAAAACCCTTTTTTTTTTTTTTTTAGGGGGGTTTTCAGGGGGGGGGGGTTGGGTGTAATGTTGCTGTTGCATAAACAAAGTTGCAAAGTTACGATGTCAATGTTCAATGCAAAGGGAGATATTTTCTTTTAAAGAAATCGCTGTTTAAGGACTACAAAACAACGGCTGGTATGGACTACAACGAGCTTCTTCCTGGGTTTGTGACATCACTAACCCCGATGTTAACATAAACCCCGCCCCCGGGAACACGCAACTACCCATAATTTTAAGGGGTCGTGACGTTTCCGGACAACGTGCACTAGGCGGTTAGCGAATCACAAACGCAGTGAGCCCGCTAACCAATCATAGCCCATTGCATATTTCTGAGGGAGGGGCTACATAGAACCAGGAACTCAACAGACCCTTTTGACGAGAATGGAAACAGCGGTGTAGAATAAAGGTAAAATATGTGAAAATAATGCTTTTTCAAAAAAACGAAGCATGAACACGTTACACTGCACCCCATATACACAGTCAAGCTTTCGAAAAAAGCTGATCAACCACCTCTTGAAAGGGTTAGTTCAACCAAAAATGGTCCATTAAATTAGTCCATAAATTACTTACCCTCAAGTCATCCTAGGTGTATATGAATTTCTTCTCTCAGACGAATCCAGTCGGAGTAATATTAAACCAATTGTCTTTGATCTTTCAAGCTTGTTTAATGCCACTCAGCGGGTGTTGTATGCATCCGTCCAAAAGAAGTTAAATAAAAAGCGCCAATCCATAAAAAAAGTGTCTCACACGGATCCGGGGGGCGAACAAAGGCCTCCTGTAGCGAATCGATGCGTTTTGTAAGAAAAATATCCATATTCAAAACGTATAATCACTTTATGTAGCTGCCTCATCTCTGTTAAAAGGAAGCGCTCCGGGAAGGAGGAAAGTAGGAGGGTCTAGTTGTCGCGGATGCGCGGGAGTCCGTGAAAGGAAGTTTGTTAACAAGAGCAAAGGAAGCAAAGTATCTTACCCTTTAGCCAAAGGAAAACGTATCATTTGGCTTATATCGAAATCTACGAAAGTTTTCTTTACAATCTCGTTTGCCTAATTTAGTGACGTTGTTTTGTTTTGATCTTCCCAGCTGCGCTTCCGCGTGCGTCACTTCTGAGCGGTGCATGCGCAAAGCCGACCTCCATACGTCATACTGCTTCCGTGTACAACAGTGAGCGCAAGCTACATTAAAGTGATTATTACATTTTGAAGGCCTTTGTTCACCACCCGGAGCCGTGTGAGACACTTTTTTTTGTTCCTGAGGATGAGGCGTTGGTGTTATTATACTCTTTTGAATAATATGATACTTTTGGTGAAAGGGAGATTTAAGTTGAAACTTTTTGGTAGTGCGAACTAGAACTTTAAGTTTGTTATGAACATGCTTTGAATTCCACAGGCTCAAGCTCGCTGCCACGGATCGGGTCAGCAAAGCCGTGAACGGATATCGCTACCCGTGTCATAGGAGAGCCTTATTACACGAAACTCATACGAGAGGGAGATGTTTGACAAGGCCAGTCTGAAACTGGGATTGGACAAGGCTGTTCTGCAGGACATCAACCGCAAGGGCAGTCTCAATGGGGTGAGGGATCCACAACTTTTAACTTGATCTTCTAGTGATGAATTGAGAAAATGTATTTGCCAAAAGTGGAATAGCATATCCAAGACTTGTTGGTATTAAAGGCATAGTTCACCCAAAAAGACTCGTGCGTGCAGACAACTCTGTCATCGTTTAATCGCCTACATGCCAATCCAGACCAAACCTGTGGAGCATAAAAGATTTTTTGGAAAAAAATAAAAGATTAGGACAGTATTGTCTAATTACTTTGCCTTCTTCTTTCAGGTTCAGCAGCTCTCTAAGATGGAGGTGGAAGATCTTCTCAGGAAGGGAGCGTACGGGGCACTTATGGATGAGGAAGATGAGGGCTCTAAATTTTGTGAAGAGGATATTGATCAGATCCTGCAGCGACGCACACAGACTATCACAATCCAGTCTGAAGGGAAGGGATCAACTTTTGCCAAGGTACACTTATCGATATACATACACTACCATTAATATTTTGGGTCTATAAGATTTTTTAAATGTTTTTGAAAGAAGGCTCACCAAGGCGGCCTGTATTGAAAAAAAAATACAGTAAAAAACTGATAATGAGTAGTAATATTATATCAATTTCAAATAAATGTTTTCTATTTTGATATATTTTAAAATGTAATTTATTGCTGTGATGTAAAGCTGAATTTTCAGCATCATTACTCCAGTCTTCAGTGTCACATGATCCTTCAGAAATCATTCTAATATGATGATTTGCTGCTCATGAAACATTTCTTGTTTTTTTTTTTTTTTTGTTGTGGGCCCCAATGCTGAAAACAGTTGTGCTGATTCATTTTTTGTGGAAACAGTGATACAGTTTTCCAGGATTCTTTAAGTGTGGATAGATAGAAGTTGTGTGTAGAGAGATGAAGGGTTCTCAAATCTTAATATCACTTTTGATCAAAGTTACATTTCTTAGATTCCTAAATTCCTGCTAAATAAAAGTATTAAATTCTTTCAAAAACAATTCTTACTGACATCAAACCTTTGTGTCGGCTTGAGATTTGCAAAACTGATTTACAAAAAACAATTGCCAATGTTTTTTCTCTTGGTATCTCTGTTCATATTTTTGTGTTCAGTGCTGTTGGTCATAAATATGGTAGATGAGTGGAAAAGTCATGTGAATGAAAAAGCTGAATAAGCGTTGCATATATCAGTATAACACAGGCTTTGATGTGTGATCTCTATCTTAAAATAAGTGTTCATAATCCTTTATTATTTACCAATTGCAGGCTAGCTTTGTGTCTTCAGGGAACCGTACAGACATCTCTCTGGATGATCCAAACTTCTGGCAGAAGTGGGCAAAAATTGCTGAACTCGAAATTGACTCCAAGGCAGAAAAGGTAAAAATCGTGATTTTTAAAAGCCAAAGCTTTGCATATATGAGCTCCTCCTGACTCAGGTGGTGTAATGCAAGAGAATCAACTCATAGACTAGAGAGAGAATATAAAGGTCATTTGAATATCAGCCGAGTCAAAACAGATGGGTTGCTTTCATGTGTTTGCATATTGGTGACATTTAAGGAGTACAATATTGAGAAGGCAACACTTTCTGACTAGTGTCTGTGTCTTCCAGGAGAGTCTGGTGATCGACACCCCTCGCGTAAGGAAGCAGACTCGTCATTATAACTCGTTTGAGGATGATGAACTGATGGAGTTCTCTGAACTGGACAGCGACTCAGAAGAACGACCCTGTCGCACAAGACGTCTCAGCGATCGCAACAGACGCTACCTCCGAGCGGAATGCTTCAGAGTGGAGAAAAACCTTCTCATTTTCGGGTCAGTGCTTAATTTGTTTTCGGCTGCCCACTCATTCCTTCTGGGTCACCTTCTGTTGCCCTACAACAGGCTGTTAATGAAGTGACTGTTTTTAAACAAGACAAAAGCTAAAATATTAATCTAAGACCGTTTTCTGCCATTACATGTGCAGATCAATCTGACCGAATAAATATTGGAGCCATAAATTAGACAATATGCAGGTTATACATCTCAGACCGATGAAATGTTTGCTGTGTGTACAGGTGGGGTCGCTGGAAGGATATTCTCAATCATGGGCGTTTTAAATGGCACCTGACGGAGCGAGACATGGAGGTGCTGTGCAGGGCACTTCTAGTCTACTGTGTTCGCCATTATAAGGGAGACGACAAAATTAAGAGCTTCATTTGGGATCTGATCACACCCACTAAAGACGGACACAATCAAGCACTACAAAACCACTCAGGTTATTAATTATTTTGTTCACACTCTCAGTTATTTTTTTTTATCAATTCATTCATTCATTCTTTTTGAGATGACTTTATTCAGGATCTGTTGTCATTTAAATAAAACAATAAATTAGTCAATTAATCAGTAACCATGCTGAAGGTCTCAATTTTTTAAAGTTTTTAAAATAGGTTTTTTTTTTAAAAAAATTTAAAATAAATGTAAATTAATTTCATTTTTTTTTTTTTTTTATTTCAAATAAATGTAATTAATTTCATGATTACTAAATTAATCCATGTTCTTGATATTTAAACTGTACATTTGAATGTCCATCTATATACATGAGTAAAAATTATACCACGTATTCTTTCTTAAACTGAAGAAGTTAGGTACATCAAAAGGCTTGCAATGATGAATCTGCTAAATCTTTGTGCTGAACTTGATGGACAGTCAATGTATTCAACAATGAAATGAGTACTTACCATTTAAATGAAGTTCAATTATTAATTCATAAGCATCCCTCGTTCTTCGTTATTTTGTCTATTATAATTAGAATTCAAATATGTTATGAAATGCATGTACCGATGTCCAGGGCTCCTGTGCTCTGTCCCACGGGGTCGTAAAGCAAAGAAGAGAAGAACCAGTTGCGTCCCCATGGTGAAGCCATGCCAGACTGGCTGGTCACTGTAACCCAGAGGTGGTGACTTCAGTGCTGGACAGATACAAGAAACATCTCAAACAAAACACTGAAAACAAGTAAGACTTGTGGATATTGTGAACTCTCAGCAAAAGTTACATTTGCATAATAATACCTATCACATAAATAGTAAGTACTTTTAATCAGGGTGCATCGTTAAAATTTTAATGCATCCTGTCAGTCATGAAATTATTACTTGGTCTTATGAAATTCCAATTTCAAGATAAAGAGATCAGACAAATTGTAATTTATATATAAATTAAAAAAAAAAAGATATATATATATATATAAGTGTGTGCTCTGATAACATCATGATTACAGGGTTTTAAATGTGTGATCATTATGTATCTCGTCATAAACAGGGTGCTACTGAGGGTGCGGATGCTGTACTATCTGAAGGTCGAAGTGCTGGGGGAGGCTTCTAATCAGGCTCTTGAAGGGATCCCAGCCAGGTACTACATGACACACAGTCTCTCTTAACCCCATGCATACTTCATTAATTCCATATCAAACTGTTGTCATTGTAGAGTGGCTTAATATGTAAGCATCTGTGTGTTTTCTGCAGTAAACTGGAGGTAACCCTGCCTGATATTGACTACATTGAGATCCCTACAATATGGTGGGATGCTGAAGCGGATAAATCGCTGCTTATTGGAGTTCACAAACATGGTGAGACATCATCAAAGAATGGGTGCAACCGTTACACCCAGTTTTATGATGCAATTCTTGTGCATATGCAGTATAGCAAGGGAAATCTGTGCAGGCACAAATACATAAGTCATTTTTTACTTTTTGAACAGTAAGATTTTTTATTTTAAATTTTTTTTTTTTTTTTGTTTTGGGGATTTTGGGGGGGCCAAACTTTTTTTGAATGCAATTACAGTATCTTTTTATATGATTTAGATGGTCACATGGTTCATATTGACTTCCTCTTGCTTTCACCATGTGCATTAACTTCTCTTTGTGTCCCATGCAGGGTATGAGCGGTATAATGCCATGCGTGCAGACCCTGCTCTGTGTTTCCTGGAGCGAGTGGGGGGGTATTTTTTTGGGGGCCTGATTTTGTTTTTCCCCCCCCCCACTGCATTGACGGTAGAGCAAAGTGGAGCAGAAACTGCTTCAGATGTACCTGATAGGTAATATGCTTTTAAATGAGCAGCAGAGATATAACAGTCGTGCCTCTTGGCTCTTACAACCATAAACACGCTTCTTCTTTTGCAGTATCAGCAAGAGTGATGCAATCAAAGAGGAGAACGACATTAAGTCTGAGGAATTAGAAGAGAAAGTAGAGATCAAGGTAATAATAGGAAGTCGAAGGAATGTGAAGTCGGATGAATTTTGCTAAATGTCTTAACCAAATGCTCAGACTGTTCATTTAAGTAAAGTTTTCTTTTACAAAGGAGGAACCCATGACAGAGGAAACAGGGAAAAATTTCAATACAGTGACAGGTATTGAAACCTTCCTTATCTATTTACTTATTTACAGAACCATGAATTGTTTGTAAATACTGTTAAGAGATGGTCACAATAGATTTTAATCGTGCAAAGTTATTTGAGGAGATGATGTCATGTTTCTTTTTAATAAATTCAAAATTATAGTTAAAAATAAAATGTAAAAATATGCAGTTTACTCGAGTTTCCTTTGTCATTAAAAAGTAGCTTTTGTTGTTAAAAAAAAACTTGTATGCAGAGGGCTAAATTCATTTTTGTCATACCTGCCAACGCCATCAGTATTTTTATGCTATAAATATGGATACACAGGGTAGAGTTCTCTAAACTTGAACTTTAGTATACAGGTGAAAAAAAATATTTTTGAAAGTTGTCATATTGCTCTCTATTGCATTGGCATTCATATAAATGTGACAAATCCAAAGGTGATCACCCCTTAATATTAGGTTGAGTCTAAAGTAGCATTTCTTTTGAAGGGGGATTTATAGGACCTCTCGCAGCAGACCTTGTTGCAGAAGTGATGGAGCAGGGACGGATACAGTGGCCAGCAGGCTCAGCTCTTACAGCACGTCTGCGGCGCCTCATTACTGCCTATCAGCGTTATACACGCCGTGAGCCGCTTCGTCATGATTTCCTCTTACATGAGGGAATTGCACCTGTGGCTTGGCAAATAGGAGAGTTTAGGCACTGCACTACTGAGCCTGATCCGCTCTTTTTGGAGTGGCAACGAAGGTGAGTGATGTGACTCTGTGACTCAGTGATGTGGTTTTATTGTTTACAGTTATTTTCTCAAGATGAAATCAAAGACTTTAATCTGCTTTTTTTTTTTTTAACATATGCAAATGGAAACCAGCTCCTTTGGGTAAAATTGTAGTACTTTCGCTGCCTTCAAGTCATGTTGAAATAATCATAATAAACACTAAGCATTAAGAGGATGAGGAACATCAACAAAGTGAACAAAAAAATTAGAGCAGCATGATAAAAGACAAAATCAACCGCTAAACACTAAATTGAATTATTGGCTAGCATAAAATCCTTGAGGACTGTGTAAACATTGAAATGTTACCGGTCATGATGAACATTGGAAGAATAGTATTTTGATTCTGCATTGGGTAAGAGATTAATAATGTGTGCTGAAAATCAGTTAATTCAATTTTTGAGGCAAATTTTTGTTTTTTTTTAGTTAACATATCTTCTTTGACACAGGTGGACACGTCGAGAGCAGGCTGACTTCAATCGCACAGTGTCCTCGTTTGGAGTAGTATATGACCCAGAGAAGAAGACCTTAGACTGGAGCCAGTTCCGTGCCCTTGCTCGATTAGAGAGGAAGACGGACGAAAGCTTAGAGAGATATTTCCACAGCTTTGTTTCAATGTGTCGAACTGCATGTAGACTGCCGCCCAGAAAAGATGAAGGTAAAATGGATATTTGAGTTGATAGTTTGGTGAAGCTAATAATAATAGAAGCTAAATCTGTCATAATGTATACACAACTTCTTGTCTCATGTAGGTAATGTGGATCCATCACTGTTTGTGGAGCCCATTACAGAAGAGCGAGCTGCCCGAACATTATATCGTATCGAGCTTTTGAGAAAGGTCCGTGAGCAAGTATTGCGCCACCCGCTCCTGGGGGCACGACTGCAGCTATGTCGCCCTAGTCTTTACTTGCCCGTCTGGTGGGAGTGTGGCAAACATGACCGTGATCTTCTCATTGGGGTTGCTAAGCATGGCTTGAGTCGAACAGACTTCTACATCCTCAATGACCCCCAATTATCCTTCCTGGAGGCCCACCGGAACTATGTTCATAAAGAAAACCACAGATATTCTGTCCCAGGCTTGCCCCACCACCATTGCTGCTTGTATGATGCCAACCTTGGGCATTGTCAGTCCCCACAACCTCCAGAGTATCACCACACACCAACACAACTCGTCCATTCTCATGGGCATCACCAGCCCACAGAAGTGGTGGCATCAGAGTCTGGAAGTTCCTTAGGGATAGGTACAGGAATCAGGGAAGGATTTTTGGATTGCCCTCCACTGGATGACTCTCTGGAGTTGGGGTCTTTACAACATGAAGGCTTGACATCAGACACACTACATAGCAAGTCTGGTAAAGAGGCCTTCAATGGATTCCCATTCAATTCTGCAACCGGTGGGCAGAATATGCTAAATTCGTACGGTGTCCAAGGGGAGCTAAATGGGTCTCAAGGAGACATGGCGGACTCCATAGCTGGGAAACTTCGCAGCGATGTTCTGGTGGGAGAGCAAGGGTCTTCTGAGGAGACTGGCTTAATGGCTCCTTCTGTGGAACTAGATGAACTTCAAACTCCATGGGAAAGCTCGGACCATGCTGAAGCCTCTGACATGTTCAACGAGACTGATCCCATCTTGGGAGCACAAACTTTGGAACCCAGCTTTCTCGATGCTCCTCAACCAGAAGATGGACGTGAGGGTGATGAAACGCTCACCGACTGTTTGAGCATGCCTAGTTCGGACTCTCAAAGTAACCCTATTGAACCACTGGCACCGAGCTTCATGTTGTTCAAAGACCTTAATGTTGGAGAGACTTCTGTGGATCAGACAGATCTATCAGCCAGTCTTCCAGAATATGTTCCACCACCACCACCTCTTGGACTCCCGGATGTGAGTCTTGACCAGACAGATCCCATTAGTGAGGAGCAAGAGGACAAGCTTAGTGATTCCAGCATCACACATGGTGTTCTCAGTCCAGAAGAAGGAGCTGAAAGCTTAGGGTTTCAAGATCTTTCCCCAGACAGCCCAAAGACAATGGATACTCAAGATGAGATGCCTTCAATAGAGTCTCCAAGCGAAAATTGTCTCGAGGAATCCCAGAAAGGGGACTACAAGGTGCCATTTGAAGATTCCAATGGAGATTTGAAAGATCCTTGTGAAGTGGCCTTGGATGAACCTTACGAAAAGCCTCTAACAGAGCCAGAAAAAGTGCCTTTAGAGGAGTCTTACGATTTGACTTGTGACGAGACCCTGCAGGAACCTTGCGAAGGGTTTCAGCAAGACACAGCGGAACATCAGTTGGTGGAAGAACCCTGCAAAGAACCATCAGAGCCAATTGAAGAGTGCAATCTAACTAACACTACTCTCTCAACAGATTACCCTATGCCGCCTTCACTCCCATCATCTCCTACTACCTTACCTGACACCTCTGAATCGCCGGGCCTTGACGCAGTCCCAAAACAAGAGCTCCTCATGGATCCAGTGGTGTCAGATGTGAAGCCTGAGCCAGATAGCACTACGCAGACCCCTCACCTTGAGCAGACTGAGGTTTTGGAAGTAAAGGACAAGATAAAAGATGAAAGTGCAATGGCACCAGGTACTGTGGCTGTAGACTTTAGCTTTCTACCTTTTATGTTTTGTTTCTGATTCCGTTAGTTTTATGTAGTAGTTCCAGGTCTATTGAGTTTCTTAATATTTCACCACATTCTTTACAAAACTAGTAATGGCAGCTGAAGCTGATAACCCTTATGGAGAAAAACAGCTTAAATCAGTCTGAGATGGTTTGCTGGCCAAGTTGGTGTTTAGCTTGTTGGACAGCTGTTTTCCAAGCCTGACCTCTTGATAAGTGTCCAAAAACTAGCAAAACTTGATCGGCTTACACAACAATTATAGGGACAAACCTATTTTAGAAGAAAAAGACAATGATATAAGCGGAATAACTGACTCCTGACTGTTGAATTATTGATAATTATTGATGTTGTGGCTGCATTACCACCTTTAGTGTACATTAAATAATTCAATGGTTTGTCATCACTTATTTCTAATTGTTGGCAAACATTATCAGATTTGCTTGATGGAATCACTTAATATTTTTAGTATAATAAATAAAACAAATTACATGCTGATAAATGATTGTTTCTCACTATGTTCATAAAACCCAGTGGAAAACATAAGGAATAAAGAATTAAAAAAACAGTTTTAGTCTCTTTCTCTCCCAGCATGCTTTGAATAATAATTCTTGTCATTTTTTCTTTGTATTTTTAGCATTATTTGGAGATGTTGATGGACCACGCTTTGTATTGCCCATGTGTGAGATGGCAGACAGTGTCCATGAAATAAGGGAACCAACCATTGCTCAGCTTCTACAAGAGAAAGCACTCTTCTCCTTCTCAGAGTGGCCTAAGGTATTATGTTGGTGATTGTTTCCTGCTTATATTATTATCCTGTACGATGCTTCATTAATTAGTTATGCTGAAAAAATATTTTGTATATTCTGCTGAAAATGTGAAAGTCTTCTCTTAAAATGAAATAAGTAAGACTGGTGTCAGCCCACAGCATACCACTAGATATGTACCAGTCACGTTTCTGCAGTTAGACCCACTTCATACCCTGCTTTGTCTTTTTGCCCCCTACAGGACAGAGTGATCATCAACCGTATTGACAGTATCTGCCACACTATCTTAAAGGGGAAGTGGCCTTCCTCCAGTCAACAGTATGAGTCTCCCACCTCATTGGCTAACACCTGCGTGCCCAGCAGTGCCCACCAGAGGGCAGGATTTCTGTCTACCAGAATGCCTATTTCTCAGAGTCTTAACTATAACCCACACACAGTACCCCACTTAGCAAAGGTAGGTGTAAGATCACATCATCAGGCAGGGGGTTTTTCAAGGTGTCTGCAAATCCTTAAAAAGTTTTTGGAAATATCTGGAAATAAATTATATGAATGGAAAAACCTGGAAATATCAGGGTATTTTCAAAGTGTGATTTTTGAGGCCTGAAAGTCATGGAAATGAATGAAGTGTCTAAATTGTGGTTCCTTTGACAAAAATGATTGCAATTGATTGTTTTAATCCATCTCACAAATGTAAATATCATCAAATGGCTAATAAATATCAGGATTGCATTTGTTTATTGCCCAGCATTTAATATCATTCAAGCAGTTAAACTGATCAAAGCTGTAGTTTTGGTAAAAACCACGTTATTTACTTACTTAATATGAATTTTCCTTCTTTGGTTCGTTGCAAAATTGGTTGAAAAACGTTTTAGATTTAGTTAACTGAAGCATGAAGATATTCTAGCTTTATTGTATTGATTTGTAACTCATGTCCCAACAGGAGCGGTTAGTGGCCCCAGCATTTCTCCCTGAGCTCAAACGTCCAAGACGGGGTTTTGAATTTGAGGCAGAAGTTCTTGCCAAACCAAGCAATCTTGGAGAAAAGATCCAGGTTGGCGTGCCTCATCGTGCTAACGCTCTCCTCCTTAATGGCTGGCAGGACGCCGCTATTGACCTCTCCAAACCAACAGAGCTAACAGTTGGTGGAGACAGTGGGCCAATCGGTCAGATGAGCCGCACTGTCCAGTCAGCGCCACATAAAATAACTGGGATAGGCTCCATACAAGGCTCACTGGGATTGGATATGGCTGGCATTTTGCAGGCTGGACTGATTCACCCAGTCACGGGGCAGATTGTCAACGGCGGTCTTCATCGTGATGATTCAATGTTGAGACGGAGGAAAGGACGGAGAAGAAATGTGGAGACTCCTGATCTCAGCTTTATAAAGGGACAAAGCGTGAACTTGCCTGACCAGCAGGTTTGTGGAACCACTTATCAATGAAGTGGATAGAGTAGGACATGCAAAAATTGAAAATGGCACCATGTTATTCTAGCATTGTACTTTTTGTTTTGTGAAACATAAAAAGAGATGCTTGGCAAATCTGCTCTTCTTTTCTGTACAAAGAAAACTCATGATGATTTATCTCGCCAAGCTAAAAGTAAAAGCACCATCAAAGATTAAATTCTTCATTAGAAGGGCAATGGGGTACTTTTTTGATGTTACTTTTTTGGGGTACTTTTTATTTTTTTAACTAATTTTGTTTTTAAAAAGATTTACCAGGAAAATATTTAAAATATGAAAGATCTTATATGGTCTCTTTTGTGATGTTGAAAGAAGCTTATTTTGCTTTTATTTCAAACTTGGATCTTGCCATGAAAATAGCCTTAATTATATTAATAAATCAATATAACTGGCAAGTGTTTTGTTTATCTTTATATACTCCACAGAGCGGGTCAGAGAGTATCAGCCACCCTGTTGTGTCCTCCACATCCTCCCAGTCAGAAGGCCCTCCAGCCACCCCGACTACACATCCTACTCAGCCTCCAGCCTCAGAGGCCATGAATGTGAGCTTGGACAGGGAAACAGCCAATAAAGGCCTAATTGAATGGCTCAGACAAAACCCCAACTACAACATGGAGCTTTCTGCTTTTCCGGTAAGTTAGAAACAGAACTAAGTTTTATTTTATTAGAATAAAAAGTAATAATATTTCTGTGACATTTTCGTTTGAGTATTATAAACATCTATTAAGTTCCTATTAGATAAAGTTAAGGATCATATTTTTGTCTTACATTTTAAATTCCCTGTTTTACTTGAAAGTACGTCACATTACTACTAAAACAGATGTATATGTTAATGCAATTTCATGTTGACTTTAGTGGTATTATGTTTTTATTTGTGTGTACGTTTAAGGTGATTTAAAAAAAAGTAGCAAGGTTGATAACACTTTTTTTTTTCATCTAGAAAGATATTTGAATGATCATAAATGTAAATGTTTGTTGTATACAGCTTATATAAGCCTTGAAATAATATAATTGATATTTAATAGATTACTGTAACCTAATTTATATTGCACGTCTTCCTTAGTCTCAGAATGCAAGCATGTTGCACAGTTTCTTGGAGCGTCCGAAGCAGAGAAGGCATCGCTGCAAAGACCCAACCAAGCTCGATGTCAACTCTCTAACTGGGGAGGAGAGAGTCCCAGTAGTGCACAGAAACACAGGCCGCAGGGTAACAAAAACATGCATAGATACTCGTATATCGTTTGTTTGTTTGTTTGTTTGTTTGTTTCATTTAATTTTGATGCCACAATTCTTCTGGTTGCAGCTTGGAGGCGCTATGGCTCCAGCCATTAAAGAGCTCTCCCGATGGCTGGATGCAAACTCTGAATACTCTGTGGCTCCTGATTGGGCAGATGTGGTGAAGCACTCGGTGAGTCATATATATTCTGTCTAGAAAGAGGCTGGAACCTGCAAGTAGCAGAGCAGAGAATGTTCCAGTGAAGCCACTCGTGAATATGTAGTAAACTGAACATAAGCTAATAGTCAAGGTTCATCATCTAAATGTTGACTAAAATGTATTGGTTCAGAGTGGAAGAAATACGGAAATGTAATAAGATCACAATCTTACTTAAGTCCTTGAGCTGGTGACCCTCCTTATAGTTTGATTTGGACAGAAAGAAAGCATCTGCTAAATAACTAGCAATTGAAATTTTTACTTACAACCATTTCACAGTTCTGTGTGAAAGGCATCTACATAAAATCCCCCATAGGATGTCTATAATAGTCTATACTATAGTTTATAATATTCTATTGTATATTAATTTATTATTAGGGTAGGTAGGGTAAGTCTGAATTTGTTTATATTTGTTTGTTAATATTTTATAATTTAAAGGGTTAGTTCACCCAAAAATGAAAATTAGCCCATGAATTACTCACCCTCAAGTCATCCTAGGTGTATATGACTTTCTTCTTCTTTCAGACGAATACAATTGGAGTTATATTAAAAATTGTTCTGGCTCTTCCAAGCTCTATATTTGCAGTCAGCGGGTGTTGCAGTTCATCAGTCCAAAAAAAGTGAAATAAACTGTTGGCGCAAGCTAGATTAAAGTGATTATTACATTTTGAATATGGATATTTTTCTTACAAAAATGCATCGATTCGCTAAGGAGGCCTTTGTTCACAGCACTCACCCCCCGGAGCCGTGTGATGCACTTTTTATTATGGATGGATGCACTTTATTTCACTTCTTTTGGACTGATGAACTGCAACACCCGCTGACTGCCATTAAACAGCTTGAAAGATCAAATACATTTTTTTATATAACTCCGACTGGATTCGTCTGAAAGAAGGAAGTCATATACGCCTAGGATGGCTTGAGGGTGAGTAAATAATGGGTTAATTTTCATTTTTGGGTGAACTATCCCTTTAAAATATAAAATTGTGTTTCACTGAAATCCATTCCATTGGAATCAGAATACAGAATTTCAGTGATTTCTGATAACTAATGATTTTGAATGAAATTACTTTATATATCATATGTGTGCACATTTTTACTGCAATTAACCAATCAGAAAAAAAAAAATTTCAGAGAGTTGATGATTTTGATGAAACTGCTTTAAACTTTATGCCATATATATGTGCCATTTTTATGTCTTTGACTTCCTAGATGCTGAATGAAATTGTTCCTTGTAAACCAACACTAAGTTTTCGTATCCCACTATCCCAGGGTTTTCTGCCGGAGGGCAAATTCACACGCATCCTCTCTGGACCCGTATGTCGGGATCCCGGTCCACGTAGGAGAGGCAGGCGACCCCGCAGTGAGATGCCCAAAGCCCACGAGCTCCCCGCTGGCATGGGTCCGCTCTTCATGAACGGTGGGCTCATTGGCAGCATGGATCTGGTTAGCTTACCCAATCTCCGCAATGTCCCTGGCATCCCGCTAACCGGTATCATGGGCTTTCCTCATGGTTTCGCCACTGCCATACCATCAGGAGATGATGCCAAGAATGGACTCAGCATGCTGCCCATGATGCTCCACGGCATGGCGGCCGTGCAGCCGCCCATGTACAGCGCTCACATGAGTGGAATGATGAATCAACCACTGTCCACTGCAACGTCCACTGTAACTGCATCCTCCACTACAGCGAGCGTGACTTCTACGAACTCCGCAACCGTAACCTCATCCTCCAACCCAGCAGATAGTTCGGATTTTGCACCTACGCATGATAACGCAAGCTCTCCGATGAGCACGGAGAATGGGAATATGGAGGACGCAAAGCAAGGAGGGGAAGAGAAGAAAGTGTCCGCTTCAGTGTCTACAGCTGCGGCCACTAGCAGCAGTAGTAGTAGTAGCATCACAAGCACTGGCAGCCATTTGACATTTAACCCTTTTCTAATCCCAGGAATGTCACATAGTCTGTTGTATCCTCATATGTTCTTGCCACCGGGCAGTATAATGGCGCTGCCCGCCATGACCGCAGCAGACAGCACGGGCAGCCCCAAGAGGAAGAGGAAGAAGGTTAGGGAGGAAGGACCAGAGGAGAGAAGCAGCAATGTTGGTGTGCATATAGATGGTGTGGAATCGAAGCAGGTTAAAGACGAACAGACACCCGAACAAAAGAGCCAAGAGGGCGGAATGGAAGAAGGCAGACCTGATGTAGATTTAGCTCAGGTCAAAGATCCTTCTGAGGATAGAAGTACTGAGGAAAAGGACAAAAACGAGATGGGAGAGGAACCTAGGCCAAATGCTCAAGGCTTGTGTGTCAGTGGAGACTAGAATGCATCCTCATGTTTGGGCCACAGTACTTTTGTGTGTGTCGTGTCGGTAAAAGTTTGTGTATAGGACTTTGATTATCAACGTATTGTTTATAGATCTGCCCTTGTAATTTCACTGACATCTACACTTCCTTCTGGGTGTGTGCTAAAGATATAGACACTTGAAGCATGCAAACACTCAGAGGTCTTGAATCCTGAAAAATCATCATTGGTGTTAGCGTGTACCTTTTGCATCATGGGAATGGATACTCAGACATTTCTGTCTGTTGACGGAGAATGCTCTTAGTGACCCCAGCATTTTCCCCCTTCGATTAGGTGTTATTCACTAGCATCTTTCACAGATTCTCAGAAAGCGGTAGGATGTTGGTATCGTGCAAAAAACAGACGGCAGTCTCACTTCCTATTCGTGTTTCCGATCACGCTCTTATAGTTGCATAAGGCCTAGATTTATGTTTTGAAACCTAATGTAAAGAAAACACTCGTTCCATTGGTAGATTACCAGCAGAGCTGCATCTGATACAGTCTCGATGGACCACAGTATTTTGTTCTTAGTTGCTTGCTGCTATGTATTCATTTTAGTGAAGATTTTAACCTAAATCTTTTACAAAGCTATAGGTGGCATGAGTGCAACATGGTGAGTGCAATGGAAACTCAAAAAGAGCAAGGCTTGAAATTGATGGCAAAGAACAATCCTGAGATTGATTTATCTTTTGTTTTGTTTGTCATATTGTTTTTGATGTCGTTTCCACATGGTTGCTTTGATAAGATGCCCATTTATAGAGATGGCTATATATACTTAGAGGTGCTACATGTTCAAGGGCGAAGGTTTAGTGCCGTAGATGAGACTCTGTTCTAAATGGTATTGGTACACGGGCTTATAAAATAAGTCTGATGCAAAACAGGTGGAAGAACAATGCGAGAACTGTGTGTTGTTGTTTTTTTTAGTGAATTTAAAGGGATAATTCACCCCCAAATTAAATTTCTGTCATCATTTCGGCCATATGTCATTCAAACCTGTATGAATTTCTTCTGTGTGGAGCACAAAAGCAGCATGCTCCCATTAAGAAGTGGCTGTCAAGCTTCATAAATGGCCATGAAACTACTCCATACAACTAATTTTCTCATGCAAAAGCTACCTTGTGTCTTTAAAAGACTTGGAATATAGTGCATAATTAGTTTGGGCTACTGTTATAGTACGTTTTTATCTTTCTTGAAGTTTGATAATCCCTGGTCATTGTGCATTTGTTATGTGGGGAAGAGCAGCGTAAACATTCTTCACAACATCTCCTCCTTTCGTGTTCCACAGTCATACAAGTTTGGAACAACATGAAGAGGTGAATAAATTATGCCAGAGAGTTAAGTTTTGGGTGAAATATTTCTTCACCCAAAATAAGACAAAAATATCTTTACAAATACCAATTTTTTTTTGCCTTCACTAAAGCCCTTGGGTTGATGGGGTTGACAGAAAGATGTCAGACTGTCTCGTTCTCATGGGTTACATTGCTCTTATTTTCTCTGGTGCATTTGAAAATACTGTAGAGTAAAACATGTAAATCTTGTCGTTATTTGTGTTTACAAGCACACCGTTATTTTTTTCCTTGCCAGTAAGTCTCATATTGGGAGGGTGTTTAAAAAAATCAGCACTCGTGTTTCTTTTATTTGAAATACTTTACACTAGTTGATAACCAGAGATAATTTAACTAATTTTCTCCCCCAGTCTCAACAGGGTCTCTCTTTTGTGGGAGTATTCATTTTCCACCTTCTCATCTTACTTGGTTATTCTTTTTTTTCAGTTTTCAGATGTGAAAACATTTTTGCACAGTCTTTTTGGTGAATGTTTACCTGTAATTGTGTTCCGTCTTGTTTGTTTATGTGTGTTCGTGTGGACGCATGCGCACGCTTGCACATGCCACTTCCTGTACATTTTGACCTATGTAAACCTGTACTGTAAATTTCTTGTCTAAACAAACAAAACGAAACAAAAAAATCATGGTCACCTTCAAAAAACATGCTGTTGTTGCCTTGTCACACTATTTGTGACACAATGATGTAATTTATTTTTCTTTTATTTCTTTTTTTACTTTGTCAAATTCACCAAATAGGACATTTCCCCTTTCTTATCACATCTATTTTGTGTTCTCTTTGCAATGCCTTATTTAGCAGTTTACATATGGATGTTTGTTACATCTTTATGTTGGAAAATATATATCAAAGTACTTGTGTACGGTGTCAACGTTTTGGGAAGCAGTCTCAGTCATACAAGTTAAAATCTAGTTGTACAGATACTGGTCTTGTGTGCATTTTTTGTGTCTTTTGAAATAACATAATCAGTTCACTTTCCTCTCTCAACTCATTCAAAGCAGTATTGCAAAGCACAAAGTCTTCATGACTTTCGAAAATGTCTCGTTGTTAGTCTGAAAGCTTACCTCAGATCTTTCTCTATTGTCCCTACACTGCTTTCTGAGTAACATCTGGTGAACAAAAACCCACAGACCTCGTCTAGATGTCTGGATGATTGTGTTATCCTTGCTTTTGATGTTTTGATAAGTTCGTAACTCCATTAAAGTCCTTCAACATTTCAGGAGAATCACAGCCAGTATATGTACACCTGGAGAGTTCAGACTGTTAGACTGAGAATGCTGCGTTGCTGGTTGTAAGCGTATTGATTTTTATAAATGTACTGTTTGTTGGAAATGTACAGTTTGAAAACTTAAAAACACTCCAGTTGAATTCAATTTGAATCAAGTTATTTGAATAGAAAGTCTCCCTGGTGCAATATCTGGGCTCATTTGAAGATCAGTGAATATATATTCAATTCTGTGTCCTAGTAACACTCATTTTATCTTTTTGCCTAGCTAAAACTGTTTGGTTGTTCATCCAAAAGTCTGATCAATTGAACCTGTATTTATTGTTTTACTGTCTCGCCATTGTCTCCGTGTAATTGCAACATGTACATAAACTTGCTGTCTCCAGGTTTTGGATGTTTTCCTATATGGGATGTCTACACTGATCCATTTTACTTTCCATAAAAGCTGAACAGTTCTGAAAACGGTAATGTTGACTATTTGTGTGTGTAAATACATCTCTGGATAGTTGCTCCCAGATACACTTGAGAGCAAAAAAGCCTTCCCATTGGCCCCCTGCCTCCATTTTACATGGATTGATCAAAGGGAGATCATTGTACCGGTAGTTGCTTTGCATAGTGCATTTCCAATGGGGAGTGAGAATTGGGAAATTTGTGGTACCATATGCCCGTGTCATTTTGATCAGACTCTGTCAGCATTCAATATGTCAGTGGCAGTGTTTGCATGTCAGGACCTGCTAAAAGACCCAGTCACAACGGCTGAGGCAGAGCAACATCCCATACTTAAAAGTGAATGCAAGTCAGGCTACTATGGGGTGTTTCTTATAACAGCTGCTTAGCCAGACAGAATAAAAGCAGAACTGCGCTTGCGTCACTGTTGAGCCTGTGTTGGAGGTTCTGTTCCTCAAGATCTTGTAGAATAACATTGAATTAATTGGATACAACTAATGGTCAGTGTTCATGATAAGGAAGTACTGTAAGTTTGTAGTTACATTGAAGCAAGTGCACTCTATTGGGATGAGTACTCAAGACAAAAATTGAACTTATACTCTTGGTATGAAATCTGCAGCAATGCTGAGTCATGGGTGTTTTTTTTATTATTTATTTTTGGATATTTTGTTTGTTTTTGTTCTAATAGTTCCTGTACACGGATGTGGACCAATCATATAATTCAAACCATGGTATGTGATCTTTTATTGTGCAATAAAAGATGACTTTGAACTTTCGTTTTTAACTAGTTCTAGTTTCTTGTTTTAGTATTTTGTTTTATTCATTTAATTGAGCAAATAAGAACGCACGTTTGGAAAAAATTATATACTTTATACATTTGTGTCTTTGAAAGTATGGTGTCTGTGAAGCGTTTTAATTTTAATTGCATGTAATTACGTGTAAATATAATTAGTAATAAATGTAGTTAAGTATCCAGCTAAACCTGTCAAATAATACCAGATAAGATTGTTATATATATATATAAGATATATATATATTATATATAAAAATATATTATATATATATACCATATATATATAAAATGAGAGTTAAAAAAAAAAAACAAGCAACAAACCTGGACATTTTTGTAAAATTGCATAGACAATTCTCATTAATACATTTGTTTATTCAGCTGTTACAGATTAAGTACCGAAATAAAGAGTAAAACGGGGGGAGCTTATTATATTGTATGTATATTCGTTATATTTTATGTAATGGTTTGGTAAACACTGTGAGGAGGTTTAAATCCTCCACGCTGTCTCGCTGTCGTCTTTGTTGTTGTAATGACGCCATCTACTCCTCTTCTCTCATTGGCTGAGAGGAGCCCGTTTTCGCGCCATTCGTGTGCCTCGGCATTGTGGGATAGCATCAGGAGGTCAGCGGCGTTCCGGGTCAACTCCGTGTTTCACGTAAACAATTTTCTCTGGACGTTAACGGATTTTAACGGATTCCAGCAATGCGCGGAGATGAAACGGATTTGGAGTCCGTTAAATCAGACGATGGTTCGGTTCGGAGGAGTCTCGAGGCGCTTTGTCAGGAGCTCAATATGGACGAAGAGACGGCGGCAGAAGCGCTTCAGAACTTCAGCTCCATCTGGAACACTTACACGCTCGAGGTTCGACTAATTTACATTCAAACGACAACCTAATGACAGGAACAACCGACGCCTCCTGCTCCGCCTTCAACTCCTCCGTGTGTTCTTACAGATATATAGTCAAAATAACCCGTACCAGTTTGGCAACAAGTACGGCATTCACTCTGGTATTCTCTGAAGTAACCATGGTGTGCGTATATGATAACTTGGTATGAATACTAGGATACTACCATAGTACATATCCAAAACACCATGGTCGTGTTATGCTGGACGAATTTTTAAGTAATGCCACGATCAGCGCCCAAAGATATCTCAACGTAATACCTTTTTTCAAAACCTTTTTATTAGTGTTCTGCGTCTGAATTGACTGAGGATTCCCTGATGTGTCACGTGACATAAACACAAAGAGAAGACGAGGAAGTCGTTTAAAGGGAATGCTGGGAAAGATACATTTTCCCACATATTTCTTATTGGTTGCTAGATCTTAGATAGAAGACGACTGTATATTAAATATACTAGTGGTGTTCATTTTATTCAAGCTTAACCCTGTAAAAAAATTGACACAATCTTTTTTTATATATATAGAACCGTTTTATTGAACATTTAGACAAAATATTTTTAATAAGTTTATGCACATGTGTTTTGTGTCAGGCTTCCAATGGCTCTTATAGTATGATATTGTGGAATATAGTGCTCATACTCAATTAGGAGAAATAAATGTGTCTATTTTATTCAGAGGCCCGAACTATTTGGTGCAGTTGCTGATGTTTATATCTCCAGTTGCTTGTAATGTAAATCAGTTAGATCTTTATAATGGAATAGCAGACTATTTACATAAAATGCTTTTAAATATAACAATTAATTCTCTCAATGTGTCTTAGTATGATGGTATGCGTAGTTTAATGAGCAAAGCTCTAGTTTTTGTTGTGGGACGAAACATAACGCAATGCAGTACAATGATGATTGTAAGATCAAATAAACACCCGGAAGCCTGATTGATCATATTTTAACATGATTTTTCTAAAAATGATGTATGGATAATCAAATAAACCTAAGTTGCTTTAGTCCAGTGAGCTTTCATCTTGAAATATTACTAACAATATGAAAGTTGTTCTTATGTTTACTTTATAAAAATCATTAGATTTCACAACAAAACGATGTGTAAACCATGACCTGAAGGTGGTCATTTTTACAATTCTATTGAAAGGCCTAAAAATGTATAAACTACCAATCATACGACAGAAGGCATGTAATAGATTGTGTATAACATGTTTTTCAGCAAGGTTCTGGTTATGTTGATAATTTATAGGCCTTAGAAATGTATGAGTATCTCATATGATACAGTAGGCTATGTGAGATATTCCCATGTATGTTCATTTGTGTAATGTGTTTGGTTGTGTCAGGGTGATGTCGTTCACTGGTTGGCCTGCTCTCTGTATGCTGCCTGTAGGAAGAGCTCCATCCCCACAGTGGGACGGGGTGTGATGGAAGGCAACGGCGTTTCCCTTACAAGGATCCTGCGTTCGGCGAAGCTCAGGTAAGGATCTCAAACAGACATAGACAGATACCTGCAGGATGGGCGTCGTCTCCTGTAATTTCAGTTTATTTAATGGAAAAGTTTTAGTTGTAGAGTAAAGAGAAACAATGGCAAGAGCATTTATTTTATGCATTCAAGGATTTTTTATATGAAAATGTGAGTGTTGTAATGCTCTCTATCTTCTAGTTTGATCCAGTTCTTCAGCAAGATGAAGAAATGGTCAGACATGTCAAACATCTCTCAGGATTTCCGCAGCCGTGTAGGGCGACTGGAACGCCATTTCGAAGTGTCCACAGTGATTTTTCGTAAATTTGAGCCAATATTTCTGGACTTGTTTCAGAATCCTCAAGGTGAACCTCCCCGCCTGCCTAGAAGCCGCAAACACCGGTAAATCTGCCTGCTTTTTTTCTCCGTTTTTAGCTTTCTTTTGAAGAAGAAAATTGTAACAAATATACTTCTTTCTTTATAGGCGTCTTCCATGCCACATCAGTGACGTCTTCAAGTTCTGTTGGACTCTCTTTGTGTATACAAAAGGTAATTAGACTGAAAGAAGTCTTCCCTGTTTGAACCATAGACTGTCAGTATAGTTTAGATATGACTACTTGCACAGTCTGCGTCAAATAATGCTATTAACTACGTAAAAAGAAATCAGTTAATTATTTCACAGCCATAATAAATGAATACATTTTGTGAAGGTTTAGCATCAAACAAAACTTAATGCGCTACATTTTTTTGGCACTGTAAAGTTTTTATAATGTTTTAAATAATTTTTAAATGTTTAAAGGGTTAGGTTCACCCAAAAATGAAAATTAGCCCATAAGTTACTCACCCTCAAGTCATCCGAGGTGTATGTGACTTTCTTCTTTCAGACGAATTCAGTCGGAGTTATATTAAAAACTGTCTTTGATCTTTCAAGCTGTTTCATGGCACTCAGCGGGTGTTGCATGCATCCGTCCAAAAGAAGTTAAATAAAAAGTGCCCATCCATTAAAAAAAAAGCATCTCACACGGCTCCGGGGGGTGAACAAAGGCCTTCTGTAGCGAATCGATGCGTTTTTGTAAGAAAAATATCCATATTCAAAACGCAATAATCACTTTAATGTAGCTTGTGCCAATAGTTATACACGGAAGCAGCTCCGGGAGCATGATGTATGAGTTCAGTGTTGCGCATGCGCTGGTGATTTCTTGTGAAAACCAACGTTTGTTAACGGGAGCAAAGGAAGCAAAGTTTCCTTACTTTAGCAAAGGAAAACCATATAAACCATATAAACTTATATCGAAATCATATAATTCATTCACACATTCTTCTTTACAAATCCTCGTTTTGTACTTCTAATTAGTGACTGTTGTTTTGTTTTGATCTCTCCGCTGCGCTTCCGTGTGCGTCACTTCTGAGCGGCGCATGCACAACGCCGACGTCCATACGTCATGCGCCCGGAGCTGCTTCCGTGTAGGACTGTTGGCGCAAACTACATTAAAGTGATTATTATGTTTTGAATATGGATATTTTTCTTACAAAAACGCATCGATTCACTACAGAAGGCCTTTGTTCACCCCGGCCCCTTTTTTTTCAGAATTCTGGTTTATTTGAAAGAGAAATCTTTTTATAACATTATAAATGTCTACTGTCACGCTAAATTTAATGCGTCCACGCTGAAGAAAAGTGTTAATTTCTTTAAAAAAAATTCTGATTGCAAACTTTTGTACACTAGTGTATTTTTATGTATGGACTCCTCTAATTCCGACTGATTTGGCAAAAACCTGGTTGACATTCTGAATGTTTAAGTAAACCCATGACGTGATTTCTACTTTATTACAGGTAATTTCCATATGATTGGTGATGACCTGGTCAACTCATATCACCTCCTGCTCTGCTGTCTGGACCTGGTGTTTTGCAACGCTCTCATGTGCTCCAACAGGAAAGATCTCATCAATGAATACTTCAGAGGTAAGATTCCCTTCACCTCGCTGTGAGAGAATGTTTCTTTGATTAATTGTTGATTTTCTGTTTATAAGTCATTATCCTTGAGAAGGCAGAGTTACAAATGAGTCCATTGATTGCGTTAAGAGTTACTTGCGAGGTAGTGCACTTAGTTTTGAAATATTGACTGAATATGTGAAGTTGTAGTGCATTTAAAACAACTTATATCTCCTAAGTAATGAAATTGAGATCTGTTTTCTTTCCTGTATTATCTGTTGTAGGCATGGGCCGATTATCGGTTTCAAGGTATACTGCGATTTGAAAATTTCACAGTTTTCACGCTAATATTTCCGTTATACCGTTCCTGCGGTATACCGTTTTTCATGTCCCCTCAAAGACTGAAAGTGTAGGAATCCCTCAGGTTGTGTGCAGTGTAGAGAGTAACACGCTCCCTCCCCCTCCTGTTGGTGCGAGCAAGCGGTCAGTCACGTGTGTGTATGATGGCCGAAGGAGCTTCCTCTAGAACTTACACGATCGGCAACCGGCCGTTTATTGTTTTATTGCTGCCAATCTCTGTTCTGGACTTGCACAAACTGCGTTGCAATGCATATCATTTTCCAAATGTCATTTATGTGAAAATATGAAGTTTGTAAATGCCCGTTAACAGAGGCCAGAGACTCTGAAGACGGACGCACAGAGAAAACTGTGCAGGCATACACTCACTGTTCATATGATGCACACACTATGGACAGAAAATCCTAAATATTGATGTTGGGGTTTATTGGGTGTTTCTGATGGGAACTTGCGGTCTTCAGAAAAGTTTGATTTGGTTCAAAAAAAAAAAAATTTTTCTTGTATCCTCGTATCATTCACCTTGATAAGTGGTTCAGGCGCTCTGCTTTGTTTACTGCGATAACCAACGAAACGCTGTATCAGCGCCTCCTGCTGTCAGAGAGTGAATATGCATCCCATTCAGGCTTCTGCTGTTTGTTTTCGTTCAGCATGTATTATACTTTCACAAGCTATCAGAACAGTCTGTTTTTGCTTACAAATTGGTTATTATTAATCAAATTATGCATATGCAAATGATTAAAAAAAAAATTTAAATGATATGACATTATATAATGATATGTATATGACTTAATAAACTACAATTCAATAACCGTAAGTACAGTTTAGGTTAAATAAATTGTCAGTCTTAAATAAAGTCGCAGTAGCTCCTATCAGCAAATTCAACCATCCGCTCAAAAGCTGCGGACAGCCCCATTTCAGAAACAATCAAAGAAAAAATAAACATTCTACTTTTCCTAATATTCTGTATGTTGCTCAAAATATATTGTTCAGTTTTTTTTTACCTAGACATTTAAAATTAGCACATTTTAGAGCTGTAACAACAATACCATGAAACCATGATATTTTTTTGCTTAAGGTTATCATACCGTCAAAATCTCATACCGGCCCATGCCTAATCTGTTGTAGTGGTCGACTGATATATCGCCAAGGCCGATATATCGGCCGATATTTGGCATTTTTTACATTTCGGCATTGGCCGATAAGTTTCTGTTTGGCCGATGCGTTCGAGGAGGGACTTTTATTTTGACGGCGCTGAGAAAGGCACCGCCTGAACACACAGTGCTCACATTCTCCCTCATGTTCACCGTCGTCGTTAACAGTTCTGTCTATACAGATAAGTTCTGTCTAATATGGATAGAACTGTTAAACAAAGGAATTAAAATGTATACAAAAAAGTATTATAACGATTGATTTTATATTATTAGTAATAGAAAGGCAAACATTATAATACTTTCTCGTTTGCCGTCAGCATTAAGCAAATACACATTTACATAATTTAAATAAATCTTTGAATGGCTAATGAAAATTTAATTTCACAAACCTTGCAAACTTAGTCAGATCCAGTTGTGAGATCTTGTGAAGTGATCTGCATGATCGCGTGTTTTCTGCGTGACTTTCGGTCCATGCAAATTAAATGCTTTATGCTGCCCTTTATCCATTTGCCCACTGTCATATCCATGTCATTTCCACTGTGTGCTGTGTGTAAAATTAGTGTGTTAACCCCGAGCGCAACCTCCCGCTCTCGGTCTCGTGACGCCAACAAGGAAGTGACTTAAACTGTAATTCGTCAACTGGCCGCTAGAGGCTGGCTGCAAAAGGGAGTCAATCCCATAGACTCCCCATGTTAAAATGCCCAAATTTACAGCAGAAAAAAATATGTTTACAACCTGGTACAAAAAGTGTTGGTTTTGGTCTATATAGCTAATTTTAACTGTGAGGGGGGTGAATTTTTTTAACTCATCTGTTTAAATTATATTAATCCTTAAAGTTCTGCATAAGTAAGGGCGTGGCCCCAAAAAACCCCCCCCCTTGAGTGACAGGTGGATTGCCGCTGCTGTCCACGCACCTTCGCGCTAGGGGTCGTGGTTTCAGCAACCAGCTCCCGCCTCTTTGCCCTTTTTCGATTATCCGGGAGTGACGCGCTGTGACGCGCTGCCAAGATGGCGACGGCTGGTTCCGCCTACTTTAGGCTTCAAAACGCTCATCGGAAGTTTACGGGTTACGTCACGGACACTACGTCCATGTTTTTAAACAGTCTATGGTACTGCGCATTATTTGAAAAAATATGATTCCCAATTAACACAAACTTCCCATAATACTGAGTGCTCTGTTGGTTACAGAGTTTACTTCCTTTTTAATTATATTTTAATCAAATATTTATTTGTGGAAAATACTTTATCTAAAGTATAAGTATGTTTATTTTACAAATTAATTTTTTAATCCATTTTCAAATGATTTCAAATTTCTTAAATATTAATTAATATGAATATAATTATATCGGCTTTATATCGGCCATCGGCCACCCTGCTTTCAAAGATATCGGCATCGGCTGTCAAAAAACCAATATCGGTCGACCATTAATCTGTTGAAACAGGAGCATGGGGCAGGCCACAGAACATGTCAAAGTGCTTGTCCACTAATAGCTTTTAGTTTAAATCACAATAACACGGTTTCAGTCTACTTCATGTAATCAGCATTTAGGAGTACACTAGCGTGAACTAAAAACTTCTATTTTCATTTTAGGTGGTCTTAAAAGATTTATTTGTGATTGGATTAGTAGGTTGCTTTGTTGTAAATGCTTCATTTATAGTCTATTGCTCTCCTCTCTTTAGGACTGCCAAAGGACACAGAAAACTTGGAAGAAATGCCCTGTGTCATTGACAAGTTATGTGAGCTGCATGATGGGTTGGTGGTGGAGGCCAAAGGCATAAAGGAGCACTACTTCAAACCCTACATAAAGACACTGTTTGAGAAAAGAGTGAGGAACACACACACTTATATTCACATACACTTATACTGCAAGAACAGCATGATTGTTTACAGCCTGGTCATGCTTGCCATATTCTAAAAATATTCCCTTATTTTTCTCAGATATTAAAAGGTGATGCTGAGACTCTGACTGAATTACTGGATTCCCCAAATTTCCAAGACAACAAGTAAGTATATGGCATGAAATTTCTGTAAAAGTTTTTTGTCCTTTTTGGACTTTCTAGCAATTTTGCATTTAAATAAAAAATGATAAAACGTCAAATGAAATGCCTTATTTCAATAAGTACTTATATATGAATATTTGTTTTTCCAGTAAAGCCATAAATCGTGAGTATGAGGAATATGTTTTGACTGTGGGGGATTTTGATGAGCGAGTGTTTTTGGGGGCCGACGCAGATGAGGAGATCGGCACACCTCGCAAGGCCACTGCTGAGCCTCCATCAGGTCAACTATCGGCCCGCATGCAGGTGGAGAACAACCTTCAGCAGCACTTTGAGAAGGTACTGAAGATTTCTTTCTCTACTGCCACATTAGAGTAACATTCATCATGATGATTGACAATCTTATTTGAAATATCAATGTATGTGAAATACTAAATATGTTAATTTATGTTTTTGAAAGATGTAATTATTATTGTGATGGCAAAGCTGAATTTGTAGCATCCTTACTCCAGTCTTCAGTGTTACTTAATCATTCAGAATATGCCAATTGCTCCTTAAGAAAAATGTATTATGTATTATTATCATCAATGTTGAAAACAGTTGTGCAGCTTAATATTTCTGTGGAAACCGTGATACAATTTTTCAAGATTCTTTGGTGACTTTAACGTGTCCTTACTGAATAAAAGTATTCTTTAAAAAAAGTCCTACTGACCCCAAACTTTTGCCTCATCCTGCTGTGTTTTTGCATAGACACGTTCCCTTGCTCCCTCTACTCCTCTAACGGGTCGGCGATATCTGAAGGAGAAAGAGGTGCTGGTCACCCCCATTTCCTCAGCTACCCAAAGTGTGAGTCGACTGCAGAGCATGGTGTCCGGCCTCCGAAATGCTCCAAGCGATGCTCTGGTCCAAATCTTTAAGTAAGTATCTGCCAAAATCAAACCACGCACAAATAATTAGTTTTGCAAATTAGACATGGTATGCATGTACAGCCAAGTATGCATAACCCATCATGATGGCCCTCAGCCTTTAGCCTGTTTTCTTACAGAGCTGTGTTTTATTTTCACCATGTTTTTATAGTTCCTGCTCTCGAAATCCCACTGAATCCATTCTGAACCGAGTGAAGACCATGGGAGAGAGGTTTAAACAGGCCTACACCAAACCCACAGATGACCTGCCAGGAGCACATATGGGTCAGATATACTGCACATTTGAAAAAACCTAAAATAAATGTTTAATAAAGGCGACTGTTACGAAAGTCTCATATTTTATCATGTTAGTAAGTGCAGGTTCTTGTGTGTAGATTTTGCAGAGAATCGTCTGAAGCTGGCGGAGATCTTGTACTTTAAGATCCTGGAGAATATCATGACTCAAGAAATGAAGAGATTACAAGGGAAAGACATGGCGGTAAGTCAGTGTAACGGCTTAACTTGATAAATACACTAGTAAAAACCATTCACCCTGATACCAAACAATGTGTATTTATCACCAAACAGAAAAAAGGAAAATTTTATTTTTTTTGCCAGATGTCATTTTTGTTTTATATCTACAGCTCTTACGTTCTGCTTTTTTTGTGAGATTGCAACCTGTTCCTCTCTTCTTCTGATCTCTGTTAGGTCCTGTTGGAGCAGGAGGTGCTCCATTGCTCTCTGTTGGCATGCTGTCTGGAGGTGGTGCTTTTTGCGTACAGCTCTCAAAGAACCTTCCCCTGGATTCTAGAAATCTTCCAGATCCCGCCATTCTACTTTTACAAGGTACAGAACGGTGCACTGTTGCAGTAGATATTGATGTCTATAGAAAAAAAATCACAACAAACAGTTAAGTCCTTTAAAGAAAGCTGTTTATTTTGAAGTACTAAAGCAAATGTACTTGTTTGTGTAGGTGATTGAGGTGTTCATCCGCTCTGAGGAGGGTTTGTCCCGAGACATGGTGAAGCATTTGAACAGTATAGAGGAGCAGGTGCTGGAAAGCAAAGCCTGGACCAAAAACTCGGCCCTGTGGACTGCGCTCAGTAACGCTAATAACAAAGTCCCCACTGTAGAAGAGGTACATACATACACAAACTCACAAACCACTTCACTAGGGTGAACATACTGTAAAATTAAATTACATATTGTAAAATTAATAGCCAATTAAATTACAAATATAACCTGCTTTTATTTGTTTGTTTAGGTGAATTTTCCCAGTAATTTTGACACGGGCAACAATGCAGGCGGTCCCACTCACCTTCCGTTGGTGGCGCTATCCCCCATCATCCACCCTCGCATCAGGGAGGTCCGCATAGGCCTGGCCTCAAGTGCACGCAAAGGTACCACATGTCTCATAATGAGGCTGGACTCTTGAGACCCCATAAATGTGTATAATTAAAAGGGAGGGACATTCCAGAGATCATTTGATTGGACGAAAATGTTTAGGAATATATTTGGTCCGTTTATCATTTTAAAATGCATATATAAATGCGTATATGAAATATTACTTAATATTATTTATTTATTTGGGTAACACTTTACAATAAGGTTAGTTAACGTTATTTAATGCCTTAACTAACAATGTGCTATACATTGTTACAGTATTTATTTAATCTTTGTTAACATTAATTAAAAGTACACCTGTTCATGTTAGCACATTAATATTAACAGATATTAGTAATGTATTAGTAAATGTTTAAATTAATTTTAACTTAATTAATTTTAAGAGTTTAATAAATGCTTTACAAGTATTTTTTATTGCTAGTTCATGTTAAATAATGTTAACACATGGTAACATTATTGTAAAATTAAATAAAACTTATTAAAATTATTTGCAAGTATACAGATGACCCCAAAGCAAAAAAGCAAAAAATTGTGTTATTATTCATCTTATTTTTACCCCTTCAGACTTGAATTTTTCCACTGGATCAAAAAAAAAAAAAAAGGACTATGCTAAAGCAACATAAAAATGCTCACATTTTAACTATACGTATGAACTAGAGTTTAAACAGTTTTGAAAAGAATATACTTACTGTAACCATGAGCAGTGCAATAAGAATGTAGAAAAATACTTTTTTAATCTTTTTGTGGCTTGCAGTGTACAAGTCTGTGTGTGTGTGTGTGTGTGTGTGTGTATATGTCTGCATGTGCTTGTTTGAATATTGATTAAGATGTACTCATATGGATAATATTTCTCTTCTTTCTCTCTTAGACGTCCCTCAGTCTCCTATCTCTCTCCATGACCGCTACAGCTCACCTGCAGCTGGCAGCGCCAAGAGACGCTTGTTTGACGATCCTTCACCACAGTCCCCAGTGAAAAGATTCTCAGTCACTCCCATAAAAATAATTTCCAACACCATGGAAAACAACCAGAATACCACCGCCACAACGACTGTCCTCTCCATGGCAACCGGAAACGGCCAACAGCTCACCATTCCACTGCCAAGTACCACATTTATTATTTATTTATTCTCTTCTTGTTGTGACTTTTTTTTTTTGACAAAAAGACACACAAACATTTCTCTATTTGTTGACGTGCTGGTTCTTCATCCTTCAGTGGTAAAGAACGAGACGGGCGGCATCACAGTCATCCAACTTCAGGCCAATGAGATGAACCCCCTCACCGCTCAATTCTTACTGACAGCCTCTCCCAGCCGAACTGTAGCTCCACCCGCCAGCTCCGACACACAGCCCCCGGCCGTCAACAAACCCCGCCGCACAGGATCCCTCTCTCTCTTCTTCAGGAAGGTGAGGAAATGTGTGCTGATTTCCACCATCTGGACTTTTTTTACATCTGATCTTTGTTAGCTGAAGTGCATATATGCTGTTGCTTGTCCATTTAGGTGTATCATTTAGCCAGCGTGCGTCTGCGGGACCTGTGTCTGAAGCTGGATATCTCATCGGAGCTGCGAGGGAAGATCTGGACGTGTTTTGAACACTCTCTGCTGCACTTCACTGACCTGATGAAGGACAGACACCTGGACCAGCTGCTGCTCTGTGCTGTCTACATTATATCAAAGGTATGCCTTTTGAAATGTGGAGAAGAAGGGCTATGGCAGGGGTGTCAAAACTCAATTCCTGGAGGGCCGGAGCCCCTGTAGAGTTTAGATTCAACCCTAATTAAACACACCTGATCCAACTAATCAAGTCCTTCAGGCTTATTTGAAAACTACATGGTATGTGTGTTGGAACAGGGTTGGAACTAAACTCAGGAATTGAGTTTGACACCCCTGGGCTACAGCAACATTGTTTTAGCAAGTTACAGCAATTGATTAAAACGAATAAACTACACTACTGTTCTAAAGTTTGGTGTCTGTAAGATTTTTAAATGTTTTTCAAAGAAGTTTCTTTCTCACCAAGACTATTTATTTTTGTAAAAATACAGAAATATGGTGAAATATGATTACAATTTAAAATAACTGTTTTCATCATTACTCCAGTCTTCAGTGTCACAAGATCCTTCAGCAGTTATTCTGATATTCTGATTTCCTAACTCTTTGACCAGAAAGTTCAAAGAAAATTTTTTATTTGAAACCGAAGTCTTTTATAACATTTATAAATGTCTTAACTGTCACTTTTTATCAAATTAATGCACCCTTGCTGAATAAAGTATTAACAACTTTTAAAAAATCTTGTATATTACTGAAGAATAAGATCTGAGTGAAGGGGGAAAAAATCATCAAATGAAAATATAACATCAAGCATTTTCATTCAAATTTTCTTTATTTTGACTTGCCTGCTGCTTCTGCAGATCACAAAAGAAGAGCACACTTTTCAGGACATCATGAAATGCTACCGAACCCAACCTCAGGCCAACAGTCATGTGAGTATCAACAGTCTTAGTCTTTCCAAACCTGTGACTAACTGCTACTGTTTTATATTTATTTTGTGTATGTGCTTAATGTGCAAATGCCATTGATAGTGGTTCAAAATGGCTGCTTGCCCTAGCTTCCTACCGTCAGAAACCTTGGAATTTGAGCTGTGATGAGAGCACATATGAGGCTTTGATGCAACGGCATCCACAACATCTTGTTGGTGTGTTTGTAGGTGTACCGTAGTGTTTTACTGAAGAGGCGTCCCAGAGAGCAGCAGACAGATGAGAACATGGAAGTGGATCCACCAGTAGACCAGTGTAAGGATGATGTGGGCAAAGTCCTAAACATATAATATTACAGTTTTTACTGTGTTTTTGATCAAATTACACCACCTTGGTGAGCATAAGATACTTGTTTCAAAAACATAAGGTTAACAATCCCAAACTTTTAAACGGGTTGTGTATATACATTGATTTTTGATGAAGTTGGCAAAAGTATCCTGGCTTTTTATTGCATTTAAAAATATTTTTATTTATTTGTTTCTGTTCACAGCCAGTGAGAGGACGGAGCAGGCTGACAGAACAGAGGCTGAAAGCGAATCAGAGGAAAGAGGAGACCTCATCCAGTTCTACAACTCTGTTTACGTGCTAAAGATGAAATCATTCGCTCTTAAATATGCACATTCCATGCTTGACAACAAGGTTAGTGTATTGCTTTACTTCATTTGAAAATCGTCTTTTAATAACCGTTGATTTAGATTTTTGGAAACAAGTGTTTGACTCTTTCTCTCTGTTTCTCTGTAAAGATGGAGGCTCCTCCGTTATCTCCGTTTCCGTCTGTTCGTGCTCAGCCTCTCTCTCCTCGCCGTGTATCTCAGAGACACTCCATCTTTGTTTCTCCTCATAAAAACGGTTCGAGTCTCACCCCCAGTACGGCCTACACGTACAAGTTCACTGGCAGCCCATCAAAGGTTAGTCAGAATTTAGGTTTTCACAACAAGCATTAACAGTAATAATTCCTTTAAAGAGATATTTCATGAAAACATTTAAATTGTAATAATTTACACATCCACATGTCAGACACGTCCTAATCTTCTGTGGATCACAAAAGAAGATATTTTGAAAAAAAAAATTCATACACAATGAAGAAACGCACTGCACCTGGGTCATATTATAGTCCAGTAATAACGGATTAGTACATTTTTATTAAAGGGGTCATATGATGCTTTTTTAAAGATCATTATTTTGTGTATTTGGTGTAACAGAATATGTTGACATGCTTTAATGTTCAAAAAACACATTATTTTTCAAATACTGTACATTATTGTAGGTCCTCTATGCCCCGCCTCTCTCAGACGCTTCGTTTTCTACAAAGTCCCCTCCTTTGACAAGCCAGTCTGCTCTGATTGGCCAGCTTGACCCAGTGCATTGTGATTGGCCGAACACTGCAAGCACTCGTCGGAAATGTACGCTCCTTACCATAATCGCGAGCTTTATTTTTCAAAATAAATGTAAAGACAGAGCCCGACAGGGAACAGATCGCGTGACAGACACAGTGATGAAGCGGTTCTCTCTCTCTCACACGCGTGCACACACACACACGTGCCAAACTCCGCATTTGAACAGTCAATAGCAAATACTTAAACTAATAACACAACAGTAGCTGATTCAGAAGCGCCAGATTGTCATAGCAAAGTTAGAATTACCTCCTCTCCTAGGTTCACGAAACGGTCGTCCATAAAATGCATTGCTGTTCTGTTGTAAGTCATCTTAAAGATTCCTAAATCAATCTACTTTCAGAAGGCCAAATAAAGTGCTTTTGCCTAGAAACACACAGTGTCTGCCCTTACATGCTGCTTCCACACTAACTGCGGTTACTGAAACCACAACTTCTTTCTTTGCGTGAACATTTGGGTGGCGTAATGCAAATTTTTCCCCTATTGAGGTTAGATATGTGGGTCGTGTTAAATGAGCTTTTTAAGTGGGCGTGTTAGAATGAGCTGTTTTTTAGGGGGGGCGTGCAGAGTCCTTAACTTTGATAAGAATATCTTTCTTGTTTGAGACTTTCGTCCTTTGGCAACTTGAGAATCTTCTCTCACAATTCAGCTTGTCAACACTGCAAGAGAAAGGAAACTTGAAATCCGCATCATATGACCCCTTTAAATTAAAAACCAGTTAATTTATTTTGATGTCTTTATATTTGGAAGCTCCTACTGTGAGTTTTGCCAGTTATGGTTGTTGATCTAAAAGTCTTCTGCTTCCTGTTTCTCTTCAGGAGCTGAGCGACATAAACCAGATGATCCGTCAGGGTGGGGTGAGCAAGAAGCGGGCGTTCAACATGGAAGGTGATGAGACCGAGTCTCCATCTAAATGCCTGCGGCAAGAGAATGACGACGTGCTGCTCAAACGCCTGCAGGATGTGGTCAGCGAGAGAGCGAGTCTCTGACCTGTGAGGACGCCCAGTCTCCTTACAGACCCAATATAAAGCCAAAAACTCTTCCTATGTGCTGCTCAATGACTAATGAGATTGAGTACATTAATTATGTCACAGAACAATAGCAAAGCCAAAAACCATCACGTGTTATGACCTTTTTTTTAAGATTTTTTTTTTAATACACCAGGATTTCTGAATATCAGGGAGATTGGTATAAACTTAATCAATTTATGCCGAATCAAAGAATCATGTATCATGTTTTTTCATGATGCTCATCATGCGTTCATAAAGAATCGATTCTTACATTACAGAGATATTCTGTAGCTGTAGTTTTCTCAATCAAGAGTCATGTGACCATCGTTTTTGCAGTAGAATTTCCCAGTGGGTTCCATATATTAGTGATTTTATTTTTTTATTTTATTGTTTTTATTTTAATCAAGTTATTTACTGGCACAATGTTTGACATTTTGTGTGTCTTTGGTGAACCTGCCAATGGTCGAATCAGTTTTGCGACCATCCTGCAAATCCTTATATTCAGTTGTGTGGTATCTACACCTCTCAATTAATTGTAATATTTCTCTTTAACAGTGTTCTGTTTTCTGAAATGGTCATGTTTAATAGTGCATTTTAGATGTTAAATTTGATGGATTGTTCCATCTTGTTTATGTGGTGTACAATAACTTGTTCAACACTGTTTGTTTAACAGTGATGCAGGTATAATTTTATTATTTGGTTTTGCTCATGTATGTTATTTTAGTGACGTTTATCAGTCAAATGCTCAAAGGGGTGGAAGTGAAAAGATCATGCGACCAGTGCTATAGCTAGCTGTATCAGTATTGTCGGTTAATTTGGGATTGGAATTTAGTCTTGTACAAACGTCTTGTATTTTATCCGTTTATGTTCTTTTGCCTTCGTCTGTCTCTATCTGATGTCCAACACTGTTGATCTCTTTGTAGTTGGTGCTTTGTATTATAGCTCTGAAGTATTTCTTTTGTTTGTTTATACAAACTCCATATTTTAAACTTAGAAATAATCCTCCTTTAGCTTTATTGTAAGTGTTGTTTTGACCAATCAGCTGTTGGTCGGTTCTACAGTCAGTGCCTTAGCATGTACATAATAAAATGTTTTATCAATTCTCAAAGAAATGTTTTCTTGCGTCAGAAGATAATATGTGACACTGTTTTCAGGCTCACTTCTCCAGCTCTGATTCAAAAATGTCCAATATTTGTGTTCTGGTGGAATCCGATCCAAACATAAACCCAGGCTGGATGAGAAAGTGGGCTGTTGAATGATTTAATTCTGTGCAAGACAATTAGCTTGGGTGGCTCCTGCATAAATTGGGCTCTAAAGAATAACATTTATGTAGATTTACCTGGATTTAGGATATCCTTCAATTAATGTATTTGTTTATTGACCACTAAAGCTAATCTCAACGCGTTTATTGAATTAATTTGGTCTTAAACTTTCTTACTGAGATATGTCTATTAGTTTGCCATTCAAAATTAATATAGAAACCATAACTGTGTCTGAAATATATCTTTATTTTCCATTAAGTGCATGATGTACCATTCATCATATGGAAAACTAAACTATTTTTTAAATAAGATATATCTTTTTAAAAAAAATTAAAAATACCTAAACACTGGGATTTGTATAATGTACGTGAAATAAATGAACGATTTTTTTTTTTGTATTGCATTGCTAAGAACATAAACCATCAATGCCAGGGGTACATACAATTGAGAGTACAAATGCAAATTACAAAATCAGGAAAATATCGTACAAAATGAACGATTTGTGACATTTCAAGTGTCGGACGCATGACGCCAGCGAGCTGCAAGAGTCTGAGCCAATCACAAAGTTCAGAACGACTGACGCACATACGTCATGAACGTGCAGGCCTACGTGACGCGCGAGTCAACTGACGCTGTGTGTAAATGAACTCTTTACGTGATTTCCCAAGATTTCCACGCCGCGAAATGTATGAAGAAATGTCAGTAGAAAGAAACTGGACGGACACCGAGACGAGGGCGCTGCTGTACATCCGACAGGACGAAGAAATCAGTAGGCAAATCAGCGGAACGGTTCGCGACTCTCTTATTTACGCGGAAATATCAAGGCTTCTGCGGGCGCAAGGGATCCACAGAACCAAGCGACAGGTCACCACCAAACTGAAAACACTCAAGCAGAAGTTCCTGAAAATACTCGAGCATCACAAAAACAACGGCCACGGCAGAGTGTACTGGAATTATTATGATCTCTGCAAGTCCATTTGGGGCAGCAACCGCCCCGCGGACGCGTTGACGCTTCACAACAACGTGAAACTCGAAGAGCCCCAGAGTACCTCCATCGAGGACACGCGACATGAGAGCAGATCCACAGACATCGAGGTGTCCGTCCGTCACGACGAGGAGACGGAGGACACGGCAGACGGTGTGTTGATGCGCGCTAATGAAGTAGTGTGTCACTGTATGGTCACGTGATTTGACGAGCGCTAGTTGCTGCGCGCTATGTGCTGCATTTCGCGTAACACAAATGTAGTGTGTGTGAAACAGTGTGCAATGATAAACATGTCAAACACTGTAAATACATTGATGTTAATTTGATCATTGTGTTTGATTTACAACTAATAATAAGTCAAGGGGAGGCTGTTTCAAATACAAAATCAGTATATACTTACTACTGCATACACAGTATACACATAGTGTACATTTTTGTCTTAAAATAGTTTGTATGTAGTACGTAACTAATGTAAACAGTATTTAGTATGCTATCTTTTCGTCATATTACCTCATTTACGTGTTTTAAATCCATGAGAAATGTTTACAATTGATCTGTTTGAGTGAATAATTTAAAAGATCTGAGTCAAAATCGTTTATTTGCTAATCAGACATCACTGTTTTTGTTTATGCTTTGTGTCTTAAAATGGGACTATTATTGCTCTAATTCAAGGTTTCCTAAACTGGTGTTCATGAGTTGACGAAACTAGTGATTAAATATATCATACAAATATATCATTAAATAAGTGAAACGCTTCACATTTGAACAAAAGTTTAAATATTTTGTTTATCTGCATGTCATGTGGCCATTAAATGTGTTTTGAAATATTGTTGAATTATTGCAATATTTAAAATCGGGGTAATTGAGGTAAAAGTGGTTAGACTGACCAAAAAAAAAGTGAACATTTTGTGAATCCCTATCTGAACGTGAATGATGATGATGCGCATAACTGATTATTATGTGTTCATATATTTAAGTGGTCGCTCAGCCTGTGAGGAAGAAGGCCAAAAAACATTCCGTTACCGACTCTGTGAGAGATCAAGAACCTCTTCACGTGCAGAACCAGAGGGAGTACGAGGAACGCTTGCGAAGGGAAGCCAGAGAGGAACAGAAGGAGGAACGGGCGAGTCTGATGGCCATGTGGAAGGAGATGATGGAGTTTCAAGGGAACCTCTTAAAGGAGTTCATACACCGCCCATCTCTGCCTTCACATCCATCTTACCACAGACATGCTCTTCACAACCAAGCACGCTCTAGTTTTCCAAGCACTAGCTACATGCCACTGTACGACTCGCCAGGGTATGAGCACAGACCTCTGATGACCTGTTTTGTTTTCTAGTTCCACTCTAATCATTAAAGGGATAGTTCACCAAAAAATGAAAATTCTGTCATAAATTACTCACCCTCAAGCCATCCTAGGTGTATATGACATTCTTCTTTCAGACGAATACAGTCGGAGTTATATTAAATAATGTCCAGGCTAATCCATGCTTTATAATGGGAGTGGATGGTAGCCCAAAATTTGAAGTCCAAAACAATTGCACCCATCCATTATAAAAGAAGTCCACACGGCTCCGGTGGGTTAATAAAGGCCTTCTGAAGTGACGCGATGTGTTTGTGTAAGAAAAATATCCATATTTACAACTTTATAAACCTTAATCTCTAGTTTCCGCTAGCTGTCGTACGCACATTCACGAGAGAGTGGCATCTAGCGGATGATGTTTTAATTTTTTTTTTTTTTTTTTTTAGAAATCGTATTTGCTTTGTCACTGTTGTTAGTTGTTTTTCCCTAAATATCGCAATTTAGCTCCAATTAATTTTTATTTCAAGTTTAGTCCAATTAATTTCCTGTTAGTATTTTTTAGTGCTTTTTACAGTTAGTTGCCATGACAACATGTCTAATTTAATCTAATTAAATTTTTATTTCAGCCTTATTTTTTATTTTAATACTTTGAGTTAACAATAATAATCTTGAACAAGTCATAGTAACATGAACAACATTGTGAACATTTAGCATTTTTCTGTTTTTGATGTTTTTTGGGGAAAAAATGATTTTGCAGAATGGTTTCAAACATAAGATGTGTTAAAGAAAATGGTCATTATTTGCTCATATGAAATACATTTTTGATTTACATTTTTCAAGTACATTACTTCTATTTAATAGTAGCATTCAAGTAAGAAACTGAAAAATCTAATGTAAAAATGAAACCCTGCCTAATTTATTCACTGTGTGAATTAAATATACACTGATTCTTATTAAAGCTACTAAAGTTATTCACTTAAGAGCAGTGAACTATTTGTCTTTTGTTTGATTAACATTAAAAACACAGACAGCAGCAGGTATATTAGGCAGCTGTCACTTTAAGACCTAATGCACAAATCCAGTACATTGATACACATGCGATTTTCTCCCAGCTATTTACATTCACTTAAGACATAACTGACTTTATGTGAATACCCCCTAAGATGGGTATTTTGACATGTATTTGATCATTCAAGCGCAATAAGTCATGAAAGGGAACTGAATTCAGCCTAAGTGTAATAAATTTGACAAACTCCATTTTGCTAATTTAACAACTCTGCCCTTTCACAGAGCTGAAACTGAGAATGAAAGTGCAATCTCACATGAAGAAGAAGAGGAGGAGGAGGAGGAAGAGAAATACATTATTCCAGCTGAGATTGCACCTGTGTTGGACATTCAGCCTGTTAACCGTGCGAACGACAGCCAATCAAACACAGCAGAGACTTTTTCACCCCCGCCTACACAATCAGCAGGAAAGAGCGATCTGGAGATGTCTGTGCTACGCAGACAGGAACGAGTCTTACAGCTTCAGGAAGAGTACTATTCACTCAAAATCAACTATCTGAAACACAAGATGGCCAAGGATCCATGACAGAATGCTAAAGAGGAGTGTTAACTCTTGCTCTTTCAAGCTGTGAAAACTTGCAAATGTAGATGTTCTCAGCTGGACTGTTGAAAATTTCAGTGCACCTCATATTCCTTGTAATTCTTATTACATATTTTGACCAGTAGATGGCAAGGTGGTTACTTCATATATTTCCTGGTGTCATTAGATGTGATTTACAGCTAAGGCTGTAAATATATGAATATTTATTTAAATTTGCAAATTTTTATGGCAGTTTACTAGCAGTTGTTTGCAAAATTGTCTCCATTTTCTCCACTAAAGGTTACTGGTCTTATTATAAGTGATTAATTAGTTTGTTGTGTAACAATCAATCACACAATTATGTCACAATCAATTCCTGATGGATAGCAGTCTTGCTTTACCTTTTATGTTCCCATTTAAGGTTCTGTTTTGCACAATATAGCAGTAAAATGCGTTGCAAATGCAGTTTAATGCTGACTATAGGAACTACCGTGAGCTAGATGTTACACTTCTAATGTGGAGTATGTCCGTTACCATTATTTTTCATTAAATTAATGAAAACCAGCGAGGAGTCGGAAACATAGTATTCAAAATGCTAAATCAAAAGCAAAAGTCTTCTTCAAAGAATTGTTTAAAGCAGGGATTCCCAAACTAATTTGTCCGTCAAACCCCCCTATTTTCTTGAGATTTTAAGTTATATGTAATATTTGAAAACATCTGCATGTTCACGGTTCTGTGATGTCAGTTAATGGTCACATGACATGCAGGTAAACAGATAAAATATATTATTATTTTTTTTAAATATTTACATTTTTGTATTTTATTTTGAAGCTATTTATTTATTTTGCCTTTTAAAATGTTTAATAAATATTGGCTTTTCATTATCTCACAACCCTCTGCAGTTCCTTTGTGAAACCCAGACTGGGAAACTCTGGTTTAAAGGAACAGTTCATCTGAATACAAAAAAAGAGAAAAATCGGTTGTTCTGAACCCTTATGCTGTTATTTGTTCTGTACACAGCTCTTACAACATCTGTCAAGCTTTAAACGGGACCAAAAGCACACAAGTCTTATGGAGTATTTTGTGTTCCCTTACGTCTGTCAAACTCCAAAAAGGCCCTTTTTGAGCTTGACAGACCCGGGTCACTGTGAACTGTCAGTGTATGGCAAGAGCTGTGCAACAATTCTTCGAAAATGTCTACATTTGTGTTTCACAGAAAGAAATAAGAGCATACAGGTTTGGAATAACACGAGTAAATAATGACAGGATTTACGTTCTATAGGTTTATGCTATAGCTCCAAAAGCTCCAGCTATAATGTTTTTTTATCCTTCAGTGTTCTTTTCTGTTTATTATCACTCTCTTTCTCTTGTATTTTCACTTCCATCTCTCTGTTGTTCCCAATCTCCCTCCTGCTATTACTTCTCACGCGAAGACATTATGATTATACGACAGACCTGTCTTTTGTTCAGTGTTTTTGTTTTAAAATGGATTTTCACTTTCTTTACTGTTAATTTATCATTTTTTTATGGTTCAGTCTTTTGTGAAGAAAAAGTTTATAGATCTGAAGATGAAAGTAAAATAAATCGTTTTTTCCAATTATAAGGAATGTTTTGGATTACATACAAATCAATAACTAGAGCTTTATAGAGCTTATATCTATAACATGCTGTTGATTATATAAACACAAATATAGATTTTATTTAATGTATTTGGCAGATGCTTTTATTCAAAGCGACTTATATTGCATTTAAGCATGCATTTAATACAAGTGCACGTTTGATCAAGTTAATGTGACTCGCTGAGAAGTGAACCCATGATCTCAGTGTTGTTAATGCACGCTCTACTGTTTGGGCTGTAGGAATGGAGCTAATCATTTTGAATTGTCCTTAAATTTGTAAAAACAAGTTACAGTTGGTCGGTAATGCATTACCAGTATAGTTTATTTGCCTATAAAAGTAGTCCCACCACTAATGGCATAATTTAGACAACTTTACAGCTCACATAACATATATATACAGTGGGTACGGAAAGTATTCAGACCCCCTTAAATTTTTCACTCTTTGTTATATTGCAGCCATTTGCTAAAATCATTTGTTAATTTTTTTTCCTCATTAATGTACACACAGCACCCCATATTGACAGAAAAACACAGAATTGTTGACATTTTTGCAGATTTATTAAAAAAGAAAAACTGAAATATCACATGGTCCTAAGTATTCAGACCCTTTGCTGTGACACTCATATATTTAACTCAGGTGCTGTCCATTTATTCTGATCATCCTTGAGATGGTTCTACACTTTCATTTGAGTCCCGCTGTGTTTGATTATACTGATTGGACTTGATTAGGAAAGCCACACACCTTTCTATATAAGACCTTACAGCTCACAGTGCATGTCATAGCAAATGAGAATCATGAGGTCAAAGTAACTGCCTGAAGAGCTCAGAGACAGAAATGTGGCAAGGCACAGATCTGGCCAAGGTTACAAAAAAATTTCTGCTGCACTTAAGGTTCCCAAGAGCACAGTGGCCTCCATAATCCTTAAACGGAAGACGTTTGGGACGACCAGAACCATTCCTAGAGCTGGCCGTCCGGCCAAACTTAGGCTATCGGGGGAGAGAGCCTTGGTGAGAGAGGTAAAGAAGAACGCAAAGATCACTGTGGCTGAGCTCCAGGGATGCAGTCGGGAGATGGGAGAAAGTTGTAGAAAGTCAATCACTGCAGCCATCCACCAGTCGGGGCTTTATGGCAGAGTGGCCTGATGGAAGCCTCTCCTCAGTGCAAGACACCTGAAAGCCCGCATGGAGTTTTGCTAAAAAACACCTGAAGGACTCCAAGATTGTGAGAAATAAGATTCTCTGGTCTGATGAGACAAGATAGAACGTTTTGGCCTTAATTCTAAGCGGGATGTGTGGAGAAAACAAGGCACTGCTCATCACCTGTCCAATACAGACCCAACAGTGAAACCATGGTGGTGGCAGCATCTTGCTGTGGGGGTGTTTTTCAGCTGCAGGTGCAGGACGACTGGTTGCAATCGAGGGGAAAGATGAATGCGGCCAAGTACAGAAATCCTGGACGAAAACCTTCTCCAGAGTGCTCAGGACCTTAGACTGGGCCGAAGGTTTACCTTCCACAAGACAATGACCCTAAGCACACAGCTAATATAACGAAGGAGTGGCTTCACAACAACTCTTTTTGTGACTGTTCTTGAATGGCCCAGCCAGAGCCCTGACTTAAACCTAATTGAGCATCTCTGGAGAGACCTAACAATGGCTGTCCACCACCGTTTACCATCCAACCTGACAGAACTGGAGAGGATCTCGGGGCAAGGAGGAATGGCAGTGGATCCCCAAATCCAGGTGTGAAAAAACTTGTTGCATCTTTCCCAAAAAACTCATGGCTGTATTAGATCAAAAGGTGCTTCTACTAAATACTAAAGGGTCTGAATACTTAGGACCATGTGATATTTCACAACAGACATTTATTCTTTTTTAATAAATCTGCAAAAATAATTCTGTGTTTTTCTGTCAATATGGTGTGCTGTGTGTACCTTAATGAGGAAAAAAATTAACTTAAATGATTTAGCAAATGGCTGCAATATAAAAAAGTGAAATTTTAAGGGGGTCTGAATACTTTCCGTAAACACTGTATTATCATATAGATATATATATATATATATATGTTAGATATATCTATATAATTATATATAACACCCTACCGGTCAAAGTTTGGGATCAGTAAGACTTGTAATGTTTTTAAAAGAATTTCTTCTGCTCATCAAGGCTGCATTTATTTAATCAAACATATAGTAAAAGCAGTAATATCGTGAAATATTATTAGAATTTCAAACAGCTGCTTTCTATGTGAATATCTGTTAAAATGTTATTTATTTCTTTGATCAAATCTGAATTTTCAGCATCATTACTCCATCTCCGTCTTCAGTGTCACATGATCCTTTCAAAATCATTCTAATATGTTTACTTATTAAATCATGCTTGCTGGAAACTGTTGTGCTATGAGCCTGCCTTAATTATTTTGTGGAACCTGTATACTTTTTTTTCAATCATTTTCAGGATTCTTTGCTAGAATAGAAATATTTTGTAACAATATACACTACCGTTTAAAAGTTTGCGGTCAGTACATTTTTATTCTTTTCTTTTTTTTTTGAAAGAAATTAAAACTTTATTCAGCAAGGATTGTTAAATTTTTACGACCGTTCTAGCAAAGATTTATAGTGTTAGAAAGATTTTATTTTGAATAAATGCGATTCTTTGAACTTTAAGTATCAACAGTTTCCAACAAAGTATTTGGCCACACTGTTGTACGTTTGTTGCAACATTGAAATTCTAATATAAATCAGCTTATGAAATGATTCTTCTGAAGATCAGGTGACACTTTAACTGGAGTAATTGCTGATGGAAATTTCAGCTTTGCGTCACACAAGACAGAAAAAAATATATATTTTAAAGTATATTAAAACAGAAAAACCAATATATTATTTTATATTGAAATAACATTTTGCAATTACTGTTTTTTTTCTGTATTTGATATCAAATAAATATGCGCCTTGAATGAGTTGCATAAGAAGACTTCATTTAAAACATTACAAGGTCTTACTGATCCCAAACTTTTGACCGGTCGTGTATATATACATATAATATGTATATAATAATTATTATTGTGTGTGTGTGTACTGGTGTGTGTGTGTGTGTGGTGGTGTGTGTGTGTGTGTGAAGAACTTTTCCACTGTACAAAAGGAAAAAGGTTCTTTAGATTTTTAAATTGTCCTTCACACCAAAAATTGTTCTTCTCTGGAATCACTGTGAAAACCCCTTTGGAAGCTTTATTTGTAAAAGTGCACCAGGTCAACACCATATGCGTAAATTGTAAATATGCTGTACATTTTTCTCTTTAACTGACAGATGAGATGAAATTGTCTGTGGTAATCAATGAAATGCCACAAATGTCATTCACAGATAATAAGTTGTATTAAACTTTTACAATTGAAAGTTTGTTGGAAGCATTAGGCCTATGTCTGCAGCAGAACGTACATTGTAACCTTAAAGTATTTGTCAGGGCTTCATAAAACCTGGTACATCACAACATGTCCAAGCAAGGGGCTTTTTTGGTAAAGCCGAATGTTCTATGAAATGACACCCCTGTGAAAGCAGAAAGTAATTCATAAATAACTGGAATGAATATATAAGAACCTCACAAGAGTTCTCCTGTGGTTTTCCAGCGAGAGGCTGATGAGAAATGCCAAACATAATGATAACATGATTTTCTGTGAAGCAGCTGCTCTGGGGATCTTGCTGAGTGGGATTACACTTAACACCTCCCTCCTGGGTGAAATGTCGACCTCAGACTCAGAGAGATGACTGTTACCAAGTGCTGCAGTCAAAATGAAAAACACTGCGACTCTTCAGATCCTTTGGAGTCAGTCTAGAAGTTAAACCCAAATCTCTAATATCCCAGATTTGATGTTGCTTTAGAAAAATACATGAATACTTTACTCTGAGTGATTTCAGCTTTGTGAAGTTATTGTGAATTTATGCCTTGTTTACAGGGAATTCCCAGGCAAAAACTTGAAAGTAAACGCTTACATTGTGCACTCTAAAAAATGCTGGGTTAAAAAAAACAACCATTTCTGGATTATTTGGCAACCCAGCGCTGGGTAAAAAAGGGACAGACCCAGCTATTGGGTTGTTTTGACCCAGCGGTTGGGTTAAATGTATAACCCAACCTTCTGGGTAGTAACCCAACTGCTGTGTCAAAACAACCCAATTGCTTGGTTTTTCCCTATTTTACCCAGCACTGGGTTGTCTTTAACCCAGCATTTTTTAGAGTGTGGGAAATGAATATCCAATGCCTGGTTAGTTTAAAAATTCATATCTTTACTTAAGAATGAATGAGAAATTTGTGTTTGCTACATGAAATCTTGTTATCTTTATTTTTATGGATTTTAAAATATATTGTCCTATATTTTTCTCTTATTATCTCTTACACTTACAATACTGTTCTTCAGTGTCATGACCTAACAATACATATACAGTTTTTTACTGCATCTATATTTACATAATATTTTAAAATATTTACAATTTTGTTACAATAAATTATTTATATGTTTTAAATCTATTAACATTACACTCTAAAAAAATGTTGGGTTAAATACACCCAGTGCTGGGTAAAATAGGGACAAACCCAGCCATTGGGTTGTTTTGACCCAGCGGTTGAGTTAAATGTTTAACCCAACCTTCTGGGTAGTAACCCAACCGCTGGGTCAAAACAGCCCAATTGCTGGGTTGTCCCTATTTTACCCAGCACTGGGTTGTATTTAACCCAGCAGTTTTTAGAGTGTATTCAATGTGTTAAACAATAAAATATAAATAATAAAATGAAAAACTCTATTTTATTTTATTCAATTCTATTTTAATTTATTCCTGTGATATCCCAAGCAGTCAACAAGCCGCTTAATATTTTTGTGGAATCTAAAGATGAACGCATTTATTTTGTTATTTATTTAATGTATATATAGCCTAGATTAAAATATATGCTGTAAAATTGTTTATTTGCGATGTTAATCCACTATTTTATTTACAAATGGAGCCTTATTGAATAGTGTTCATTATAGCTATACTTCCTTTATTTTCAGTTGGCTGGTTTTATCAAAGCTTAAAAAAGAAAAGGGGGTCCTGCATGGTGTGAAACAGAACTGATATCTTTTGTGTGCTTCAATATTTAATGCGTCAAGTGAATCGAGAGCTATTATTGTGCCTGTTGAAGTTTTGGTTGATGGCCCACACAGAATCTGCGCCCACTGAACTCCACAGAAAGCTCAGCAGAATTGGACCGCCTGTCATTCACAAAGCTCCACACGTCCCCCGCCTCCTCCTTGATGAAGTATTTTAGGTATTTTTAAACACATTTTACTATTTGAATCCATTCCACAGATCCACAGGTTCTGTCCGGGCCTCATTTAGCAGCTTGCAGGAACATTTCATGGGTCACCGCTATCAGGTTAACCATTGGCTACCCACGCGGTGTCCTCAGGTCTTGCTGCGGGTGTTACCTCAGCCTCTGGATCTCGGGGGGGTGGTTCCCATCTCCTTTTGATTCCGGGGGGCCTTGTCTTAATGTCTTTCCGTTGAGCTGTTCGGATAACCGGGGGGGGGGGGGGACACCGGGCAAACTTGAAGGAAGCTTGATCCGTCGCCCCGCGTTCCCTGCAGATCTCGGCGAGTCGTCGGTAAAAGGCAGCACACGGGCTATGCTTATCCTTCGGCTTTAGATGGCTTTGTGACATACACATAGGGATGATATCCTCACAATTTCGTTGTGACATTCAAGAGCCCAAATATAACCGGCGTGCGAGAGAGAGAGCAGAGAGGCGCCGCAACATTCACTGTAAACAACTTTGAAAAAAAATATGCGAGACCCCCTTGTCACACCAATGTGTCCTGTGCCTCAACACACGGAGGTAGTGACACTTTTGGTGGGGCGTTCCATTATAATGAGGACTATTCTTGTAGGTTAGTTTAATTTTTTTTCTGTCCTCCCATGCTGTCACGGGAAGGGGTTGACAAGCCCTGTCACCTGTACAGGTAAAGCTTTGCCTCGCGAATGGCCATCTGTATTTAGAACAAGTCTGACGATCGCACCTGACACACAGTTGAATCTGTCACCTATGTTTGGAAGATTTCCCATCCATTTTCCTTTTCTAATGCAGTGCACTCCCCGTGCAGAAGATAGGGGATCATTTTAAGATGAATGCATACAAAATGAAGACTTGATCTGAAACCTTATGACATGGAAGGCCACATTTAACATTTTTACTTTGGCTATGTAATGTGACAAAGAAAAGTCCATAAAATACATCCCAATGCACCGTTGTAATATGGAGCAATTTGACGGAAAATTAACGGAAAAGGTAGTAATTTTCTTCCATTATAGGACATTATCCAGGGTTTTTTTTTTTTTAATATTGACTGTTGTAAATATTTACATAACAGGTCATGTTGGATTGCAGATGACGAAAAAAACAAAACAATAATATAATAAATAATAAGAATAATAATAATATTTAAGTCGTATTATATAACATTGTTTGTAGTATTTATTATTATTATTATTATGGATTTATTTTTTTGCTACGTTATGATTGTTACCAATTCTCCCAGTGGTAGTTGGCACAAGATTCCAGCGACAAGCCATCTATCTATCGTTCTGTTGTTCTATCTTTCGTTCAATCGATTGATCTGTTTTTCTATTATTAAACAATAATAATCCACAGAGTTTCAACAGTTAAATGTATTTGCTGGAAGTGTGTGTGTTGGTGTGGGGTGTGTGGTGTGTGTGTGTGTGTGTGTGTGTACATGTTATATGGTAATTAGATTACAAGAGACCACAAATGTGTATAAGGGGGATGACATGGGTACTACAGTGTAAACATGGTTTATGAGGACACTTCCTGTGTCCCGTAAAACAAAAGGCTTAAAAAACATACAAAACAGTGTTTTATGAAATTCAAAAATTGCCAGCAGTTTCCTGTGAGGGGTAGGTTTAGGGGTAGGGTTGGTGTAGGGCAATAGAAAATACAGTTTGTACAGTATAAAAACCATTACGCCTATGGAGAGGCCCCGTAAACCACAAGTGTGTGTGTGTGTGGTGTGTGTGGGTGTTTGTGTGTGTTTTGTGCCTTATTTGACCTGAAACATATGAATCAGAACCACAAGTGCTTGCAGTAATTTTTTTGTCTCATCCACTGCCATTAACTCTCTTCGTCCCCTCCATCCATGACTCGTGGACTGTTGGTCTGAAGGTTACTTTTTCTCTTGAGCACAAGGTGCAGATTCCTTCATTTGGTTCACCTTGAGGTCCAGATTGTTTGTGCTCGCTTTAAAGTGCTCATGATAAGTTTGTGATCAGGTCTCTCTTTGTTTCCTGGAGTGAATGATTGTAAAAAAAACAGTAAAAAAGTTATTTTATTGCACTATATTGCACAACCCAAATGAACGCGTCTGACACAAAATCAGACAATATCCAATATTCTGAGTTTCAGTTCTATTAACTTATTCAAAAAATATTGAAGAGCAATATCTTTTGTTTTTAGCCCTTAAATTAGTTGGGATTGGGAAAGACTGTTCTAACTTATGAGTGCAATAAGGAAACAAATGTAAAGATCTGTGTTACTGATCTTGCATTTTACAAAGACACTATCAAATATACATTAGGGCATCCTCTCATAATTTGGAAGAAAGTCTGAATCATATTGGACTAGCAGTTTCATTGCAGTGAATTTGTACTCCGGAGAGCAGCTCAAAAAACGTAAACAACTTTTTTTGCAAATCTGTGCAGAGTTTTATGCATGAATCCCCAGGACTGCTATTGTCTTTCCCTCTCATGCGCATCTAGCCAGGACTGTTTGCAAATGTACTGCGTCTTATGATGGAGAGAAGCTTCATTTGGGTTAAAATGGAATGTGCGTTTCATTCCATTGAAAGAGATAGAAATTTTTATCCTTTCTGGAGGAGGAGGAAGTTCTGTTCTCATTTGTCAATATATTTAGTTTTAGTTGACTGAGCAATTCCCTTGATGTCAGGACTACCGCAGAGCCTGTGCAGCAATGAGTTTTTTCACTGACGTATCAGTGAGAGGAAGGAGAGAGAAAAATAACAGGTAAATAATGAAGGTTTAATCACTGGCACACATCATGCATAAAGACTGCAAAAAAGCATATAGGATAGAGAAGTATATATATATATATAATATATATATCTTATATTATAATTATAATTATGAATTATAATATATATATATATATACTGTCTACATTGATTAGATATAGATACACTGCCGTTCAAAGTTTTATGTTTTCACGTATTAACTACTCACTGTGCCTCATTTGATCAAAAATACGGAACAAAAAAAACAGTAATATTGTAAATTATTATTGCAATTTAAAATAATGGTTCATCAACCATTTCTTCAGTCTTCAGTGTCACATGATCCTTCAGAAAATCATTCTAAAATGCTGATTTATTATCAATGTTTGAAACAGTTGTGCTGCTTAATTTTTTTTTGGAACCTGTGATACTTTTTTTCAGGATTTTGATAATTAAAACGTTAAAAGAACAGCATTATTCAGGATATACTCTTATAATAATATACACTACCATGATAAAAAGTTTAGGGTCAATAATATTTTGTTTCCCTTTCTTATAAAAAAATGAATGAATGCTTTTATTCAGCAAAAATGTTAAAGTGTTAGTAAAGACTTACTGTTAGATAACATTTTATATTTCAGATATAATGTGTGTGTAAAATATACATACATAAAATAAAAATCATTACAGTTAAATTATTTTATATTATGTGTGTTTTTTGGATAACAGTCTGAAAGTCACTTCACTTTTTAACACTGCTGACTCATTTATGTTTAACTGCTTGTGTTTTCCCTCATTTTTAAGTCGCTTTGAACAAAAGCATGTGCTGAATGAATAAATAATGTAAACATTATTCAACATTACTAAGTGCCAACATTTGTCAACAATGCTAATGCCATTGATATTATGATGGATGAGCCATTTTTTCACTTTCAAAGTCGGGTCTAACAAAAACATATAGCAATGTACAAACTAAAACTGAAATACAAAACAAGCACTAAGAGATCTTAACTGTTATAATGCTAAACTATATACAGATTTAGCAGAGACAGAATCATGCAGAGATAGGCCATAAAGCATTAGCATATGGTGCTTCGAAGCAGCAGTGAGTGACTGCTCGCTCCTGCCTCCTGGCCACAGACTGCCATCTCCTCCCTGCTGCTCCTGAGGCTTTTGTGCTCGGCTGTGATCCGGGGATCCGAGATAATGTTCTGTTTGCTCATTCTGGCTTTAACATGCCCAGTTGTCTCTGTACTGCCAGGGGGTAGCAAGCGGGATGAATAGAGAGCAAGCCCATGTTAAGGTTCTTCCCTTGGGGACTGGCACTGGCAGAAATCATGTGGAGCGCCAGCCGCACTGCTATGAACAATGGTGATATATAGCTAGTTTGTTCTCACTCTTCAACTATTTCAAATGTACCGTGTCTATTTGTATATTTTGGCTGCTAAAGTGAGATGAATTAAGTATGTGTAATTTATTTTAGGGGTATTCAAAATGAAAGGAAGTGCTATAGGGAGTCTGTGTAAAAATAAAATAATTTTTTTTTTTAACTATTTAATTGAAGTAAAATTAATCAAATTTGATTTAAATATTTGATCAAAATAAAGTTAATAAATGTATAAATAAATATATTGGATTACATTTTTACATTTACGTTTTATTTAAATTTAAATAACTTTTTAACAATAAATATTATTTTAATGTAACTTTAACATAAATGTTATTTATAAGTAAATGTTTGTTTTTAAAATACATTTTAAAGTTAATTAAAATAACAAAAATGTAAATAGATCTACATCTAACAGTATAGTATAGTGAGTAGGGAAAAATATTAGAAATTTTATATTTTCCATTACACACGACATATTGGTAATATTAATTTTTCACAGTATTAATTGTGTCTTTATAAATGAAAATATATGGTTGGTGTTTAAAGTTCAAGATCAAAGTCCCTTAAAGGCAAGTAATTTCACTTGGCAGCCATCTTTGAAACACCTCTCGGGAATGCAAGTGCAGCTCCTATCTCTCTGAATGGGGAAACATCAAATTATCCAAAACTGTACGCCAAGCTTACGATTAAATTTCATATCTGAAATCACCAATTAAATCTGACAACAACTCTCTTATAAAAGTGGTTCATTTTGCTCAAATAGCATTGAAAAAAGCTTATTATTCAGACTAGACTAGACACTGTGTATGCGCAGTCCTAAGTGCACGTCTCAGAACGCTGACTGTTTCAATAGCAACCGGGACTTCTAACGGCAGATGCAGTGACGCGCTGACTTTACCGATTATCGGCTCTTTTTGGCTCCCAAACTCTGGAATAGCCTTCCTGATAACGTTCGGGGTTCAGACACACTCTCTCTGTTTAAATCTAGATTAAAGACACATCTCTTTGGCAAAGCATTCAAATAATGCATATCATAATATTGTACTGCAGTTTATATCTATTCAAATGCACATTATTATTCTTTAGTTGGGTTAAACAAATCAATTTTGCTTCGGTTGGAACAGCAGCTACGCTAGCTATGTTTGTATTTGTTTCTCTGTTTTTGCCACGGGATGTAACTAGGATTGACACAAGCTTCAGTCTGGATCCAGAAAACCTGAGAAGAGATGATGCAACCCCTCAGAGGACCTCAGATGATGCCAACCCTGAAACAACTTACAGAACTACCACATTTAGGTATAAGTTTGATTGCATCTCATAATAATTGCTGTTAATATTATTCATCGTCTGTTTTATTACGTCTTATATTGATTTTTCCGTACTGCTGGTTCGTCTGGTCAGAGGAGAACTGGCCCCCGACTGAGCCGGGTTTCTCCCAAGGTTTTTTTCTACATTCTGTCACCGATGGAGTTTTGGTTCCTTGCCGCTGTCGCCTCTGGCTTGCTTAGTGGGGGACACTTCATTTCCAGCGATATCGTTGACATGATTGCAAAGATATTATTTAAACTGAGCTGGATGTTGACATCACTGAATTCAATGATGAACTGTCTTTAACTGAAAAAATGAGTTTACTATTGTCATTTTGCATTATTGACACTTTTTTCCTAATTAATGCTGTTCAGTTGCTGTATTGTTCTGTATTGTTAAAAGCGCTATATAAATAAAGGTGACCGAATGATTTTTTTCAAGAAGGCGGGCTTCCTTCGATGAGAGAGCGGAAATATTGGGCGTTGCATTTTTCTTCATTCAAAACTATACGAGTGACATTTAGTTTATTCGTAGGTTATTTTATAGTCTTTGGCGTCATTCATACGAGGATGATCATATTTGGGGGTCTGTGGCATCTTAAAGTCCCCATGAAATCAAAATGAAAGATTTTTTGGGTGTTAGTATCAATATGTTAGTCTTAAGGTTATCTATAAGGCACTGTGCATCAAAACAGTGACAAAATTCGGATTTAGAAGATATAAGCATTCAAAGAGTTCAGTTCGTCACTTCCGTCAAAAAGGATCAACGATTTTTTTGATGTCACCTCGTACTTAAGCTTCTCATCAAATCTTCTGACCAATCAAATGCTCTCTACAATCCGAAACACCCGCCCCCTAAACTATAAATTGTAAGGCATTTCCGAACATCACACAAACCAGATGAGAGTCGTAAAAGCATGAACCGTGACCAGCCAGGCGGCAACTTTCTCCAATGAGTTCCTGTCTCGCTCTGCTTATCTTTACAAAGAAAACACAGAGCTAATGATTTGCCAGGCCACCTCCATGTCGACACAATACTAAGACAATAAGAACTGACCCCTCCCATCTGGACCTGTTTAAGCTACAGAAGGTCAGTAGGTCTCGTGACTGGCTTCAGCATAAATAAACCATCTAATGGACCAAAGAACAAAGAAACTGGTATCTAAAACAGAGTCCCGCACAGGATCGCACGGCCCTCATGACCATTGGACACATAAATTGCTAAAATCCGATCAACAAAAGAGACAATTTTATAGCTCCCTGTCCAGCAGGAGATTCTCCAGCAGACTCTCAGATCTGACCTGAGAATGACCGAAGGACCCTTCCCTTTTTCCCCCTGCATTCCAAAGGAAAGAGACAAGATTTCTGTGACAATCGTTGCTAATCGTTGAAAGTATGAAAATATCGGAGAATAGAGTCACAAATAATATGTTGTATATCTTAGATATACTGTATACACTTGATGTGTTCATTTAATCGGTGCAACGTTAAGCAGTGTTTATTACCCCTTTTTAGGATATAAAAATGTGTGTAATATGTGAAGTTTAATCTTGAACGAATGGAAACGACAAATGCAGAATGCTGAAATGAAGTAAACTTTAATAGTATGTACAATACTTGCTTTTAAGAGACTTTATAGGAGTATTAACACAACTTTTATAGATGGTGTCCTCATGTGATGAATTAAAACCTCTTGTTAATGTATGCACGCTCCGCCCCACAAGAAGTCGATTGGAAGACAGCGTCAGTCGGACTTATGCCACAGAGCAAAACCCCAATCCACAACAGAATCCTTGCTTGCTTGCAGCTTCTCCTGCTCTGGCCTGTCGCTGTGTTAGAGCACCACGTGTGCTCACGCTTTTAACATCAAAAGCGACCAGCCATCTAAAACTCAACACTTCAGTGATACTTCGTTGAAATCTTCAAAGAACTTAAAGTCATGCAAACTAAGACTTTCAGCAGAACTGCTCAAGCCCTGCTTCATCAAAGACCAACCAATCCAAGAGGGGTTTCCCAAAGGACGTCATTCTGACGTCACCGACCAATCAGTAACGGGGTTTCCCTCAAAGACTTCCAGGAAGCCCGCGTCAGCGAAGGAATCACCTCAGCTTTCCAGCTGTCAACCAGCAAAACGCAAGTACAAACAAGATCTTCGATCTGCTGAACTGGTGAATTTTGATTCTCTGCTCTGTGAATTCTTAAGGTGAATTTACATCACTCGTGAAATCGAGGTAGAATATGAAACTCAGAACTCCGGAACAGAATTTCCTTCTCTGAAACTGTACATGTGTGTGTGTATTTTTGTGTTTTAGTTTAGTTTTATGTAATCTAGAATAGCCAATAAAATTTCATGTTTCATTTATAAATAATCAATTGTCTGGTGTCATATAATTTCAAGGTTAAAGCTATTGCCAAAAAGATCCTTTGCTTGCTACCTAGTTCGTGGCTTACTGATAATGATTACCTCTTTAAGAGCTTACAAATTATCATAATTGTATTTCACCCGTGGCCAGGGAGAATACAAAAATTACATATTAAATTGGTAATATACACCGACATCAACTTCTCGCTGGCCGAGTAGCTGATAAAGAGTGTAAACTATCAAATTTAGAATCAATTCAAATCAGGTTGAATTAGGCTCTTCAAATCCGAGTCCTATCAAAACCTGAATCAATAATAATAATTAATTCCCTTACAACTGAGTTAAAATTCCTTACAAAATAGACGCTGAGTGCGGCTGAGATCGCGTCACTTGTCACAGTGGTAGTATTTCCTGTAAACGGTAGGAGATAGAGAACGATTCAGGACACTGTAAAATGCTTCGATTGGGGAAAAATTAGGTGTTTAACGTAAACCGCAGAGGAACACAGTTCTATCCCAAGCCGATCTCACGGCAATTCGTACATATTTTACGCGGTGGCTAATTCGTACAAATTCGTATGACCTCACTCATACAAATACATACGATTTTGCAAAAATCGTATGAATTTTACGAATTGCACAATTCGTATGAATTTGTACGAATGACCTACACCTAACCCCGCCCCTAAACCTACCCGTCACTGGGGTCTAGACAAATCGTACAAAATCGTACGAGTGAGGTCATATGAATTAGCCACTTCGGAAAATAGTTAGAATTGGACGTGAGATGCATTTGTCTGATCTGGACTTTGGCTCTGGTCCAGAGACGCAGTCGCACGGAGCAGATCGTATGCGCGAGTCGGCATATATTAAACATTTTTAAAACTACACAGCCTCAGCATGAAAATGATAGCTAATTTTGCTTTACTAAGAAATGTATATTGAATCTAGGGGATAATCTATTAGACTGTGGCTGTCAAATGCAGCTTTACTGAGCTCAACGGCTCTGGGCTGGCCCGAGCAGATAAATAAAACGCTATTGGCTATTTTAAAAAGGGGGCGGGGCTGCTTGATATGTCCCGCCCCGTCTTCCTGTTCTAGTTGAAATTACGTCACGCGGTGTGTTTCAAGGCACTTCAGGGGACCTGTAAAGATTGAAAACCTCTGACCCCCTTTTACATACTTTTGACTTCAAAATGGCTGTACTGTGTGATTCTTAAGGACTGGTCATAATACTGTAAGAGAACCAGCACAGGTGTTTGTGTTCAAAACAGTGTTGTAGGCTTGTTTATTGCCGAAAGACTTTTGCTTATCAGTTAATGATGGAGGAAAACCTTTTTAAATGCAAATTTAAACCGTTTGCGGTTTGGACCAGCCGAACATGATGCAATTTAGCCTGTTGTACAAGTTCACAACTGTGGATTTCTTCCCATCGTATGGTTGCTGCTTGCATTGCTTTTTGACATATCTCAGTAGAAATGCTTCTTGTTGTTTAAATAGTAATATAACAAACTGCTGCATTAAATATTTGTCATTTTTAACATTGATGAAAGATTTCAAAGACAAAATTGTCTTTTGAATAATTACATTTTACATGGTTGTATTTGACAGATGCTTTCCTCTATAGCAACTTGCATTGCATTCAAGGCAGACATTTTATCCAGTTCATGCGTTCCCTGGGATTCGAACGCATCCCTGTGTTACAAGCGTCATGCTCTAATTTTCAAGCTGCAGGAATGGACAGTATGGAATAGAGTACTTCAGGGATGACATTTTTGTATACCAAAACCCAGAAACGAGTTAGCATTTTAGCACTTCCAGTTCCATCATCCTGAAGTCAATGGGTTTTTTGAATGGGTTTGTGGTTAAACGCCTGAAATAAGGTCTGTGGTTAACACAGCTCACGCTCAAAACTCAATATAGTTTCGTTTTATCTTACGAAATAAATCACAGAACACCCCCTTGTGTGTGTGTGTGGGTGGGGTGTGTGTGTGTGTGTGCGCATGTTTATGAGGACACAAATTTGTATAATAACATGGGTAAGATATAGGTATTACAACGAGAAGGTGATTTATGAGGACATTTTCAGTGTCCCCGTAATTCAAAAGGCTTATAAATAATTCAGAATGAGTTTTTTTGAAAATCTAAAAATGCAGAAAGTTTCCTGTAATGGGTAGGTTTAAGGGTAGGGTTGGTGTAGGACAATAGAAAATACAGTTTGTACAGTATTAAAAACCATTACGCTTATGGAGAGTCCCAGAAACCATAAAAACAAAACCTGTGTGCTGTGTGTGTGTGTTTGTTTAAGCTTATACACTTGTCTTGAGAAGGCGGTGCGAACAAGTGTTTAAATTGGACTACAGAGGTTGTCGGGGACATTAAACGTCATCACGGCGAACAGGTAAACTCATGTAACCACTAGTTGCTTTTACAGCCTTGTTTTGTTTATAATTACACTCTTGCAAACTATTCTACCTCAAACTTTGAGGGAAAATGTTTTTTTTTTTAATAAAGACTTAAAGAGATGTCTGAAGCTTAGTGATGGCACAGCGTTGAAGTCATGCAATCGTGGTGTAGTTCATTTATAGTTAAAAAAACCTAATGTTGCTTTTTTTTTTTACTTTTGGCCGAGTGTATTTTGCTTAAAAAAATACAAAAGATATTTAAGTTGTCGCTCATTTGTAAGTTTAGTCTGATGGAAAAAAATGTGTAAGAATCATAAACTTTTGTTGGTCACAGAGTTTATTTTCTGCAGTAATCCAAAAGCCAATTGAAAAATCCTATTGGGTTTTTGTCCAGGGAACAAGGATGATGCTAACATTTGGGTTGGCCTACAAAAATGTCATTCCTGTAGCACTCCATAATGTACTCCAATAAGAGAAAGAACATGTATTAAGAAAGTAAACAGGGTCAGTTTTGATTTCATGTTGACTTTAAAATGCCAATTTAATCAAAGTCACTCATTTTTAAAGAAAACGTGGCAAACTTCAGCTAATTTTATAGATTACTCCCATTTAATTATTTAAGACAATCGACTGCCCTAATCTTTATCTAAAGCTACCTAGCCAGTGCCAGTGTTTTGTCATTTGTCATTATTAATCCTTTATGAAGACTTGACCTGCTTGGATGTTGACGAACTGAGAAGTCGTCTAAGCCGCGACAGCACAGCTCAGATGGGATAATCGGTTAATCCATTATCTGCTTAGCCACGGAGGTGACTGGCAATGTGTGTGTCATTGGCTCTTATTTAATGATGAAGAGACTTTTCACAGGGAGCATGGACTAAGAGGGGGATATTCAATGCCAGGTTTCTGTCAGCACCAAAAGCCCTGGAGTGTCTTTTCCACTGGACTATCCTTGCCTGACCCCTCGACATGATGAAATTCTGAATCAAGGTTGCCATTTATGTGCCCTATTATTGACAATGGTAAAGATCAAAGAAGAAGAAAATCTTGTAAATCCTCGTTGTGATTGCTTCCGTGGAAAAACATGTTTTCTCAGCTACAAAATGCTGCATCTCGGTATTCACCTTTCATCTCCAGATCCATCTCTCTAAAGTTTCACGGCGAAAACACCCTGAGCCAAACTGTTCTTAGATGCCTGACTGTCAAAGTAGGATTTTCTTTTTCCTTCAGGAGGGATTTTATATCTTTTCTCAAGCCTTCTCTCATCTTTCTTTCAGTCACACAGTTTGACGTCTCTCTTCCGTAGGCAACGGGAGTCGTATCTTGTTGCGCAGAAGTCATAGCAAGAGGTGGTGAGCAGGTATTTCTCAGTCGGAGATTAGTATTAGCATTGGAAATTAGCAAAGGCCGCTGCCTAGCAACGCCTTGTGTATAGTCTAAATGTAGCGTTGGACCGGCCTGTGAATGCAAAATGCAAAAATGAGATGCACAAACACACACACATGTCTGGTTCACTATCCTTGTAGGGACTCTCCATAAGCATAATGGTGTTTATACTGTACAAACTGTATTTTCTATCGCCCTACACCAACCCTACACCTAAACCTACTCCTCACAGGAAACTTTGTGCATTTTTAGATTAAAAAAAAAACTTAATTCTGTATGATTATAAGCTTTTGTACCCGTGGGGACCACAATTTATGTCCCCATGAGTCTGTGTGTATTCAGGTTTAAGACCCCACCAGTGCAGAAAAACATGTGTACACACACACACACACACACAAAAAAACACCCATGTTTGGATGTGAAAAAACTAATTGGACATTGGCTCATAAATAATTTGGCATAACAAATGATAACAGTACATTATTAATGCATATATACTTATTCTATATTAAACAATTATATTTAAGAAACTATATATTTTTTCCGATAGATTGTTTAATATCCATGCACTGGGTAATGTTCAAAAGTTTGGGGTCAGTTTTTTGAAATTCAGCATTAATAATGTTACAAATGTTTCCAGTTTCAAATAAATACAGTTTTTTATATTATTATTTTAATTTTTACTCTCTATTTATCAAAGAAACCTGAAAATAGTATCCAGTTAACCATAAAAATATTACTGAGATTTGCGTAATGGCTGTTTGAAATCAGTTTTGCCATCACAATTCATTTAAAATATATTCAAACTGAAAAAATTCGGTTTTTACTGATTACTACGTGTTTTTACTTATTACAGTTTAAATAAATGCAGCTTTGGTGAGCATTAGAGACTACTTTCAAAAACATAAAAAAAATCTAATTGCAATATTTATGTGATAAATGTAGGCTATGTCACAAATGTTTTGAAAAATGTAATAATGATTTATTTATTATGATTAACAGACTGCATGCTTTAAATATGTGACTTCAGATATAAAAATTAATTTATTTTCTACTGGCGCAATAATTAAAAATATTAAGAAATTGTTGTTTGTCTTTGTTTTATAAGAACTCTCTCTCTCTCTCTCTCTC